>OX336388.2:1825502986-1826223073 GCA_946902985.2 Meconema thalassinum
TCTTGAGGTTATGTAAACAATTGAACTAAATTAGATACCAGTGGATTACAATGTGTATAAATATTTCCTGTACCAGGTTTCAGTGAGCTTGGAACATTAAATCGCGAGAAAGGTCTATTTAAAATTTTCTAATTCGCTTGGCCGCCATGTTCGTTTTGTAGTTAACCGGGGTTTGAAAGTCTTATAGATGGACTTCCAGTAGTGCCCTTTATCTCCGTACAAAATTTTAGGGAGATACCGCTAATAGTTTCAGAGATATAGAATGCCGGTGAAATATTTCGCACATCCGCCATCTTGTGATTATGTAAACAATTGAACGAAGTTAGATGTCGGTGCATTACAATGAAAATAAGCATATACTGTACCAAGTTTCATTGCGTTTGGTTGGTCAAATCGCGAGAAACGTCTATTTAAAAGTCGCAAATTCACTTGGCCTCCATGTTGGTTTTGTAGTTACCAGGTTTTCAAAAGTCACATAAGTGAACTTATAGTAGTTCCCTCTATCACCATAGAAAAGTCAGGGTAATATCGGCAATAGTTTCGGAGATATTGAATGCTGGTGAAATATTTCGCACAGCCGCCATGTTGGATTGGTGAGTCGTAACAAAATTTGAAGGGCACGGTCGAGGTCGCCGGGAATAGTGCTATGAACTTTCCGAGTTTCATTGAAATCGCTCCTGCCGTTTAGATTTTATTAGGGGGACACACACACACGAATCACACACACACACGCGCACACACACACGGACAAAAGGTGATCTCATAAGCATATTTTTTCAAAATTGAAAATAGGCTAAAAACATGTAACTTGTATACTAAAATTGGATCTCATCCATAATTGGCACAACAAGATATCATAATATTTCAGATCATTTCTGACCAGCACACGCATGACATTGTTGCCAAACATGCTTTTACGCGTGCTGATAAATCCAGAGTCTAACTGCATGTAATGTTCATTGGAATTCAACCAAATTGTGTATTCTGTACCTTAAGAGATGGAACGAAGATGTATATCTTAAGTCGCCAGGGCTGCCAACAGTTCTGCTCTATTAGACTACATTATACCAGGTATATTTCGAACTAATTAGACATTTCGATATTAACAACTTAATTTCGTCATTATTCTAGATAGGTTCATATACACTAGTTTAATCATTGGTATGAAACTTAATTTTAGGAAAAGTAGGCTCTTTAGTTCGTCACGGAACTTCTTGTTAGGGTTTTAATATGTCTTTTAAATTTATTGCAGATGATTATTTTATCATATTTTCATACATCATGTTGCGGTATGTTGTTTTAGGCGTTCAATTTTCAATCCTTCTTTATGGTGCACCATGTAAGGTTTAATACCAAGGGACTGTTTAGTGTTACGCTATACATTTATCTTGTGTCTTTGATATTTATCAATTCATTCATATCGGCTGATGTTGTTGTTTGAGTCTTCAGTCTTTTGACTGGTTTTATCCCGCTCTCCATGCCTCCCTGTCCTGAGCTAAGCGTTTCATCTCCACACAGCTACCACACCCCACATTCGAGGCACACTGTTTAACATATTCTAATCTCGGTCTACCCCTACAGTTCTTGTCCTCGACCTTCCTTCCATAACTAAGTTTGCTACTCCTGGGTGTCTTAGTATGTGTCCTACCAACCTATCTCTTCTCTTCATTAGCAGTCGCCAGAAACATCTCTCCTCTCCCACTCGCCTTAATAGCTCTTCGTTTGTAACCCTCTCTTCCCATCTGATCTTCATCATTCTCCTGTAACACCACATTTCAAACGCTTCAAATCTCCTCTTTTCTGCTGCATCAACAGTCCAATTTTCACTTCCATAGAGTGCCACGCTCCATGTCAACAGATTCCTTTTCTGTAGAAATGCCTTCCTTGCCTGAGCCAACCTAATTCTTATATCCTCTTTCCTCCATCAATCACTTGTTATTTTGCTTCCTAAGTAACAGAAGTCTTCTGAGATTCGGAGATATAGAATGCCAGTGAAATATTTCGCACAGCCGCCATGTTGGATTGTTGAAAAGTAATAAAATTTGTAGGGCACGGTCGGGGTCGGCCTGAATAGTACTATGACCTTACCGAATTTAATTGAAATCCATCCAGCCACTTAGATTTTATTAGTGGGGCGTGGGGGCACACACACGGACACACACGGACAATAGGTGATCTCATAAGCCTATTTTTTTCATAAATAGAAATAGGCTAAAAACGAGATTTTAAAATTTGACACAGGCTCCATCTCGTGGTTAAGAAAACAATTAAGTTTGATTGTTGTCACAGATTACTTGACATTGAGAATTGTCTAAATATTTCGGATGGTCACCATATTGGATTTTTATATACATGGTAGGCCATAGAGCTATGCACTATTGGATGATGATAATTGCGTAGGTCCATTGTTCAAACGTTGGTTTCGATCGCATAATTAGGACACAAAAAATTAAACCTTAATTTTAAAATTTCGCACAGCCGCCATCTTGAAGTTATGTAAACAATTGAGCTGAATAGGATGTCAGTGCATTACAAGGTGTATACCATTTGCTGTACCATTTGTGACGGCGCTCGGATGGTTTAAATGCGAGAAAAGTCTATTTAAATACAACAACATCGCTTTGCCGCCATGTTCGTTTTGAAAAGAGATTTTTGAGAGTCCCATCGTTACACTTCTATAAGTGCTTTTTTCCACCATACAAAACGTCAAGGTGATATCTGTTATAGTTTCGGAGATATGAAATGCCGGTGAAATATTTCGCACAGTTGCCATGTTGGATTGGTGAGATGTAATAAAATTTGAAGAGCACAGTCGGGTCGGAAAAATTAGTACAATGACCTTACCGAGTTTCGTTGAAATCGATCTAGCAGTTTAGATTTTATTAGGGAGGGGAGCGAGGCGACGGACACATGCAAACACACAAATACGTACACACACATGGACTATATGTGATGTCATAGGCCTATCTTTCATAAATGTACATAGTAAAGGAAGCTTTTCAGTCGGTCAACACGACTGAATAGCTTTCATTATTAGAATTAAGCATCACTGAAAAATGGTTTCTATCACTACTAAATGAAAATAGGCTAACAAGTAAACGAAAAGCAAGAATGGGAGGTTTAATTTAGAAGAGAAATACTATTATTGGTCACAAAGGAGCTAAAGTTCCGCTAACACGTACCTTGATGCTCGGTACAGTTAGGAGGCGAGTTCCGACTGTACCGTTCCATACGTAACGTTCCGCTAACACGTAACTTGATGTTCGGTACAGTTGGGAATCGAGTTCCGACTGTACCGTTCCAGGGCTGTAACGTTCCACTTGCTCGTACCTAGTTCCAAGTTACAGTTACGGAACGATACCGCAAGCCAGCTCGGGGCCGCGGTATGGCATACACAGCGATACGTAACGCATTTCAGTTCTGTTCCAGGTCCCTGATGATTAGTTTAGTCGTTTATTAATGTTAAGTTTTGACCAATTGAGTAGCCACAATTGAGATTTGGTAAAGATGGCGGCAAAATAAACATGACACTGAGGTGCCCTTTTCTAGTGCTACCTCTAGACAAAATTTCGTGTTTCAATTGAAAGGGGGGAGCACACATATACACACACAGACACACAATGTTTCTTGAAAAAAGTCCCTTAATACTAGCCACGTTCTTCCACTGGCAATGGTCTGTAGGAAAATCAGGCATTTTTAGAGTTTTAATATGTGTTTGAAATTTGTTGCAAATGATTATTTTATCATATTTTCATACATCATGTTACGGTATGTTGATTTAGGCGTTCAATTTTCCATCCTTCTTTATGGTGCTCCATATAAGGTTTAATACCAAGGGACTGTTTAGTGTTACGCTATACATTTATCTTGTGTCTTTGATATTTATCAATTCATTCATATCGGCTGATGTTGTTGTTTGAGTCTTCAGTCTTTTGACTGGTTTTATCCCGCTCTCCATGCCTCCCTGTCCTGAGCTAGGCGTTTCATCTCTACATAGCTACCACACCCTACATTCGAGGCAAACTAACATATTCTAATCTCGGTCTACCCCTACAGTTCTTGTCCTCGACCCTTCCTTCCATAACTAAGTTTGCTATTCCTGGGTGTCTTAGTAAGTGTCCTACCAACCTATCTCTTCTCTTCATTAGCAGTCGCCAGAAACATCTCTCCTCTCCCACTCGTCTTAATACCTCTTCGTTTGTAACCCTATCTACCCATCTGATCTTCATCATTCTCCTGTAACACCACATTTCAAACGCTTCAAATCTCCTCTTTTCTGCTGCGCCAATAGTCCAATTTTCACTTCCATAGAGCCCACGCTCGATGCCAACAGATTTCGTTTCTGTAGAAACGCTTTTCTTGCCTGATCCAACCTACTTTTTATATCCTCTTTCCTCCGTCCATTACTGGTTATTTTGCTTCCTAAGTAACAGAAGTCTTCTGAGATTCGGAGATATAGAATGCCAGTGAAATATTTCGCACAGCCGCCATGTTGGATTTTTGAAACGTAATACAATTTGTAGGGCACGGTTGGGGTCGGCCAGAATAGTACTATGACCTTACCGAATTTAATTGAAATCTATCCAGCCACTTATGTTTTATTAGTGGGGGGGGGGGGCACACACACGGACGTACACACACGGTTGAAAGGTGATCCCATAAGCCTATTTTTTTCATAAATAGAAATAGGCTAAAAGCGAGATTTTAAAATTTGACGCTGGCGCCATTTCGTGGTTAAAAAAACAATTAAGTTTGATTGCTGTCACAGATTAGTTGACATTGAGAATCGTCTAAATATTTCCGATGGCCACCATATTGGATTTTTATATACTTTGTAGGCCATAGAGCTATGTACTATTAGATGATTATTGTGTAGGTTCATTGTTCAAACGTTGGTTTCGATCGCATGATTAGGACACAAGAAATTAAACCATAATTTTAAAATTTCGCACAGCCGCCATCTTGACGTTATGTAAACAATTGAGCTGAATAGGATGTCAGTGCATTACAAGGTGTATACCATTTGCTGTACCATGTGTGACGGTGCTCGTTTGGTTTAAATGCGAGAAAAGGCTATTTAAATACAACAACTTCGCTTGGCCGCTATTGTGGAGAAAGTGAACTGAAGCTCTTTCGAGCAATCTACTTCCTGTAGAAAATAGACAGTGTTTTGATTTAGAAAATAGACAGTGTTTTGATTTACATAATTTTGATTTTGTTATCTTTGAGTGTAGTGTCTTTGGAATGTCTTTGTATGCGATGTTGAGTTGTGTTAATAAAATATTGATTACTGTATATTACGATGATTTGGTATGGCATATAACTGGCGACCGTGACAGGACTACTGGCAATCTCAACATCAAATAAAACAGAACAACGATGACCGAACGTCGAGTATTACGCGGCGTATTTACACGTGAGGTAAACAAGCTTGAAGAACTGTTGGCGCTTGCTGATGGTGACCACGTGGAGATTCGTAGCAGATATGCTTCACTTGTGGAACGCTACGAGAAGTTAAAACGTCTGGATGATGAAGTTTACAATGAGCTGCTGCTAAAGGAAGACCTTGAAGACATCGTGCTTGAAACAGAGATCAACAATTGCAGTCAGTACGACTTGAAATATTTTAAGGTTAGGGAAAAGGTACAGGCCTTACAAGTTGGAGATCAAGCCGTTTCTGAAGCTAATACGAGTAACTGTTCACGTACTTCTAATCAGAGACTACTAAGACTACCAAAACTAGAACTGAAAAAAATTGACGGAAACGTGAAGTGCTGGATTGGGTTTTGGGCGCAATTTACTAAAATGCATGAAGATAGCAGGCTTAAAGATGAAGATAAATTTGTTTATTTCATTCAGTGTATGGAACCTGGTTCGTGTGCTCAGTAGTTGGTAGAAAACTTTCCTCCTTCAAAGGAAAACTACAAAAAGGCTATAGAATTGTTGAAGTCTAGGTATGGGAAGGATGAGTTGCTCATTGAGTACTATGTTAGGGAACTTTTATCCTTGGTGTTAAAGAAGGATAGTTTAAGATTCATAGCCCAACTGTATGACAGTCTGGAGGGACAGTTGAGAGCACTTGATTCCTTGGGCGTAACAAAGGAGAAATATGCTGCAATGTTATTTCCACTAGTAGAGAGTGCCTTGCCAGAGGTTATGTTTAGAACTTGGGACAGGTATCGTGTATCAAAAGAAACGTCTACCAAGGAACCTGACTGTTGCATGAGTGAATTGTTAGCCTTCTTAAAGACTGAGGTAGAAGGTGAAGAACGGCTTAAGCTAAGACATAGTTCTTTTGAAGTTAACGAGAGGACGGATCGAGTTAAGCAAGATGATAGGACCAAGATTAAGAATAGGGACATACCTTCAGCGGCTTCTTTAATTTCCATAGAGGATGTTTCAGTTAGTAAGGGAAACAGAAATAACAAAGATACGGCTTGTATATTCTGTGGCAGAACCTCACATCTTTCTCAAGACTGTGCTGTAGCTATTGATTATTCTCAAGAAGAACGCCAATTAACGTTAAAGAAAAAGGGAGCTTGTTTTAGGTGTCTACGACCGGGACATGTCAGTGTTAAGTGTAAGATGTTTGTGAAGTGCCCATTTTGCAAGGGGAAACATTACGCTTTGATGTGTGCGAAAACAGACTCAGATGAACCAAAAGGTAATTCGGTTCCAAAAACAGTTAGCATTATGGCAGGTAGTAATAAAGGACATGTGACCTATCTGCAGACTTTAGTTCCTAGAGTAGTTGTTGGTGGATCCACGCACAGAGTAAGAGTTCTGTGTGACAGTGGATCGCAGAGAAGCTACATAAAGGAGTCTTGTGCTAAGAAATTAGAGTTGGAACAAACTGGAAAGGTAACACTAAGTCAAGAATTATTTGGAGGTAGGAAAACAGCACCTGTTTGTTTCGAGTCCTATCAAATAACTTTGCTGGGTATGAACGAGGAAAACAGATGTGAGGTTGCAGTGTTAGGCTCTGATAGTATCTGTGGAGGTGCTCCCCTAGTTGATGCTGACTTGTTTAATTTACTGAGGGACAAGGGAGTTGAACTTAGTGATGTTGGCCAAGATAATGGTGGCAACAGTACTGACATTCAGGTATTGTTAGGAGCTGACATGTGGGCTCAGATAATCACGCCAGACTTTCTACATGTAAACAAGAGTCTAGTAGCTGTGAGAACTTGTTTAGGGTGGACACTTAAAGCTCTTCTGAGATCACTTCAACTACTGCCTCGTCTTACACTCTACTTACTTTAACTCAATCAACAAGAGTGGCGGATTTGTGGGAAATTGAGACTTTGGGTATAAAAGATCCTGGCGAACAGATAAAAAAGGAAGAAAGGGAACAAGAAGTTCAGATGTTCTTCGATAGGACTGTGAAGAGAGAAGAGGAATCTGGGCGCTACATTGTCAAACTACCCTGGATTGATGGTTGTACTTCTCTGGAAACGAATCGTGAAATTTCTCAGAAACGATTATTGAACACTTCAAGAAAGTTACGAGTGATGCAGACATTTCAGGATTATGATGAGGTGTTACAGGAATGGGTAAACAAAGGGATTATCGAAGGTGTTGAAAACGAGGTTTTGGATGGACCTATACATTATTTGCCTCATAGAGCTGTGCTGAAAGATGGTGGCACTACAAAGATAAGGCCGGTGTTCGATGCTTCCAACAAAGACAGAAATGGTCATTCCTTGAATGATTGCCTCGAGCCCGGACCCAACCTCATCGACCTTGTTCCATCAGTGCTGACCAATTTTTGAACCTATCCTATAGGTCTAATAGCTGATATAGAGAAGGCATTCCTGCAGATTATAATTGATCCTGAAGACAGGGATATGCTCTGTTTTCTCTGGTGGGATAATGATAAGATTACCACTTTTCGACATTGCCGGGTGGTTTTTGGTGTTTGTTCCAGTCCCTTCCTATTGGTTTCTGTACTGAACAACCTTCTGGAAGAGCCCCCAACTCATTTGAAGGAAGTAGCTACAAAAATGAAACCTGCATTTTATGTGGACAACTCTCTTACTGGAGTCGCTTCAAAGGAAGAAATTGGACCCTTTATTTTAAAGGCACAAGAATTGATGTTATCCGCAGGTTTCAATTTGAGGGGATGGGTGAATTCCTTTGATTGTGGTGTTGGTAAAACTGAGAATGTCTTAGGACTTCGTTGGTATTGCGACGTAGATGAACTTGGATGTAACTTCAGCCCGACAACCGGTTTAGTAACCCGAAGAGTGGTACTATCCAGCGTGCAAAAAATATTTGATCCGATTGGATTTTCAGCCCCAGTAACTCTGATTCCCAAGCTCATTCTGCAGAAGATATGGCAGAAATGTATAGGATAGGATCAGGTTTCACCAGGAGACATTTGTGAGGAATTCTGTCGATGGACTCAGCAGTTGCAATACCTACATGACTGTCGGATACCTAGAAGGATTTTCCTGAATGACAACAGCACTTTGCATGTATTTGTGGACGCTAGAAAAAGAGCGTTTGGTTGTTGCATATTTCTGAGAACGGAAGAAGAAGGTAAGATCAAACTGAGTCTTCTGATGGCTAAATCTAGAGTGGCGCCTCTCAAAGAACTGACACTACCCCGCCTTGAACTGATGGGAGCGCTCCTTGGAGTTAGAATGTCTCGGTTGAGCCTTCGATGCCTACACCGAAATGACATACACACAGTGTTTTGGTCCTATTCAACAGTAGTCTTGGCTTGGATTGCTAATAAAGGGCTTTGGTCGGTGTTCGTAGAGAATCGGGTAAAGGAAATTCATGAGTACAGTAAGGCTAGTTCATGGAGACACATACCGGGCAGCCTCAATCCAGCAGATCTCCTGTCTAGAGGGTGTTCACCAACACAACTTTGGAGATCCAGATGGTGGGAGGGTCCGTCTTGGCTTAAATGTAAAGAAGAAGGATGCGTATTTAATCGTCCTGAACCATTGTTGGAAGAAGTCAACAGGGAAAGGAGGAAAACAGTTGTAGCTGCTAAGAACACTGTTGTGGAAACTATTTTACTGCAATTAAGTTCACGATTCTCTGGATACATCAAAATTGTTATGACCATTGCGTGGATTTTGAGATTGAAACAAAGGAATCGTAGAGACCACGTATCAACGGAAATTGATAGCGAAGAGTTTCTCAATGCAGAGAAGAAACTGTACTTCCTTATCCAGAAGGAAACGCTTTATGAAGAAGAGAGAAAAGAACAATTGAAGAATCTGGAGGTGTTCACAGACGATGAAGGAATTCTACACATGAAGTCAAGAGTCGTTGATTCTGACGACACTCCTGAGTATACCTATCCAGTTGTACTTCCATCAAAACATGTGATGGTTGAAAGAATGATTGAACAATTTCATCGATTCCATAACCATGCTGGGACACACACACTGCTTGTTTTGTTGCGCCAAAGGGTTTGCATAATTAGAGGAAGAAGGACGGTGACAGCAGTTGTTCGGAAATGCGTGATCTGTCGTCGTAACTCGGCTAAGGGTATTGAGGTACCTTTTCCTCCGTTGCCACAGGATCGAATCAAGGCATCGAGTGTTTTCCAGATCACGGGCACAGACTTGGCCGGCCCTGTGTTTCTACGAGGAGGAGAAAAGGATTGTGATATTCACTTGTGCAGTTTATCGGGCTGTACATCTGGAATTGATCACTTCACTTAGTACAGTAGCGTATATCCAAGCACTACGCCGATTTGCGGCAAGAAGAGGAAGAGTGAATACCATGTATTCGGACAATGGGACGAATTTAACCGGACTTCGCAGAATCATGGAGCAATTGGATTGGACTGAAATAGAGAGGACGTGCAGCCTTCTGAAGATTAAATGGAAGCTGAACCCTCCCACTGCAGCCTGGTGGGGAGGATTCTGGGAAAGGTTGATTAAGATTCTAAAGGATTTGCTTCGCCGTAATTTGGGTAAAGCTTGCCTAAATTATGAGGAAATGTGTACTCTTCTGTGCGATTGTGAGAACCTGATGAACAATCGACCTTTGACTTATCTTTCTGAAGAAGATGAACTCAAGCCACTCAGACCCTCCATGTTCCTACAGAGCCTAGAGGGTAATGATGTAACCGACTTAGACCAAATTCAAACCAGCAGTTTAAACGACAGATGGCGTTATCTACAAGCTGTTCGGGAGAGCCTGAGAAATCGCTTCAAAAAGAATACCTGGGATTTCTCCGATCACGGAGCAAAAAGCAACAGGGATCCATACAAGTAGGAGACATAGTACCGGTGGAGAGCGACAACAAGAAACGTATCAACTGGCCCATAGGGAGAGTGGTGGAGCTGTTACCAGGAAGAGACAATGTGACTCGTCTGGTTAAAATTAAGACAGCAACTGGCATTCTACTTCGTCCAGTACAGCGACTTTATTCGTTAGAGATAAACTGTCTTAACAAACGTGATTCTATCAACACTTCACAACACCGACTAAGTGAGCCGGTCCTTAATGAAGATATTCCCTGCAGTAACTCAGGAACTGAAAAGGAGAGTGAATTCAAGATTCGTTGTGGTAGAACTGTTAGGCAACTCAAGAAACTAGACTTATAGTGGTTCACATTCCTGAGTTCAATGTTCAACTATAATTTTAGAATGTTTACTTCAGTTTATGAGTGTGTGTTGCAAAACTACCTTTTGTAAGGTGGGAGAATGTGGAGAAAGTGAACTAAAGCTCTTTCGAGAAATCTATTTCCTGTAGAAAATAGACAGTGTTTTGATTTAGAAAATAGACAGTGTTTTGATTTACATAGTTTTGATTTTGTTATCTTTGAGTGTAGTGTCTTTGGAATGTCTTTGGATGCGATGTTGAGTTGTGTTAATAAAATATTGATTACTGTATATTAAAATGATTTGGTATGGTATAGCCATGTTCGTTTTGTAAAGAGGTTTTTGAGAGTCCCATCGTTACACTTCTATTAGTGCTTTTTTCCTTCATACAAAACGTCAGGATGATATCTGTCATAGTTTCGGAGATATGGAATGCCGGTGAAATATTTCGCACAGCTGCCATGTTGGAGTGGTGAGATGTAATAAAATTTGAAATGCACAGTCGGAGTTGGACAAAATAGTACTATGACCATACCGAGTTTCGTTGAAATCGCTCCAGCAGTTTAGATTTTATTAGGGAGGGGAGCGAGGTGACGGACACATGCAAACACACACATACGTACACACACACGGACTATATGTGATGTCATAGGTCTATCTTTCATAAATGTAAATAATAAAGGAAGCTTTTCAGTCGGTCAACACGACTGAATAGCCTTCATTATTAGAATTAAGCATCACTGAAAAATGGTTTCTATCACTACTAAATGAAAATAGGCTAACAAGTAAACGAAAAGCAAGAACGGGAGGTTTAATTTAGAAAAGAAATACTATTATTGGTCACAAAGGAGCTAAAGTTTGCTGTGTAGGTTACACTCAGCCTTATATGGCAACACTGCGAGAAGGTGAGTTGGATTCCCATCTAAGCCATCTTAGATTGGTTTTCCGTGGTTTCCCACTTCTACTCCAGGAAAATGCGTGGATAGTTCCTAAGTTAAGGCCACGGCCTACTCCTTCCCAAGCCTTGCCATCATTACAAATACACACGTTACTACAGACATCACAATTACAAAGTTTAGACCTATCAGACAAATTCCATAAAAACCTCAACTACATGGACCGATGAACAATAACCTATGTTCCAAACCTCTATATGGAGCAACAATAAATATTTTGAATCAATGGGATCCATCGTATTGTTTTCAGGAAACATATTTCTAACGTAGGCTACTGTATGACCGCGATCGAAACGAGCAACGTGCCTTGCCCTGTCTGATGCGGCACGCACTCAGACTGAAATCAGTATTTTTATTTTTATTGATATTTCAAGAAGTAATTATCCTATGTTTGAATAAATAATTTGCCTGGAATTGCATATGGCATCGTTCAAACTGGGATAGTTGTTGACGCAGAAAAAAGGATCTTTTCATCAGGGTTCTAGGTAGGACAGTAGATACTGAAAAATTTCCTTAGGCTAGATAGAGTATTTCGATATCATGAAAGAAATGCCCCTAGATTAGATAACAGGTATGTAATTGATGTAGTTGTTGTGTAATTAGGCAATTATGTAACAGTTTGTAACAACCAGCGTAACAGTGTAATAAACGCAGTGTTACAATTGCCGTGGTAACTAAATAGACTGTGTAATAGTCGTAATAGTCTACGTAAAAATTCGGTGTAATAGCCATAATGGTTTTAATAGCTAATGGACAGTAGTTCCGGTAACAGTCCTGTAATAGTCTGTAGGCCTACATACATTTTGGGAAATGCTGCTGTACTGTTACAGGCTCTGTACCGTTCCACTTTCCGTTGGAACATGAGAACCTGGAACGTTACGCATAGATACCGGGTGGCTGGTTGGTATAACCTGGAACGGTACACTGTGTAACCGGGTACTGGTGGAAACGTTACTCTATTTCGATAACCAAGAACGGTACGCAGAGTAACTTTCCAACTGGTAACGCTGAGGAATCGTTCCAGTCATGTACCGTTCCATACGTAACGTTCCGCTAACACGTACCTTGATACTCGGTACAGTTGGGAGTCGAGTTCCGACTGTACCGTTCCAGCGCTGTAACGTTCCACATGCTCGTACTGAGTTCCAAGTTACAGTTCCGGAACGATATGGCAAGCCAGCTCGGGTCCGCGGTATGGCATACGTAACGTAACGTGGAACACAGCGTTACGTAACGCATTTCAGTTCTGTTCCGGGTCCCTGCTTTCGTCCCATCCATTTCCTTCCCATCCACTTCCGTCTCTTTTCCAAAATCACTCCCACAAAAATGCCCTGCTACCGAGTGCCACAAGAATATCCAGATACCGAGTAGAAAGATGTTACACAAAAAAATCACGTGAATAAAATATATATTTTTGTAGACTACAGATTAGGATAAAAGCTTAGGGACAGTTTCGCTTGTCAATCGAGCATCATCAGCTCCAAATCTACGTTGACACACGCTGACGGACTCCTCCCTCGAAACATTAAAACCCGTGAAAACTTAGAAAGTGTGGCAACTATTACTGATAAATACTAAAGCATTAACCATCCAAAAAAAAATAACTGGTTGGTGGGTGGTTCCTCAGTTTAGGGGATGCAACAACGCGATCATGTAACCCCGTGTACTATGGGTGTATGTAGAATCTGTCTGATAACCGGTGTCAATTGTGATGGCTGTATTAGTGTGTGTTATCTGTTTTAATTCAAGTAAGGACTGCAGACGGTAATTTCAAGTAGTTCCTACTTTTTCTAACAAATGCTATCGTCCACGACACCTAGCTTTCGGACTTGGCTATTAGATGCCATCACAGTCAGTACCTGGTGGCAAACGTTGGAGTTAATATTGCGATATAAATTCTAACCAACAAATTTTGGCTTCACACCAGTGTAGTTAGTGGAAGTTTCTTTTTCATGCCATAAATCTATGACATGGGCCCACTGGCTTTTCTTCCCCTCCGAAGGAAGGCATTCTGAGGGAGTTTTAACGCTCTTAAAAAACCGACGGCTGCGGCTGGGTTTGAAAAAATAACTATTTATATACCTACTATGTTGAAAAATAAGAATTGACGATCCCATAAACAGTTCCGTCCACTGACTAATCTATAGAGGAGTAGTTACTAGTTACTATTGCTGTGATATAAATACGCATTAATATCCAAACTATTGTAGTTTCTTAACTAATATGCGACGCTCTGAACTTCTGCGCTCAGTTTAGTGAATTCTACAGCTGAATATTGTGCGCCGGTATGGATGAACAGCCCCCACGTAGAGAAGTTAGACAGCTCAACATAACCATGAGAACTATCTCCGGTTGTACAAGAACTACTCCACTCTACTGGCTCCCAACAATCAGCCACATAGAGCCTCCTGTGTTAAGAAGACAAGATGCACTGAGGAAGGAATATCCTAAAATAATGAACAACCCTGCACTTCCAATCCATGACGACATTCCCACTCTGGCAATAAACCAGCTCCGGTACATGAATCCACGCCTGCGACTGGCCAAACAGCTTGCTGATAGTAATTTCAATATTTCAGCTAAATGGCGTGAAACATGGACTAGAAATACCCCACCCGAATTACGTGACCTCATTGATCCTGTAAAGAAACCACGGGCTTTGAACAACCACGACATATATGGAAGACCATTAACCGCATCCGTACAGGACTTGGAGTCTGTGCATACAACCTGCACAAATGGGGGAAGCGGCCAGACCCCTGTTGTGATTGTGGTACATCGTACCAGACCATCAGGCACATTGTGGAAGATTGCAAATTAAGAGCGTACTGTGCTCTTATATGTATATGAGCTTGGAAATATTGATCTCTTCAAAAGTTTTCTAAACTGTCCCATGATAAAATATAGCAACTCTGGAAACAAGCCACAGAACAGGTTTGAACCTCGCCGAGTTAGCCAGTTAATCGAGCCGACCAATGAGAAAATTAGCAGTCACATGGGAGACTTGGCACTAGACTGCACAGTTCTTAGCAGAAAGGAACTACTGTATGTTGCACGGAGATAATCGAGGACTCCCGAGGCGAGCCGATTCCCGCACGCGCTGTAAGTGTGACTCGAGCATGGTAGGGGAAGACTCGAGCAATACGCGTGTCGCACAGCCAATGAGAAGCGACCTTACTTAGATAAGAAAAATCAATGTAATGAGCTTAGCTAATTACTAGCATGATTTTAACACATCGTAATATCATGGAAGATATTAAATAATAAATAAGAACTATTTATTAACATTGCGGCTAATTATATGTTTATTTAAGGATTATTACTATCATCGATAATAAGCAACCAATCAGATCCATGTTCTGAAAAGGACTCTTATTGAGCATTGACGAGGGGGATGGGAGAGAAGAATCGAGGCTCTCTTAATACTTACAACTACATGAGAGAAGGACGTCTCAACGAAATACTCAACAATATAACAAAGCTGATAGAGATTACGATATTTCTGAAGAAGATATTAACGAACGAAGGCACTTAGTTTGTGCAAATGTATATATCATGTCGACATACAATGATATTTAAAAGTTTATTGAAATTAATCTACATTTTTAACCATGTCGAAATTACTGAAGTTGAGGGAGGAATATACGACTGAATCTACGGGAGTTATAATGACCAACTAAGATGTTAATGGGAACAGAACGATGACGATAACGAGAGTATTCGAAATGACATAACATCAATCTCGTGGGGGAGATTAACGTCTCGTCTCTCCCATGTCAAATATTCTACATCTACAATGTCATTTCACCAACTAAAATGACGAATACATATATCAGAACTTTGGCGAAAGAAGACAGAAGGATTCACGAACGAGGGCGGCTGGGGTTGAGCCCAGTGCCATCAAGCGAGAAAGGGTATCCCATCCCACACAAGAAGATTCACCAGCAGAAAGGACGGCCACACGAAGATGATGGAGATCGAATCCCTTACCTGATCGCATGGGGACTTCTGTAGGAGACCGTAGAAGCCCACACGACATCATACAGTTTCGCGCTATTAGAAACAATCCGTTTCTGAAGGATAGCGAAGAAAGCTCACTTCTAGTCATCTATAACGCAACACAAGGTAGTCAAAGGACCAACGATATATCCCATCTTGTAGAGTATTGTAGAAACTTTTGAGAATATCCGACAACTGTTTAGTAATGCCATTTTTCTACGTTTAGATAATATTGTTATAGTTTTCGATGTTATATTTTCATAACTACGTCATGCGGATGTTTATTCACGATTTTCGTCGATTTTGACAATTTAGAATTTTTGGAATTTTGCGACTTTCGAAATTTGAATGAGGAGATTTTACAGTTTAGTTCGGAATATTTTTCTGGTCAAGTTTAAATGTGTTTAGATCACATTTTTCCAGTTTTTGAATTGTAAGATATCGTTCTTTGACAACGATGATAATAATGGAAATTTATTTCAAGAATGTTATACAGAGGTATATTTTAGAGAATGCGATTCTTAAGGGGAGGTGGACGACATGTGGCTTCAAAATTTTGAATTTCCTTTTTTTATGTTATTTAATACCTTAAGGTTTTCTGAACAATTAATGGTAACTTTTATTATGATGTGACATCAGTCAGCCCTTTAAATCAGTAGATTTAAAAATGGCGCTCATGTGCCACGCCTACTCTCAGTTGCTTATAGATGCTACCAGTTCATTTGAATTGATACCACTTTGAATATCTTTTCTTTTTACATCTCTGGTTGTGAAGGATAGTGTGAACACTCTACCAGTTTGTTCTCTTCACTGCTGGATTTCTTTGGACTGTCATGGCGTATCCTTATGGCTTGTTTACATTTTGTCACGTGTCAGTTTCCTATAGTCTGTTTGAAGGTTTTTATTTGTTTTGCGCTATTTTTATACGGGAATATGGGCAGGATAAGGAAATTTGGGGCTAAGAGGAAGTTTTTTGGCAATAGGTATGCCAATGTAGAGAGTAAATCCTCGCCTGCATCTCTAAACGAGGTTAGGCCTAATTCTAACCAAGACAATAACACAAGAAGTAGTGCATCAAAGTCCAGGGTGCTGTTTCAATTTTCAAGCGATCTGAAGCAAAGCGTGGTTTGAGATACATTAATTACCTGGGGGATGGGGACTCTAAAGGATTCACTGCTGTACAAGAAGCTAAGTGTATGGAGATAATGTACTTGTTAAAAAATTAGAATGTGTGGGCCATGTGCAAAAGAGGATGGGTTGTAGGCTAAAAAATTGGAAAAGGATCAAAAAAATACAAAGCTGTCAGATGGCATGACACTATCTGGAAAGGGGCGTATAACTGATCCCAATATTGATCTTCTACAGCGGTATTATGGCGAGGCTATTAGGAGAACAGCTGGACTTAATGATGTAACAAAGATGAAGGCAGATATATGGGCAACATACTATCATAAACATAGCATTGATGAACATCCCCAGCATTACTTATGTCCCAAGGGTGCGGACAGCTGGTGCAAATTCAACAAGGGCAAAGAAACAGGATAACAGTACAGCCATAAGAACTCATTGCCAGAACCTGTCTTACTGGCTATTAAACAAGTATATCGGGACCTGGCTGACAAAAGGCTGCTTGAAAAGTGTTTACATGGGAAGACTCAAAATCCAAATGAGAGTTTCAACAATTGCATTTGGACTAGACTGCCAAAAACAACATTTGTAGGTATGAAAACGATGCAGATAGGTGTTATGGATGCAATTATTTACCTTAATGAAGGGGTCATAAGCAGAGAGCATGTATTGAAAAATCTAGGCATACTGGTAGGGTCCAACATGCTGTCAGATCTGAAAATTATTGACAACAAACGCATTGAGGCTACAGAAAAGGACATTTTACAGCCAACCAAACAGGTTAGGGTGAACAAAAGGGTTCAGAAGAAGGAGATGGGGAAAGAAAAAATAAGAGAGTATGAATATGGCCCAGGAATGTTCTGAGAACAAGTCAAGTTCATGATAAACTTTAAACAGATTTTCTAAAAATGCCATTTTTTTAGATTAAGGTGCACTTTTCTCAGAAACTATTGAAGATATACAGCTGTTATTTCCCACGTTATTTGTGTGAATGGTTATCTGTAAAATAGACTAAGAAAAATCATATATTTGATATTTTGTGACACATAGGAGCTAAAAAAGTTAATAAAATTTATTCAATTTTCAGAGACCAAAATTTAAAATGGCTGTAAAAAAACATAAAGGGAATTCAATTTCAAGTAATAAGTCTGTTATATCAACCCAAGCATTTTAAACACAGATCTGAAATTTTATTTCCTCAACCGCAGTTGTTAGTGAGAAAAGTGTACCTGAAACTCAGCATGTATACCGAAATAAAAATACCACATATTATTTTCAAAATGCAATAACATCACTCTCCAGAGATGTATAGGACATTAAATCAGCTTAAAAATAAGGGGAATTGCTAGTTGACAGAATCTGAGAATTTAGAAGTTGTATTGTAAAAACTGAATGAGATATAAAGTGTTTAATACCTATAATATTTTACGAGATTTTCCCTGTGATGACGTCCACCTCCCCTTAAAGATCTTATGTAAAGATCCATGTAAATTCACGATCTGATAACTTATAGACAGATTTGGTTATAAATAGTTGGTGACTAACAAACATAAAGTATACAAGATTATGAGAAATATATTAAAGAAAGAATTTGTAAAAGAATATAAATACGAATTACAGCGTATTGTTGAAGTAATAAGATTTTGAAGAAAGAATTTAAAGGAAATATCACAGCTAATAGGAAGCTTAATGGAAATGTGAGTGATATATAAAAGAAATAATATTGTTATTAGAAGACTAGTATTTTATCGTATTACCTGTTAAATTAATTCATCGATAGAACCAGTATTTTATTACATATTTTTATTAAGGATATTGAGACTACGAAAAGAATTTGTTAACGAGAAGTTAGTTGAGAATAATATGTTTTGGAAGAATCTGCGGAGCTTCTCTAAGAGAGAGATTTATTTATTCCAGCAGCAGACGGAGGTATTTGTTGTATGACAATGAGCATTGTGAAGCCATTGGTCAATTGTTGAAGGAATGTCTGTAGTGACAGACTTGCGCATATTTTGATGTTGAAATAGGATGGTTTATGATGAAGCAGTATTGTTGGTGTTTATTAATATTGGAAGTTGTTGCAATAGTCTCATAGAGTTGAAACTCCTTGAAAGCATTAGGACAGCGGATCCTAGATGAAGTTGAATCTGAAAGAAATTATGGGATCAATGTATGTTTGTTGAAACTGAGAGTAAACTGAGCTCTATTTAAATGGTTCTTAATCAGTTATTGAATTTACGGTAATTATTCAACGAATTGGAAGATTATATTTTTATTAAGTATTTTTATTTTGATGACAGACCAGTTGTAGGAGGTCGATGAACTGTGTCTTTACTTAATTGTATGGATTATAGAATCCCGAATTGTAACAGTTTCACGAATAAGACATAGTATGGTGAATGATAATTTTCTGATGTCCGTTGAAAAGTAGTGAAGAAATAGGAAGACAATTTATGTCTATATTGTCTGTAAAGAAGGCAGTTGGCCCGTTGTATATATTCTATTTTTAAATTGAGGAGTTGCTGAATTACAGCGTTAATATTTGTGTTGTATATAAATAATATTTAGAATTTAAAGATAGGTTTATAGTTATATTTATGCGTATTCTAATTTTTTAATTTGTAGTTTAAATATGAGTTGAGATTTTTATCACTTCATGAGGAGGATTTAAGTTATAGGAGACGGGTGATAAATTGTATAGAGTAATGAATAGTTTTTGTAATGACGGAGATCTACGTCAGGGGTAAATTCATTTTATTTGGGGATATTTTATTTACTTTATAACATTTTATCTTGTTATAAAACTCCCGTTACTTAGGGCACAGCAGTTGTATGCTGCGATTTATTTCATTATTTTATTTGATCTTATGAAAGCGTTTAAAAATAATTTTGATCGGTTTCTCTAAGAAACAAACATGTATTTAATGTAACAAAGTAATGACGTTTAGTCATTTGATCTAATTGAACGTTAATAATGCATATAATGAATGCTAGTGTTAGCAAACGTGTATTTGTTAATGTCAATAAATATGACAGGCACGAATCCCTGATCTTTTATAGAAATTTGGCATTGTCTTTGTAGTTAAATGGTAGTGGAATGAGCTGTAGGGTGGAAGTTCCCAAGATTTTCGTAGATTCTCGTCTTTCCTGAGTAGATAGAGAACCCTACTGTTCTGTAGTTAGTTACTATAGCACATTCTGTTTGATAAAATACTGTTCCTTATTCTGAGTGTTTTCGCCAAGTAGCACTGTGTTGTTTTTAGCCGGGACTTCAAGATGCTACAATCCATTATTTTTTATATCCTTGGATTTTGGTGGATCATCCAGATATAAGGGTGCAGTACCTAGGTGACCCTAACGACATTCTCAGTGCTACACCATCGAGCCTGGACTGGATAAATAGACTGGACAAAAGGTTATAATAGGGTCGATATCTGTGCTTGTATATACTTCATTATTATTATTAGCCTACTTTTCACATTTTGCAAAAATGAGGAAAAAGTAGACTTATGAGATCGGGCAAATGTGTGTCTGTCTGTCTGTCTGTCTGTCTGTCCTTCTGTCTGGCTGTGTGTGTGTCCCCCCCTATCAACTCCTAAACGGCTGCAGCAATCGAAACAAAATTTGGTAGGAGTAAAGATCTATACCTGAATATCTCACGGCCATATTTGAAAATGATTTCAGTGCTACCAACTGCTGAAAAATCGCAATTGAAATTTGAGCTCCATGTTGGATATCTTGGAAGTTATGAATAGGAGCTATTTCAAAATTGGCACACGTATAGATAATAATATTGCAGTTTAATTTCCAAGAGGCCATACATCGTAGTGTTGCCAAAATGAATATACGCCTGCTGATAGATCCAAATTTTAAATGCATATAACTTCTACACTATCAATTGGATTTCAACCAAATTTCGTATGTGCTATGTGTACATAAACAGACATGACTGAACGTATTCTTAAGGTCCACCAGGTCTGCCAACTGTTAATAAATGCTCTCAATTTATTTTATCCAAATACCAATATATCAGAAAGTATGCAAGCCGACAGCTTTAAACTATGCACCCGTATAGTACCTGACATTCTATATTAATTTGGAGTAACTTATATACGTCAGTGCTACCAACATGATTCTAAGTATTTAATCATAAATTGTGCTAAATGTTCCGGCATAACTCAACAAAATGACAGTGTTTCGCCCCAGTGTGCAATTGGGCTCTTCAGTTGGTTAAAGCACACCTCACCAAGACACTGTCTAGTACACACTGGGAAGGCCATTGCAAGACGTATTTGATACATGTGGATCCACGTCACGAGCAAAGCCAGTGCACTCTGGGAGTCGAAACTCCACTCCAAAGCAAATATAACCTTACCTTGGCATTGAATATATAATTTTCAAAAGAAAAATATGTATTGTTCGTTGAGCCATTATATATTTAAACACAAATTGTGCTAAATGTTCCGGCATAACTCAACAAAATGACAGTGTTTCGCCCCAGTGTGCAATTGGGCTCTTCAGTTGGTTAAAGCCGGAACATTTAGCACAATTTGTGTTTAAATATATAATGGCTCAACGGACAATACATATTTTTCTTTTGAAAATTATATATTCAATGCCAAGGTAAGGTTATAATTGCTTTGGAGTGGAGTTTCGACTCCCATAGTGCACTGGCTTTGCTCGTGACGTGGATACACATGTATCAAATACGTCTTGCAGTGGTCTTCCCAGTGTGTACTAGACAGTGTCTTGGTGAGGTGTGCTTTAACCAACTGAAGAGCCCAATTACACACTGGGGCGAAACACTGTCATTTTTTTGAGTTATGCCGGAACATTTAGCACAATTTGTGTTTAAATATATAATGGCTCAACGGACAATACATATTTTTCGTTTGAAAATTATATAACATGATTCTAAGCCTGCTGAGAGGTCCAACTTTAAATACATGTAACTTCTATACTATCATTTGGATTTCAACCAAAATTCGTATGTGCTATGTATACCATAACAGATATGTACCGTATATGCCGATTCTTAAGAGTAACCAGGGCTGCCAACAGTTAATAAATAGTGTCTCTATTTTTGTTACCCTAATATCAATATATCAGAAAGTATGCAAGCCAATAGCTCTAAACTTTGCACACGTATAGTACCTGGCAGTCTAGATTAATTTGGAGTAACTAATATACGTCAGTGCTGCCAACATGATTCTAAGCCTGCTGATAGATCAAATTTTAAAATGCATGTAACTTCTATACTAACTAATGGATTTCATTCAAAATTGACACAACAATAGATCATATTATTTCAGATTATTTCTGACCAATACATGTATGTCATTGTTGCCAACATGATTTTACGCGCGCTGTTAGATCCAATGTTTAACTGCATGTGACGTCCATGCTACCCATTGGACTTCAACCAAATTTTGTATTCTGTACCTTAAGAGATGGAACTAAGAATATATTCAGTCACCTGGGTGGCCAACTGTAGTTCTCTATTAGGCTACATTATGCCAGGTATACAGTATTTCGAACTAATTAGAAATTTCGATATTACCAACTTAATTTCGGCATTATTCTAGATAGATCCATATAGATTAATCATTGGCATAGATCTTAAATTTTAAGAAAAGTAGGCTCTTTAGTTCGTCACGGAACTTTTTGTTTTTGTTGTTATTATTGTGATTCGTGTGTAATGCCATACGCTAAATAAATAAATAAATAAATAAATAAATAAATAAATAAATAATATGCGTAATTGACCTTGAACCACTTTCATGGTTCATTTATCATAACCTATTTATTTATTATATTTATATTATTTGTATTCAAAGTTTCTCGATCTGACATTTAAATTTACCGCCCGCCATGTAGGTTGGTGCGAGTCGTAACTTCACTTTCGTTTATTCTTTTTCTTTGGTACTCAGGCCTATCTTTCTGTGATTGGTCACTTCCTTCCTTATTGTCAAGCTAGCACCAATCTTGGTGTTAATCTTGGCATTTCTCCGCCATTCGAGTAAGAAGCTAGACGTGCATTATATAAAGTTCTTATTTTAATGTGGTAGGCACTCGGCCTATCCACATATTGTGTTAGCTTCTGTTTTTTTTCTTCCGTGTTCGTTCTGGAGTGAGTACATATCGTGTTTTAAATGCAAATTCATTTTAATTGTGTTCGTGTTTGGCCTTGGGTTTGTGCTTCGTTATATTTCGAGCTTCGGAATTCACGTTGCGTCTTGGTGAGTTGCAGAAATGTTTATTTGTTTATTATTTTCGTAATTTCCTTTCCTCGCTTTTCTCTTGAGTTTGGTACGCGAGTTGCCTGGTGGCTTTCGTTTTGGCTGTGTCTCCCTTAGTTATATCTTGAGGTCAGGGCTGGTTGAATAGTTGGATCCTTTCCACTTTCGTTCATGCAATGCCTGACGCTCATATGATCATGTGATGATGGTATTTTTAGCCGTGTTTTTGTGTATTCCATTATGGCCATTTCAGACGATTCTGTGTTTGCCACGTTCGTTCTGGGTAGGAACCAAAACCGGCAAATCCACATCCTTTGGGACCAGCAAAACGATCTCATATCTTTGTTGCATCGCGTAGCATCCTCAAGATTATATTTTGTATCTCGTATTTATTGCGATTTGATTCATTTTCCGTACCCTTGTCTTACCGTATTCCATTTCTGTAGTTCATTTGGTGCGATAGGGTTCCGAAGTATTCCGTCTTTAGTTTCTGTATTTTATTGTTTGCTATTTGCTGGCAACTTTGGCTTATTACGGTATGTACCTCTACCTCCACAACGACACACATTTCTCTTAATTTATTTTAACGTCATGTCTGTCCCTCACTGAGTATCTTTACATTGCACGTCTGGTCTAGTATACTCATATCCTTTCGTTCTGTTTATCTGTGACCTTAATGTCACTGCTCATTTATTGCTGTACTTCGGTACTAAATTTATCATTTGGTCATTCTGCGTAATTCTGCCTGTTTTTTATAACGCCCTTTCATTTTAGTGTGTACACGTTCCACTCCGCATCGTCATTTTCTTGATATTTTATCTGAATACATCCTCTCGGCCTGTTTCTTATTCCTTCGAGTTTCATTTATAGTTGTAGTCTTCTCTCCCGGTTGCTTTATAGACCGAGTGATGGCGTGAGTTGTCTTGGGGTTGTCGGCAGTGCTTATTTCCTTGCGAAATACGCACGTCCGCGCCTCTGGAGTGGTCAGTTGTCATCTTCTCGGCCTAGCACGTAACTTCCACTGCGTTTTCCATCTTATGCTCTGCGAGAAGATCGATGCTGTGCATCACCTAATTGAGGGTAAGTATCTTCCTCACTCATAGGTAGTTCAACCTACGAGTACTCTGCTGAGATGATGGTAAAATGCTAGAACTGCAACATACAATAACAGTGTTTGTCTACTAATAATACTGTATGTTGAAAGATCTGATATGGAGACTAATCTGAAAACTACGGAATGTCTACAAGCTGTTCTTACAGTCAGTATTCTGATTTAAAGAAAAACTGTAGCCTATGTAGAGTCACTCACAAATCACCAAATCTTGTAATTTTAGGAACTCTTTTTAAAGCATACGGGTGTTAAAATCTTTTCAGATTATAAAATTTCTTAGACTTTGACGCTGTAATGAGTTAATGTGGGAGTTAGAAGGCTTTCTGCAATAAACATTTTCAGAAAGTATTGCTGCGTTTCAGATTTCAAGCCTGAGGTTCAGTCTGCTCCTACATTCAGTTTCTTATTCAATAGCTAGTGAGTGCGATTGATCCTAATACAGCAGCCTACTACTCCAATGCCGTAAGTGGTGGCTACGCTTGCTAAAGCGCAGTGTTAGGTCATGGGGCCAAGCTCTCTGCTGACTCGGTATACGCGTGGGTTCGAGCCCTACCGTCGGCCGTCCGTGGTTTCCCATTTTCAACAACAGGCAAATGCTGGGACGGTACCTTCTGACAGGCCATGGCCGCTTCCTTCCACATCCTTGCCCAGTTTCATTCATTTTCTTCCATTTCATCTCTCGCCCCGACGCGCAGGTCACCCACAGGCGCCGACTGCAAGGACCAGCACTTGGCCTCTCGGGAGACCACACGACCAAAAGAAAGGACTACCCCAATCTTACATCTTGATTTAAACACAATACTACCGTCACTACAATAACATAAGCATCAGACAAATACCACACACACACACACATACGAACATGGGGCTGATGACCCTTATAGAAGCAACAAAAAAATAAATATAATTTTATGATAATTATTACATGCTGCGGGGGCCTAGAGCGATATCGCACTTCTTCGTGACCCACCAGCATCGGGAGAGCCCACGGTTCAATTCCCACCTTAGCCTTTCTGAAAACGGTTTTCGAGGTTTCCCATTTCCACCACCAAGCAAATACCTTTCAACAGGTCCACAACTGACTTCCTTTCAAAATTCCTTCCCTGAGCCTTCTTTAATTAGGCCCAAGTTAGTAGTCACCTGGGTGATCCATCCCCAGGTGTATCTGCTGTTAGAGTGTGTTATTATTATTATTGTAGCAGTTAAATACAATAGCATGTGGCCTTCGACGATGCCAGGGGTGACTTGACGTCATGACGTGTATAAAATGAATGCTGAAGACGTCTCAAATAAGCAGTTTCAGATCTATAGGAAAATGTTGTAGGCTCAACTAACAAGTAAAACTCTCATTACCCACTGGTAATCAAACTTGGAGCTCTGCAGTAAAAATAAACTACTGCACTACCAAGTCACGCAGAAGCCTCGGATAAGTTTACTTACTCTCTGGGCTGTTCGTTAGCGAAACAATATTGGGTGTGAGTGTGTTACCTTCTATTCTCCATCACGAGTGGGTTTAAGCAGTGGGTGGTGAGCCTATCACAGCAACTTTTTCTCACAGAATGACGCCTCTACACTCCCATCGAGAATATTACCTCTATAATACGCCTTTCATTTCCGTCAAGGACTCCCCCGCTGGAGCTCTTGAGACGTTAGGTAGGCTGCTCTCAACGTCTCCACAATGCCCGCAACTACTCCCTCACTGTATGAGCACGTCAACTCATTCAAGGCCATTGAATAACGGGGTTGCTCCTTAATGATCATAACTGCTATCATTAGAAACACGATACTATGTTGAATAGTATCTTTGAACCTCGGTGTCAAAAATAAATCCATTACGGTGCAAAAAAAGATGATTAATTCAGAAAAATCACACATTCCACACGATAATAATAATAATAATAATAATAATAATAATAATAATAATAATTAGCGGCCCCATGTGAAAACTCCTCCATGCGTAAAAGCAACCCGCCCACTTTATTGATATATGGGTTCAATGCGACATAGTTCTGTCAAGGGCTACCGTTTTGCCTATTGTTTAAACGCACTTTTTATCGGTATTTATGAAATTAGAGTGCCATTCGTCACTATTGTGAGTAATTTAAAATATAATTTCATACGATCGGTTACTTGTGTTACCCCACGTGTGTATACCACCCGCCCGGCTTTACTGTTATGCAGGTTTGACGTGACAGAGTTCTGTCAAGGGCTATCGTCTTGTTTATTTGTTTAAAAACATTTTATAAACAAATAAATATATTTCAGTAGACTTTTCAAGAAATTTATAATTTTTCTTCCATTATTGAGATGATTTGGAAAATTTCGGTACAAGCTGCACCTTCAAACTCCCTCTGGTTTAAGAGTTTGAGTTTTGTGAAACATACACCTTAGCATTTTATTATGTGATAATAACACGTCTACACGATTTTAGCCTAATTTCGATTTTTGCAAAAAATTAAAGTAGACTTATGAGCAGGGACCCGGAACAGAACGTAACGCGGAACGGAACTCTTGTCTATGTGGAACGGAGAAATTCCGTTATCTCCAAGGTTATTTCCAAGTTGTAACGTTACCGCTGTCTGTTCCAAGCGTAACGTTACCGTCCTGGAACGGAACTGATTCTGAAACCGTACCCGGTATCTGGAACAGTGGAATGTTAGCCGAGCCTGTACCGGTACAGCGTATTGGAGACGGGTGGAACGTTACGTTGTCCCGTACCGAAATGAACAGAGGAATATCCGATACGTTACAGTTCGGAACATTCTACTTATAATAACGGAACAAACAGACGGAACGGAACGTTACAAATTTAACGGGATTGTATTGTTACAAGGCTGCATTATGACGTCTCAAGGTCAAGCAGAAGGCGTGCGAAGTAGCTGTTATTTTTATTGGGACGACGTGCATGCATTTACTCTCTCAATCCCATTTTCCCGCTCACCTCACAGCACGCCAGCCTTCTGTTTCAGCTAATGTAGAGATCCTGTACCCCAAAAGAAGCTGCGCGACTCCGTCCCCTCGTTGTGATCGGTTGATCAAAATTTCTTTGGGATACCGTACACGATTTGTGAGGTAGGGCAATGGGCAAAGCACAGTGCTATCAAGCGGTTCCGTGGCACATTTTCCGTATATAACTAAGTATATCTAAGTTGCGGGAACACCGTAGTGTTTGTTTGTACTTCAACGTTGATTATCACCGAGACATGAGGTTTGAGTCCACATATAAAATTTATACATTTCAAGCTGCCTGGAGTTGGAGAGGGGAGTACAGACGATTTTCTAGTTTAATCAAATTTTGGTTGGCTTACATATCATTGACAATCATTTCATGTCTCTGCTTTCAGAATAAGGCTATATTATGACTACCCACATCGTCACTCCAAGAGGACAGCAAAATACTTATTATTAGACTATTGTTATTATTATTATTATCATCATTAGACAGTTATTATTATTTTCATAATTATTAGTCAATAATGATTATTATTAGTATACTATTATTATTATATTTTTCATTATTCTAGACAATTGAGTTTGTACAAAAATTCGCTCTCCAGCAACAGAGAAACTACCTTGTACTATCGGGGCGCAGTTAGCCTATTATTAGGAACCGGATTCTTAGGTTCTTATCTACTTTTCCCATACTTCTAAATACTTTTACGAATCACACTGAAATTCCGTACTTCCTAATAAACTAAATAATACGCGAGTACCTAAAAATAACTAATTGCAGTTTTGTACCATTTATTGTAGTATATTTCAAATTGTGTCCATAATCCTTGAAATTAAATGTGAAGATAGTGTTTATTCCTAGCTCCAGTTGATTGAAAGCAATCCTACCTAATGGATAAATGAAATATTTTCAGCACTTTCCAGCTTATATATTATTGTTTGGTTATTTACCGAGAGGAAAGAGCGAATAAATCTCTTATTATTCCCAAGAATCCAATATTGTAAAGAATCAACATTATTTGAACGAGATAGAGTGAGAAAATCATCTCTGACATCCTTGGCTTTATTTCAATCCCTAAAAGTG
This sequence comes from Meconema thalassinum, assembly GCA_946902985.2. Classification (NCBI taxonomy): domain Eukaryota; kingdom Metazoa; phylum Arthropoda; class Insecta; order Orthoptera; family Tettigoniidae; genus Meconema; species Meconema thalassinum. The sequence goes on from OX336388.2 coordinate 1,825,531,027, forward strand.
TAAAGTTATCGGTGATAATTTGATTACGCATGAAAATGAAAATCCACAGCCTGCTTCCAGTCTCCGACCGGGTCAGGAATGGAATGAATGAAGCCCCCATCTAGCGGCGAGGATATGGACTGTACCGGCTGCCGAGGCCTGACGCACTCCTCTGGGGCAATGATTAAATGAATGACAGATGAAATGAAATGACAGTGGAGAGTGATGCTGGAATGAAATTTTGACAGGGAAAACCGGAGTACCCGGAGAAAAACCTGTCTGCCTCGGTTTTGTCCAGCACAGATCTCACATGGAGTGACCGGGATTTGAACCACGGACCCAGCGGTGAGAGGCCGGCGTGCTGCCGCCTAAGCCACGGAGGCGAGTTGATTACGCATCATTATGTAAAATATTTACTCTCTCGTTGCAATCAGATTGTCTACTAACAATGTGGTATTAATTTTAAGCCTTATGTAATGTATGTCAACTTTCGCTACCCTTTAAACATATGAACCTATTGTAAAAACCCATTCTACCTAAGAAAAACTAAAAAGAACAATTTTATGTTTTTGAAAACCTAAAATGACAATTTTAAAAACCACCAAAATCCGGCCCCTATTTATTATATTCTGATGGTTGGGTGGTAGAGCAGCGGACTCTGTACTGGGATAAACGCCAGGAAAGAAGAAGATGGTTGGGTGGTTTCGTAAGTAAGACAAGAAGTTCCGTGAAGAACTATACAGCCTACTTTTCATGCCAATGATTATTCTACAGTATATGAACCTATCTAGAATAATGACGAAATTAAGTTGGTAATATCGAAATATCTAATTAGTTCAAAACATACCTGGTGTAATGTAGCCTAATAACGCACTACATTTGGCAGCCCTGGTGACTGAATATATTCTTATTTCCATCTCTTAAGGTACAGAATACAACATTTGGTTGAAGTCCAATGGACGTTACATGCAGTTAGACACTGGATCTATCAGCACGCGTAAAAGCATGTTGCCAACAATACCATGCGTGTGCTGGTCAGAAATAATCTGAAATTTTATGATGTCTTGTTGTGCCAATTTTGGATTATTCCATTTGTTAGTATAGAAGTTACATGTACACACATCAAAAAAAGTTTTGCATCACCTCGGTTCCCAGATCTCCGGCATATAGACGTTGACTGTGTATATTGTATCAAAGATACAGTCCCTTTGACTGTTCATAGATGTCACTAAAACTGCTCAAAGATGTAAACAACCATGCATGAGCAGGGCCTATTAGACGGAGAGGGTACGACAGCCGATCAGTTCCAGTCATTCCACCAGGACGAAGGTACGCTGCTCATGTTGTCTGTAGTTCTACCATGCCTAGAAGGTCAATACCGCAGTTCGATCGCGTCCGCATTGTTACTTTGTGTCAAGAAGGGCTCTCAACAAGGGAAGTTTCCAGGCGTCTCAGAGTGAACCAAAGCGATGTTGTTTGGACATGGAGGAGGTACAGAGATACAGGAACTGTCGATGACAGGCCTCGCTCAGGCCGCCCAAGGGCTACTACTGTAGTGGATGACCGCTACTTACGGATTGCCGCTCGGAGGAACCCTGACAGCAATGCCACCATGTTGAATAATGCGTTTCGTTCAGCCACAGGACGTCGTGTTTCAACTCAAACTGTGCGCAATAGGCTGCATGATGCGCAACTTCACTCCCGACGTCCATGGCGAGGTCCAGCTTTGCAACCCCGACACCATGCAGCGCGGTACAGATGGGCCCAACAACATGCTGAATGGACCCCACAGAATTGGCATCACGTTCTCTTCACCGATGAGTGTCGCATATGCCTTCAACCAGACAATCGTCGGAGACGTGTTTGGAGGCACCCTGGTCAGGCTGAACGTCTTAGACACACTGTCCAGCGAGTGCAGCAAGGTGGTGGTTCCCTGATGTTTTGGGGTGGCATTATGTGGGGCCGACGTACGCCACTGGTGGTCATGGAAGGCTCCGAAACGGCTTTACGATACCTGAATGACATCCTCCGACCCATAGTGCACCCATATCGGCAGAATATTGGAGAGGCATTTGTCTTCATGGACGACAATTCTCGACCTCATCGTGCACATCTTGTGAATGCGTTCCTTCAAGATAACGACATCGCTCGACTACAGTGGCCAGCATGTTCGCCAGACATGAACCCTATCGAACATGCCTGGGATATGTTGAAAAGGGCTGTTTATGGACGTCTTGACCCACCAACCACTCTGAGAGATTTACGCCGAATTGTCGTTGAGGAGTGGGACAATTTGGACCAACAGTGTCTTGATGAACTTGTGGATAGTATGCCACGACGAATACAGGCGTGCATCAATGCAAGAGGACGTGCTACTGGGTATTAGAGGTAGTGGTGTGTACTGCAATCTGGACCACAAATGCTGAAAGTCTAGCTGTATGATGGTACAACATGCAATGTGTGGGTCTCGTGAGCAATAAAACGCGCTGAAATGTTGTTTGTGTTGATCTCTATTCCCTTTGTATTTAAAGGTTCCGGAACTCTTGGAACCGAGGTGATGCAAAACTTTTTTGATGTGTGTATTTTAAAATTGGACATATCAGCAGGCATAGAATCATGTTGGCAGCACTGACTTATATTAATTTCTCCAAATTAATCTAGAAAGTCAGGTGCTATACGTGTGCAAAGTATAGAGCTGTTGGCTTGCATACTTTCTGATATATTGATATTAGGGTAAAAAAATATAGACAGCATTTATTAACAGTTGGCAGCCCTGATTGCTCTTAACAATACTTATAGTCATATCTGTTATGTTACACATAGCACATACGAAATTTGGTTGAAATCCAACTGATAGTATAGAAGTTACATGTATTAAAAAATTGGTACTATCAGCAGGCTTATAATCATGTTGGTAGAAATGATGTATATAAGTTACTCCAAATTAATCTAAAATGTCAGAAAATACGTGTGCATAGTTTAAAGCTGTCGGCTTGCATACTTTCTGATATATTGGTATTTGGATTTTAAAAAAATAGAGAGAGCAATTATTAACAGTTGGCAGCCTTGGTGGCTTTTAAGAATACGCTCAGTCATATCTGTTTATGCACACATTTTACATACAAAATTTGGTTGAAATCCCATTGATAGTGTAGAAGTTATATGCATTTAAACATTGGACTTATCAGAAGGCTTAAAATTATGTTGGCAACGTTGTCATGTATGGCCTCCTGGAAATTAAACTGAAATAGTATTATCTACATGTGTGCCAATTTTGGAATAGCTCCCATGCATACCTTGCAAGATATCCAACATGGAGCTCAAATTTCTAGTGCGTTTTTCAGCAGTTGGTAGCACTGACATCATTTTCAAATATGGACGTGAGATATTCCGGTGCACATCTTTACTCATACTAAATTTGGTTTTGATTACTGCAGTCGTTTAGGAGTTGAGAGGGGGGGAAACACACAGCCAGACAGACAGACAGACACACATTTTCCCGGATCGATCTCATAAGTCTACTTTTTCCTCATTTTTGCAAAATGTGAAAAGTAGGCTAGGGCCCACAGCCACTCCTATTTCAGTACACGAGCTATCGAGTCTAATACCAACATTCCGAGTGGTTCGAGGCTGGCTGGCGTACATCTGGTCATATTGGGTACTGACGCACATTAGTAGTATATGCCAAAAGCATAAGATGGCGTCGATAATTTAGAGGTGGAACACCCGATTCGACGAGTTGGCTGGGTATCGGGCTGGTCCGGAAGGCACCAGTAGCCAGCCTAACGCCACTATGGTGGATACTGTCCAGCATTTTCAAGCTTGCCGGTCTTTCTGAACGGTAAGCCGCAGAACCATAGTCTAGCCGGGACACGACGAGGGCTTGGTTGAACCGTAGCAGCACCGCTCCGTCAGCCCCACCACGTAGTGCTACTAAGAAACTTGAGCATGTTCAGTTTCCTGAGACACGTCGTTCTTAATTGCCGTATATGGGGCTGCCACGTTAATTTGCTGTCAAAATGGAGCCCCAAGAAGCGATAAGTGTCAACCAACTGCAACGCAGCATACCTGAGATGTAGTTCAGGGTGTAAGTGTAGCCTTCGGAGCCGACAAAAATGGACGACGGAGGATTTCGCTGATGAAAACCGGTCGTGAGCCCACCTGTCGACCCGGTTAATAGCTATCTGCAATTGCCGTTCCACGATTGACATACTTCCAGAGCTGTAAAGCAGAGCTAAATCGGCTACATACAGCGATGGAACTATCGTGGGCCCGGTGGCGGTAACAATGCCGTTTATGGCAACCTCTTTTACTTTTACGCTCATCGGCGTATCGCAGATTCTTTCTTCTTTTATATTTAAGGAAAATATATCAATTCAAAACAACCATTTATTGACACTTCCGGATGCCATGACAGTTAATTTTACAACAGTGGAAAAAAGATAATAAATAAAAAAATGACAATCTTAATGTAGCATCTTTGGCCAAAAGATATGACACACTCCCACCTTGAGTTGGTGGAAGAACAACTCAACCATACATAAATAACTATAATTACCTCAAAATACAGTAATCATAAATCTAATCTCTTTGGTGTATTTACAGCTCTACCACTTTTAGTGGTTACTCTTGACATCCCTTCTCATCCCTAAACACATTTAGGCTAATGAGACTTTTGTCATTTTTTGAAGAGAAAGGCTCCTCCTGTACCAATCTTGCGACTATTTTTTCTGCTGACATTATCTCCTCACATGATAAGTCTCCACGAGCTCTTGTAAGGTTTGCTCTTCGCGTATTTTGGATAAACCTCTTTATCCAAGCAACCAACCGAATTATTTTTCCATAGCTTGAAGAATATAAGTAATACCAATTAAAATCGTGGTACCTGCACTGATCATTATTTACATGTTTTGGGGTGCTACATGAAGTATCTACAAAGTAACTCATTATTTGAGTTGATTTTCTCTTTTCTTGCAAAATTAGCTCTGCCTCTGCAGGTGGAAATTCACCAGGCCACTCTGGCTGGTCCTTTCGTAAAAACTCTGGCCCCTCCCACAATTGAAGTGCTAACAATTTTTCTGCCAGACAACTCTTGAAGGAAGATCTGCAGGATTCAAATGGCCAGGAACATATCTCCACATTTCTGGTAAAGTCAACCGATGGATTTCTTTAACACGGTTGTTGACAAACACAGTCCATGTTTCTTCCTATAGAATCCATGCTAAAACCGTTGTCGAATCAGTCTAGAAATTCAACTTGACATCTTGGTAGTTTAGTCCTTCTAGCACTGAATTACCTAATCTAGCTCCCACTGTTGCAGCAATTAGTTCCAGTCGGGGAATGATGACTGTGTTTAATGGGGCTACTCTTGCTCTGGCTGCAAGAAGGTGTACCTTACTCTCACCGTCAATTTGTAGTCGTATGAAGACTACTGCAGCGTAGGCCTGTGCACTAGCATCATACAAAATATGTAGACTGACATCCCTGTGGTTCTTGGAATAATGAAACCAGCGTGGAATTCTCATCTCTTTCAGGAGAAAAAGGCTTAAATACCAGGTTACAAATTGGTCCTTAATATCAGTAGTAACCTCTTCACCTCAAATACTGGACGAACTCTGGTGGTGCTATTCTCCTTAATAACAGTTCGATGTGGTAGGTAGTGTCCATAATTCCCTACTTCTTTGACTGGTACTTCTTCAATAATTCCCAGTTCTTCCCACTCAGCTAGAACTGCATCGTATGAAATGAGAAGATTTTGAGACTGAAGCTTTCTAGTGGTAGATTCTAACCTTTTGAGTGCTAGCTCCCTGTTACTAGGAAGAGCCAAGCTATCTTCTTTCCATAGCAATGAAACTTCGTAACGTCTCTCATCATTTACAGTAATACCTCTTAGAAAATCATCTCTAATTTGAAGCTGTCTTCCATTTTTGGACATTTTAACAGCTGAGTCTGAGATTCCAATGGTATCTAGGCTCCAGCGATCGTTGATATCATTAACAAACAGAGCTGTAACTTCTTCTGCCAAGTTAACAGAAGATTGTTGTGGAACTTTCCCCATCAAAGTCCAGCCTAAATTTGTTTCCACAGCAACCAAACCAGAAGATAGAACTTTAATATTTCCTATCAGAAGTTTGTCCGCTACATCCGCTCCAATCAGCAAGTCCACAGGCCTAGACTCATCCCCAATATCTGTTAGGCTGATATTCCCTTCCTCAAGTTCATTCAACCAAGGTCCTTTCTTGACCGAAGGGATGCCATTACATATTAAAACCTGATCCAATACTTCAAAATTACATTGATATTTTCCATCCAGGCTTTCAATTTCTACTTTGTAACATGAATGTTCATTAACACTCGTTTTCACTCCCCCAAAAAGGTCACGTTTAATTGTTTCAGTTCTGACTGGAGTGTAACCTAATCTTTTAACAATGTCTTTCTTAACATAGGATCTTTGGGATCTTGAGTCAATTAAGGCTCTAACAGAGAAGGAAGAGCCAATACCTTTCATCTTTATAATCAAAGTTTGCAAAATAACTTTAGGATATTTAGAAATATTACTCAGCGAATTTGTCTTTTGTTCATTCTTCCCCCCGGATTGCCTGTGTTCGACATTATTATGGGATATATTTTGTTTATTCTGAGGTAAATCAGGGCACATCAGAACTTGGTGGCTCTTACTAAAAATAATGCACCGTACTACGGCTTTACATTTATTGACACAGTGTCCCTTCTTAAAGCACTTAAAACACCCACCCTTGTCCTTTAGGACCTTCTGTTTCTCAGATAGACCTAATTAGTGTGCTTTAAAACAATTAAGGGCGTCATGTTGACCTCCACAAAAAATACAGTACCCTCTCCTCTCCTCAACTGGGTTGGTGTTTAACAAGTCAGCTGCAGTAGCAATGTGCTCTGACAATTTGGGTTGGTCTCTACTCCTGTTATTATATTTGATTCCAAAACCTGAAATTGCTAAAATGATCCGTTCCTCGGCTTTCACTTCCCTTTTCATGAATAGCATGAGATTGTCTAACCTATCTTTCGAATCACGTGTGTGTGCAAAATTGGAACTTCTTTGCCAGGCCCTAAGAAACTCCTCAGGCAAACATGACTCTACTAAAGAATACAACATAGATGCACACTTATCTGTTGTAACACCTAAGGTTTCAAGTGACCGTATGTGCGATTCCAAGTTGGCATAAAGGCTACACATTGAATTGCCATCACCGGGAGTGGAAGATTTCTTAAGAACTAAAGATAACAACTCTCTTACGTAAACTTCAACCAACAGATCATCTCTACCGAACCTGCTCTTTAAACATTCTACTGCCTTCGTATAATTTTCCCCAATAGGTGGAAAACTTTCAGTAATTTCTCGAGCACGAGACCCTTTCACTGTAGCTTGCATTAAGTATTGAAACTTATCTTCCGGTGCAATATCCGGATCCTTGTCTATCTTTTCAAACTGGCCCCTAAACTGTATCCACTGTTTTACATCGCCATCAAATTTCCTTAGTTCTAATTTAGATAGTTTGAATGTTCTCTTACTCACAAGATCTACACTGTTACAATCACTGTTGTCTTGAGCGATACCTCCTGAAGGTAGAATATATTCAACACTCACTTCTATATCAAGAAATTGACGTTGATAGTCATCGGCAAGTCTACATTCGTCGTCCAAATCCTCTTGGCCGACGTCAAGTTTTTTGACTTACGACCTTACCATCCAGCTGCAGGAGCTCATCATTTTTCTTCCGAAGTAAAGAAAGGGAAACCTGAACTTTCCTTCGCTTTTCATGAGCTGTCATCTGAACGTCATCAATTTCACCTTTGAGGTTATTCAACTGCCTCGAAAACGCTGCCCGTTTTACCTTACGTAGCTTTATCGCTCGATCCAGTTCACGTTGGGTTGTCTCCATAATTAAAATATATTGATATATTTATCCTATCACTGGTCGCCACTTATTTTACTTTTTACGCTCACCGGCGTATCGCAGATTCTTTCTTCTTTTATATTTAAGGAAATATATCAATTCAAAACAACCATTTATTGACACTTCTGGATGCCATGAAAGTTAATTTTACAACAGTGGAAAAAAGATAATAGAGAAAAAAAAATAACAATCTTAATGTAGCATCTTTGGCCAAAAGATATGACAACCTCGAACAAGGTGACAGAACAGAACCCTGAGGAACTTCGTTTTCTTGGGTATAATATTGCGATATGTTCTACCGACCCTTACACGGAAGAGTCGGTAATGAAAGTCGGTAGATTACCACGGAGTCCCCACTCATGAAGGGTGGAAAGGATCTCGTAGCGCCATATGGTGTCGTAGGTAATTCGGAGAAATGCCTCCTGTATGGCGCTCACAAGTCACACCAGATAGACGGTGGTGGACAAAAGGGAGCGAAATCTAGACTGGTACCCTGACAGTAAGCCTCTCTCTTCCAGGAACCACACCAGTCGATGGTTCACCATCTTCTCCCGCAGCTTACATAGGGCATTTGAGAGGCCTGTAGCTGCTGACAAGTTTGGGATCCTTTCCAGCCTTGGGAACCGGTATCATGATCCACTCTCGCCATTGAGATGGAAACTGCCCATCAATCCATATACGATTGAAGAGGACCAACAATTGATTTATACATGATTCGCACAGATGTTTTAACATTTGATTCTGTATGTTATCCGGTCCGGGAGACGTATCCCTACACAGTGAAAGCGCACTGCGCCGTTCCCTTTCAGAGAATGGTACATTGTAGGACTCCAAAGCATCAGTGGCAAAGGACAAGGGGTGAGCCTCCGCCTCCCGCTTCAGAGTCAGAAACGTAGGATCGTAACTCCCAGAACAGGATACATCATTGAAGTGCGATCCAATACGGTTGGCAATGGCGAGTTGGTCCGTGATGATGTCTCCGATGATGGAGACTCCGTGTACCATCAATGATATCGGGAGTCCGGAGATCCGACGAAGCTTAGTCCACACTTGAGATGAAGGAGTATGTGTCGTCATAAACAAAACAAACTTTTTCCACGTCGTTTTATTACTCTCCCGAATCAGATATCGGGCTCTAGCACGCATCCTTTTGAAGGTGATAAGGTTGGCCATAGTGTTTTGCCTCCGATAGCATTTGAAAGCACGTCGACGATCTTTAAAGGCTGCTGCAATCTCGGCTGTCCACCAAGGGGCAAGTTTCCGGTGGGAGTTGCCGGATGCGGAAGGTATTGTTTCCTCAGCAGCAGCCGAAATACCATGCGTTATGTGAATGGTATGATCATAGACACTCTCAAAGGTATCTTCGGCAAAATCAGCACGTGCTGTGAAAGTTGTCCAATCAGCCCGACGAAGAAGCCATCGACTTGGTAATTCGATGGCTCTCTGGTTCGGAAGAGCAACGATAATCGGGAAATGGTCACTAATACCAAGGTCGTCGTGTACACCCCACTGTAGCAGGGGAACCAGCGTACGACAGCACAAGGTAATATCGACATTTGAATAAGTGCCGTGTGCAATAGAGAAGTGCGTAGGTTCCCCTGTGTTTAACAAATACAGCTCCAGCGCCTGATCAGTCTCTCAAAATCTCTCCCTCCATCACTAGTGGTAGCGGAGCCCTAGATGGTGTTGTGGGCATTAACATATCCCAGAAGGAGGAAAGGAGGGGGGGGGGGGAGCTGAGAGACTAGATCCACCAGCTGGTTTCAATCCAGTTGAGAATCAGGTGGAATGTACACGTTACATACTGTTGCCATTACTGGCGACGAAGTACGAACTGCAACTGCCTCTAGCTGAGTACGCAACGGCACCTCTTCACTAAAGAGGCTAGAGTGGACGAGAATGCAGACGCCACCGACGGCCACAGCTCCATCCACCGGATCTTCAGAGAAGAGGTTGAAGTAACGCATTATTGTCTCACGTTCAGGACGAAACCTGGATTCCTGAAGACAGACAATGGTTGCCGAAAACGAAGATATTAATTGACGTAACTCATTGAGATGACCAGAATAGCTATTACAGTTCCCTTGTAAGTAGAAGTGGGTCTTCTACTTACGCTTGACCGTTTTCCACCATTCCCCATCTGATGGGGCAGGAGAGCGCACCTCAATCTCCACATCTCGGTCCGAAGACGAAGAAAATGGAGCGGGCAGTCCCCTGGATGGCGCGCGGTCCTCGTCGGACTTCACGAGTCTCGCTCTTGGGGAAGAGCGAGAGCGGTGTTGAGGGACTTTCTCCCGGTCCGATGACTGGGTGACTGTCCCCGACATGTCCCGAAGAGATTTCTTTCTTGATCGGCGCTGACGTCTATTTGGGGAAGTAGATGGTGGCTTCCCCACAGACGCCAGTTCCTTACAAAACATGGCCGCTCCTGCTGACACCGCTCCACTGGTGGTGGTGGGAGTGGAATGGCCAGCAGATACCTGAGCAGCCCTGTCTCTAGGAGAGGAAGAGAAACGGCGCGGAACCGTTCCTCTCTCCTCCACTGATGTATTTTCCTATTTGTAGGGGAGTTCCTCCATACGGACGAGTTTGGCTTCAGCCGGCTTCCCTCCCTTGATGGTCGTGGGAGCGGGAAGGCCAGCAGAGTCAGTAGCCACTCCGTCAGGAGGAGGGCGAGAGAGATGGCGACGATCCTTCTCTCTCGTCTCCACTACTACTTTTGTCATATCGGGTGGACTGGAAGAAGGACCAGCCCTGGTCGGCAAACTCTTCTTTCCCCTGTTAACTGAGGAAGACATGTTAGACGACCGGTTCGAAGAAGAAGAAGAGGACTTCTCCGATTTCGCCGGTTTAGATGGTATAACTGTCGCCTTCTTTTCCTTGCCCGAAGAAGGTTTTGGGACCTCCTTCGGGCAGACAATTTTCGCTGGTACAGCGAGGGGTGATTTCAAATCTGCTGAATTACCGGACGTCGAGGGTACTACACTGGGAACTGTGACAGCAGGGGTGAATGAGGGCGTCGCTGCGGCCACAAACGTCACCCGAAATTTGGGGGCATTAATATCACGGTACCTCTTGCGAGCATCGTGATATGAAAGCCGATGCAATGTTCTGATTTCTTGGATTGTGGCTTCTTTACAGAACTCAGGGCACTGCTTCGATCGTGGAGAGTGGCTTCCTTGGCAGTTATACCAAGCCCAAAACAACTGTGAACATGAGGGAGGAGCCAGATTCACGCGCTCACCCGCGCCAGCCAATTGCATAGCGCGGCGTTGCCTAGTTAACTACGCAATCTGGGCTCGCTGTGCCGTACGAAATCCCTATTTCTCTACGCGCACGAAAAGCATTAATTATCCAATTATTTAGATGAACCTATGTTACAGAGCTAAACATTTTGAAGCTGACTGTGCAAACCCCATGACGATACGACCAGCCGTTCGGGAGATATCATCTGCTCTTGTACTGAAGGGATAATTAGAGCGAAGAATGGTTAGGTGTTGAAATATTTAGTTTCGCTGGGGAAGATAACAGTGACAGCATGGCTGTATCAATTCAGTAGTGGAGCTTATAGAAGTTAGTGCTGTGAGCTGAAGTTTTGAACTCATAACAATGTTCCGTAGCAAGTCGAGTGGCTGTCGAACAGCGAGGCAAGAACAATATTTTTCAGGGTATACGACCTTTTAAAGAATCTTTCGAATACAGAAGTACGTGAAAACACAAAATCTGATAACCTGTGTTGTTGTGTTGTCGGCAAATATGTTTTCTTTTTTAAAATTGAGTCGAATAAAACTCACCTCTTCACAGTCTTACCTCACGAGGCATAGAGTACCCGGTTCTAACCCTAAGAACAGAACTAAATGTCTTGATTGAGCCGTGAATCGAATCTGGACATCATGGGTGACAGCAAGAGTTGTTGTTGTTGTTGTTGTTGTTGATTATTATTATTGTTGTAGGGGCTTTGTGACATCGTGGTCATGTAGCCCCGTGTATTTGGGTGTGTGTGGAATTTATCTGATAACCTGTGACACTGTGATGTCTCTACTAGTGTGTATATTTGTAATTGAGGAAGGATTTGCGTAGGAAGCGGCCGTGGCCTTACGTTAGGTACCATCCCGGCATTTGCCTGGAGTAGAAGTGCGAATCCACAGAAGAACCACTTCCAGGATGGCTAAGGTAGGAATCCAACCCACATATTCCTAGGTTTGCATCACGAGGCTGAGTGTACCGTGTTCCAGCCCTCAGACCAGAATTACATTTGTTGGGAATCGTACCCGGGACTCCGCGGTGACAGCCAAGAATGGACAGCAATGTGCTAGCCAGTACACCACAAGGTGGTCTCCAATAAACAAAAACTGATCCCAAAAATTGTATTCTCTGTTTCTATTACCTTATAAAGGGCTACCAAGCAATGTTACTCAGAATGGCTTGGGGTGTAGATTACGTCATGTGATATAATAACGTTGTAATTGTTGTTTCATTTGAGGGGCTTGGGCATATTGGTACTTTAGCCCCGTGTACTTGTCTGAAAATCTGGGTTACTGTGGTGTCTGTATTAGAGTGTGTGTATTATTATTATTATTCTGGTGAGGATTGGGAAGGAGGCGGCCGTGTCCTTAAGTTAGGAACCATCCCGGCATTTGCCCGGATTATAAATGAGAAACCACTTTCAGGATGACTGAGGTAGGAATTTTACCTACATCTTCCCAGCTTTGCCTCACGAGATTGAGCGAACCCTGTTCTAGCCCTCAGACTAAAATTAAATAGCTTGGCAGAGCCGGGAATCGAACCTGAACCTCCTGAGCGACAGCCAAGAATGCTGGTCGCTGGTGGTCACTTTCACGAATAACGTTTGTGTGGCATCTTATATCTGCCTCATATCACATTGTATGCAATCCGTTGTGAGGATAGATATTCGTAGGATTAGGTCCCCCAGCTCGTACATGCGCTTGCATTCGGAGCGCCTTGTGTTCTGGGGGAAGGTCGTGTGTATACTGCGAGCGTAAAGCTGTGTCATCTCTGCCAGTCTCACTGTGGCAACAGCGCTCCGCTGGACGCACGCTAATGGGCGAGCCCATGTTCACAGTTGCTTTGGGTCTGGTATAGGACAAATCGGGGGGAGGCGTACACCTCTCACCCTCATGTGTCCCCTTGTCACACTCTCTACACACGGCCTTGGCAGTGCACCTGGCAGAAACATGCCCGAATTTCTGGCATTGATATCATTTCATAGGTGGAGGGATGTACGGTCGAACATCGCAGTGGTTCGATGTGACCTACATCTGCTTAGGTAAAACATCACCCTCAAAATGGAGAATAAAAGCGCCGGTATCGACGCTGTTCTCTCCAATCTTTCGGGTGATGCGCCCAATCTTGGTGACGCCTATCTTCCCCAGATTCCGCAACAATTCCGTATCGCTATTCAAAATGAATTTACAATGGAAAATAACTCCACGGACCTCATTCATCGTTTCGTGTTTTGAGACCTTAACGGGAATTTCGCTGAAATGCGTGCATTCCAGCAACGTTTCGGTTTGCTGTCGGCTAATTGTATGCAGTAGAAGCTGTCCGTTCCGGAGCTTGGAAATCCCGTTTAGATCTCCAAATTTCCCCTCGAATTCCTCGGAAAAGATAATTGATTTCACCACTTTGAAATAATCCCCGTCTGTCCTGATAGCTACCAGGAAGCGATGTGACTTGTCAACAGGGAAACGTGCATTGAAAGTTTTATCCCTGATCCGACATTCAAGAGACGGCTATTTAAGGGGGACACCCTCTGATGATTTATTGGGCCACTTTCGCGTCATCCCGAAATCACCCTCCCCGAATACAACCTACTCCGAACGAGGGTCATCACTGTGGGCGCCACCCAGCCAAGGCAATACCTACCTGGCATAGCAGGTATTGCCCGGGGTCCCAGTGCCTTGAATAGGCACTTCCCCCTCGGCATGCACAGTGATGTTTGGCGAAATTATTCGGCCGTGCAGGGACCTCCGTTGTGAGGCGGATACCACTGCAAGGGTACATGGCGCACCCACCTGACGGGATGGGGAATACCGTCCAGGCTTTCTGGCCATATGGCCAAGTTGGTGGCCCTTCCGCAGGCAGCATGACGTTTATTTCTAAGGGTCAAACCAAAAATGGGACCGGAAGTCGGAAAAGACCTTTTACAGGCAGGGGATACCGTAGATGAATTTTCTCTTCCCATCAACAGGGAGTCTTCAAAATCAAAGTCAGTCATGTCAGTCTGTCTTGTCGGCCCTATTAGTGTCCTCCTACGACAAGCAGAGCATACCGTGTGTGTATTCTAACCCGCAACCCACACGGGGGTGTACCTAAAAGGATGTCTGTCGCTCCCAATGGGAATTATCCACACTCCAGTAATGCATATTATGACGATAAACGGTTCCATTGTTGTGGAATCGTGCTTCGTCCGTAAATAAGATGGTCGCTAGAAAAGCCGGATCAGTTTCCACAGAGCGCCACCCGTGCTTCGAAATCATGACCATGTATCTCCAGGTGTAAGTGCAGATGGTACGGGTGAGACCAGTGGGTATGCATTATCCGCATAACAGACACTCGGCTGATGTTCGTCTCCAGTGCAATGGCCCATGTGGTAGTATGAGGGTGACGCTGGATATCGTCAAACACAACCTCTTCATTGTGAGCAGACGTCACGCGATGATCTCAAACAGGCCGTGTTTTTCCCAGGGATCCAGTATCTCCCAGGCGTCTTTCCACACTCCGAAATACCATGCCTGTCGGTCGTTGTCTATCCGGATAGAGTTCTTGGTACAGGCCATGCGCCTGGTATGCATTCTGTCGAGCTCCTCCATTAATATAACATATTCAGGCGCGGATTCAAGGGGGAAGGGGGGGGGGGGGTCACGGAGGTCATTCCCCCCCCAAACGGAGAACAAATTTTTTACAAACTCAAAAAACCAAAACACAATAACCAGACAAATGAAACTTAACGAATTTTAACTGAAAAACAGTTTTTTTTTTCATTTTATTCAATACTGAAAATTTCTTTATTGCAATTATTATGTTCTGTTACAACTGTACTTATTTACTACTTCATACCTGTTATATAAAAACGAGTATTTATATAACAAAATCAACTCGTCTATTTTGTTTAGCAAACCTTGTGATTACTGAATCGATGTTTATAGTGATGTCACGATGAATGTGCAGCAATGCACGAATAGGAATTTGGGGCTTTTTTCGCACCAAAAATTTTTTCCGACGTTCAAACTGCAAGCTTGGTTGGCAATTTAAGCTGTGACTTTCTCCCTTTGTCGGTACCAACCCGACTTGCCGAAACTGCAACGTACTTTGGTATTTTTCTCGAAGCTCGATGTAAAAGTCGCAAAACACGCCGTTGCAATTTGTACGAATATTTTAGGTGCGCTAAACGCATCAAATTTCTATCCATGTAGCTTGCAAAAAATTGGTCTGGTTTTGTACGTTTGGTTATTTTGTGATTGCGTTTTTAGTGATACCATTTTGCTTAACTATTTCGATTCGCTGATCCCCCCAAAGGCAAACTCTAGATCCGCGCCTGAACATATTCATATGCTCTTCACTGGAATACATCTGGAGGCAGTGAATACGCTTCGTGTTGTGAATTACGTTGAAGGAGCGAGTTCGCGCAGCTACATACTGACTTGCCATCACATGTTGTTTTCGTTCTAATGGGGCACACTTTGCCCTGACTGTGGTCTACGAAGCTCGGAACATGTACGACTGGTTGCCTGTGCCCTAGCCAGAGACAATCACCTACTCATCCTTGTCCAATCCAGCACCTTAGCTTATGCAACGATACACACGGTCTTCTTTTCTTTTTCTTTTTATTTGATCGCCTACCGTCCAAGCTCGGCTTTACCCACGGACTTTGCGAGGGATAAGTCCTCTATCGTCGAATTCCAGGACAGTGCCTCGGAGCTGGACACACCTTGACAGCAGATACAACTGGGAATGGTGACAAGCCAATCGCCTAAGTGACCACGAACTTGGGTCTAATGAAGGAAAGGGCAGCGAAGGGAGTGGGAAGAAAGATGCCGTGGTCCTGTCGAAAGGAACCATCCCAGCAATCGCCTGGAGGAGACGTGGGAAACCACGGAAAACCACTTCTAGGATGGCTGAGGCAGGAAGCGAACCTGCCTCTACTAAGTCTGTGTGCCCCACGAGGTTGGGTGAACCCCGTTCCAGGCCTCAGACCAGGAACAAAATTTGGTGGCAGAGCCGAGATTTAAACCCGGGCCTCCGCAGTGACATGGTCTTTTACAGAGCCAAATAAACAAATCGTGTCGCCTCCGTGGTGTAGTGGTCAGCGTGCATAAATGCCACCCCGTAGGTCTGAGGTTCGATACCCGGCTCTAACAAGAAATTTGACAAGTGGTATGAGTGCTGAAACGGGGTCTACTCAGCCTCGGGGAGAAGAGTAGAGTGGGTTCGATTCCCACCTCAGCCATCTTCGAGTGGTTTTCCGTGGTTTCCCACTTCGTCTTCGGGCAAATGCTGGAAAGGTACAGTACCTAACCAAAGGCCACGACCACCTCCTTCCCTCTTCCTTGCCTATCCCTCTCACTCTTCCCATCCCCTCATCAGGCCCCTGTTCACTTCGCAGGTGAGGCCGCCTGGGCGAATTGCTAGTCACACTCCCCAGTTGTATCCCCTGATTCAGAGCCTCAATCTGCAGGACACCGTCCTTCGCATAGTCCGTGGGAAAAGCCAACCCAGGAGGGTAAAAAGATAACCAGTCTTTTGACTGGTTTTATCCCGCTCTCCATGCCTCCCTGTCCTGAGCTAAGCGTTTCATCTCTACATAGCTACCACACCCTACATTCGAGGCAAACTGTTTAACATATTCCAACCTTGGTCTACCTCTACAGTTCCTGTCCTCGACCCTTCTTTCCATTACTAAGTTTGCTATTCCTGGGTGTCTTAGTATGTGTCCTACCAACCTATCTCTTCTCTTCATTAGCAGTCGCCAGAAACATCTCTCCTCTCCCACTCGTCTTAATACTTCTTCGTTTGTAACCCTCTCTTCCCATCTGATCTTCATCATTCTCATGTAACACCACATTTCAAACGCTTCAAATCTCCTCTTTTCTGCTGCATCAATAGTCCAATTTTCACTTCCATAGAGTGCAACGCTCCGTGTCAACAGATTCCTTTTCCGTAGAAATGCCTTCCTTGCCTGAGCCAACCTAATTCTTATATCCTCTTTCCTCCATCAATCACTGGTTATTTTGCTTCCTAAGTAACAGAAGTCTTCTGAGATTCGGAGATATAGAATGCCAGTGAAATATATCGCACAACCGCCATGTTGGATTATTAGAACGTAATAAAATTTGTAGGGCACGGTCGGGGTCGGCCTGAATAGTACTATGACCTTACCGAATTTAATTGAAATCCATCCAGCCACTTAGATTTTATAAGTGGGGCGTGGGGGCTCACACACGGGCACACACGGACAAAAGGTGATCTCATAAGCCTATCTTTTCATAAATAGAAATAGGCTAAAAACGAGATTTTAAAATTTGACACAGGCTCCATCTCGTGGTTAAGAAAACAATTAAGTTTGATTGCTGTCACAGATTAGTTGACATTGAGAATTGTCTAAATATTTCGGATGGTCACCATATTGGATTTTTATATACATGGTAGGCCATAGAGCTATGCACTATTAGATGATGATGATAATTGCGTAGGTTCATTGTTCAAACGTTGGTTTCGATCGCATGATTAGGACACAAGAAATTAAACCTTAATTTTAAAATTTCGCACAGCCGGCATCTTGAAGTTATGTAAACAATTGAGCTGAATAGGATGTCAGTGTATTACAAGGTGTATACCATTTGCTGTACCATGTGTGACGGCGCTCGGTTGGTTTAAATGCGAGAAAAGTAAATTTAAATACAACAAATTCGCTTGGCCGCCATGTTCGTTTTGTAAAGAGGTTTCTGAGAGTCCCTTAGTTACAATTATATTAGTGCTTTTTTCCACCATACAAAACGTCAGGGTGATATCTGTAATAGTTTCGGAGATTTGGAATGGCGGTGAAATATTTCGCGCAATCGCCAAGTTGGATTGGTGAGATGTAATAAAATTTGAAGAGCACAGTCGGGGTTGGACAAAATAGTACTATGACCTTACCAAGTTTCGTTGAAATCGCTCCAGCAGTTTAGATTTTATTAGGGAGGGGAGCGAGGCGACGGTCACATGCAAACACACACATACGTACACACACACGGTCTATATGTGATGTCATAGGCCTATCTTTCATAAATGTACATAGTAAAGGAAGCTTTTCAGTCGGTCAACACGACTGAATAGCTTTCATTATTAGAATTAAGAAGCTTCCGTGGCTTAGGCGGCAGCACGCCGGCCTCTCACCGCTGGGTCCGTGGTTCAAATCCCGGTCACTCCATGTGAGATCTGTGCTGGACAAAACGGAGGCAGACAGGTTTTTCTCCGAGTACTCCGGTTTTCCCTGTCAAACTTTCATTCCAGCAACACTCTCCACTATCATTTCATTTCATCTGTCATTCATTTAATCATTGCCCCAGAGGAGTGCGTCAGGCCTCGGCAGCCGGCACAGTTCATATCCTCGCCGCTAGATGGGGGCTTCATTCATTCCATTCCTGACCCGGTCGGAGACTGGAAGCAGGCTGTGGATTTTCATTTTCATTAGAATTAAGCATCACTGAAAAATGGCTTCTATCAATACTAAATGAAAAGAGGCCAACAAGTAAACGAAAAGCAGGAACGGGAGGTTTAAGTTAGAAAATAAATATTATTATTGGTCACTAAGGAGCTAAAGTTCCGCTAACACGTACCTTGATGCTCGGTACAGTTAGGAGGCGAGTTCCGACTGTACCGTTCCATACGTAACGTTCGGCTAACACGTACCTTGACGCTCGGTACAGTTGGGAGTCGAGTTCCGACTGTACCGTTCCAGGGCTGAATCTTTCCACTTGCTCGTACCGAGTTCCAAGTTACAGTTACGGAACGATACCGCAAGCCAGCTTGGGGCCGCGTTATGGCATACGTTACGTAACGTGATACACAGCGGTACGTAACGCATTTTCGTTCTGTTCCGGGTCCCTGATGATTAGTTTAGTCGTTTATTAATGTTAAGTTTTGACCAATTGAGTAGCCACAATTGAGATTTGGTAAAGATGGCGGCAAAATAAACATAACACAGAGGTGCCCTTTTCTAGTGCTACCTCTGTACAAAATTTCGTGTTTCAATTGATAGAGGGGAGCAGACATATACAAACACAGACACACAATGTTTCTTGTAAAAAGTCCCTTAATACTAGCCACGTTCTTCCACTGGCAGTGATCTGTGCGAAAATCAGGAATTATTAGTCTACTTTTCACATTTTGCAAAAATGAGGAAAAAGTAGACTTTTGAGATCGATCCGGGAAAATGTGTGTGTGTCTGTGTGTCTGTCTGTCTATCTGTCTGCCTGGCTGGCTGTGTGTGTCCTCCCCCCCCCCCCCCTATCAACTCATAAACGGCTGCAGCAATCGAAAACAATTTTTAGTATGAGTAAAGATGTATACCGGAATATCTCAAGCCCATATTTGAAAATAATATCACTGCTACCAACTGCTGAAAAAACGCACCAGAAATTTGAGCTCCATGTTGGATATCTTGAAAGGTATGCTTGGGAGCTATTCCAAAATCGGCACAGATGTAGATAATGATATTTCTGTTTAATTTCCATGAGGCCATACATGAGAGTGTTGCCAAAATAATTTTAAGCTTTCTGATAAGTCAAGTTTTTAAATGCATATAACTTCTGCACTATTAATTGGATTTCAACGAAATGTTGTATGTAATATGTGGACATAAACAGATATTACTGAGCGTATTCTTAAGAACCAACAGGGCTGCCAACTGTTAATAATTCTCTCTCTATTTTATATCCAAATACCTGTATATCAGAAAGTATGCAAGCCGACAGCTTTAAACTATGAACACGTATAGTACCTTACATTTTAGATTAATTTGGAGTAACATATATAGTCAGTTTGTAACATTTTTAATGAGTCGTTGAACGTGGTGATGACTATTGTGGTTCTATTTAAACATACATGATAATAATAAATAATATACACTGTGGTGTGACCTTACCTGTGATAGTGTAATATAATAAGTTGTTGAGCGCCAGATCCCTATTTAAGACAGTGAATCGAAATTTATTGATTTAACCTCGGCTATCAGCAGTAGAGTCGAAACCACTTACCCGGGCCGTAGTGAGACAAAGTCATCTAACCAATCCGTATTTAATCAAGGAGTATGATTGCCTTAAAGTACCAACTACAATGAAAGAAATAGGCATTACGTTGAAGAGAATGAATTTATTAAATGCAAAAACAAAATATTAATAAAACAGAATAGTGATAGTCACACAATTGAATTTAAAATTACTCAATGCGGCAATTAATTATTTAAAAGAAAATGAATATTAAAATGAATTGAAAGTTAAATGAAGTTAAATTATAATAGAGACGATAGTTTTATTGAATTGTTGGCTCACCCAGTCGAAGATTCGTCATATTTAAGAAATGATCGATGATCTCGATGTTACGTCGCTTATGTTTAAAAAAATGATGTGATATCTCATTTACTATGAAATATCCTCATTAAGTACGTTGCCATCTGTAGAAAGACTCTTGATCAGGGATATAACCCATTATGTATTGATATAGATGTCGGCAAGACATCGTTCAGTGTCGACTCTCGGTGCTCAGTCCATTAGGACCCAGAAAGCAAGGTTACAACTTCCTTACTTCATTGAGAGCTGTAGATCAATGCGTCTTTTGTCGGAGTCGCAGGTACTAATGACTTCGTTGTCACGTGGTCTTCGACGGTCTCCCCCTCCAGTAAGCTTCCCTTTCTTCAGTGTTCATTCTCTCACGAGGGCTAATTGCACCACAATTTGTAATCTTTAGACGCGTACGTACCGTAGAAAATGGCGTGTTGGTTACACCATAGTGGGTTTCTTAACATCTCAGGAAAATGACGCAGTTTGCCGTGGTGTAATTATTACTACGTCGTTCAGTTTGTGACGCACAGGGTTAGTCCATATCGCCAGTCTTGTTGCAATATATAATACTTCGTCTCTTTACAAGTAATTGTTAATAAAAATCTAATTGAATATAATAATCAAAACCGCTTACAATTATCTGATATAAAAATCATCTCATGGATGTACTAGTTAATAATAATAATAATAACATGAGAATAAATGAATAACCCTTTAAATATAACAGCTATGGGATCGAATCGTTACAATCGCCCCTGATATAAATAATTTAAAATAAAATGTAACATTATTTATATCACTACACATCCTACACAAATGAATACAAATTTAAATATTAATACCCCCATAACGACAACATACAAATAATACCCTTCAACAATACATAAAGATATACAAGAACATACTCTTTTCACTTTACATATTTGTACTATCATTTCTCATTCTTCCAAATGTTCATAATGTTCATTCTTCTTTATATATGTTGTAAAAAAAATATACATAAATGTATTCTTCACAAAAAAATCATATTTTAACTTTCATTCATCTCATTCTTCCAAATGTTCATAATGTTCATTTTTTTATATGCTGTAAAAAAATACATATAAAATGCCCTTCACTTTTATTTTTGACATATATGTCAACGCTGCACTCGTTTATATTTCGGTGATCGTATGCATGACATACAATTTTGGCTTCATCTCTTTTGAACGTAGTTTTTGTATATCAGTCTGGCGTAGAAGTACATTGTTGTAATACCAGCTGATTAACCCATAATAACTATTACAGCACACGATAATAGGATGCAAACAATACAATATTCCTTTCGTCTTTATAAAGGGATTACTCAAATGCAGTAAAATTTCAATAATTGAAGAAAAAAATAACTTAGCAAGATACCTAAGGCAATTCCTATTTCAGTGCATATGTCATACATGTAAATATTTCCCCAAATACATAATGACATCGAAATACCTCAAAGCAGTTATTAAACAGTTCATTTAAATATCCAAGTTACTACTCACCTGCCTTCGTGGCTTAATTCTTTCTTAGGCCACGGCCGCCTCCTTCCAAATTAATACTTCCTAAGTCTCCACGACTTCTTAACTTCTCATAAAACCATAATTCCTCTTTACTACTTCTCGAAAACAATAACTTGTTTTTTTAAAATCACCAATAAACATAAAATCTGACTTCTCGTTCACTTTATAAAATTTAACTTAGCGTCAAGATATAACTTTACCGTAACGTCATTCCTTACTTACCATAACAAAATGATTAAGACTTGGACAAAATACTACTCAATACCTGAATTACGTATATCATTAAACTATTTCACAAAAACACATGACAAACTCCTCGGAATAAATATTTCGTTCCACAAAATATTAATGCTCTTATACTTTGAACTTAGTCTATTCATGATTTGACTTTTTGCTGAATGCCTAAAAACCCCCCTTAGTTTTCTCTCAAAACTCTTAATTAAGTACCGTGTCCTCCAAACACCACTTCCTACTTGTTCTGACCGCCTGGACTATAGCTCACACTTGCTATACCAGAATCTCTCAAAACTCATCGTGACATCACACGTCACATACAAAAAAACCTCCCCTATTCGTGGTATAATCCCACATCTTCTTACTGTTACAGGTCACCTCTTACTGACCAATAACACACTAAATTTCAGCTAAAAAATCTTACATGCTTCGACTAATTCCTTGGAATAATAACATCACACTTAGCTTTCCTAACTATTGTCTTCCTAAAATAATGACAGTGTTCCAGTTGACAGTCAATAACACTGACACTCATAATTAGCAAATATTCTCCCATAATCACTTCATAAAGCAAGTTCTGAGTTCTAACACAGTTCAGATACTTTCTTCTCTATCAAATTAAATGCGTAACTTACACCTGCCTTTAATTGTAACTTCATTATTACCCCTTAGGTATACACTTATCTTACCAACTTATTCTTCCTTCAAAATATTAACTTATCTTTACTAACTCCGTATGACATAAATAAAACTTTAATTTCTCGTTTACTAAAAAAAAAGATTTATCTTTAAATCCTCAAACGTCGAATTATAACAAATTCCTTTCAATATTAGTAAATATTATGTCAACCTTTTAATTATAATTATTATCTTTACTTTAACCTGTGTGTAGGACAACAATCTACCACATCATTAATTCGTTATTAATCATCAGTAACTTTTTACTACAAAGTGGTTTAGCTCAATAACAAGCCTTGTAATATCTTTAAAACCTGCGTAACTGTAACTCAAACTTGGACCATATTACCTTTGTAATCTCTTATTACCTTGTGTGCATACATCCATATATACTTAAAAAAAACTCCCAACATTAACTTCACGTAGTCCCGTAGACACCATAAAAAATCTCATTGCTCAACGGAATATACCTTGCTGACCTACTTCATCCTCCAAAAACTTCCTCCAACCTACTTCATTTGGCATCTTACCAAAAACTTAAAACCACTTTGCTCAACGGCATTACCTTCGTTGGCCTACTTCTTCAAACTCACGTCCATTTACGTGAAAATACACACATACACACACACATATCTGTCACCAAGTAAGTTACCAGATGTCCTAATTAGTTACTACTTCCTCATTTCAACCCGATGTTGGTTAATTCATACAACGCATTACCATTAACAATTCTAAACCACTTATAAATTTCTCAACATATATCCGCTGATAACCTCGCTGTCCTCAACTGAAACTTCTTTATTAAATCAATACTTAATTCTTCAACTCACTAGTTTTATTACCACTGTATCATCTGATCTTCACTCACTTTTGAATTAAATCTTTATTACCATTATATTCTTAATTATGGTTGCCATAATAATTATTACTTTCTTTCGATTACTTACCTATGTAATAACCTTCCTACTTTTAAAATTTAATTCTTACTTCATCCAACTTACCTGCAGTTTAAGGACCTACATTCAACTTACCTGCATTGCTCAATAGCACGACAACCTCTGTCTTCAAAATTAAATAATTTTAGTCAATCTAAATCAATAAGCGTAGGCACTACGCGCCCCTTACCATCCTAACTTCACGACTGAATTAAAATTACACACAGCAGGTTCCTTATCTACCTCTGTTAAATCCTATTAAACTTCATTACTTAATATTTAAGTCATACGGAACAGTAACTATCGGTAATATAAATTTACATAAATACGTTCACTGGCATTTCACCGTTCTTACCACATTCATCTTCAATTCTATCTTTAACTAGAATTCCACATAATTCCTTCCGTGTTACATTAGTTTCTACTTCCTCTGTACTACATTCATCCATAGTAACACAGTACTTCGGCTTTCCCCCTCTCACATCCCCAAGTCTGGCTAATTCAGTACGCCACTGCACGTCATATGCTTTCTTTCTCTCTCTCATCCTGATTTCTTTCTCCTCTAGCAACTTAATTCTCTTTTCTTTCATTTTACTTCTAAAATATCTACCTTTAGGTTTCATTTTCATTTCTCCGTTACTATCACTTAATGCTCTCTTTAGCCGTGGTCTACTGCTTCTGCTCTTATCTATCTCTCTCCTCCTCTTAACCTGTTTACTAATTATGTTCTTCTGACTATGACTTAACGCACGCTTCTCTGCCACTAATAATTTCATATTAACTTCCTCTATCACAGGACTAAATTCTTCCCTAGTTTGCCTATCTAATTTATCTATGATTGTCTGCATCTTAATCTCTTGGGTGCTTAGTACTTTCTTTATCTTACCTACTTCTATCCCTATCTTTTCTCTCATCTT
Source organism: Meconema thalassinum (assembly GCA_946902985.2). Lineage (NCBI taxonomy): Eukaryota > Metazoa > Arthropoda > Insecta > Orthoptera > Tettigoniidae > Meconema > Meconema thalassinum. The sequence continues at coordinate 1,825,555,805 of OX336388.2, forward strand.
CTTCACTTCTTTTTCGCTACATTCTATAGTCTCTTCTACAGCTATCCTGCGTTCATCTAAAATCTCCTTCAACTCTACTATGCTTTCTCCTACTATCTCCTCTGACGCTAATCTATTTTCACCTAAAATCTCGTCTGACTCTAATCTGATTTCACTTAAAATCTCCGCTATTTGCCGTTCCTCACCTAAGATCTCCTCCGATTCCAATCTGCTTTCACCTACAATCTCCAATGACTCTAATCTACTTTCAATTACAGTCTCCACTAATTCCAATTTGCTTTCACCTAAAATCTCGTCTGACTCTAATCTGATTTCACCTAAAATCTCCGCTAATTCCAATTTGCTTTCACCTAAAATCTCGTCTGACTCCATTCTACTTTCAATTATAGTCTCCTTACAGGCTGTCTTTACTGATTCTACTGCAGTTTCCCCTAAAGTCTCTACCACCTGCCTAGTTTCCACTTCTACCAATTTGCTAAAACTTTCACCTTGAGTTGCTATTTTCTCTTCAATCACAGTTACTATTCTTTCCTGAATCCTACTTTCTGCTGCTTCTAATTTCTTATCTACTGTCTTAATAATATCTTTAGCCTTCATGTCTACCTCCTCCTTAATTTCACCTCTGATTTCCTGTTTCACCCCCTGAATACTCTCCTGTAGCATATCATACTTCATACTTAATTCTCTATTCATCGTTTCCACAATATCTAGTTTTACATTATTCTCTTCCAATTTCTGATTTATTTTACTCATATCCTCTCTCATCTTTTGATTACTCTTATCTAATTTCTCACCTAAATCTCTACTCAATTCCTTCCTACTTTCCAAATTATCTTTCTTACTCTCTTCCATATTTTTATTCATATCTTTATCTAATTTCTCAAATTTATCATTGAATTCCTTCCTACTTTCTAAATTATCTTTCTTATTCTCTTCCATATTTTGATTTAGCCTACCAATATTTTCTTTCATCTCCCTACTATTTTTATTCATCTCCTGACTATTTTTATTCATCTCCCTCAAGATATCAGCTAATGAAATTTCATGGACCTCTAAGGACTTCTGTTTCTCCTGACTACCACTAGTCTCAGGATGTACCTCTGTATTCGTCTCGAGATTTTCCTCTGAATTCATGTCAGGGTTAATCTCAGGATTATTTTCAGGATTACTCTCAGGATTATTCTCAAGATTTACCTCCGACATCTTGGTATTATTCTCTACGCTCTCAACATTGCTACCGCTATCAACCTCCTTATAATTAACTTTCTTGACTGCATCCCTACTTCTCAACTGCCTCTGTTCCTCTTCCGACATCTCGAAGTACACCGTATAACAATTGCCCTTCCAAAATTTCACTTCACTTCACTGTCCCCCAAAAGCACTGACAATTTGCACTGAAATTATACACTCCTCTGACTAAATACCGAATGGTTTTCGTGTCCTACTTTGTGGCGCCAAATGTAACATTTTTAATGAGTCGTTGAACGTGGTGATGACTATTGTGGTTCTATTTAAACATACATGATAATAATAAATAATATACACTGTGGTGTGACCTTACCTGTGATAGTGTAATATAATAAGTTGTTGAGCGCCAGATCCCTATTTAAGACAGTGAATCGAAATTTATTGATTTAACCTCGGCTATCAGCAGTAGAGTCGAAACCACTTACCCGGGCCGTAGTGAGACAAAGTCATCTAACCAATCCGTATTTAATCAAGGAGTATGATTGCCTTAAAGTACCAACTACAATGAAAGAAATAGGCATTACGTTGAAGAGAATGAATTTATTAAATGCAAAAACAAAATATTAATAAAACAGAATAGTGATAGTCACACAATTGAATTTAAAATTACTCAATGCGGCAATTAATTATTTAAAAGAAAATGAATATTAAAATGAATTGAAAGTTAAATGAAGTTAAATTATAATAGAGACGATAGTTTTATTGAATTGTTGGCTCACCCAGTCGAAGATTCGTCATATTTAAGAAATGATCGATGATCTCGATGTTACGTCGCTTATGTTTAAAAAAATGATGTGATATCTCATTTACTATGAAATATCCTCATTAAGTACGTTGCCATCTGTAGAAAGACTCTTGATCAGGGATATAACCCATTATGTATTGATATAGATGTCGGCAAGACATCGTTCAGTGTCGACTCTCGGTGCTCAGTCCATTAGGACCCAGAAATCAAGGTTACAACTTCCTTACTTCATTGAGAGCTGTAGATCAATGCGTCTTTTGTCGGAGTCGCAGGTACTAATGACTTCGTTGTCACGTGGTCTTCGACGGTCTCCCCCTCCAGTAAGCTTCCCTTTCTTCAGTGTTCATTCTCTCACGAGGGCTAATTGCACCACAATTTGTAATCTTTAGACGCGTACGTACCGTAGAAAATGGCGTGTTGGTTACACCATAGTGGGTTTCTTAACATCTCAGGAAAATGACGCAGTTTGCCGTGGTGTAATTATTACTACGTCGTTCAGTTTGTGACGCACAGGGTTAGTCCATATCGCCAGTCTTGTTGCAATATATAATACTTCGTCTCTTTACAAGTAATTGTTAATAAAAATCTAATTGAATATAATAATCAAAACCGCTTACAATTATCTGATATAAAAATCATCTCATGGATGTACTAGTTAATAATAATAATAATAACATGATAATAAATGAATAACCCTTTAAATATAACAGCTATGGGATCGAATCGTTACAAGTTCTACCAACATGATTCTAAGCCTGCTGATAGCACCAATTTTTAAATACAATTAACTCCTATACTATCAGTTGGATTTCAACCAAATTTCGTATGTGCTATGTGTACCTTAACAGATATGACTATGCTTATTCTTAAGAGCAATCAGGGCTGCCAACTGTTAATAAATGCTGTCTATATTTTTTCCCCAAGATCAATATATCAGAAAATATGCAAGCCAACAGCTTCATATTTTCCACACGTATAGCACCTGGCATTATAGATAAATTTGGAGTAATCAATGTAAGTAAGTGCTGCCATCATGATTCTATGCCTACAGATAGGTCCAATTTAAGAAAACATGTAAATTCTATACTAACAAATGGATTTCATTCAAAATTGGCACAACGAGATATCATAATATTTCAGATCATTTCTGACCAGCACACGCATGACATTGTTGCCAAACATGCTTTTACGAGTGCTGATAAATCCAGAGAATAACTGCATGTAAAATTAATTGGACTTCTACCAAATTGTGTATTCTGTACCTTAAGAGATGGATCTAAGTCGTATATATTTAGTCGCCAGGGCTGCCAACTGTAGTGCTCTATTAGGCTACATTATACCAGGTATATTTCGAACTAATTAGACATTTCGATATTACCAACTTAATTTCGTCATTATTCTAGATAGGTTCATATACTGTAGATTAATCATTGGCATGAATCTTAATTTTAGGGAAGGTAGGCTCTTTAGTTCGTCACGGAACTTCTTGTTAGAGTTTTAATATGTGTTTGAAATTTGTTGCAAATTATTATTTTATCATATTTTCATACATCATGTTACGGTATGTTGATTTAGGCGTTCAATTTTCCATCCATCTTTATGGTGCACCATGTTAGGTTTAATACCAAGGGACTTTATAGTGTTACGCTATACATTTATCTTGAGTCTTTGATATTTATCAATTCATTCATGTTGGCTGATGTTGTTGTTTGAGTCTTCAGTCTTTTGACTGGTTTGATGCAGCTTTCCATGCCTCCCTGTCCTGAGCTAAGCGTTTTATCTCAACATAGCTACCACACCTTACATTCGAGGCAAACTGTTTAACATATTCTAATCTCGGTCTATCCTTACAGTTCTTGTCCTCGACCCTTCCTTACATTACTAAGTTTTCTATTCCTGGGTGTCTTAGTATGTGTCCTACCAACTTATCTCTTCTCTTCATTAGCAGTCGCCAGAAACATCTCTCCTCTCCCACTCGTCTTAATACCTCTTCGTTTGTAACCCTCTCTTCCCATCTGATCTTCATCATTCTCCTGTAACACCACATTTCTAACGCTTCAAATCTCCTCTTTTCTGCTGCACCAATAGTCCAATTTTCACTTCCATAGAGTGCCACACTCGATGTCAACTGATTCCTTTTCTGTAGAAATGCTTTCCTTGCCTGAGCAAACCTACTTTTTATATCCTCTTTCCTCCAACCATCACTGGTTATTTTGCTTCCTAAGTAACTTAACAGAAGTCTTCTGAGATTCGGAGATATTGAATGCCAGTGAAATATTTCGCACAGCCGCCATGTTGGATTGTTGAAAAGTAATAAAATTTGTAGGGCACGGTCGGGGTTGGCCAGAATAGTACTATGACCTTACCGAATTTAATTGAAATCTATCCATCCACTTAGATTTTATTAGAGGGAGTTGGGGGCAAACACACCGACACACACGGACAAAAGGTGATCTCATAAGCCTATTTTTTTCATAAATAGAAATAGGCTAAAAACGAGATTTTAAAATTGACACTGGCGCCATTTCGTGGTTTAGAAAACAATTAAGTTTGATTGCTGTCACAGATTAGTTGACATTGAGAATCGTCTAAATATTTAAGAAGGTCACCATATTGGATTTTTATATGCATTGTAGTCCATAGTGCTATATACTATTAGATGATGATTATTGCGTAGGTGCATTGTTCAAACGTTGGTTTCGATCGCATGATTAGGACACAAGAAATTAAACCTTAATTTTAAAATTTCGCACAGCCGCCATCTTGAAGTTATGTAAACAATTGAGCTGAATAGAATGTCAGTGCATTACAAGGTGTATACCATTTGCTGTACCATGTGTGACGGCGCTCGGATGGTTTAAATGCGAGAAAAGTCTATTTAAATACAACAACTTCGCTTTGCCGCCATGTTCGTTTTGTAAAGAGATTTTTGAGAGTCCCATCGTTACACTTCTATTAGTGCTTTTTTCCACCGTACAAAACGTCAAGGTGATATCTGTAATAGTTTCGGAGATATGAAATGCCGGTGAAAAAATTCGCACAGTTGCCATGTTGGATTGGTGTGATGTAATAAAATTTGAAGAGCACAGTCGGGTCGGACAAAATAGTACAATGACCTTACTGAGTTTCGTTGAAATCGATCTAGCAGTTTAGATTTTATTAGGGAGGGGAGCGAGGCGACGGACACATGCAAACACACACATACGTACACACACATGGACTATATGTGATGTCATAGGCCTATCTTTCATAAATAATAAAGGAAGCTTTCCAGTCGGTCAACACGACTGAATAGCTTTCATTATTAGAATTAAGCATCACTGAAAAAGTGCTTCTATCACTACTAAATGAAAATAGGCTAACAAGTAAACGAAAAGCAAGAACGGGAGGTTTAATTTAGAAGAGAAATACTATTATTGGTCACAAAGGAGCTAAAGTTCCGCTAACACGTACCTTGATGCTCGGTACAGTTAGAAGGCGAGTTCCGACTGTACCGTTCCATACGTAACGTTCCGCTAACACGTACCTTGATGTTCGGTACAGTTGGGAGTCGAGTTCCGACTGTACCGTTCCAGGGCTGTAACGTTCCACTTGCTCGTACCGAGTTCCAAGTTACAGTTACGGAACGATACCGCAAGCTAGCTCGGGGCCGCGGTATGGCATACACAGCGGTACGTAACGCATTTCAGTTCTGTTCCGGGTCCCTGATGATTAGTTTAGTCGTTTATTAATGTTAAGTTTTGACCAATTGAGTAGCCACAATTGAGATTTGGTAAAGATGGCGGCAAAATAAACATGACACTGAGGTGCCCTTTTCTAGTGCTACCTCTGGACAAAATTTCGTGTTTCAATTGAAAGGGGGAGCTCACATATACACACACTGACACACAATGTTTCTTGAAAAAAGTCCCTTAATACTAGCCACGTTCTTACACTGGCAGTGGTCTGTAGGAAAATCAGGCATTTTTAGAGTTTTAATATGTGTTTGAAATTTGTTGCAAATGATTATTTTATCATATTTTCATACATCATGTTTCGGTATGTTGATTTAGGCGTTCAATTTTCCATCCTTCTTTATGGTGCACCATATAAGGTTTAATACCAAGGGACTTTTTAGTGTTACGCTATACATTTATCCTGTGTCTTTGATATTTATCAATTCATTCATATCGGCTGATGTTGTTTGAGTCTTCAGTCTTTTGACTGGTTTTATCCCGCTCTCCATGCCTCCCTGTCCTGAGCTAGGCGTTTCATCTCTACATAGCTACCACACCCTACATTCGAGGCAAACTAACTTATTCAAAATCTCGGTCTACCCCTACAGTTCTTGTCCTCGACCCTGCTTTCCTTAACTAAGTTTGCTATTCCTGGGTGTCTTAGTAAGTGTCCTACCAACCTATCTCTTCTCTTCATTAGCAGTCTCCAGAAACATCTCTCCTCTCCCACTCGTCTTAATACCTCTTCGTTTGTAACCCTATCTACCCATCTGATCTTCATCATTCTCCTGTAACACCACATTTCAAACGCTTCAAATCTCCTCTTTTCTGCTGCACCAATAGTCCAATTTTCACTTCCATAGAGCCCACGCTCGATGCCAACAGATTTCTTTTCTGTAGAAATGCTTTTCTTGCCTGATCCAACCTACTTTTTATATCCTCTTTCCTCCGTCCATTACTGGTTATTTTGCTTCCTAAGTAACATAAGTCTTCTGAGATTCGGAGATATAGAATGCCAGTGAAATATTTCGCACAGCCGCCATGTTGGATTTTTGAAACGTAATAAAATTTGTAGGGCTCGGTCGGGGTCGGCCAGAATAGTACTATGACCTTACCTAATTTAATTGAAATCTATCCAGCCACTTATATTTAATTAGTGGGGGGGGGGGGCACACACACGGACGTACACACACGGATGAAAGGTGATCCCATAAGCCTATTTTTTCATAAATAGAAATAGGCTAAAAGCGAGATTTTAAAATTTGACCCTGGCGCCATTTCGTGGTTAAAAAAACAATTAAGTTTGATTGCTGTCACAGATTAGTTGACATTGAGAATCTTCTGAATATTTCCGATGGCCACCATATTCGATTTTTATATACTTTGTAGGCCATAGAGCTATGTACTATTAGATGATTATTGCGTAGGTTCATTGTTCAAACGTTGGTTTCGATCGCATGATTAGGACACAAGAAATTAAACCTTAATTTTAAAATTTCGCACAGCCGCCATCTTGATGTTATGTAAACAATTGAGCTGAATAGGATGTCAGTGCATTACAAGGTGTATACCATTTGCTGTACCATGTGTGACGGCGCTCGTTTGGTTTAAATGCGAGGAAAGGCTATTTAAATACAACAACTTCGCTTGGCCGCCATTGTGGAGAAAGTGAACTAAAGCTCTTTCGAGCAATCTACTTCCTGTAGAAAATAGACAGTGTTTTGATTTAGAAAATAGACAGTGTTTTGATTTAAATAGTTTTGATTTTGTTATCTTTGAGTGTAGTGTCTTTGGAATGTCTTTGGATGCGATGTTGAGTTGTGTTAATAAAATATTGATTACTGTATATTAAAATGATTTGGTATGGTATATAACTGGCGACCGTGACAGGACTACTGGCAATCTCAACATCAAATAAAACAGAACAACGATGACCAAACGTCGAGTATTACGCGGCGTATTTACACGTGAGGTAAACAAGCTTGAAGAACTGTTGGCGCTTGCTGATGGTGACCACGTGGAGATTAGTAGCAGATATGCTTCACTTGTGGAACGCTACGAGAAGTTAAAACGTCTGGATGATCAAGTTTACAATGAGCTGCTGCTAAAGGAAGACCTTGAAGACATCGTGCTTGAAACAGAGATCAACAATTGCAGTGAGTACGACTTGAAATATTTTAAGGTTAGGGAAAAGGTGCAGGCCTTACAAGTTGGAGATCAAGCCGTTTATGAAGCTAAAATGAGTAACTGTTCACGTACTTCTAATCAGAGACTACTAAGACTACCAAAACTAGAACTGAAAAAAATTGAAGGAAACGTGAAGTGCTGGATTGGGTTTTGGGCGCAATTTACTAAAATACATGAAGATAGCAGCCTTAAAGATGAAGATAAATTTGTTTATTTGATTCAGTGTATGGAACCTGGTTCGTGTGCTCAGAAGTTGGTAGAAAACTTTCCTCCTTCAAAGGAAAACTACAAAAAGGCTATAGAATTGTTGAAGTCTAGGTATGGGAAGGATGAGTTGCTCATTGAGTACTATGTTAGGGAACTTTTATCCTTGGTGTTAAAGAAGGATAGTTTAAGATCCAGCGCCCAACTGTATGACAGTCTGGAGGGACAGTTGAGAGCACTTGATTCCTTGGGAGTAACAAAGGAGAAATATGCTGCAATGTTATTTCCACTAGTAGAGAGTGCCTTGCCAGAGGTTATGTTTAGAACTTGGGACAGATATCGTGTATCAAAAGAAACGTCTACCAAGGAACCTGACTGTTGCTTGAGTGAATTGTTAGCCTTCTTAAAGACTGAGGTTGATGGTGAAGAACGGCTTAAGCTAAGACATAGTTCTTTTGAAGTTAACGAGAGGACGGATCGAGTTAAGCAAGATGATAGGACCAAGACTAAGAATAGGGACATACCTTCAGCGGCTTCTTTAATTTCAATAGAGGATGTTTCAGTTAGTAAGGGAAACAGAAATAACAAAGATACGGCTTGTATATTCTGTGACAGAACCTCACATCTTTCTCAAGACTGTGCTGTAATTATTGATTATTCTCAAGAAGAACGCCAAGTAACGTTAAAGAAAAAGGGAGCTTGTTTTAGGTGTCTAGGACCGGGACATGTCAGTGTTAAGTGTAAGATGTTTGTGAAGTGCCCATTTTGCAAGGGGAAACATTACGCTTTGATGTGTGCGAAAACAGACTCAGATGAACCAAAAGGTAATTCGGTTCCAAAAACAGTTAGCATGATGGAAGGTAGTAATAAAGGACATGTGACCTATCTGCAGACTTTAGTTGCTAGAGTAGTTGTTGGTGGATCCACGCACAGAGTAAGAGTTCTGTGTGACAGTGGATCGCAGAGAAGCCACATAAATAAGTCTTGTGCTAAGAAATTAGAGTTGGAACAAACTGGAAAGGTAACACTAAGTCAAGAATTATTTGGAGGTAGGAAACCAGCACCTGTTTGTTTCGAGTCCTATCAAATAACTTTGCTGGGTATGAACGAGGAAAACAGATGTGAGGTTGCAGTGTTAGGCTCTGATAGTATCTGTGGAGGTGCTCTCCTAGTTGATGCTGACTTGTTTAATTTACTGAGGGACAAGGCAGTTGAACTTAGTGATGTTGGCCAAGATAATGGTGGCAACAGTACTAACATTCAGGTATTGTTAGGAGCTGACGTGTGGGCTCAGATAATCACGCCGGACTTTCTACATGTAAACAAGTGTCTAGTAGCTGTGAGAACTTGTTTAGGGTGGACACTTATGGGCTCTTCTGAGATCACTTCAACTACTGCCTCGTCTTACACTCTACCTACTTTAACTCAATCAACAAGAGTGGCGGATTTGTGGGAAATTGAGACTTTGGGTATAAAAGATCCTGGCGAACAGATAAAAGAGGAAGAAAGGGAACAAGAAGTTCAGATGTTCTTCGATAGGACTGTGAAGAGAGAAGAGGAATCTGGGCGCTACATTGTCAAACTACCCTGGATTGATGGTTGTACTTCTCTGGAAACGAATCGTGAAATTTCTCAGAAACGATTATTGAACACTTCAAGAAAGTTACGAGGGATGCAGAAATTTCTGGATTATGATGAGGTGTTACAGGAATGGGTAAACAAAGGGATTATCGAAGGTGTTGAAAACGAGGTTTTGGATGGACCTACACATTATTTGCCTCATAGAGCTGTGCTGAAAGATGGTGGCACTACAAAGATAAGGCCGGTGTTCGATGCTTCCAACAAAGACAGAAATGGTCATTCCTTGAATGATTGCCTCGAGCCCGGACCCAACCTCATCGACCTTGTTCCATCAGTGCTGACCAATTTTCGAACCTATCCTATAGGTCTAATAGCTGATATAGAGAAGGCATTCCTATAGATTATAATTGATCCTGAAGACAGGGATATGCTCCGTTTTCTCTGGTGGGATAATGATAAGATTACCACTTTTCGACATTGCCGGGTGGTTTTTGGTGTTTGTTCCAGTCCCTTCCTATTGGTTTCTGTACTGAACAACCTTCTGGAAGAGCCCCCAACTCATTTGAAGGAAGTAGCTACAAAAATGAAACCTGCATTTTATGTGGACAACTGTCTTACTGGAGTCGCTTCAAAGGAAGAAATTGAACCCTTTATTTTAAAGGCACAAGAATTGATGTTATCCGCAGGTTTCAATTTGAGGGGATGGGTGAATTCCTTTGATTGTGGTGTTGGTAAAACTGAGAATGCCTTAGGACTTCGTTGGTATTGCGACGTAGATGAACTTGGATGTAACTTCAGCCCGACTACCGGTTTAGTAACCCGAAGAGTGGTACTATCCAGCGTGCAAAAAATATTTGATCCGATTGGATTTTCAGCCCCAGTAACTCTGATTCCCAAGCTCATTCTGCAGAAGACATGGCAGAAAAATATAGGATGGGATGAGGTTTTACCAGGAGACATTTGTGAGGAATTCTGTCGATGGACTCAGCAGTTGCAATACCTACATGACTGTCGGATACCTAGAAGGATTTTCCTGAATGACAACAGCACTTTGCATGTATTTGTGGACGCTAGCAAAAGAGCGTTTGGTTGATGCATATTTATGAGAACGGAAGAAGAAGGTAAGATCAAACTGGGTCTTCTGATGGCTAAATCTAGAGTGGCGCCTCTCAAAGAACTGACACTACCCCGCCTTGAACTGATGGGAGCGCTCCTTGGAGTTAGAATGTCTCGGTTGAGCCTTCGATGCCTACACGTGAATGACATACTCACAGTGTTTTGGTCCGATTGAACAGTAGTCTTGGCTTGGATTGCTAATAAAGGGCTTTGGTCGGTGTTCGTAGAGAATCGGGTAAAGGAAATTCATGAGTACAGTAAGGCTAGTTCATGGAGACACATACCGGGCAGCCTCAATCCAGCAGATCTCCTGTCTAGAGGGTGTTCACCAACACAACTTTGGAGATCCAGATGGTGGGAGGGTCCGTCTTGGCTTAAATGTAAAGAAGAAGAATGGGTATTTAATCGTCCTGAACCATTGTTGTAAGAAGTCAAGAGGGAAAGGAGGAAGACAGTTGTAGCTGCTAAGAACACTGTTGTGGAAACTATTTTACTGCAATTAAGTTCACGATTCTCTGGATACATCAAAATCGTTAGGACCATTGCTTGGATTTTGAGATTGAAACAAAGGAATCGTAGAGACCACGTATCAACGGAAATTGATAGCGAAGAGTTTCTCAATGCTGAGAACAAACTGTACTTCCTTATCCAGAAGGAAACGCTTTATGAAGAAGAGAGAAAAGAACAATTGAAGAATCTGGAGGTGTTCACAGACGATGAAGGAATTCTACACATGAAGTCAAGAGTCGTTGATTCTGACGACACTCCTGAGTATACCTATCCAGTTGTACTTCCATCAAAACATGTGATGGTTGAAAGAATGATTGAACAATTTCATCGATTCCATAACCATGCTGGGACGCACACACTGCTTATTTTGTTGCGCCAAAGGGTTTGGATAATTAGAGGAAGAAGGACGGTGGCAGCAGTTGTTCGGAAATGCGTGATCTGTCGTCGTAACTCTGCTAAGGGTATTGAGGTACCTTTTCCTCCGTTGCCACAGGATCGAATCAAGGCATCGAGTGTTTTCCAGATCACGGGCACAGACTTGGCCGGCCCTGTGTTTCTACGAGGAGGAGAAAAGGGATGGATTGTGATATTCACTTGTGCAGTTTATCGGGCTGTACATCTGGAATTGATCACTTCACTTAGTACAGTAGCGTATATCCAAGCACTACGCCGATTTGTGGCAAGAAGAGGAAGAGTGAATACCATGTATTCGGACAATGGGACGAATTTCACCGGACTTCGCAGAACCATGGAGCAATTGGATTGGACTGAAATAGAGAGGATATGCAGCCTTCTGAAGATTAAATGGAAGCTGAACCCTCCCACTGCAACCTGGTGGGGAGGATTCTGGGAAAGGTTGATTAAGATTCTAAAGGATTTGCTTCGCCGTAATTTGGGTAAAGCTTGCCTAAATTATGAGGAAATGTGTACTCTTCTGTGCGATTGTGAGAACCTGATGAACAATCGACCTTTGACTTATCTTTCTGAAGAAGATGAACTCAAGCCACTCAGACCCTCCATGTTCCTACAGAGCCTAGAGGGTAATGATGTTACCGACTTAGACCAAATTCAAACCAGCAGTTTAAACGACAGATGGCGTTATCTACAAGCTGTTCGGGAGAGCCTGAGAAATCGCTTCAAAAAAGAATACCTGGGATTTCTCCGATCACGGAGCAAAAAGCAACAGGGATCCATACAAGTAGGAGACATAGTACTGGTGGAGAGCGACAACAAGAAACGTATCAACTGGCCCTTAGGGAGAGTGGTGGAGCTGTTACCTGGAAGAGACAATGTGACTCGTCTGGTTAAAATTAAGACAGCAACTGGCATTCTACTTCGTCCAGTACAGCGACTTTATTCGTTAGAGATAAACTGTCTTAACAAAGGTGATTCTATCAACACTTCACAACACCGACTAAGTGAGCCGGTCCTTAATGAAGGTATTCCCTGCAGTAACTCAGGAACTGAAAAGGAGAGTGAATTCAAGACTCGTTGTGGTAGAACTGTTAGGCAACTCAAGAAACTAGACTTATAGTGGATCACATTGCTGAGCTCAATGTTCAACTATAATTTTAAAATGTTTATTATTATTATTATTTATTTACCAAAAATTGTGCCTACAATTTATGGACGGCAGATAGAGAAAGGGCAGTGTCTCCATCTCCGTTCATTAAATCTAAACAAATCTCAAATGTTACATTATACAATTTACACCTTTACATTTGCTATATACACATAATCTGCTGTACATGACGTCTATATCATACAATTCATAAATAAAAGGGAAGACACAGGCATGCACGCACACATATACACGCTCACACACGCATACATACATACATACATACATACATACATACATACATATATACACGCACGCGCACACTCCCAATCACTCACGAAGTTACATTATATATAAATTCAATTTACATGGGGTTTTAGTCCCTTTCGAGCCTTCACTTTGCGGCAAAATTGTCGTGGAGGAAGGTCTTTTATTTCACGTGGCAGGTCATTCCAAAGTCGATCAGCGCGATTGTAGAATCCAGATTGATAATCTGTTGTCCTAGCGAATGGAGGAACAAGGGTGACACCCTGTGCTCTACGGACTGAACGATATGACAGCTGAAGGCGGTGAAATGGGGACAGTTTAATGATGCCAGCTAGAGATTTTCTGAGAAAGGTGAGATCTATTTGGCTACATATGTCATTGATGGATGTTAATGGTTTTGTCAAAACTTTGTTACCCTGATTGTAAATGAGTCGCTCTGCTCGACGTTGGACTGCACTTAACTTCCTCATGTTTTCCTCGGTAGTGGGATGCCAGGCAGGAAGTCCATACAGAAGAATGGGCCGTATCGTGGAGAGATACACCGCTCGGAGTGCACGGCTTCTGAATCCCAGAAGATTACGTCTTGCAAATCCTAGAATTCTAAATGCCTTACACCTAGATTCTTCAACGTGTACATTCCACTTCAAATTGCTGGAAATGTGAATTCCCAGCATTCGCAGTGAATTGCACATGGAAAGAACTCTGCCACTCAGTGAAAGGCTATGTGCAATAGGCTGTCTGGCCCTACTTAGCCGAATATATTTACACTTGTTTACATTCAAGGTCATCTTATTTACATCACACCACAGTGCCACACTGTCCAGATCTTCCTGTAGTGCTTTGACGTCATCATTATTTTTTATGGCTCTGTAAATTATTGAGTCGTCTGCATACTGCGCCATCGTGGACGTCACACAACCTGGAAGGTCGAGGGCAAAAACCGTGTACAACAAAGGCCCAATCACCGACCCCTGTGATACTCCCGAAGTTACCACTATGTTCGGTGACTTGGCCCCGCCAAACACGACACACTGCGTTCGACCTACCAGGAATGACTTCAACCATGTAATCAGTTTGCCTCCGATGCCATATTTGCCAAGCTTTAACAAGAGTCTTTGATGAGGCACCTGATCAAAAGCTTTGTTTAAGTCCAGGGCCACACAGTCCACTTGGGAGACGGTAGTCTGATCCAAAGAGTTCTGCCAGTCATCAATCACTTTTGTCAAAAGAGTTGTACAAGATCTCCCCGGAACGGAGCCATGTTGGCTTGGATTTAACAGGCCTCGCTCACTCAGGAATTCCAGTATGTTCTTAGCAACCAGGTGCTCCATACATTTACAGATACCAGACGTTAGAGAAATAGGGCGGTAGTTGTCCATGTCTTCCTTGTCACCATCTTTGAACACAGGGACCACGTTAGCATGTTTCCACTCTTGTGGCAGAGTCCCGGAGTTAATGGACTGGTTGAAAAGTGCGCACAATGAGGGTGCTAGGGCATCTGCACAGTAATGAAGGATCCGAGCAGGGATTAAGTCTTGTCCTGTCGCGGCATGGGGTCTAGTTCTCCGTAAGTTGTCTCGAACTTCCTGTTGTGTGAAATATAGACTGGCTAGGGTAAAGAGAGGGGATGATGTCCTTGGTAGGAACATTCCTTCTCTGGTGTCAGGTGGAGAGAAGTTACTTTGGAATTTACAGTTGAATGAGTTGGCTATGTCTAGTGGGTTGGAAATAGAAAGTCCGTTATGTTTAAAGCTCTGTGGTGCGGTGTTGCCACTTTTGCTCCGAATGAATGTCCACATTGTCTTGGGATTAAAGCTTAATTTGTCCATATACGTACTGTAGGCTTCACGAATTGCAGATTTGGTACTATTTCTAGCCAGCCTATACTTTTCCCACCTGCTGTCACTTGGGCACTGTTTCCACTTGTTATAGAGCTGATTTCTCTTTCTTATTTTGGATATTATGTCCTTCGAGATCCAAGGTGTTTTTTTCTTATTTTTAATTGTAACCTTAGGGATCACTTCATCGACGCACTGAAAAAAGATTTCCTTCCAAGTATGCCAGGTACCATCTATATCTACACTGTTGGTGACTGAAGGTGTAATGACCGGTAATCTGTCAAGTAAGATGTCAGAAAGGAGTTTCCAGTTGGTACGGGAGTAATTGTAAACTGTTCTGGTTTGGAATTTTGGACTGTTCTTTTTGTGGGTAAATATAGCTAGGAGGGCTTGGTGATCACAAAATCCAGGGATGACTTGTAGAGATTGTGAGGATGGAGAGTTTGTTAGGAAGAGATCGAGGGTTGAACGGGAGGTCTCAGTGATACGGGTAGCTTCAAATATGAGTTGATGGAGGAATAGATCGTAGAATGCTGTAAGGAAGTTGTCGGATATAGGATTATTTGGGATAGGAGCGGCATTTCTATTCCATGTGATTTGTAGGTTGAAATCACCAACAATGTATACAGTGTCATAATTTTGTTGAACGTTTTGCACCCGTTTGAGGGAGAGAATCAGGTCATCATTCATCAGATGGGACGATTTCGGTGAGCGATAGACTGATCCGATCAGATATTTACCGTTACTGCATTGAACCTCAACCCACACGGCCTCAGCGTCAGTTTCCAGCTGATGGACGCGAGTTGCATTGTACTCAGGTTTCACAGCAATGAGAACCCCGCCCCCTGAAGTCTGCAGTCGGTCCTTCCGGAACAGCTGGTATGTGTCTGGTAACACCTCCCGATCACCTACCACCCCAGAGAGCCACGTTTCACTGCAACACATAATACTTGGATCTAGGGCGATCACTGTAGCGTGAATGTTTTGTTTCCGTCCTGGCCGCGTGATGCTGCGGGCATTGAAGGCGAACAGTGATAAGTGTTTATTTACAAGTGAACTATTCAGGTTATTTACACTATTTACAGAGTCACTGGGAATATCACTGGTATTGTTGCACAACGAGTCGGTAAACGGCGGCATAGCACATTGCCAACATGTCCACGTTCGCGTGCCTTTTTTAATGCACCGAAACTCAGAGGTACTGATTTTATCACACGTCCTGTGACTCGACATGTTACAATTACTGCACTGAATATATAACTGATTTTTTCGGCCGATTTTTTCACATATTGCGCATTGCAAAGGTCCAGGGTTGAGTTCTATGTCGCCGCTTAGAGCAAGCGCTAGACAGCAGAGCGAGAACCAGGTAGCAGGTAGCCTTGCGACACCTACCCCTCCCGCTCGGCGTGGCCGGCTAATGGTGGCCAGCCCCAGACATTCACTGCCACACCATGTCCAGGAATGTATTGTGCATTTGTCACTCACCAGAAGTTTTTCCATAAGGGGTTGATTCTTCACATCCTGTTCACCTTTAACGGTCACAGAATGAACACGTCTTGCCACAGTCACTGCACATTTTACCATTAAAAATACTAAAATTACACGGAGCACACTTCCCTTGATGCAGGCACGCACCGCCATCTTGTTTACTTCAGTTTATGAGTGTGTGTTGCAAAACTACCTTTTGCAAGGTGGGAGAATGTGGAGAAAGTGAACTAAAGCTCTTTCGAGCAATCTAATTCCTGTAGAAAATAGACAGTGTTTTGATTTAGAAAATAGACAGTGTTTTGATTTACATAGTTTTGATTTTTTTATATTTGAGTGTAGTGTCTTTGGAATGTCTTTGGATGCGATGTTGAGTTGTGTTAATAAAATATTTATTTATTTATTTATTTATTTATCGTATGGCTTTTAGTGCCGGGAGTGTCCGAGGACATGTTCGGCTCGCCTGAGTCTGTAGCTGCTTCAAGCGGACACCCTAAAGGGTGAGCTACAAGTTCCGTTCAATTTCAAGTAGTTCCAACTTTCGCCACCAGATATCAATGATACCTAGTGGTGAACGTTGGAACTTTGATAGAGCGTTCTGACGAAATCTAACCTAACAAATTTTGCTTTACACAAGTTTAGTCTGTGAAAGGATCTTTTACATGCCATAAATCTATGACATGGGACCGCCGGCTTTACTTCCCCTCCGAAGGAAGGCATACTGAAGGATTTTTAACGCTCATAAAAAATCCGACGACTTCGGCCGGGTTTGAACCCGCTATCTTGGGCATAGCAGTTCAGCATGCTACCGACTACGCCACCGAAGCCGCAATAAAATATTGATTACTGTATATTGAAATGATTTCGTATGGTATAGCCATGTTCGTTTTGTAAAGAGGTTTTTGAGAGTCCCATCGTTACACTTCTATTAGTGCATTTTTCCTTCATACAAAACGTCAGGATGATATCTGTAATAGTTTGGGAGATATGGAATGCCGGTGAAATATTTCGCACAGTTGCCATGTTGGATTGGTGGGATGTAATAAAATTTGAAGAGCACAGTCGGAGTTGGACAAAATAGTACTATGACCATACCGAGTTTCGTTGAAATCGCTCCAGCAGTTTAGATTTTATTAGGGAGGGGAGCGAGGCGACGGACACATGCAAACACACACATACGTACACACACACGGACTATATGTGATGTCATACGTCTATCTTTCATAAATGTAAATAATAAAGGAAGCTTTTCAGTCGGTCAACACGACTGAATAGCCTTCATTATTAGAATTAAGCATCACTGAAAAATGGCTTCTATCACTACTAAATGAAAATAGGCTAACAAGTAGGCCTAAACGAAAAGCAAGAACGGGAGGTTTAATTAGAAGAGAAATACTATTATTGGTCACAAAGGAGTTAAGTTGGGTGTGTAGGTTACACTCTGCCTTATATGGCAACACTGCGAGAAGGTGAGTTGGATTCCCATCTAAGCCATCTTTGATTGGTTTTCCGTGGTTTCCCACTTCTACTCCCGGAAAATGCGTGGATAGTTCCTAAGTCAAGGCCACGGCCTACTCCTTCCCAAGCCATGCCATCATTACAAATACACACGTTACTACAGATATCACTATAACAAAGTTTAGACCTATCAGACAAATTCCATAGAAACCTCAACTACATGGACCGATGAACAATAACCTATGTTCCAAACCTCTATATGGAGCAACAATAAATATTTCGAATCAATGGGATCCATCGTATTGTTTTCAGGAAACATATTTCTAACGTAGGCTACAGTATGACCGCGATCGAAACGAGCAACGTGCCTTGCCCTGTCTGATGCGGCACGCACTCAGACTGAAATCAGTATTTATATTTTTATTTTTATTGATATTTCAAGAAGTAATTATCCTATGTTTGAATAAATAATTTGCCTGGAATTGCATATGGCATCGTTCAAACTGGGATAGTTGTTGACGCAGAAAAAAGGATCTTTTCATCAGGGTTCTAGGTAGGACAGTAGATACTGAAAAATATCCTTAGGCTAGATAGAGTATTTCGATATCATGAAAGAAATGCCCCTAGATTAGATAACAGGTATGTAATTGATGTAGTTGTTGTGTAATTAGGCTATTATGTGACAGTTTGTAACAACCAGCGTAACAGTGTAATAAACGCAGTGTTACAATTGCCGTGGTAACTAAATAGACTGTGTAATAGCCGTAATAGTCTACGTAAAAATTCGGTGTAATAGCCATAATGGTTTTAATAGCTAATGGACAGTAGTACCGGTAACAGTCCTGTAATAGTCTGTAGGCCTACATACATTTTGGGAAATGCTGCTGTACTGTTACAGGATCTGTACCGTTCCACTTTCCGTTGGAACATGAGAACCTGGAACGTTACGCATAGATACCGGGTGTCTGGTTGGTATAACCTGGAACGGTACACAGTGTAACCGGGTACTGGTGGAAACGTTACTCTATTTCGATAACCAAGAACGGTACGCAGAGTAACTTTCCAACTGGTAACGCTGAGGAATCGATCCAGTCATGTACCGTTCCATACGTAACGTTCCGCTAACACGTACCTTGATGCTCGGTACAGTTGGGAGTCGAGTTCCGACTGTACCGTTCCAGCGCTGTAACGTTCCACATGCTCGTACTGAGTTCCAAGTTACAGTTCCGGAACGATACCGCAAGCCAGCTCGGAGCCGCGGTATGGCATACGTAACGTAACGTGGAACACAGCGTTACGTAACGCATTTCAGTTCTGTTCCGGGTCCCTGCTTATGAGATCAACACAGGGCGAAAAAAGTGTGTCTGTCTGTGTGTGTGTGAGTCAGTGTGTGTGTGTATGAGTGTGTGTGTGTGTGTGTGTCTGTGTGTGTGTGAGTGTCTGTCCCCCCCTATCAATTCGAACACGGTGAATGCGAATTGAACGAAATTTGGTACAAAGGTAGCACTAGCAAAGGAC
Organism: Meconema thalassinum; assembly: GCA_946902985.2. Lineage (NCBI taxonomy): Eukaryota > Metazoa > Arthropoda > Insecta > Orthoptera > Tettigoniidae > Meconema > Meconema thalassinum. The sequence continues at coordinate 1,825,575,239 of OX336388.2, forward strand.
ACCTCAGTGTCATGTTTTATATCGCCGCCATCTTGACGGAAACGTAATGGCGGCCACACAAATGTTCAAAGCTTAAATCAAATTACGACTAACCTAATCATCCGATCTCTACCAAATTTTGCAACAACATACCTTCATGGGGGGAGCATCCTTTGACCAAACCAATAGGCCATCAGCGTAATAGTTTGCGGATGGCGGCCATCTTTGTGTGAAAATCGATTCCCCCTATTAATTCGATAACGGTGCAACCGAATGGAACGAAATTTGGTACAGATGTAGTACTAACAAAGTGCACCTCAGTGTCATGTTTTATATCGCCGCCATCTTGACGGAAACGTAATGGCGGCCACACAAATGTTCAAAGCTTAAATCAAATTAAGACTAACCTAATCATCCGATCTCTACCAAATTTTGCAACAACATACCTTTATGGGGGGAGCATCTTTTGACCAAACGAATAGGTCATCAGCGTAATAGTTTGCGGATGGCGGCCATCTTTGTGTGAAAATCGATTCCCCCTATTAATGCGAACACGGTGCAACCGAATGGAACGAAATTTAGTACAGAGGTAGTACAAACAAAAGGCACCTCAGTGTCATGTTTTATATCGCCGCCATCTTAACGGAAACATAATGGCAGCCACACAAATGTTCAAAGCTTTAATCAATTTACGATTAACCTAATCATCCGATCTCTACCAAATTTTGCAACAACATACCTTTATAGAGGAAGCATCCTTTGTCCAATTGATTAGGTCATTAGCCTAATAGTTTGCGGATGGCGGCCATCTTTGTGTGAAAATTAATTCCCCCTATTAATTCAAACACGGTGAAACCGAATGGAACGAAATTTGGTACAGAGGTAGCACTAGCAAAGGGTATCTCAGTGTCATGTTTTATATCGCCGCCATATTGACAAAAACGTAATGGCGGCCACACAAATGTTCAAAGCTTAAGTTAAATTACGACTAACATAGCCATCCGATCTCTACCAAACTTTGCAACAACATTCCTTTATGGAGGGAGCATCCTTTGACCAATCTAATAGGTTATTAGCCCAATAACTTGCGGATGGTGGCCATCTTTATGTCAAAATTGATTCCCCCTATTAATTCGAACACGGTGGAACCGAATGAACGAAATTTGGTACAGAGGTAGTACTAGCAAAGGGCACCTCAGTGTCATGTTTTATATCGCCGCCATCTTGACAGAAACGTAATGGCGGCCACACAAATGTTCAAAGCTTAAGTTAAATTACGACTAACATAACCATCCGATCTCTACCAAACTTTGCAACAACATTCCTTTATGGAGGGAGCATCCTTGGACCAATCTAATAGGTTATTAGCCTAATAGTTTGCGGGTGGCGGCCATTTTTATGTCAAAATTGATTCCCCCTATATATTCAAACACGGTGGAACCGAATGGAACGAAATTTGGTACAGAGGTAGCACTAGCAAAGGGCACCTCAGTGTCATGTTTTATATCGCCGCCATCTTGACTGAAACGTAATGGCGGCCACACGAATGTTCAAAGCTTAAATCAAATTACGATTAACCTAATCATCCGATCTCTACCAAATTTTGCAACTACATACCTTTATGGAGGGAGCATCCTTTGACAAATCTAATAGGTCATTCGCCTTATAGTTTGCGGATGGCGGCCATCTTTGTGTCAAAATCGATTCCCCCTATTAATTCAAACACGATGAAACCGAACGGAACGAAATTTGGTACAGAGATAGCACTAGCAAAGGGCATCTCGGTGTCATGATTTATATCGCCGCCATATGGACAGAAACGTAATGGCGGCCACACAAATGTTTAAAGCTTAAATCAAATTACGACTAACATAACCATCCGATTTCTACCAAACTTTGCAACAACATACCTTTATTGACCAATCTAATAGGCCATTAGCCTAATAGCTTGCGGATGGCAGCCATCTTTATGTCAAAATTGATTCCCCCTATTAATTCGAACACGGTGGAACCGAATGAACGAATTTTGGTACAGAGGTAGCACTAGCAAAAGGCACCTCAGTGTCATGTTTTATATCGCCGCCATCTTGACGGAAACGTAATGGCGGCCACACAAATGTTCAAAGCTTAAATCAAATTACGATTAGCCTAATCATCCGATCTCTACCAAATTTAGCAACAACATACCTTTATGGAGGGAGCATCCTTTGACCAAACTAATAGGTCATCAGCGTAATAGTTTGCGGATGGCGGCCATCTTTGTGTGAAAATCGATTCCCCCTATTAATGCGAACACGGTGCAACCGAATGGAACGAAATTTAGTACAGAGGTAGTACAAACAAAAGGCACCTCAATGGCATGTTTTATATCGCCGCCATCTTAACGGAAACATAATGGCGGCCACACAAATGTTCAAAGCTTTAATCAATTTACGATTAACCTAATCATCCGATCTCTACCAAATTTTGCAACAACATACCTTTATAGAGGAAGCATCCTTTGTCCAAATGACTAGGTCATTAGCCTAATAGTTTGCGGATGGCGGCCATCTTTGTGTGAAAATCAATTCCCTATTAATTCAAACACGGTGAAACCGAATGGAACGAAATTTGGTACAGAGGTAGCACTAGCAATGGGTATCTCAGTGTCATGTTTTATATCGCCGCCATATTGACAAAAACGTAATGGCGGCCACACAAATGTTCAAAGCTTAAGTTAAATTACGACTAACATAGCCATCCGATCTCTACCAAACTTTGCAACAACATTCCTTTATGGAGGGAGCATCCTTTGACCAATCTAATAGGTTATTAGCCCAATAGTTTGCGGATGGCGGCCATCTTTATGTCAAAATTGATTCCCCCTATTAATTCGAACACGGTGGAACCGAATGAACGAAATTTGGTACAGAGGTAGCACTAGCAAAGGGCACCTGTGTCATGTTTTATATCGCCGCCATCTTGACAGAAACGTAATGGCGGCCACACAAATGTTCAAAGCTTAAGTTAAATTACGACTAACATAACCATCCGATCTCTACCAAACTTTGCAACAACATTCCTTTATGGAGGGAGCATCCTTGGACCAATCTAATAGGTTATTAGCCTAATAGTTTGCGGGTGGCGGCAATCTTTATGTCAAAATTGAATCCCCCTATATATTCGAACACGGTGGAACCGAATGGAACGCAATTTGGTACAGAGGTAGCACTAGCAAAGGGCACCTCAGTGTCATGTTCTATATCGCCGCCATCTTGACTGAAACGTAATGGCGGCCACACGAATGTTCAAAGCTTAAATCAAATTACGATTAACCTAATCATCCGATCTCTACCAAATTTTGCAACTACATACCTTTATGGAGGGAGCATCCTTTGACCAATCTAATAGGTCATTCGCCTAATAGTTTGTGGATGGCGGCCATCTTTGTGTCAAAATCGATTCCCCCTATTAATTCAAACACGATGAAACCGAATGGAACGAAATTTGGTACAGAGATAGCACTAGCAAAGGGCATCTCGTTGCCATGATTTATATCGCCGCCATATTGACAGAAACGTAATGGCGGACACACAAATTTTTAAAGCTTTAATCAAATTATGACTAACGTAACTGCCACCCTGGAAAGGAACAAAGATGAGCCTACTTACCGGTTTTAGAGGTCTGGGTCGCTTCCGCAGCAAAATCACCTCCAGATGACATGCCCCAACAGAAGAACCTCAAAAGAAGTGGAAGGAAGATGGAGAAGGGGACAACGCACAGGCTATTCAACAGACACCCCCCACTAACCGACAGAACTGCTGCCGGTGAAATAATGCCACAACAGAAGATTAAAATTTTATGTAAAATTTAATGTTAAAATATAAGGAACACCTCCACCAGAGAAAGAACATGCATCAGCCAGCATAATTTACAATGAATGCAAGAGACCGCCTAACATGCTTGCTTGCAAGGCCAAGAAAAGAAAAGACTTAAATTAAAATAAAAATGTTAAAGCCCAAAAGTTAAAATAAAAATTACATGCATAACACAATGAGAAAGGGCTTGATAATTTGCAAGAGAATGCAATAGCGATCCGGCATGCGTAGATCCCGAACGATGAAACGAGAAATAAAAAAAAATTAAATTAACCAAATTAAATAGTATCAGAAAACAATTCATTAATTTGCATGATGGAGATAAACACAGGAACAATTACTAAAACCACAATGTTAAACCGACAAGGTTAAATAAAAAAATATCTTAAGTTAACACAACACGTTTGAGTTTCGCGGTTGACGCCTAGAGACTGACCACGAGACCAGAATGCATCTCTTCATAACAAAACAAAAGCATGGCCACTAAAACGGGAGACGGCATGCCTGATCGAAACTACGGCAAACAATTAATAAAATTAAATTTAAACATCAGCAGAAGGAAATGGACGGAGGAAAATAATTATGTCTAAATACTATTACAACAGTGAAAGGCACCGGATCATGAATAATTTAAATTGAATACTATATCAATCCTAAGATTGGCAAAAGAAAATAAGTAATAATTTAAACGCAAAATAAACTTATAAATGTGTCTCCAGAAGGTACAAGATAATAACAAAATAAATAAATAAATATAAGGAAACGTTATTAAAACAGAAATAAAATTAGGCCTATAAAACAAATAAGGTACAGAATTAAAACAATACTATAAGATGACATCGGAGCTCCATAACAAAAATAAATATGAAGATATAATGTAACGTACCTTACATCCTTCTCAGTGGAGACACACTAATAATAAAATAATTAACACATAATTTTTAAATTCTGTACGGCACTACATGTGCTTCAAAACTGGCTAACCCGGCACATGCGTCGTTTAGATGACAGCACTCGTCCGCATCCAGTTGCGATTCTCCATCACGTTCAGCGTCCAGGCGAAAGGAAGAACTTAAATTCTTATATAGCACAGGCGTTTCTTAGTTGAATATGTATTCAAATTTTCTGTTGAATATATTTACATTTCGTAGAGGATGGGGGCCCAGGCCCCCGTCAGCGGTGACACCTTTCACGACCAGTCGGCTTGATGTTTACTTCACGACGGCTAATAGACTTCCCAAGATGGCGGAGAATTTTCGCGTCAAGACCCGAACTGCGTTCATGAAAACATTATCGTCCAATCAAGGCTTGACACATCAACCAACAATGTCATAATTTAGCAAATAATTTGGCAGTGTCATGCATACACCGGCATTTGTTTCATGACGATGAATGCAATTGTCTTTCAATCATGTCATGCATATAAGGAGTTTTATAAGGCGCAGCACACACTATCTATCGGAGAGAAACAGGAACCACGTGCAGACTTTCCAAAGTCCGACTGCCGCTACCATCTCGTGGTCACAGGCGGAACTGAGCGACGAAGCGGTCATTTCAAAATTTGTCAAGAATTCCATCCAGGGGTAAATACATGTTTGAAAACTCTTGGGACGGGCACTTGCACGTAACAATAACCATCCGATCTCTACCAAACTTTGCAACAACATACCTTTATTGACCAATCTAATTGGCCATTAGCCTAATAGCTTGCGGATGGCGGCCATCTTTATGTCAAAATTGATTCCCCCTATTAATTCGAACACGGTGGAACCGAATGAACGAAATTTGGTACAGAGGTAGCACTAGCAAAAGGCACCTCAGTGTCATGTTTTATATCGCCGCCATCTTGACGGAAACGTAATGGCGGCCACACAAATGTTCAAAGCTTAAATCAAATTACGATTAGCCTAATCATCCGATCTTTACCAAATTTAGCAACAACATACCTTTATGGAGGGAGCATCCTTTGACCAAACTAATAGGTCATCAGCCTAATAATTTGCGGATGGCGGCCATCTTTGTGTGAAAATCGATTCCCCTTATCAATTCGAACACGGTAAAACCAAATGGAACGAAATTTGGTACAGAGGTAGCACTAGCAAAGGGCACATCAGTGTCATGTTTTATATCGCCGCCATCTTGACGGAAACGTAATGGCGGCCACACAAATGTTCAAAGCTTAAATCAAATTACGACTAACCTAATCATCCGATCTCTACCAAATTTTGCAACAACATACCTTTATGGGGGGAGCATCCTTTGACCAAACTAATAGGTCATCAGCGTAATAGTTTGCGGATGGCGGCCATCTTTGTGTGAAAATCGATTCCCCCTATTAATGCCAACACGGTGCAACCGAATGGAACGAAATTTAGTACAGAGGTAGTACAAACAAAAGGCACCTCAGTGTCATGTTTTATATCGCCGCCATCTTAACGGAAACATAATGGCGGCCACACAAATGTTCAAAGCTTTAATCAATTTACGATTAACCTAATCATCCGATCTCTACCAAATTCTGCAACAACATACCTTTATAGAGGAAGCATCCTTTGTCCAAATGACTAGGTCATTAGCCTAATAGTTTGCGGATGGCGGCCATCTTTGTGTGAAAATCAATTCCCCCTATTAATTCAAACACGGTGAAACCGAATGGAACGAAATTTGGTACAGAGGTAGAACTAGCAAAGGGTATCTCAGTGTCATGTTTTATATCGCCGCCATATTGACAAAAACGTAATGGCGGCCACACAAATGTTCAAAGCTTAAGTTAAATTACGACTAACATAGCCATCCGATCTCTACCAAACTTTGCAACAACATTCCTTTATGGAGGGAGCATCCTTTGACCAATCTATTAGGTTATTAGCCCAATAGTTTGCGGATGGCGGCCATCTTTATGTCAAAATTGATCCCCCTATTAATTCGAACACGGTGGAATCGAATGAACGAAATTTGGTACAGAGGTAGCACTAGCAAAGGACACCTCAGTGTCATGTTTTATATCGCCGCCATCTTGACAGAAACGTAATGGCGGCCACACAAATGTTCAAAGCTTAAGTTAAATTACGACTAACATAACCATCCGATCTCTACCAAACTTTGCAACAACATTCCTTTATGGAGGGAGCATCCTTGGACCAATCTAATAGGTTATTAGCCTAATAGTTTGCGGGTGGCGGCCATTTTTATGTCAAAATTGATTCCCCCTATATATTCAAACACGGTGGAACCGAATGGAACGAAATTTGGTACAGAGGTAGCACTAGCAAAGGGCACCTCAGTGTCATGTTTTATATCGCCGCCATCTTGACTGAAACGTAATGGCGGCCACACGAATGTTCAAAGCTTAAATCAAATTACGATTAACCTAATCATCCGATCTCTACCAAATTTTGCAACTACATACCTTTATGGAGGGAGCATCCTTTGACAAATCTAATAGGTCATTCGCCTTATAGTTTGCGGATGGCGGCCATCTTTGTGTCAAAATCGATTCCCCCTATTAATTCAAACACGATGAAACCGAACGGAACGAAATTTGGTACAGAGATATCACTAGCAAAGGGCATCTCGGTGTCATGATTTATAACGCCGCCATATTGACAGAAACGTAATGGCGGCCACACAAATGTTTATAGCTTAAATCAAATTACGACTAACATAACCATCCGATTTCTACCAAACTTTGCAACAACATACCTTTATTGACCAATCTAATAGGCCATTAGCCTAATAGCTTGCGGATGGCAGCCATCTTTATGTCAAAATTGATTCCCCCTATTAATTCGAACACGGTGGAACCGAATGAACGAATTTTGGTACAGAGGTAGCACTAGCAAAAGGCACCTCAGTGTCATGTTTTATATCGCCGCCATCTTGACGGAAACGTAATGGCGGCCACACAAATGTTCAAAGCTTAAATCAAATTACGATTAGCCTAATCATCCGATCTCTACCAAACTTAGCAACAACATACCTTTATGGAGGGAGCATCCTTTGACCAAACTAATAGGTCATCAGCGTAATAGTTTGCGGATGGCGGCCATCTTTGTGTGAAAATCGATTCCCCCTATTAATGCGAACACGGTGCAACCGAATGGAACGAAATTTAGTACAGAGGTAGTACAAACAAAAGGCACCTCAATGGCATGTTTTATATCGCCGCCATCTTAACGGAATCATAATGGCGGCCACACAAATGTTCAAAGCTTTAATCAATTTACGATTAACCTAATCATCCGATCTCTACCAAATGTTGCAACAACATACCTTTATAGAGGAAGCATCCTTTGTCCAAATGACTAGGTCATTAGCCTAATAGTTTGCGGATGGCGGCCATCTTTGTGTGAAAATCAATTCCCTATTAATTCAAACACGGTGAAACCGAATGGAACGAAATTTGGTACAGAGGTAGCACTAGCAATGGGTATCTCAGTGTCATGTTTTATATCGCCGCCATATTGACAAAAACGTAATGGCGGCCACACAAATGTTCAAAGCTTAAGTTAAATTACGACTAACATAGCCATCCGATCTCTACCAAACTTTGCAACAACATTCCTTTATGGAGGGAGCATCCTTTGACCAATCTAATAGGTTATTAGCCCAATAGTTTGCGGATGGCGGCCATCTTTATGTCAAAATTGATTCCCCCTATTAATTCGAACACGGTGGAACCGAATGAACGAAATTTGGTACAGAGGTAGCACTAGCAAAGGGCACCTGTGTCATGTTTTATATCGCCGCCATCTTGACAGAAACGTAATGGCGGCCACACAAATGTTCAAAGCTTAAGTTAAATTACGACTAACATAACCATCCGATCTCTACCAAACTTTGCAACAACATTCCTTTATGTAGGGAGCATCCTTGGACCAATCTAATAGGTTATTAGCCTAATAGTTTGCGGGTGGCGGCAATCTTTATGTCAAAATTGAATCCCCCTATATATTCGAACACGGTGGAACCGAATGGAACGCAATTTGGTACAGAGGTAGCACTAGCAAAGGGCACCTCAGTGTCATGTTCTATATCGCCGCCATCTTGACTGAAACGTAATGGCGGCCACACGAATGTTCAAAGCTTAAATCAAATTACGATTAACCTAATCATCCGATCTCTACCAAATTTTGCAACTACATACCTTTATGGAGGGAGCATCCTTTGACCAATCTAATAGGTCATTCGCCTAATAGTTTGTGGATGGCGGCCATCTTTGTGTCAAAATCGATTCCCCCTATTAATTCAAACACGATGAAACCGAATGGAACGAAATTTGGTACAGAGATAGCACTAGCAAAGGGCATCTCGTTGTCATGATTTATATCGCCGCCATATTGACAGAAACGTAATGGCGGACACACAAATGTTTAAAGCTTTAATCAAATTATGACTAACGTAACTGCCACCCTGGAAAGGAACAAAGATGAGCCTACTTACCGGTTTTAGAGGTCTGGGTCGCTTCCGCAGCAAAATCACCTCCAGATGACATGCCCCAACAGAAGAACCTCAAAAGAAGTGGAAGGAAGATGGAGAAGGGGACAACGCACAGGCTATTCAACAGACACCCCCCACTAACCGACAGAACTGCTGCCGGTGAAATAATGCCACAACAGAAGATTAAAATTTTATGTAAAATTTAATGTTAAAATATAAGGAACACCTCCACCAGAGAAAGAACATGCATCAGCCAGCATAATTTACAATGAATGCAAGAGACCGCCTAACATGCTTGCTTGCAAGGCCAAGAAAAGAAAAGACTTAAATTAAAATAAAAATGTTAAAGCCCAAAAGTTAAAATAAAAATTACATGCATAACACAATGAGAAAGGGCTTGATAATTTGCAAGAGAATGCAATAGCGATCCGGCATGCGTAGATCCCGGCCACGATGAAACGAGAAATAAAAAAAAAAAAAATTAACCAAATTAAATAGTATCAGAAAACAATTCATTAATTTGCATTATGGAGATAAACACAGGAACAATTACTAAAAACACAATGTTAAACCGACAAGGTTAAATAAAAAAATATCTTAAGTTAACACAACACGTTTGAGTTTCGCGGTTGACGCCTAGAGACTGACCACGAGACCAGAATGCATCTCTTCATAACAAAACAAAAGCATGGCCACTAAAACGGGAGACGGCATGCCTGATCGAAACTACGGCAAACAATTAATAAAATTAAATTTAAACATCAGCAGAAGGAAATGGACGGAGGAAAATAATTATGTCTAAATACTATTACAACAGTGAAAGGCACCGGATCATGAATAATTTAAATTGAATACTATATCAATCCTAAGATTGGCAAAAGAAAATAAGTAATAATTTAAACGCAAAATAAACTTATAAATGTGTCTCCAGAAGGTACAAGATAATAACAAAATAAATAAATAAATATAAGGAAACGTTATTAAAACAGAAATAAAATTAGGCCTATAAAACAAATAAGGTACAGAATTAAAACAATACTATAAGATGACATCGGAGCTCCATAACAAAAATAAATATGAAGATATAATGTAACGTACCTTACATCCTTCTCAGTGGAGACACACTAATAATAAAATAATTAACACATAATTTTTAAATTCTGTACGGCACTACATGTGCTTCAAAACTGGCTAACCCGGCACATGCGTCGTTTAGATGACAGCACTCGTCCGCATCCAGTTGCGATTCTCCATCACGTTCAGCGTCCAGGCGAAAGGAAGAACTTAAATGCTTATATAGCACAGGCGTTTCTTAGTTGAATATGTATTCAAATTTTCTGTTGAATATATTTACATTTCGTAGAGGATGGGGGCCCAGGCCCCCGTCAGCGGTGACACCTTTCACGACCAGTCGGCTTGATGTTTACTTCACGACGGCTAATAGACTTCCCAAGATGGCGGAGAATTTTCGCGTCAAGACCCGAACTGCATTCATGAAAACATTATCGTCCAATCAAGGCTTGACACATCAACCAACAATGTCATAATTTAGCAAATAATTTGGCGGTGTCATGCATACACCGGCATTTGTTTCATGACGATGAATGCAATTGTCTTTCAATCATGTCATGCATATAAGGAGTTTTATAAGGCGCAGCACACACTATCTATCGGAGAGAAACAGGAACCACGTTCAGACTTTCCAAAGTCCGACTGCCGCTACCATCTCGTGGTCACAGGCGGAACTGAGCGACGAAGCGGTCATTTCAAAATTTGTCAAGAATTCCATCCAGGGGTAAATACATGTTTGAAAACTCTTGGGACGGGCACTTGCACGTAACAATAACCATCCGATCTCTACCAAACTTTGCAACAACATACCTTTATTGACCAATCTAATTGGCCATTAGCCTAATAGCTTGCGGATGGCGGCCATCTTTATGTCAAAATTGATTCCCCCTATTAATTCGAACACGGTGGAACCGAATGAACGAAATTTGGTACAGAGGAAGCACTAGCAAAAGGCACCTCAGTGTCATGTTTTATATCGCCGCCATCTTGACGGAAACGTAATGGCGGCCACACAAATGTTCAAAGCTTAAATCAAATTACGATTAGCCTAATCATCCGATCTTTACCAAATTTAGCAACAACATACCTTTACGGGGGGAGCATCCTTTGACCAAACTAATAGGTCATCAGCGTAATAGTTTGCGGATGGCGGCCATCTTTGTGGGAAAATCGATTCCCCCTATTAATGCAAACACGGTGCAACCGAATGGAACGAAATTTAGTACAGAGGTAGTACAAACAAAAGGCACCTCAGTGTCATGTTTTATATCGCCGCCATCTTAACAGAAACATAATGGCGGCCACACAAATGTTCAAAGCTTTAATCAATTTACGATTAACCTAATCATCCGATCTCTACCAAATTTTGCAACAACATACCTTTATAGAGGAAGCATCCTTTGTCCAAATGACTAGGTCATTAGCCTAATAGTTTGCGGATGGCGGCCATCTTTGTGTGAAAATCAATTCCCCCTATTAATTCAAACACGGTGAAACCGAATGGAACGAAATTTGGTACAGAGGTAGAACTAGCAAAGGGTATCTCAGTGTCATGTTTTATATCGCCGCCATATTGACAAAAACGTAATGGCGGCCACACAAATGTTCAAAGCTTAAGTTAAATTACGACTAACATAGCCATCCGATCTCTTCCAAACTTTGCAACAACATTCCTTTATGGAGGGAGCATCGTTTGACCAATCTAATAGGTTATTAGCCCAATAGTTTGCGGATGGCGGCCATCTTTATGTCAAAATTGATCCCCCTATTAATTCGAACACGGTGGAATCGAATGAACGAAATTTGGTACAGAGGTAGCACTAGCAAAGGACACCTCAGTGTCATGTTTTATATCGCCGCCATCTTGACAGAAACGTAATGGCTGCCACACAAATGTTCAAAGCTTAAGTTAAATTACGACTAACATAACCATCTGATCTCTACCAAACTTTGCAACAACATTCCTTTATGGAGGGAGCATCCTTGGACCTATCTAATAGGTTATTAGCCTAATAGTTTGCGGGTGGCGGCCATCTTTATGTCAAAATTGATTCCCCCTATATATTCGAACACGGTGGAACCGAATGGAACGAAATTTGGTACAGAGGTAGCACTAGCAAAGGGCACCTCAGTGTCATGTTTTATATCGCCGCCATCTTGACTGAAACGTAATGGTGGCCACACGAATGTTCAAAGCTTAAATCAAATTACGATTAACCTAATCATCCGATCTCTACCAAATTTTGCAACTACATACCTTTATGGAGGGAGCATCCTTTGACAAATCTAATAGGTCATTCACCTTATAGTTTGCGGAAGGCGGCCATCTTTGTGTCAAAATCGATTCCCCCTATTAATTCAAACACGATGAAACCGAACGGAACGAAATTTGGTACAGAGATAGCACTAGCAAAGGGCATCTCGGTGTCATGATTTATATCGCCGCCATATTGACAGAAACGTAATGGCGGCCACACAAATGTTTAAAGCTTAAATCAAATTACGACTAACATAACCATCCGATCTCTACCAAACTTTGCAACAACATACCTTTATTGATCAATCTAATAGGCCATTAGCCTAATAGCTTGCGGATGGCGGCCATCTTTATGTCAAAATTGATTCCCCCTATTTATTCGAACATGGTGGAACCGAATGAACGAAATTTGGTACAGAGGTAGCACTAGCAAAAGGCACCTCAGTGTCATGTTTTATATCGCCGCCATCTTGACGAAAACGTAATGGCGGCCACACAAATGTTCAAAGCTTAAATCAAATTACGATTAGCCTAATCATCCGATCTCTACCAAATTTATCAACAACATACCTTTATGGAGGGAGCATCCTTTGACCAAACTAATAGGTCATCAGCGTAATAGTTTGCGGATGGCGGCCATCTTTGTGTGAAAATCGATTCCCCCTATTAATGCGAACACGGTGCAACCGAATGGAACGAAATTTAGTACAGAGGTAGTACAAACAAGAGGCACCTCAGTGGCATGTTTTATATCTCCGCCATCTTAACGGAAACATAATGGCGGCCACACAAATGTTCAAAGCTTTAATCAATTTACGATTAACCTAATCATCCGATCTCTACCAAATTTTGCAACAACATACCTTTATAGAGGAAGCATCCTTTGTCCAAATGACTAGGTCATTAGCCTAATAGTTTGCGGATGGCGGCCATCTTTGTTGAAAATCAATTCCCCCTATTAAATCAAACACGGTGAAAACGAATGGAACGAAATTTGGTACAGAGGTAGCACTATCAAAGGGTATCTCAGTGTCATGTTTTATATTGCCGCCATATTGACAAAAACGTAATGGCGGCCACACAAATGTTCAAAGCTTAAGTTAAATTACGACTAACATAGCCATCCGATCTCTACCAATCTTTGCAACAACATTCCTTTATGGGGGGAGCATCCTTTGACCAATCTTATAGGTTATTAGCCCAATAGTTTGCGGATGGCGGCCATCTTTGTGTCAAAATCGATTCCCCCTATAAATTCAAACACGATGAAACCGAATGGAACGAAATTTGGTACAGAGATAGCACTAGCAAAGGGCATCTCGGCGTCATGATTTATATCGCCGCCATATTGACAGAAACGTAATGGCGGCCACACAAATGTTTAAAGCTTTAATCAAATTACGACTAACGTAACTGCCACCCAGGAAAGGAACAAAGATGAGCCTACTTACCGGTTTTAGAGGTCCGGGTCGCTTCCGCAGCAAAATCACCTCCAGATGACATGCCCCAACAGAAGAACCTCAAAAGAAGTGGAAGGAAGATGGAGAAGGGGACAACGCACAGGCTATTCAACAGACACCCCCCACTGACCGACAGAACTGCTGCCGGTGAAATAATGCCACAACAGAAGATTAAAATTTTATGTAAAATTTAATGTTAAAATATAAGGAACACCTCCACCAGAGAAAGAACATGCATCAGCCAGCATAATTTACAATGAATTTAAGAGACCGCCTAACATGCTTGCTTGCAAGGCCAAGAAAAGGAAAGACTTAAATTAAAATAAAAATGTTAAAGCCCAAAAGTTAAAATAAAAATTACATGCATAACACAATGAGAAAGGGCTTGATAATTTGCAAGAGAATGCAATAGCGATCCGGCATGCGTAGATCCCGGCCACGATGAAACGAGAAATCAAAAAAAATTAAATTAACCAAATTAAATAGTATCAGAAAACAATTCATTAATTTGCATGATGGAGATAAACACAGGAACAATTACTAAAAACACAATGTTAAACCGACAAGGTTAAATAAAAAAATATCTTAAGTTAACACAACACGTTTGAATTTCGCGGTTGACGCCTAGAGACTGACCTCGAGACCAGAATGCATCTCTTCATAACAAAACAAAAGCATGGCCACTAAAACGGGAGACGGCATGCCTGATCGAAACTACGGCAAACAATTAATAAAATTAAATTTAAACATCAGCAGAAGGAAATGGACGGAGGAAAATAATTATGTCTAAATACTATTACAACAGTGAAAGGCACCGGATCATGAATAATTTAAATTGAATACTATATCAATCCTAAGATTGGCAAAAGAAAATAAGTAATAATTTAAACGCAAAATAAACTTATAAATGTGTCTCCAGAAGGTACAAGATAATAACAAAATAAATAAATAAATATAAGGAGACGTTATTAAAACAGAAATAAAATTAGGCCTATAAAACAAATAAGGTACAGAATTAAAACAATACTATAAGATGACATCGGAGCTCCATAACAAAAATAAATATGAAGATATAATGTAACGTACCTTACATCCTTCTCAGTGGAGACACACTAATAATAAAATAATTAACACATAATTTTTAAATTCTGTACGGCACTACATGTGCTTCAAAACTGGCTAACCCGGCACATGCGTCGTTTAGATGACAGCACTCGTCCGCATCCAGTTGCGATTCTCCATCACGTTCAGCGTCCAAGCGAAAGGAAGAACTTAAATTCTTATATAGCACAGGCGTTTCTTAGTTGAATATGTATTCAAATTTTCTGTTGAATATATTTACATTTCGTAGAGGATGGGGGCCCAGGCCCCCGTCAGTGGTGACACCTTTCACGACCAGTCGGCTTGATGTTTACTTCACGACGGCTAATAGACTTCCCAAGATGGCGGAGAATTTTCGCGTCAAGACCTGAACTGCATTCATGACACATTATCGTCCAATCAATGATTGACACATCAACCAACAATGTCATAATTTAGCAAATAATTTGGCGGTATCATGCATACACCGGCATTTGTTTCATGACGAAGAATGCAATTGTCTTTCAATCATGTCATGCATATAAGGAGTTTTATAAGGCGCAGCACACACTATCTATCGGAGAGAAACAGGTACCACGTGCAGACTTTCCAAAGTCCGACTGCCGCTGTCATCTCGTGGTCACAGGCGGAATTGAGCGACGAGGCGGTCATTTCAAAATTTGTCAAGAATTCCATCCAGGGGTAAATACATGTATGAAAAATCTTGGGACGGGCACTTGCACGTAACAATAACCATCCGATCTCTACCAAACTTTGCAACAACATACCTTTATTGACCAATCTAATTGGCCATTAGCCTAATAGCTTGCGGATGGCGGCCATCTTTATGTCAAAATTGATTCCCCCTATTAATTCGAACACGGTGGAACCGAATGAACGAGATTTGGTACAGAGGTAGCACTAGCAAAAGGCACCTCAGTGTCATGTTTTATATCGCCGCCATCTTGACGGAAACGTAATGGCGGCCACACAAATGTTCAAAGCTTAAATCAAATTACGATTAGCCTAATCATCCGATCTCTACCAAATTTAGCAACAACATACCCTTATGGAGGGAGCATCCTTTGACCAAACTAATAGGTCATCAGCCTAATAATTTGCGGATGGCGGCCATCTTTGTGTGAAAATCGATTCCCCTTATCAATTCGAACACGGTAAAACCAAATGGAACGAAGTTTGGTACAGAGGTAGCACTAGCAAAGGGCACCTCAGTGTCATGTTTTATATCGCCGCCATCTTGACGGAAACGTAATGGCGGCCACACAAATGTTCAAAGCTTAAATCAAATTACGACTAACCTAATCATCCGATCTCTACCAAATTTTGCAACAACATACCTTTATGGGGGGAGCATCATTTGACCAAACTAATAGGTCATCAGCGTAATAGTTTGCGGATGGCGGCCATCTTTGTGTGAAAATCGATTCCCCCTATTAATGCGAACACGGTGCAACCGAATGGAACGAAATTTAGTACAGAGGTAGTACAAACAAAAGGCACCTCAGTGTCATGTTTTATATCGCCGCCATCTTAACGGAAACATAATGGCGGCCACACAAATGTTCAAAGCATTAATCAATTTACGATTAACCTAATCATCCGATCTCTACCAAATTTTGCAACAACATACCTTTATAGAGGAAGCATCCTTTGTCCAAATGACTAGGTCATTAGCCTAATAGTTTGCGGATGGCGCCATCTTTGTTTGAAAATCAATTCCCCCTATTAATTCAAACACGGTGAAACCGAATGGAACGAAATTTGTTACAGAGGTAGCACTGGCAAAGGGTATCTCATTGTCATGTTTTATATCGCCGCCATATTGACAAAAACGTAATGGCGGCCACACAAATGTTCAAAGCTTAAGTTAAATTACGACTAACATAGCCATCCGATCTCTACCAAACTTAGCAACAACATTCCTTTATGGAGGGAGCATCCTTTGACCAATCTAATAGGTTATTAGCCCAATAGTTTGCGGATGGCGGCCATCTTTATGTCAAAATTGATTCCCCCGATTAATTCGAACACGGTGGAACCGAATGAACGAAATTTGGTACAGAGATAGCACTAGCAAAGGGCATCTCGGTGTCATGATTTATATCGCCGCCATATTGACAGAAACGTAATGGCGGCCACACAAATGTTTAAAGCTTAAATCAAATTACGACTAACATAACCATCCGATCTCTACCAAACTTTGCAACAACATCCCTTTATTGACCAATCTAATAGGCCATTAGCCTAATAGCTTGCGGATGGCGGCCATCTTTATGTCAAAATTGATTCCCCCTATTAATTCGAACACGGTGGAACCGAATGAACGAAATTTGGTACAGAGGTAGCACTAGCAAAGGGCACCTCAGTGTCATGTTTTATATCGCCGCCATCTTGACGGAAACGTAATGGGGGCCACACAAATGTTCAAAGCTTAAATCAAATTACGATTAGCCTAATCACCCGATCTCTAGCAAATTTAGCAACAACATACCTTTATGGAGGGAGCATCCTTTGACCAAACTAATAGGTCATCAGCCTAATAATTTGCGGATGGCGGCCATCTTTGTGTGAAAATCGATTCCCCTTATCAATTCGAACACGGTAAAAACAAATGGAACGAAATTTGGTACAGAGGTAGCACTAGCAAAGGGCACCTCAGTGTCATGTTTTATATCGCCGCCATCTTGACGGAAACGTAATGGCGGCCACACAAATGTTCAAAGCTTAAATCAAATTACGACTAACCTAATCATCCGATCTCTACCAAATTTTGCAACAGCATACCTTTATGGGGGGAGCATCGTTTGACAAAACTAATGGGTCATCAGCGTAATAGTTTGCGGATGACGGCCATCTTTGTGTGAAAATCGATTCCCCCTATTAATGCGAACACGGTGCAACCGAATGGAACGAAATTTAGTACAGAGGTAGTACAAACAAAAGGCACCTCAGTGTCATGTTTTATATCGCCGCCATCTTAACGGAAACATAATGGCGGCCACACAAATGTTCAAAGCTTTAATCAATTTACGATTAACCTAATCATCCGATCTCTACCAAATTTTGCAACAACATACCTTTATAGAGGAAGCATCCTTTGTCCAAATGACTAGGTCATTAGCCTAATAGTTTGCGGATGGCGGCCATCTTTGTGTGAAAATCAATTCCCCCTATTAATTCAAACACGGTGAAACCGAATGGAACGAAATTTGGTACAGAGGTAGCACTAGCAAAGGGTATCTCAGTGTCATGTTTTATATCGCCGCAATATTGACAAAAACGTAATGGCGGCCACACAAATGTTCAAAGCTTAAGTTAAATTACGACTAACATAGCCATCCGATCTCTACCAAACTTTGCAACAACATTCCTTTATGGAGGGAGCATCCTTTGACCAATCTAATAGGTTATTAGCCTAATAGTTTGTGGGTGGCGGCCATCTTTATGTCAAAATTGATTCCCCCTATATATTCGAACACGGTGGAACCGAATGAACGAAATTTGGTACAGAGGTAGCACTAGCAAAGGGCACCTCAGTGTCATGTTTTATATCGCCGCCATCTTGACTGAAACGTAATGGCGGCCACACAAATGTTCAAAGCTTAAATCAAATTACGATTAACCTAATCATCCGATCTCTACCAAATTTTGCAACTACATACCTTTATGGAGGGAGCATCCTTTGACCAATCTAATAGGTCATTCGCCTAATAGTTTGCGGATGGCGGCCATCTTTGTGTCAAAATCGATTCCCCCTATTAATTCAAACACGATGAAACCGAATGGAACGAAATTTGGTACAGAGATAGCACTAGCAAAGGGCATCTCGGTGTCATGATTTATATCGCCGCCATTTTGACAGAAACGTAATGGCGGCCACACAAATGTTTAAAGCTTTAATCAAATTACGACTAACGTAACTGCCTCCCTGGAAAGGAACGAAGATGAGCCTACTTACCGGTTTTAGAGGTCCGGGTCGCTTCCGCAGCAAAATCACCTCCAGATGACATGCCCCAACAGAAGAACCTCAAAAGGAGTGGAAGGAAGATGGAGAAGGGGACAACGCACAGGCTATTCAACAGACACCCCCCTCTAACCGACAGAACTGCTGCCGGTGAAATAATGCCACAACAGAAGATTAAAATTTTATGTAAAATTTAATGTTAAAATATAAGGAACACCTCCACCAGAAAAAGAACATGCATCAGCCAGCAAAATTTACAATGAATGCAAGAGACCGCCTAACATGCTTGCTTGCAAGGCCAAGAAAAGAAAAGTCTTAAATTAAAATAAAAATGTTAAAGCCCAAAAGTTAAAATAAAAATTACATGCATAACACAATGAGAAAGGGCTTGATAATTTGCAAGAGAATGCAATAGCGATCCGGCATGCGTAGATCCCGGCCACGATGAAACGAGAAATAAAAAAAATTAAATTAACCAAATTAAATAGTATCAGAAAACAATTCATTAATTTGCATGATGGAGATAAACACAGGAACAATTACTAAAAACACAATGTTAAACCGACAAGGTTAAATAAAAAAATATCTTAAGTTAACACAACACGTTTGAGTTTCGCGGTTGACGCCTAGAGACTGACCTCGAGACCAGAATGCATCTCTTCATAACAAAACAAAAGCATGGCCACTAAAACGGGAGACGGCATGCCTGATCGAAACTACGGCAAACAATTAATAAAATTAAATTTAAACATCAGCAGAAGGAAATGGACGGAGGAAAATAATTATGTCTAAATACTATTACAACAGTGAAAGGCACCGGATCATGAATAATTTAAATTGAATACTATATCAATCCTAAGATTGGCAAAAGAAAATAAGTAATAATTTAAACGCAAAATAAACTTATAAATGTGTCTCCAGAAGGTACAAGATAATAACAAAATAAATAAATAAATAAATATAAGGAAACGTTATTAAAACAGAAATAAAATTAGGCCTATAAAACAAATAAGGTACAGAATTAAAACAATACTATAAGATGACATCGGAGCTCCATAACAAAAATAAATATGAAGATATAATGTAACGTACCTTACATCCTTCTCAGTGGAGACACACTAATAATAAAATAATTAACACATAATTTTTAAATTCTGTACGGCACTACATGTGCTTCAAAACTGGCTAACCCGGCACATGCGTCGTTTAGATGACAGCACTCGTCCGCATCCAGTTGCGATTCTCCATCACGTTCAGCGTCCAGGCGAAAGGAAGAACTTAAATTCTTATATAGCACAGGCGTTTCTTAGTTGAATATGTATTCAAATTTTCTGTTGAATATATTTACATTTCGTAGAGGATGGGGGCCCAGGCTCCCGTCAGCGGTGACACCTTTCACGACCAGTCGGCATGATGTTTACTTCACGACGGCTAATAGACTTCCCAAGATGGCGGAGAATTTTCGCGTCAAGACCCGAACTGCATTCATGAAAACATTATCGTCCAATCAAGGCTTGACACATCAACCAACAATGTCATAATTTAGCAAATAATTTGGCGGTATCATGCATACACCGGCATTTGTTTCATGACGATGAATGCAATTGTCTTTCAATCATGTCATGCATATAAGGAGTTTTATAAGGCGCAGCACACACTATCTATCGGAGAGAAACAGGAACCACGTGCAGACTTTCCAAAGTCCGACTGCCGCTACCATCTCGTGGTCACAGGCGGAACTGAGCGACGAAGCGGTCATTTCAAAATTTGTCAAGAATTCCATCCAGGGGTAAATACATGTTTGAAAACTCTTGGGACGGGCACTTGCACGTGACAATAACCATCCGATCTCTACCAAACTTTGCAACAACATACCTTTATTGACCAATCTAATAGGCCATTAGCCTAATAGCTTGCGGATGGCGGCCATCTTTATGTCAAAATTGATTCCCCCTATTAATTCGAACACGGTGGAACCGAATGAACGAAATTTGGTACAGAGGTAGCACTAGCAAAAGGCACCTCAGTGTCATGTTTTATATCGCCGCCATCTCGACGGAAACGTAATGGCGGCCACACAAATGTTCAAAGCTTAAATCAAATTACGATTGGCCTAATCATCCGATCTCTACCAAATTTAGCAACAACATACCTTTATGGAGGGAGCATCCTTTGACCAAACTAATAGGTCATCAGCCTAATAATTTGCGGATGGCGGCCATCTTTGTGTGAAAATCGATTCCCCTTATCAATTCGAACACGGTAAAACCAAATGGAACGAAATTTGGTACAGAGGTAGCACTAGCAAAGGGCACCTCAGTGTCATGTTTTATATCGCCGCCATCTTGACGGAAACGTAATGGCGGCCACACAAATGTTCAAAGCTTAAATCAAATTACGACTAACCTAATCATCCGATCTCTACCAAATTTTGCACCAACATACCTTTATGGGGGGAGCATCCTTTGACCAAACTAATAGGTCATCAGCGTAATAGTTTGCGGATGGCGGCCATCTTTGTGTGAATATCGATTACCCCTATTAATGCGAACACGGTGCAACCGAATGGAACGAAATTTAGTACAGAGGTAGTACAAACAAAAGGCACCTCAGTGTCATGTTTTATATCGCCGCCATCTTAACGGAAACATAATGGCGGCCACACAAATGTTCAAAGCTTTAATCAATTTACGATTAACCTAATCATCCGATCTCTACCAAATTTTGCAACAACATACCTTTATAGAGGAAGCATCCTTTGTCCAAATGACTAGGTCATTAGCCTAATAGTTTGCGGATGGAGGCCATCTTTGTGTGAAAATCAATTCCCCCTATTAATTCAAACACGGTGAAACCGAATGGAACGAAATTTGGTACAGAGGTAGCACTAGCAAAGGGTATCTCAGTGTCATGTTTTATATCGCCGCCATATTGACAAAAACGTAATGGCGGCCACACAAATGTTCAAAGCTTAAGTTAAATTACGACTAACATAGCCATCCGATCTCTACCAAACTTAGCAACAACATTCCTTTATGGAGGGAGCATCCTTTGACCAATCTAATAGGTTATTAGCCCAATAGTTTGCGGATGGCGGCCATCTTATGTCAAAATTGATTCCCCCGATTAATTCGAACACGGTGGAACCGAATGAACGAAATTTGGTACAGAGATAGCACTAGCAAAGGGCATCTTGGTGTCATGATTTATATCGCCGCCATATTGACAGAAACGTAATGGCGGCCACACAAACGTTTAAAGCTTAAATCAAATTACGACTAACGTAACCATCCGATCTCTACCAAACTTTGCAACAACATACCTTTATTGACCAATCTAATAGGCCATTAGCCTAATAGCTTGCGGATGGCGGCCATCTTTATGTCAAAATTGATTCTCCCTATTAATTCGAACACGGTGGAACCGAATGAACGAAATTTGGTACAGAGGTAGCACTAGCAAAGGGCACCTCAGTGTCATGTTTTATATCGCCGCCATCTTGACGGAAACGTAATGGGGGCCACACAAATGTTCAAACCTTAAATCAAATTACGATTAGCCTAATCACCCGATCTCTAGCAAATTTAGCAACAACATACCTTTATGGAGGGAGCATCCTTTGACCAAACTAATAGGTCATCAGCCTAATAATTTGCCGATGGCGGCCATATTTGTTTGAAAATCGATTCCCCTTATCAATTCGAACACGGTGAAACCAAATGGAACGAAATTTGGTACAGAGGTAGCACTAGCAAAGGGCACCTCAGTGTCATGTTTTATATCACCGCTATGTTGACGGAAACGTAATCGCGGCCACCCAAATGTTAAAAGCTAAAATGTAATTACGACCAACCTAATAATCTAGTCTCTACCAAATTTTGCATCACCATATCTTTATGTGGGAAACATATTCAGACCAAACTGCAAGAACATCAGCCCAATAGTTTGCAGATGGTGGCCAAGTATGTGTGCAAATCGATTCCCCCTATCAATTCAAACACAGTGAAACCGAATTGAACGAAATTTGGTACAGAGGTAGCACTAGCAAAGGGCACCTCGTATTCATGTTTAATATCCATATAGCACGTTGTATTTCAACAAGCTACTACAACCAACATTCAATCATACTCGTTGAAAAGGACAAAGAGTTATAACAATACCCATGCATTTAGGAGAAAGTAGGCTATATGTTCTTTACTGAACATCTTGTTCCTTTCTTGGGTTTGACTCTTATTTTACATGTACATTTTTCATCTGAATTCAGAAGTGCCATTAATTTTGTCCTATCACATAGCCTACCAACGTTTTATAATTGCAGTAATTTTGAATAACAATATATTGCAAAATTTCACAATATCTCTACTGCTGGCTGATAAAACGTGATGATCCTACTAGAGTGAACAAGAGAAAAATCAGTATGAGAAGCTTTGCATCCAAGCGGCAACGGTTCCATTGACTTAATCATACAAGTGAACACAAACTGTTTTATAATTTCAAAAGATCTTGTCGACTTCGTTATGCTTGAGTCTAACGTTATGCGTTACGGAGACGGCGACCGCGTGACGTCATGCAGCTGCACTGGAAGTCTAAGTTAATGGGTAATGGACGGCGAGTGCGCGACGTCATGCAGCCACGCGGAAAGCTTAAGTCTAACGTTATGCATTACGGAGACGGCGACCGCGTGACATCATGCAGCCGCGCGGGAAGCCTACGTTAATGGGTAATGGACGGCGAGTGCGTGACTTCATGCAGCCACGCGGAAAGCTTAAGTCTAACGTTATGCATTACGGAGACGGCGACCGCGTGACATCATGCAGCCACGCGGGAAGCCTAAGTTAATGGGTAATGGAGTCTGTTGAAAGAGTTCTGGGGCGTCGAGCGAACTGGGGCTTCGAGCGAAGCGAGGCAACCACTGATAGCTCTTGGCAGTTTCTTGGCAACACTACTTAATTGATGAGGGATGAGCCATCAGACGTTGCCAAGATAACGCACTTGCACGATATCAGATTCAGATTTCCATCTGACTAAGTGTGAAGTGGCTTCGGTGACGTAACTGGTAGCATGCTGAATGTCTATGCCCAAGGTCGCGAGTTCAAAGCCGGCCGAAGTCGTCGGATTTTCTAAGAACGCTAAAAATCCCTCAGTATGCTTTCCTTTGGAGGGGAAGTTCCGACGTTCGTTGCGAGTTGCTGGTTGCGGTGGCATTTAGTAGCCAAGTTCACAGCTAGGTGTCGTTGACGGTAGTACCTGGTAGCAACATTAGGAACTACAGCTTGAAATTGACCGTCTGCAGTCCTTACCTAAATTACAGACTAATACAGCCATCCCTAAGTACACGGGGTTACATGACCGCGTTGTCGCAGCCCCTATACTGAGCACTGAAACTTGGTACAGGAAATATTTATACACATTGTAATCCACTGGTATCTAATTTAGTTCAATTGTTTACATAACCTCAAGATGGCGGCTGTGCGAATTTTAAAATTAGGTTTTTATTTCTTGAGTTGTATTCATACGATCGAAGTGAAAGTTTGAATAATGAACCTACGCAATAATTTTCCTTTAATGGTACATGACTCTATGGCCTAAACATTTAACAATCCAACATGGTGACCATCCGAAATATTTAGACAGCTCTGAATATCTACGAATCTATTATAGCAATCAAACTGAATTTTTGATGTTCATAGGGGCTATGAACTTAAGTTCACCTATAGGACTTTAAATAACCTGATGATCACAAATCCAACATGGCGGCGACGCGAAGTATATATATTCACATGGACGTTTCTCGCAATATAACCATCCGAGTGCAGTGAAACTTGGTACAGTAAATCCTTATACGAATGTTAAACCACTGGCATCTATTTTATTTCAATTGTTTCCATAACCACAAGATGGCAGCTGTGCGAAATTTTAAAATATCCTTGTTACTTCTTGTGTCCTAATCATGCGAATGAAGTTTGAATGCTACAGGTACACAATAATCTTCATGTGACAGTACATAACTCTAGGACCTACATACATAAAATCCAATATGGTGACCATCCGAAATATTTAGACGGTTCTCAATATCTACGAATCCATTACAGCAATCAAACTGAAATTTTGTATGTTGATAGTGGCAGTTAACACAAGTAGGATACATGAAAATAGGCTGTATAGTTCTTCATGGAACTACTTGTTGAAAATTCAATTTGTAAGTGACTTTTTTCGGCCCTTTGGAACTGAGCATCCAAAATTGACTCATCAAAGCAGGGCTCAAACCACTAGACCTAGAAAGCTGAAATTTTGCATGTTGGTTGTTCCGAGTATGTAGAGGCTCACTAAGATACGGGTTTTTTTAATTCAATTTGTAAGTGACCTTTTTCGGCCCTTTGGCACTGAGCAAGGACAGTCGGTACAAATATCGGATTTAGCTCATTTTAAGCCGCCAGATACGAGAAACAATACTCGGAGGTCCTGTGGGGACCCCGAAACACACTTATTTAAGTTCCTAAAATGAACAGTTTCGGAGATATTTCCAAATAACTGTATTCCCTCGAAGAAACAGATCAACGTTACTACGGCAACCGCTAAAGTTTCGCAGACCGAGGATAGTTTTCTGGCAATATCTTGAAAACCGTTCGTTTTAGGGCCTTAAAACGCGGGGTTCGTTTCACGAACTTTGCTGCTCGCATTGATACGCGTATAATGAGATATATTTTATTTATGGAGGTGGTTTTCGGGGTCGGATACGAGCGTGATTTTGAGTCTAATTTTATACTCTTTGATCTGGTTATTGTAAGGGAGCTTTCGTATCTTTACGCTAATTTACAATGTCATGATGCTTTCTTTTTTGCACAGTGTGCTTTCATTTTCATCATAAATTTGTTTTTTGTTAACTGTATATTTCTGTTTGACAATATTGATCTGCTCTTTTTCGTTTTTTACCATGATCAGCAACCCATAATCACAGACGGATGTGTCGTATTCTACCGGCTGTCACATTAAATTATTATTTTTTTATCCTACTTTCGATTTTTGCAAAAAATGAAAGTAGACTTATGAGATCAACACAGGGCGAAACAAAGTGTGTCTGTCTGTGTGTGTGTATGTGTGTGTGTGAGTCTGTGTGTGTGTGTGTGAGTACTCTGAATGTATGTTCCCCCTATCAATTCGAACACGGTGAACGCGAATTGAACGAAATTTGGTACAAAGGTAGCACTACCAAAGGACACCTCAGTGTCATGTTTTATATCGCCGCCATCTTGACGGAAACGTAATGGCGGCCACACAAATGTTCAAAGCTTAAATCAAATTACGACTAACCTAATCATCCGATCTCTACCAAATTTTGCAACAACATACCTTTATGTGGGGAGCATCCTTTGACCAAACTATAGGTCATCAGCCTAATAGTTTGCGGATGGCGGCCATCTTTTTGTGAAAATAGATTCCCCCTATTAATTCGAACACGATGAAACCGAATGGAACGAAATTTGGTACAGAGGTAGTACTAGCAAAGGGAATGTCAGTGTCATGTCTTATATCGCCGCCATCTTGACGGAAACGTAATGGCGACCACACAATTGTACAAGGCTTAAATCAAATTACGACAAACCTAATCATCCGATCTCTACCAAATTTTGCAACAACATACCTTTATGGAGGATGCACCTTTTGACCAAATTAATAGGACATTAGCTTAATAGTTTAAGGATGGCGGCCATCTTTGTGTCAAACTGGATTCCCCCTATTAATTCAAACACGGTGACACCGAATGGAACGAAATTTGGTACAGAGGTAGTACTAGCAAAGGGCACCTCAATGTAATGTTTTATATCGCCGCCATCTTGACGGAAACGTAATGGCGGCCACACAAATGTTCAAAGCTTAAATCACATTACGACTAACCTAATCAGCCGATCTCTACCAAATTTTGCAACAACATACCTTTATGTGGGGAGCATCCTTTGACCAAACTATAGGTCATCATCCTAATAGTTTGCGGATGGCGGCCATCTTTGTGTGAAAATTGATTCCTCCTATTAATTCGAACACGGTAAAACCGAATGGAACGAAATTTGGTACTGAGGTGGCACTAGCAAAGGGCACCTCAGTGTCATGTTTTGTATCGCCGCCATCTTGACGGAAACGTAATGGCGGCCACACAAATGTTCAAAGATTAAATCAAATTACGATTAACCTAATCGTCCGATCTCTACCAAATTTTGCAACAACATACCTTTATGGAGGGATTATCCTTTGACCAAACTAATAGGTCATTAGCCTATATTTTGCGGATGGCGGCCATCTTTGTGTGAAAATCAATTCCCCCTATCAATTCAAACACGGTAAAACCGAATGGAACGAAATTTGGTACTGAGGTGGCACTAGCAAAGGGCACCTCAGTGTCATGTTTTGTATCGCCGCCATCTTGACGGAAACGTAATGGCGGCCACACAAATGTTCAAAGATTAAATCAAATTACGATTAACCTAATTGTCCGATCTCTACCAAATTTTGCAACAACATACCTTTATGGAGGGATTATCCTTTGACCAAACTAATAGGTCATTAGCCTATATTTTGCGGATGGCGGCCATCTTTGTGTGAAAATCAATTCCCCCTATCAATTCAAACACGGTGAAACCGAATGGAACGAAATTTGGTACGGAGGTAGCACTAGCAAAGGGCACCTCAGTGTCATGTTTTATATCACCGCCATCTTGATGGAAACGTAATCGCGGCCACCCAAATGTTAAAAGCTAAAATGTAATTACGACCAATCTAATAATCTAGTCTCTACCAAATTTTGCAACAACATATCTTTATGTGGGAAGCATATTCTGACCAAACTGCAAGATCATCAGCCCAATAGTTTGCAGATGGTGACCAATTATGTGTACAAATCGATTCCCCCTATGAATTCAAACACGGTGAAACCGAATTGAACGAAATTTGGTACAGAGGTAGCACTAGCAAAGGGCACCTCATATTCAAGTTTAATATCCCTATAGCACGTTGTATTTCAACAAGCTACTACAACCAACATTCAATTATACTCCTTGAAAAGGATAAGGAGTTATTACAATGCCCATGCATTTAGGAGAAAGTAGGCTATATGTTCTTTACTGAACATCTTGTTTCTTAATTATTCTTACTGAAGAATTGGGCAAACTTATTTCAATAAGGTTGGTATTTTGTCTTCACAGCCATTGAATCCCCGCACTGACACGGCTTAAACCTAGAAAAGTTGCCGAGTTGGACTAATGGACCAATGGTGCAGCAGAAAAGAGGAGAATTGAAGCGTTTGAAATGTGGTGATACAGGAGAATGATGATCAGATGGGTAGATAGGGTAACAAATGAAGAGATATTAAGACGAGTGGGAGAGGAGAGATGTTTCTGGCGACTGCTATTGAAGAGAAGAGATAGGAGGGTAGGACACATATTAAGACACCCAGGAATAGCAAGCTTAGTTATGGATGGGAGGGTCGAGGACAAGAACTGTAGGGTTAAACCAGTTTTAAACAGAATGCCTCGGATGTAGGGTGTGGTAGCTATGTAGAGATGAAACGATTAGCTCAGGAGAGGGAGGCATGAAGGGCTGCATCAAACCTGTTAAAAAACTGAAGACTCAAACAACAACAACAATCGGCAATTTTAATTGCTCAGAGAGGCATGTGAGGCATAAGTATTTTTGGAGAATTTCAATCCCTGGGATGTAACACTGGAAGAGACTGCATAATGTACTGTACTTCAGCGGCCAAGGTGAGAGATATTTAACTATAGGTCTATTAATAGCGATATATTGACGTTCAAATCATCAATAAGTATGGCAAAATTACATCCAGAATAGCTTAAGGAACAATACTTATAATTCCCCATATTCCGATAGATTTGCCATTCCAGTGTGCAAGAGTGCAGTTCCCTCTTCAAACAATATTCGCAATTTCTTTAACAAAGCGCAATGACACACACTTAACAGTAGCACGTGTACATTTAGACAAAACTATTTTTCCCATGGACAACGGTAAGTGGCGTGCTCGCGAGCATCCAGACAACAAAATCGTTATGTCTCAGCAGAAGACGTAATTTTAAAATGTGTTAGCATGATGTAACATCGAGCCCTGCAGACTTTCACAACTCTGTAACTCATATCAATATACTGAATGTATCAGAATATTCAGAATTAAAATGGACCCACCTGTAGCCGCGATTGCTGTAATAGAATAGACCAATTATCAGCAATAATGCATCGTCCCCATTGTCTTGATCGCGGGCGAAGCCGCTGCTACCTGCTAGTACAAATATATAGAGTTGTAGTTGTAGTCTTAAATATCGGTATAATTTTAATCATTACTAATTCGAATAGGTCCTTATTGGCAATTAGTCTAATCAAATACATTTATTTATCCACCAATAGGCAATAGTGACTTTATTTATTTATTGACTAACGGTGTGTGTATCCGAATGTATTTATTAATATCATGCTTCGGTGGCGGAGTTGGTAGCATACTGAACTGCTATGCCCAAGATAGCGGGTTCAAACCCGGCCGAAGTCGTCGGATTTTTTAAGAGCGTTAAAAATCCTTCAGTATGCCTTCCTTCGGAGGGGAAGTAAAGCCGGCGGTCCCATGTCATAGATTTATGGCATGTGAAAGATCGTTTCACAGACTAAACTTGTGTAAAGCAAAATTGTTAGGTCAGATTTCGTCAGAACGCTCTATCAAAGTTCCAACGATCACCACTAGGTATCATTGATATCTGGTGGCGAAAGTTGGAACTACTTGAAATTGAACGGAACTTGTAGCTCACCCTTTAGGGTGTCCGCTGGAAGCAGCTACAGACTCAGGCAACCCGAACATGTCCTCGGACACTCCCGGCACTAAAAGCCATACGATAAATAAATATTAATATCATGTAAATGTTTTTCAGAATTAGGAACTAACCCATCTCAATTGTGTACAATCGTGTTGACCGACTGAAAAACATCACATTTGGATGACTATCGGTAGATTAATATATTTATTGGCATCATTAGGTATTTGATTACTTTTAGTCTTATTATACTTTTGAATAACTTGCCTTGTTAATGTCACTGATACGATTCGCAGTGAATCTCATTATTTTTAAAGAGGTCAGTCTGTTTTATGGTGTTTTATTTCAAAGGTTCGTGATCTTCGTTAGAATATTATGCACGTGTAAATTAAACAACACAACATTATAATAGAATTAGAGCATGGAAAATGATTTCTAATATGATCACACGAGTAGGCCTACTTATCCGATTTGAGTAATCCTAATCAGGAACATTCATTGCCAGCTGTCCACTTGTCAGGCGATGTCCTTGCAAATTCTTCCTAAATCATTCTTTCATACAAACACCAAAATAACAAAGGTTACAAAACAGATCGTGCACACACTCAAGTGCACAAGACTAATAACAGCAATTTTACAAACCCTCAATTGAAGAAATAACAACTCTACATTTAACATGGATAAAGTTACAGTCGAACATTTCCTGTAACAAATCCGAGGTATATTATCATATTTACGCAGCTCTTCAGCATTTGATACTTGTTCCCCCTAGTTATGTGTGTTAATTCAGTGATGTAACATTCGTGGTCATTGGTCAACAACCACGTTTCACAATTACCGAATGTCAAGCCTTTTCACACACTGTGACACTGCAAACCAAAATCAGAGTTTACCGGTGAGCCATAACGAGGCTCTTCGCCCAGGGATTGGCGGTCACAGACCACCTTTATGCATATTCATACCATACTTCGTGACAAAAATCACTACAGTGGGTGTATTTGGCACTGTTCAACTAGCTAATCATGTTTCAAAAACATGTCATAGCACGTAGTGTCTGAAGTAGCGAAGGGTTTAATAGTAAGCCTCCAGCATAGTGCAAGAGAAAGTATAGTCGCTTCCTAACCATCTGTCCCGGGTTCAGAGAAGTTTTGAAGCTTCAGTGTTGCCTGGTCAAACTATCAATTTATTATTTTCAGTCGGACAACATACTAGTTTCCCAATATTATTGGGTGGGGTTGTGGCAGTCAGTATGAGAAATCCTTCATTTCATGAGAATCCTAGGAACTTTATGAAAAGGGGATAATTGCACTATCTGACGTGTGGTTTCATGAAACGACTAAATTTGCCGTCATATAGTGTAAATCTTTTTGTATGTTATCTCACGGGATCCAGCTCGTAACTTCATGAAGTAGCGGTGTCATTGGGGTGGGATAATTATGCTTTCAAACAATTATTATTAGTGGGAATATATGGTATGAAAGTCACCGTGGACGTTCAAAAGCTTTTTGAGGGTAATTTTTGCCAATTACTGACTTTGTGCCTTTTTGGTTTGTTCCTTCTGCATATATATACTAATATAATAAAGCTGAAGAGTTTGTGTGTTTGTGTGTTTGTGTGTTTATGTGTTTAAACGCGCTAATTCCTGGAACTACCAGTCCGATTCGAAAAATTCTTTTTATATGCTATCCTGATTCAAGATGAATAGTTTAGGCTATGTAGCATTAGGCTACACCTCTCAGGTAACCTTCAAGATTGCTTTTGTTCAGTAAGTCGGTAGAACAAGTGCTCCCGAACAGCTCAATCCACATGCGCTGGCATTATGATTAGTGATAAGTACGCCGTTTCACCTATCTGAACCAAAATTTGTATACTTACCCTTTAGAACCCTGATGGTAACACTGTCTACGTGAAATTTATGACAGACCAGTCCATTCCCTGCATTTAGGCCCTTTGGTTCAAATCTACACATTTTCCCCGAACTGAACCAAAATTTGTATACTTACCCTTTGGAACCCTGCGAATAACTCTGTTTACATGAAATTTCGGATATACCACTCCATTCCTTGCATTTAGGTCCTTTGGCACAAATCTACACCGTTTCACCGATCTGAACAAAAATTTGTATACTTACCCTTTGGAACCCTGCGAGTAACACTGTCTACATGAAATTTATCACAGACCAATCCATTCCCTGCATTTAGGCCCTTTGCCACAAATCTACACCCTTTCACCAATCTGAACCAAAGGTTGTATACTTACCCTTTGGAACCCTGCGAGTAACACTGTTTACATGAAATTTCGGACAGACCAATCCATCTGATCTACGGTGCTATGCGACAAAAGACGACTCTATTGGTCTCTACATTTCTAACAGCCAATGAGATATAGGCCCTAGGTGTCGTGACCTACCTGGCCTGTGAGACGTTCTGGCAGGTTGACAGCTCCTCCGTCGATTTTCCCTACTAGCCGAGCGGTTTTCTAGATAAGGGAACTTGAGGTTTCACAGACTCGTCCCGGAACTACCGGAATAAAAGATGAAATTCCCTTGGACTACTGCCGATTTATTAAGCCCTTGGCAGTCGAAATATATATACACTATATACAATTTATGTGAAGTTACTGCTGGAAGTGCGCGCAGGTCTGTAATAGCGCTACTAAGTCTTACTGATACTTGACATCTAGTGTGTCTCCGCGAGGCTGAATAATGCTCGCGCGCGTTACGACGTTACTCTGGCAAGAACTGAGGCGTGAGAACTACTACTCTGCCACTTTGCAACTCTGCAACCCTGTGACTACTCCGCTGTAATGACTCTCTGGCAACTCTCCTGTAATAACTCTCTGCCGCTCGTCATTTTGGATACCATTATATCCAACTAGAGATGACCTCGAGTCCATCTCTCCCTTCCACTGAGGCCTGGTCCATTCCACCCTCCAGTGCCTGGCAAGTGCTGCTCCCTAAGGTAGCGGCGACTGCCCATACTTGTGTCTACGTGACATCCAAGGTTCAACTTCTGGCCTGACTTGTGACTATGAATCACTCTCCCTACAATACAAAGTACCGGACCAAGTGTCCTTTTGTACGAGCAATATTTACAGACCTCTGTGCACATCCTGGCGACAGCAGTCTCATTCTCTTGAGAAATATACATTCTATCTTACAAAGCTCACATCCAACTTAGTAATAATAATAATAACTCTATTGCCCTTATATAATGTTCCTCTGAACCGCAGTCCTGGGTTCTGAGTCATGGAGGTTCACAGTCACGACACCTCCCTCCCCAGGGAAGAAATGGGTGCAATCGTCCTTGCATTCATTTCTGTCCCAATATTACACTCTGTTACTGTCGAGTCGTAATGATCTGCGACTTTGCGTTGAGGGTGAAGGCTGTAATGCGATCTGACTCGCACTCATATCTGAATCTACAATAGTCCTAGTAGGCGTACCGAAGCGTCCTTCAGCAGGCCTAGAGTCTAATTCCAGGATTTCCTCAGACATCTCCGGGCGTCCCCGAAGTTGCCTGGGACGTTGGAATATCGTAATGTCTTCGTCTGAAGTCTTAGCCTTGCCTTCCCTCGTAATTACTGTTTGCCTTATGCAAATATTTGGGCAATGTGACCTTGCATCATCAAACCATTTTTTGGCTGGAAACCCTAATTTAGGGCAATCACAACAACAATTGCAACAATAGCACCATAAAATTATCCCAATTGTACCTGCCATAGTTAGTACAATATACTTATATACATTGAAATGTTTATACATCATCTGACTTTGTATGTCTTCTTCTTGTTTTCTTACCAAGTCCTCCACCTCTTCTGTTTTATGCGTGGCCCACTTTAAATCATTCACATGATTTAACAAATTATTCAGTGGCAGTTTATTAACCTCCGGTACCTGCTCTAACTTAATCTCACTACCAATCTGCTCGCAGCAGTCATAATTAAGTATCAAATCTGGCACTAAGTCCTTACCTCGAGTAGTGTTTATTTTACCTACCCCTTGTACCTTACTATGTGGGCTGTACAACGTACACCCTGGACTTAACACAACAATACCTGTGCCAGTTAGTCCCATATCACTTGTAGTGTCCTTACACATGCAGGTGACCCTTGTCTCACCTGGAGACACATAAATATACCTGTTTTCCCTTATAGGTATCCACAGCAATCGCTGTACTGGTAGTACTCTCTTATCACAATTCTCCGGTACCTGACTAACTCCACTGAGTATCTTCACTGCGCAACTGTCTTGTGAGTGAACCATATTAACAGGGAACTGAGCATGACACAACCTCCACGTGGCAGACACTACCTTACACTGCTTCACCTGTTCCCTATCTAATTGCGCAAATGTCTGCTTTTCCTTGTCCATCAATATATAGTCCTTGGCCTCTTGAATGTACACAAAATGGTGGGGATTACTCTTCATGTAGGTGGGGAATGGGATCATATGATACACACTATAAACCACTCTGTCTGTAAGGGGTGTTCTTATAACATACACAAGATAGTTTTCACTTGTAAACACTTCCACTGTGGCCACCTTGTAGACTAGGTAACCGTAAGCTGACCTTAATTCAAATGGCAAGGATAACCCTTTTGGAAAATCCTCCTGGGCTTTCTTATAACTTTCTATGATGTCATCCGGTGATATTATCTGTACCTGGATGACTCCTACCTGTGCATTCATGATGCCTGACAGTACCACACTGTACTGCTCATACAGCTGTACAAGTAAGCCTTCTATCTCAATTAAATGTCTGTTTAATGAGATCTCTAACTCTGCTTGCTCAAATGCTTCTGTAATCCGAAGCGTACTATTGGAAAAATATGTCCTGATTTCATTTAAACCCTGAGTCAACCTCTGCTCGTTTGCAGTTACATCGTAGATGGTGCTGTTCATTGTTTGTAACGTGGACTTAACCACTAACATCTGATCTTTAGTGACCTTAATCATTGAGAGTTGCTCTCTTTCTAACTCACTTATTTGTGACTCATACTTATCTGCATCATCCTGACTTAACGTTCCAAATAACGCTTTGGCTATTGAACCTACAGCATTTATCAATCCCCTTTTCGGTCTGGTATTATCCGTCTCCCCACTTGGTCTAGTGATTTTGGCTATCGTTTCTTTAGATTCCTTAATCCGTTGCAAATGATTACTTAACATCTTAACGTCGTGCTGACATGTCAAATTTGTTTTCTGCTCTAACAATATACATGCCAATTGTGTCCAGTGTATATGCTCCCTGATATTCGAAAATACATCACTTAGCTGATTCAAATTCACATAGGTAACTAATGTCCATTCCATATTATACAACTGTATCTCACCCTGGTTGTCGAAGTATACTCCAGGTGTATTCTCGTATGGTGTCACTTGTACATCTAGTACTTCTCCGGTTATGCCGTGGGGTGATGACGTCACTGTTACCACCGCCACCATGGTGTAGAACCATTCTAGCATTCGTGCCATTGCCTTCTGCCTTACCTGCAAGGTAAAGACAGGTTATTCGTTACCTATTTTACTGATTTTCCATCAAAATTTTAATCTACTTCAATAACTAAAGTCTCAAAAGACTTTGCTTCGCATCCTGGTTTAGGCATGCGGCTACAAAACTATCAGCAGTGTCATACACTAAGTTCAAAAACTTGCTCCCTTAACTTCGAGTTCTGTTACATAGAGACTCGGCTTCACATCCCACCTCGGGGATGGCTACACTAATGCCGTTTGCATTTTACTGAATGCTCTCAAAATGTGCCCTACATGGCTCGGTTTCTGTGTCATTTCATCTAAGCTAATTTCCGGTTTTCCCTACCCCTGTCCTAACGGGTGCGTATCCGCGACTACCCTAGGGGTGACGAGTCACATATAGGCTACACGCTCGCCATCGTGCAACCCTTTACTTACGAGCACCTCAGTGCCACCCGTCGAACCTCTGTTCGTCTGACTGTTTAAAATTTCTAGTACGACCCGATTTTGTTTTCCGTAGCTTGGCGGGGTATTAAAGAACCCTAGCAGCAGCTGTCGCTATGACCTAGTTGCCATTGAGACGAAGGGGTGTGTAACTTCGTCGTGGCCGAAATTTGAGGTTCTGACTCTTCGCTTTTCTCAAATGTGCCTCTTAGAGCACTTCTTCTCTACTTGCTATACACACGTATGTGTCCCTAAATAATTTGTACCGTTAACACAGGTGTCTTTGATTCACCCTTATGCCATTGATTGGCTTCCATATATTATCAAAGGCAGGCCTTCGCATACTTGGGGCTGCCATTAATAACATATGGCTCAATTACACAGAGCTACTCACCGGGATTCGCGCCTGCCTAACCAGTAGGTCATCGAGGTCATCAGGCGACGCCTCTTTCCTGTCGCCTCTTACGACACAGCAGGCTCACTGTTGGGGGTATTCTAACACCAATGATCACGTGTCTAAACGTTCCAATGGTTCCCGCCACCCACACGGGGGTTTTACTTCCTCAGGATGGCCGCTCCGGGGCCACTATGGACATCCCTGTATTTCGCCTTACGTAACTCATGTCTCCCGGTGCGTTATCTAGGCCGCTCGCCTCTGTTGTCCACTGTTCAAATATTATTGTGTGCCTACTGATAAACTATATTGACTCCATTCGCACACAATCTCTCACAGCTGTGTTAACCCTTAGCTGTCATTGTAGTCTACTAACCGTATACGTCCTTACTCCTTAATCCGTTCTGTGCTGCTTCTGCACCCACCCGGGTTCTAAACCCGTTGGAGTCCTTTTACAAGTACATTTTCAACCGATTCTTATGCACCTTAACTCTTCTGCATTTCTTACTAAGCAATAGGGTGCAATTTACCCCTGAAACGTCAACGACCTCATAAGGCCCTACAAATGGCGGACTCAGATTTTTAGATCGTCCTCTTCGCAATGCATCATTACGCAAGAGTACCTTGTCACCAATTCGAAATGTGACTTCATTCTGCCTTTTATCGTAATTAGCCTTTTCCAGTTCTTTACGCTCAACTAGCGTCCTCCTAGCGGCTTCATGATTCCTCCTGAGCTGTGACGTCAGCTCCTCTACCACGTTCTGATGTTCATTATAATCCACCTCAGGTGGCTTTTGCAATACACCTGGTATATTCGCCTTCTTTCCAAAAATAAGCTCGTAGGGTGTGAACCCTGTACTAGTACTCTTGGTAGTATTATACACAAAGCTCGCTGTGGGCAGATATTTATCCCAGTCGTTTTGTTCACTTGAGCAAACATAATGCCTCAGGTACTCTGCTAGTACCTTGTGGGATCTCGCTACGCTACCGTTGGATTGTGGTCTGAAAGCGCTTGTGTTTGTTTTCTTAATTCGCAATTTCTTGCAAAGTGCCTTGAATACTTCGCTCATGAAGTTACTACCCTGATTCGGCATGGCACTAGCTACCAAGTACTTCGACAGTTGGTCCTGGCATGTCAAAATATACTTATTGCCAAGCTCTGTCACCGGAAGTGGACCCACCACATCCAGAGATACCTTCTCAAAGACCGTGCTAGGGGTGTCCGTAATTACCATTGGCGCTCTGACGTCTGGTCTAGTCCCCTTATTCTTTTGGCATGAAGGACACGAGCGTATATAACGCTCAATGTCGCTTTTCATTCCCTTCCACTGTAATCGTTCGCGTACCCTGGCGTACGTGCGGGCTATTCCCTGGTGTCCTCCAACCAAGGAATCATGACACTCCTTCAGGATGGCCAATTTCTCAGCCTCCTGCAACTCGGTTACCTCGGGTAAGCTGTCTTCGGGCGTGGACTCCTCTGCGTTAGCGTCCTCGGAGACCTCACTACCGTCTGCTTCAATTCCCTCTACCGTAGCGTCCTCGGGTTTTGAAGTCGTTGCTACCCTCCTACGAGTTTCCATACGAGTGGCCACGGCCGCCCCCTGCCGTAACTCGTGCCCAGCCGAGTTGATCACTCGCGCTTGACACTGTGCATCAGTGGGATTCCTGCTAAGGGCATCAGCATTGCAGTTCTGCTTGCCCTGCTTGTAAATGATTTC
Source organism: Meconema thalassinum (assembly GCA_946902985.2). NCBI lineage: Eukaryota > Metazoa > Arthropoda > Insecta > Orthoptera > Tettigoniidae > Meconema > Meconema thalassinum. The sequence goes on from OX336388.2 coordinate 1,825,613,201, forward strand.
AAATTCATACTCTGCTAATTTCAATCGGAACTTTAGCAGGCGTGACGACGTGTCCTGGACATTGAATACCCACTTCAGCGGCTTGTGATCTGTCACCACTGTGAAATGCCGTCCGAACAAATACGGCCTGAAATACTTTACACCCCAAACAATGCCTAATAATTCTTTTTCTGTGACACTATAATTTCTTTCTGCCTTATTAAGCGTTCTGCTTGCATACGCTACGGGAAGATCTTTACCCACGGGCCCTTGTGACAATACGGCCCCCACTGCTTCGTTGCTAGCATCTGTGGTAAGAACGAATGGCTTTTCAAAATCTGGGTACTGTAATATAGGCTCTTCAATGAGTTTTTGCTTTAGCGTTTCGAACGCTTGTTCCTGTGCATCTCCCCACACGAAGGGAACTTCCTTCTTCACTAATTCATATAGTGGCTTCGCGATCTTACTATAATTGGGTATAAATTTCCTATAATACCCACTGAGTCCGCAGAATTGTTTAATCTGGCGGCTCGTGGTAGGCCTCGGAAAATCCTTCACGGCCTGCACCTTTCGTGAGTCTGGTAAGACTCCCTCTTCAGTAATTACATGCCCTAAGAACGTCACTTCAGTCCTCAGGAACTCACACTTATCTGGCTGGAGCTTCAACGTATTTTCTCTCAGCCTTTGAAAAACATCCCTTAACTTAGCATTGTGCTCCTCTATTGAGCTACCATACACTATTATATCATCTAGATAGCACAGACACTGAATACCTGTCAATCCGGTAAGCACTGTATTCATCAGCCTTGTGAATGTGGCTGGCGCATCTTTCAATCCCATGGGCATCTTTGCAAATTCGTACTTGCGCCCTAATGCTGAAAAAGCTGTCTTGGGCCTGTCTTCAGGTTTTAATAACACCTGATAATAACCGCTACAAAGGTCAAGTGTACTGAAATATCTGGCCTTACCTAGAGCATCTAATAGCTCTGAGATGAGTGGGAGGGGATAACTAACCCCTATCGTTACTTCGTTCAATTTTCGGAAGTCAATCACAACTCTCCACTTTTGCTTACCTGACGCATCCATTTTCTTTGGTACTAACAATAATGGTGCATTCCAAGGGGATGTACTAGGTACAGTAATTTCATCACCTAGCATCTTATCTATCTGCGCTTGTATCTCTCCCTTTTGTGCCTCCGGCAGCCTATACGGCCGCACATTAATCGGGGGTTGATCCCGGGGCGTTGGGATCTCGTGACGTATAACTTCCGTGCATGTGAGCTTATCTCCCTCAAGGTGGAAGATGTCATTGTATTCCGCACAGATGGCGTATATACCCTCCTTATCTACCTGCGTGAGATGGTCTACTCACAAGCAGTCTATCACTCGGCGTGATCTGGGCTTCTGAGTAGCCCGTTCTCCGGTTACTGCCCTACTGCCTTGCTGTACCTTGCGTACTCCTGCCAGGCAGGTGTCATCCACCTCCTGCATTCGCACTCGAGGGCTGTACAGAGTCACTTCTTCCTCAGTAGTGTTCATCATGCTGACTACTGCCTCGTTGTGCTCTGACCTAGTTAGACACTCTGCGAGGTAAACCCCTGGTGCTACCTCGGCCCTCTCAATAATTCCCACTGGTAGATTCTTATCGACTTCAATAACTACTACCTTCTGAGTTCGAGGCTCGAGGCTGATTATCTTCGCCTCCCTCGCTCCCAGCGGGTATCTTTTACCGTGGATCGTAACATGACCCTCCCGGTAGTCGATCACGCTGTCAGCTAGGATGTCTCTCCCTATTATACCATCCTGGCTTAGTTGGAAATCACTGCCCACCACATGCACTGTGTGTTTAGTACCTCCTATAACAACCTGAACGGTCCCTTGGGTGTAAATCGTTCCCTCGCTTACACCCATTAATTCAATCGTGGTGCCTCTACTGATTGTAACTGTTTTAGGCACTGATTGCCTCTTCAGTAGGCTGACATCGGAACCAGTGTCAATTAAAAACCTCAGAGGCCCCCCACAATGCATTAATATAGTGCCCTCCATGTCACGTGCCTTGGGACTCCTTAAATTACGGGATTCCATAGCTGTCCCTGTGTTATGGACCCGCTCCAGTTTGTCGCCCCTGTCTGAGTGATATTTCTCTTACTACCTTTCCCAATCTTGAACCAACAGTCTTTGGTTCCATGTGACCACCGGTCACAAACATCGCACTGGCGTCGGCCTTTCATGGCCTTGCCTCCCGTGCGCCTACTCTGGCCCTGGCCTTTCTTGGCCTCCTGACAATTTCGTTTTATGTGGCCCTGCCGGCCACAGGTATAGCACGTCCGTCGGTCCACTCCTGCTTGTGGTACCTGGGCTGTCTGTCGGCAGTTTTTTTGTACGTGCCCTTTCTTCCCACAACGGTAACAGGTTCTACTCCTGTCCGCTTCCGTGTGAGGCTTCTCTCTAATTATGCGCACGGCTTCCGGCGCCACGGCTTCCTTATCTCTTTGCTTCTTTCGGCAATCGCGCTCTATGTGTCCCGGTTTTTTGCAATATCTACATATGATCTTACTTGGTGTGCCCTCTGTCTGTACATTAGGTGTATTACCTAACGCGGTGCGTGCGCCTCGGGTTCGTGCCTCCTTGCACTCCCGTGCGATGTGGCCTTCCCTGTTACAATTGTAACAGACCACCCTAACACTCGCTTGTGTTGGCTTAGTATGCCACCTTAGTGGTGCCTTCCTTTCCTGATCGGGTTTACCTGCTCTTACCCCTGAGCTATGTTTCGTATGCAACCCTTCTCGTGCCTTCTTTGACATAATTACCGCCTCTTCTTGCCTTGCTGTGGCTACAGCTTTCTCGAAGGTAATGGCCCCGTGGCCCTGGACCCTGGCTTGGATTCGTGGGTTACTTAACCCCTGTATGAAGCTAGCTACGCATATTTTTCTTGTGATTCTTAACTGAGCTTCCCTGTCCTCCCAGCTTTCTCCATCGAGGACTGCTTCCCTGAACGCAGCTGATAGAGTCTCTACTTTGTGTGCCCATGTCGCCACTGATTCCCTCGGATCCTGCGCTGTTTGAAACATCTGGCAAATATACAAGTCTAATGTGCCCTGAAATCCATAGTATTCTTGTAATGCCTGTTTGGCAGCCTCCCAGTGATTTATATCTCTTCTGACTAACAACTTGTCTCGGGCCTTGCCCGTGATTTTGGTCAGGATATACTTAAAGAACAGCTCTTGATCATCGTCTTTTACCATGCGAACAGCAGCGTCTACATTGGCCACAAACTCACGTAATCTGTCGGGCTGTGTTCCATCGAACTCCCGACCTATCAGGCGATGTCCTTCGGTTACTGATACAAAAGGCCCACTTGTACTTACCATATCTATGTCTGCTAGCCTCTCCTCTACCTGGACACCGGTAGCTGCACTTGTCTGTCTTGCCATTGTAATAAGGTTAGCTTACCTGGAGGCTACTTCTTCTTCTTTGTTGTCTCTGCTAACTGGATACTGCGGCTGATCGGTTCTCCCTTCTGCCGGTGGCACGACTCGCTACTGCACGGCTCCTTCTGCTTAGTAGGCTTCTTCTTCTCTCTTCTGCGTTGCGCGGCACTCGGTACGATTTACGCGTATGCGCGGACGGACAATCTTCTGCGTTGTCGCGGTCTTTATCGGACAATCTTCTGCGATGTCGCAATCTCTCTCTTTATTCCGTAGTTGCTCTGTTCAGTGTGTCGAACTCGGGACCCTACACTTCTGACACCAAAAGTTAGGTCTGTCGTGACCTACCTGGACTGTGAGACGTTCTGGCAGGTTGACAGCTCCTCCGTCGATTTTCCCTACTAGCCGAGCGGTTTTCTAGATAAGGGAACTTGAGGTTTCACAGACTCGTCCCGGAACTACCGGAATAAAAGATGAAATTCCCTTGGACTACTGCCGATTTATTAAGCCCTTGGCAGTCGAAATATATATACACTATATACAATTTATGTGAAGTTACTGCTGGAAGTGCGCGCAGGTCTGTAATAGCGCTACTAAGTCTTACTGATACTTGACATCTAGTGTGTCTCCGCGAGGCTGAATAATGCTCGCGCGCGTTACGACGTTACTCTGGCAAGAACTGAGGCGTGAGAACTACTACTCTGCCACTTTGCAACTCTGCAACCCTGTGACTACTATGCTGTAATGACTCTCTGGCAACTCTCCTGTAATAACTCTCTGCCGCTCGCCATTTTGGATACCATTATATCCAACTAGAGATGACCTCGAGTCCATCTCTCCCTTCCACTGAGGCCTGGTCCATTCCACCCTCCAGTGCCTGGCAAGTGCTGCTCCCTAAGGTAGCGGCGACTGCCCATACTTGTGTCTACGTGACATCCAAGGTTCAACTTCTGGCCTGACTTGTGACTATGAATCACTCTCCCTACAATACAAAGTACCGGACCAAGTGTCCTTTTGTACGAGCAATATTTATAGACCTCTGTACACATCCTGGCGACAGCAGTCTCATTCTCTTGAGAAATATACATTCTATCTTACAAAGCTCACATCCAACTTAGTAATAATAATAATAACTCTATTGCCCTTATATAATGTTCCTCCGAACCGTAGTCCTGGGTTCTGAATCATGGAGGTTCACAGTCACGACATAGGTTGTGTCTTTTGTTTCACTTACTGCTCCTTCTATTTTTTTTGTAAATTTGTTTGTAAATTACATGTGTCAGTGCTGTAGTTAGTAACCTTCAATTAGTCGCGTGAAAAATATTACGTAATTAGTCGCGCACGGAAGAAACTCCCAGGTTTGAGAAATGGGTAGAAATTGTGCTTAAAACAATTTTTATTTGTACAACTGATTATTTTAAACATGTTAAAATTCTATAATTATTATTTGGAAGTAAAAATATTTTATTTGTTTTGGTTAAATATTTTTTTAATAACTAAGTCAGAAACAAACTATAAAATGTTTTTAACTACAAAATTTTAAACATGATAAATAAAGTGCAATTCTACAATTATAAACCTACAGGTACTGGTACTAATATTTACAAAAAATAAACCAGGAAGTAAAAAGAACAGAACAAAACACCTGGAATCAGTCTCTACACTTCCTCATCACTGCTGCCTTGGTTGCCATTTTCTGCACAGTAGGTACAGAGGGAAGTTTTATGCCGCTTACAAATGTATCTTGAGCATGTCACAACAGTTTTTCTGTTTTCCCTCCAAGTACAATATGCACAGCGCCCGGCTGCTCCAGCCGCATGTGGTCTTTTCGTATCTTCATCTTCAATACCAGCGATTTTTCTTGCTTGTCGCTTCACTTGGCGAGGTAGATTTTCCTGTAGAGCTCTTCGTCTGATATGATCCATTGACAATTCTTTTGCGAGTGTTTTTAAAATGTTTCTGCGGACAATATTTGCCTGCGTGTTGGCTAAACACACACATCAAAAAAAGTTTTGCATCACCTCGGTTCCCAGATCTCCGGCATATAGACGTTGACTGTGTATATTGTATCAAAGATACAGTCCCTTTGACTGTTCATAGATGTCACTAAAACTGCTCAAAGATGTAAACAACCATGCATGAGCAGGGCCTATTAGACGGAGGGGGTACGACAGCCGATCAGTTCCAGTCATTCCACCAGGACGAAGGTACGCTGCTCATGTTGTCTGTAGTTCTACCATGCCTAGAAGGTCAATACCGCAGTTCGATCGCGTCCGCATTGTTACTTTGTGTCAAGAAGGGCTCTCAACAAGGGAAGTTTCCAGGCGTCTCAGAGTGAACCAAGGCGATGTTGTTCGGACATGGAGGAGGTACAGAGATACAGGAACTGTCGATGACAGGCCTCGCTCAGGCCGCCCAAGGGCTACTACTGTAGTGGATGACCGCTACTTACGGATTGCCGCTCGGAGGAACCCTGACAGCAATGCCACCATGTTGAATAATGCGTTTCGTTCAGCCACAGGACGTCGTGTTTCAACTCAAACTGTGCGCAATAGGCTGCATGATGCGCAACTTCACTCCCGACGTCCATGGCGAGGTCCAGCTTTGCAACCCCGACACCATGCAGCGCGGTACAGATGGGCCCAACAACATGCTGAATGGACCCCACAGAATTGGCATCACGTTCTCTTCACCGATGAGTGTCGCATATGCCTTCAACCAGACAATCGTCGGAGACGTGTTTGGAGGCACCCTGGTCAGGCTGAACGTCTTAGACACACTGTCCAGCGAGTGCAGCAAGGTGGTGGTTCCCTGATGTTTTGGGGTGGCATTATGTGGGGCCGACGTACGCCACTGGTGGTCATGGAAGTCTCCGAAACGGCTTTACGATACCTGAATGACATCCTCCGACCCATAGTGCACCCATATCGGCAGAATATTGGAGAGGCATTTGTCTTCATGGACGACAATTCTCGACCTCATCGTGCACATCTTGTGAATGCGTTCCTTCAAGATAACGACATCGCTCGACTACAGTGGCCAGCATGTTCGCCAGACATGAACCCTATCGAACATGCCTGGGATATGTTGAAAAGGGCTGTTTATGGACGTCTTGACCCACCAACCACTCTGAGAGATTTACGCCGAATTGTCGTTGAGGAGTGGGACAATTTGGACCAACAGTGTCTTGATGAACTTGTGGATAGTATGCCACGACGAATACAGGCATGCATCAATGCAAGAGGACGTGCTACTGGGTATTAGAGGTAGTGGTGTGTACTGCAATCTGGACCACAAATGCTGAAAGTCTAGCTGTATGATGGTACAACATGCAATGTGTGGGTCTCATGAGCAATAAAACGAGCTGAAATGTTGTTTGTGTTGATCTCTATTCCCTTTGTATTTAAAGGTTCCGGAACTCTTGGAACCGAGGTGATGCAAAACTTTTTTGATGTGTGTATATTATGTTAGCATTCACTGCACCAATGTTCATAAGAGCGAAAAACAGAGCCAAGGGCCATCTGTTTGTTTTTCTTCCCACATTGTAGGCTGCCTTCAACTTGTCCAGGGTGTCAACTCCCCCTTTTGTTTTGTTATAATAAGTCAGAATTTCTGGCTTCATTGCGTCACCACTTTCAACGTCAATGTCATCAGAATCGTGCAATGATGAAAGCAGCAAGACAACTTTATTTTTCTTTGCTTTGTAAGAAATTAGAGTTTTGTCATAACCGTAATAAAAACTACTGTTTACTGGTCGATTAGTATGCTCTTGTACTATTGGTGGTAATTCAACCTTATTTTTACGCAAGGTTCCGACAAGAGAGAGCTGATAGTCACTTGCCAATTCATCACAGAGCGGTATAGAGCAGATGTAATTGTCTACAGTCACATTCCTACCCGACTGGTAAATAGGCCGTGTTAATCTAAGCACAACATCCTTTGCTCTATTGCTTACATTGAATGGCCCTTGTTGTAGCTTCCCACAGTAAACTTCCATTTTGCTGCCATAAAATATCTTAGAATCAGTCAGGGCGTGTACTTTTATGCCGTATTTAGCAGGTTTTGTTTTCATACACTGCCTAAACGGGCACCGGCCTCTAAAAGGTTCTAACATTTCATCTATAGTGACGTTTTCTCCAAGGGTGTACTTGTTGATGCAGTTTTCATTGAAGACTTCAAATATTTCTCGCAGCGGAGCAAGTTTGTCAAGCTGTCGCCTTTCTAATCTTGTAGTAGCATCGTCGAATCTTAGACTACTCAATATAAACCTCCATCTTTTCAAAGACAATGTAGATCGGAAAAATTCTACTCCAGTAAAATCATTTGCATATAAGTCATCCAGATTTAGGTGTGACGATTTCAGGGTCCCCGCCTTATACAGTAGCCCTAACATAGCTTTCATTTCAATAATGTCTGTATCCTTTGCATCTCTATCTCTTCCGTACTGTTGTCGGTTTACTGTGATTCGGTCATTTGTGTAGCGGACAGTTGTATCTATCATGGGGTCTGTAAAAAACCAACTCCAACAATCCAAGGCTGTACGAGCTTCTCGAGCATCTCTTCGTGGGCCAGGTAGATGTACTCTCAGAATGTTGTGGGGTCTACGTCTAGCATTCCTAGAAATAGGTGGGCTACACGAATACCAGTTAGTTAGTTTGTCTTCACCCAAAATAAAGTTTGTGTTTCTATTCACATCAAAAATAGGGATTGGCTGTTGAACTGTATGTACATCTGGCACTGGATCTGGCTGTTCTTCATCTTCAGATTCTTCCGTGCTCGTATTGTGGTCAGAAACTTCTAACTTGTCTTCAACCTTACTACCGTCAGAAAAGATATCATCTTCGCCTGACATTGGCTCCAATAACAGAGCAATAATTCTCCTTTCTTCTCTAGGATCCATTATGAAGTAAAACACACCCAAAATTACATATAACTAAACGATATTATCTAAAAAAGTATACACGCACTTAGTCGCACACGGGACTTTCTACCGTTCACTTTGGCACCACAAATAGTCACGCGCGGAAGATCAGACCAGGTCATTTAGCAAATCGTTGTTGACAAGCACGCCTCTTACCGAACACTGACGACAATATAAGTGAAATGTGCGGAAGGGAAGGGGGGAGAGCTGTTGGGTCAGCCAACCCGCCACCACTCAAACCGGTACTGTCTGCGCAAAACAAATAGGACCCGGGAGAAAATCCCGTGACGCGACTAATTGAAGGGTAAATAGCTGTTTCCCTATTCATAATTTTCATTACGGGAAAATGACCTGAATGTTACGTCCATTATACTGTACTACTTATCACCCCCACTACAACCACCCCAACCATCACCACCACCACCACCACCACCACCACCACTTCAAAAGATATATTTTTAAAATATTGGTTTCTGTTAGTTAAAGTATCATGTGCCAGTTCTGTAGTAGTATTCATTATCATCCATAAAACAAATAAATCCTCCGGGCGAAGCCGGGCACTACTGCTAGTTTTAATATACTGTTATTCTGTTGTTCCATTATTGTTGTTTAATTGTTGCATATTAATTTTAAAACATATCAACAAGCATTAAATGATTTCATGGAATAGTTCGTGTATGACGGCGAAAGGTTAATGTACGACTCCATTGCGTCAGTCATTTCACGAAGAGTCGAATCAACAAAGACTGGATCTTCATAAAGTGCCTCTGCTATTAATGTAAGATCATTTCGTACACCATCTGCCAAAATCGATCCGTCACTTCATAAAGAAATGCGTCAGATAGTGCAACTGTCCCTTTTTACATCATTTGGCTACTTTTCATGAAGTGCATAGGATTTTCATAAAGTGACTGATTTCACTCGCTGATTACGACATAGTGTATACCATGTGAATCAGCAGCCTCTAATTTCAAGACCTATTTACTATAGCATCTGGCCAAGTTTTTATCAAATTCTCGTGTCACCTAGTTTTTAGCCTATTTTCAATTTTGAAAAAATAGGCTTATGAGATCACCTTTTGTCCGTGTGTGTGTGCGTGTGTGTGTGTGTGTGTGATTCGTGTGTGTGTCCCCCCTAATAAAATCTAAACGGCTGGAGCGATTTCAATGAAACTCAGTAAGTTCATAGCACTATTCCGGGCGACCTCGACCGTGCCCTTCAAATTTTGTAACGACTCACCAATCCAACATGGCGGCTGTGCGAAATATTTCACCAGCATTCAATATCTCCGAAACGATTACCGATATTACCCTGACATCATGTATGGTGATAAAGGGAACTACTATAAGTTCACTTATGTGATCTTTGAAAACCTGGTAACTACAAAACCAACATGGCGGCCAAGCAAAGTTGCGACTTTTAAATAGACGTTTCTCGCGATTTATCCAACCAAACGCAATGAAACTTGGTACAGTATATGTCTATATACATTGTAATGCACCGACAACTAACTTCGTTCATTTGTTTACATAACCACAAGATGGCGGATGTGCGAAATATTTCACCGGCATTCTGTATCTCTGAAACTATTAGCGGTATCTCCCTGAAGTTTTGTACGGAGATAAAGGGCACAACTGGAAGTCCATTTATATTACTTTAAAAAACCGGTTATATACAAAACAAACATGGCGGCCAAGAGAATTAGAAAATTTGAAATAGACCTTTCTCGCGATTTAATGCTCCAAACGCACTGAAATCTGGTACAGGAAATATTTATACACATTGTAATGCACTGGTATCTAATTTAGTTCAATTGTTTTCATAACCTCAAGATGGCGGCTGTGCGAATTTTAAAATTAAGTTTTTATTTCTTGTGATGTAGTCATGCGATCGAAGTGAAAGTTTGAATAATGAACCTACCCAATAATTTTCCTATAATGGTACATAACTCTATGGCCTATACATTTAACAATCCAACATGGCGACCATCCGAAATATTTATACGGCTCTCAATATCTACGAATCTATTGCAGCGATCAAACTGATTTTTTTATTGTTCATAGGGGCTATGAACTCAAGTTCACTTATAGGACTTTAAATAACCTGGTGATCACAAATCCAACATGGCGGCGACGCGAATTATAAATATTCTCATGGACGTTTATCGCAATTTAACCATCCGAGAGCAGTGAAACTTGGTACAGTAAATCCTCATACGAATGGTAATCCACTAGCATCTAATTTATTTCAATTGTTTCCATAACCTAAAGATGGCAGCTGTGCGAAATTTTAAAATCTCCTTGTAACTTCTAGTGTCCTAATTATGCGATTGAAGTTTGAATACTACACGTACACAATAATCTGCATGTAACAGTACATAACTCTAGGACCTACATATATAAAATCCAACATGGCGACCATCCGAATTATTTAGTCGGTTCTCAATATCTACGAATCTATTACAGCAATCAAACTGAAATTGTGTATGTTGATAGTTGCAATAAGTGGGCTATATGAAAATAGGCTGTATAGTTCTTCACGGAACTACTTGTTTTTTGTCGTGTAGCCTCCTGAGAGGCCGAGTGCAGGTCTTTCTAGTCGACGCCCGTGGGTGACCTGCGCGTCGGGATAAATGATGAAAGATGGATGAAATGAAATTGGGCAAGGATGTGGTAGGAAGCGGCCGTGGCCTATCAGAAGGTACCGTCCCAGCATTTGTCTGGTGTTGAAAATGGGGAAACGATGGAAAACCATTTCAAGGACGGCCGACGGTGGGGCTCGAACCCATGCATCTACCGAGTCAGCAGAGAGCTTGGCCCCATGACCGAACGCTGCGCATTAGCCTGCGTTGCCACTACTGTCGGTACCTAGTGATCAATCGTCTCTTATATTAAAATTGCAATGTTACCTGTAGTCTCCAATTTTTGAAGTTGGAAAGTATTCATACGACACAACTCTAGGGTATCCACATAATATTTATATAAAAACGGGACATTTTAAAAATAAATCGGAAAAACTGCTACAATTAAGAAAAGAAGGGGACAACAAATATATTGACAAAATTTAGTGAATATTTAAAATTTGCCTTCGTACCGTGCGTAATAATAATCAAAAATTACTTCTTAAATTTAGTCTGCAGACTGATATAATTTATTCTGCAGATGTAGAAGCCCCATTAACCCCGCACTTTTCACTTTTTTGTATTTTATCAAAAAGTATCGGATAATTTTTCATAAAAGTCAACATATGACTCTTGAGAATGGGCAAGGCCTTCACTGTTGCAATTTTCATTCTGTTTATTTCATATGACCACAAAGAGTTCACTGGAGAGAAAACCTAAACATAACAGCTAGGCCAACTGTAAGAACCAAACCAGTCAAAATACAACTGAAAATCACGCCAGTGCTGCCAATAACACTAAACATTGAAAGTGAAAGGCAAAGATTTTGGAGAAAATTATACAAGTGGCGCTTTCTTTCGTACATTCGTGCACAGTAAACAACGAAACAAATCTCTGTAGCGTAAGATACAATGGCCAAAGGGAATCACCAAAAAGCGGGACATTTGAGCATCACCAATAAAACTCTCGGGACAGGGGGATATTTTGCACACAAAAAGAACGGGACTGTCCCGGGAAAAGCGGGTTGAACAGACACCCTACACTACTCATATGAGAAGTCAGTAAGTTCACTCACCTGCACCCACATGTATTGAAATGCGTACAATTTCTTCCTCTCAAGAGATGGTTCTAAAGAATTTGGAAATAAAATTCCATCACGTATGGTTTACGTGCGATCTGGCAAACATGTTTGTTAAGTTTCAGTAAGACACAGAGATTCACGTTTTTTATGTCACTTATTAGCGGCTTCGGTGGCGTAGTTGGTAGCATGCTGAACTGCTGTGCCCAAGATAGCGGGTTCAAACTCGGCCGAAGTCGTTGGATATTTTAAGTGCGTTAAAAATCCTTCAGTATGCCTTCCTTCGGAGGGGAATTAAATCCGGCGGTCCCATGTCACAGATTTATGGCATGTAAAAGATCCCTCTAACTAAACTTGTGTGAAGCTAAATTGTTAGGTTAGGTTTCGTCGGAACGCTCTATCAAAGTTCCAACGTTCACCACTAGGTATCATTGATATCTGGTGGCGAAAGTTGGAACTACTTGAAATTGAACGGAACTTGTAGCTCACCCTAATGGTGTCCGCTGGAAGCAGCTACGACTCAAGCGAGCCGAACATGTCCTCGTACACTCCCGACACTATAAGCCACACAATAAATAAAATAGCGTCTAGACCAATGGACAGCATTAGAAGGGACAAGTTAAAACTATTGTTGACCTAAGATTAAGATACCAGTTAGTCTGAATGCAGTGATGAGTTTGTCTAACTTTACTTCTTGCAACTTTTCCTGCCAATTCAAGAACATGTGGCGGGAGACTCCTCAACTTCAAACTAGAAAACGAGACAAAAACTTTAGATGCAATTCGTCGGAGATCGATTGTGTTCCTGGGAACATGAGAAATGTCACAGGTGGCAGAGCTGCACCTAAAATCCAATCTCGTGTGGTCTCGAGCCTGGGGGTAGTAATGAGAACCTTGCCTGTGTCACAATATCTACCTTCCTTGGGTGTAGGTCACGCTACGTAACTCGCTCTACCATCCTCCGGACTACATCGCTCAAATATCAAGTCTTTGCTCTGCTTTTTAAAGTTATATTAAGTTTTTATACTGGGAAGCTTTCTCTTAGGAAATCAAATAACCCACCAAAACATCCGAGCGGTATAGGGCATGACTCTCAACCTTAACTGACCTCTGGTCTGCTCAGGGCTGCGACGCTGTGTTGGAGCAAGCTAGCTGCCCTGTACATGAAAGATAGCTATATCGTGACATATTTGCTTTTACGGCCATTAAGAGGGTCGGAAAAGTCTTTGCTCTGCTTTTTTAAAGTTATATTAAGTCATTAGACTGAGAAGCTTTCTCTTAGGATATCAAATAACCCAGCAGAATTTCTGAGTATTATAGGGCATGACTCTCCACCTTAACTGACCTCTGGCCTGCTCAGGGCTGTTACGCTGTGTGGGAGCAAGCTAGCTGCCCTGTACATGACAGATAGCTATATCGTAACATATTTGCTTTCACGGCCATTAAGAGGGTCGGTAAAGCTTAACAGCTTGAAACATTTCGTTTCACAATTATTTATTTAAATATAATCCTACTTTTCCGAGTTCATTTCGGTGAAATATATTTATTAATATCTGCATTAGTTTAGGAGTGTTGTTTTTAAAAAGCTGGACGTTGCACACGCTGATTAAGGAGTCAAATAACATTGTCGTTCATTTTCTCAAAACCGCATTTTTCAAATCCGTTTCTCTTGTAACTCCTAAAGTATATAAGGTGTATTACAATGCATTTTAGCCTATTTTCATAATATGGGTTAATGAGAACAGCTATTGTCTGTGTGTGTATTTGTGTAGGTGTGCGTAAGTGAGCGTGTCCCTAATACAATCTTAACAGCTGTAGCGATCTCTATAAAACTAGGTGAGGATCGTCTACTATTACTTTGCCTGACCTCGACCGTCCCTTATAAATATGGTCTGTCAATCCAATGTGGTGGCCGCGCGAAATATTTCACCGGCATTCTATATCTCCGAAACAGTTACTGATATTATCAATACATTTTGTATGGTGATATAGAATACTATGCTAAGTGCACCTATATGACGTTTGGTAGGTTGGATCATAAGTTTAGGGGCTGCGACAACGCGGTCATGTAGCCCCGTGTACTTCGGATGTGTGTAGAATCTGTCTGATAACCTGTGTTAATTGTGATGACTGTATTAGTGTGTGTGATCTGTTTTTTTAATTTATGTATAGACTGCAACTTAGAATTGTTCAAATAGTTCCTACTTTTGCCGCCAAGCGCCACCGTCAACGACTACTAGGCCTAGTTCAGAACTTAGCTACTAGACGGCACCGCAGTCGGCTCTTGGCAACGAACGTAGAAACTTAAGAGCGTTGTTTACATTCTTAACCTATCCAATTTAGCTTCACACAGGTGTAATCAGTGGAAGGTTCTTTAACATGCCATAAATCTATGACATGGGACCGCCGGCTTTACTTCCCCTCCGAAGGAAGGCATACTGAGGGATTTTTAACGCTCTTAAAAAATCCGACGGCTTCGGCCGGGTTTGAACCCGCTATCTTGGGCATAGAAACTCAGCATGCTACCGACTACGCCACCGAAGCCGCCGAATGTATGACGTTTGGAAACCTGTTAAGTACGAAACCATCATGGCGGCCAAGCAAAGTTCTCTCGCGCAGTAAAACTTGGCACGGTAAGTGTTTATGCAACATTAAATCTAACGTAATCCAACCTAATTAAATTTTTTCAGAAAATAAAGATGGCGGCTGTGCGAAATCATAAAAGTTTGTGTCGCAATCATGCGATCGAAGTGAACGTTCGCATAATGAACCAACGGCTTCGTATACCGGTACATAACTCTATGGCCTACATACGACGGAAAGTGAGTCTGATTGAGATTGTTGAGTGCCATTATTGTCCAGAAGCACTTGTGGCTGGGAATGTCAAAGAAAAACATACACAAGCACACGAGTACACACTGAAATGGTGATTGCGGACGTCGTCAAGAGCTGGGCGAGGGCACGGTATAAACGTCTGTTCGGGTTTTGAAGGAGGTTTTTGTTTATCGTATGGCTTTTAGTGCCGGGAGTGTCCGAGGACATGTTCGGCTCGCCAGAGGCTGTAGCTGCCTCAAGCGGACACCCATAGGGTAAGCTACAAGTTCCGTTCAATTTCAAGTAGTTCCAACTTTCGTTACCAGACATCAATGATACCTAGTGGTGAACGTTGGTACTTTGATAGAGCGTTACAACGAAATCTAACCTAGAAATTTAGCTCCACACAAGTTTAGTCTGTGGAAGGATCTTTTACATGCCATAAATCTATGACATGGGAACGCCGGCTATACTTCCCCTCCGAAGGAAGGCATACTGATGGATTTTAACGCTCTTAAAAAATCCGACGACTTCGGCCGGGTTTGAACCCGCTATCTTGGACACAGCAGTTCAGCATGCTACCAACTACTCCACCGAAGCCGCTTGAAGGAGGTTATTTATGTTGATGGGAAATTTGAACGTAAGTCTAGGAGATTATTTTACAGGGCGTCTCTTGTAGGTTGGTGTTTACTGCAGGCGAACAGATATGGTTAAGGTCGGCTCTGTACTCTGGATCTGTATCACAATGCGGGTAGTTGAGAATACCAATGCGGGCAAGATGACTCGGATAACATCCATGGCCTAATCGAATGTGGATTATAGAGGAGAGGTGACGTCTACTCAGATGTATGTCTTGGCATCCGAGTAGGGTGCGTGTGCGTGGCCACTAATTTGAGCAAGCCAGTATGTCTAACGACACAAAGCAGGCAGGTTGTGAGTGCTGAGCCGCCACAGGATTAACTCACTAGGGACGTAAGCTCCAGAGCACAATCCACGATCAAAATGACTAATTGACATTACCACGTACAGTACCGGTCATAAATTTAGTACCATTGCTAGAAATCTCTCAACAACGTCTAGAACCTAACCGTCTGCCTTCAGAGATGTATGAATCATCTACATCTCCTAGTAGTCTACATTCATTGATAAATTACATAGGGTCTGACCAATTAGTTTTCAAATATGTTTTTATCAAAGTTCAGAAACAAAGCAAAAGTTCAAAACTTTTAGAAATATAATATGCATGTGTTCCAATCCGTTGCAGGTATTACCAGTGTGATTTTTTGCCGTAGAACTGTCGAAGTAGACCAAGGTTAGAATATCTTACATGTAGATTATCTCGGATGTAAGATAAGGTGGCTATGAAACGATTAGCTCAGGACAGGTTAGATCTGCATCAAACCAGTCAAAAGACTGACACTAAAGACGAAAACACACACATGACTTAATTTCCAGACACGAACACAAGCACACGGGACCGATGATCAGAATGTCCTAGGCGCTTAAAATAGAGCAGAAAAACAAACAACAAATAACTCTTTTATATCCGTTTGCTGTTTTTGTTGTTGTTGTTGTTGTTGTTGTTGATTCCTTACGGGCTTTGCGACATCGTGATCATGTAGCCCCGTGTACATGGATGTGTGTAGAATTGTTTGATAACCTGAGTCACTGTGATATATGTACTAGTATGTGTATTTGTAATTGAGGTAGGATTAGGGTAGGAAGTGCCCTTAGCCGTAAGTTAGGTACCATCTAAGCATTTGCCTGGATTATACGTGAGGAAATCAACGAAAACATCATCCATGATGACAGAGGTAAGAATCATACACGCCTCTCCTCAGTTTTGCCTCACGAGGCTAAGTGTACCCATCCAGTCCTCAAACCAGAATTAAATTCCTTGGCAGAGACGGGAATCAAACCCGGACTTCCGTGGTGGCAGCTGCTATGCAACGAGGCAGACTTACGTTTTCTTCAAAACGGGTACTAATCCAGAGGCCTTAGACGTAACGGCTTGGTGGTTAGTTGAAAACATATTCACGGTTTAAAGCTAATAAATGGAATTCAAAGGGATATTTCAAATGTTCAGTCACTTGAAACACGTCGACACTATATATTTAGAGCGATGGTGTGAACACATTATAACGTTACGATCTCGCTCATATTTTCCGCTTGAACTTGTGGCAAACGTCATCCTACTCGTCGTGTTGTTGTGTATGACGAGTTCACGTTTCATTTACCATGATTACATGCAGCCACTTTACCATCGTTCAATTATATTTTAGGCGGCTTCGGTGGCGTAGTTGGTAGCATGCTGAGCTTCTATGCCCAAGATAGCGGGTTCAAACCCGGCCGAAGCCGTCGGATTTTTTAAGAGCGTTAAAATCCCTCAGTATGCCTTCCTTCGGAGGGGAAGTAAAGCCGGCGGTCCCATGTCATAGATTTATGGCATGTTAAAGATCTTTCCACTAATTACACCTGTGTGAAACTAAATTGGATAGGTTAAGAACGTAAACAACGCTCTTAGGTTGCTACGTTCGTTGCCAAGAGCCGACTGCGGTGGCGTCTGGTAGCTAGTTCTGAACTAGGCCTAGTAGTCGTTGACGGTGGTGCTTGGCGACAAAAGTAGAAACTATTTGAAAATTCAAAGTTGCAGTGCCTACTTGAATTAAAAAAAAAACAGATACACACACTAATACAGTCATCACAATTAACACTGGTTATCAGACAGATTCTACACACACCCAAAGTACACGGGGCTACATGACCGCGTTGTCGCAGCCCCTAAACTAAGGAACCAACCAACCAACCAATTATATTTTACTCCAAGCCAAATTATTTCACAGAATTTATCAACTCCAATTGATGAAACTATATAATATCCAATCCACTATTCCATGTTCGTTCCCTCATACAGAGTAATAGTTCATATTATTTAATTACCAGCTGATTACTAGTATTTCGCAACGGGATTATTTTATATAAATTGGGGTATTTGACGGACCTTCATAATATACGGTATGTAGGCATAAGGCATAGAACAACATCTACATACATTTCAATTAATACACAGTGTAGTTTCCGGCCACGGTGGTTGAGAGCGCTAACATGCTAGCTCGTCCCTCGCTGGCATCGGGAGAGCATGTTTTCGAATCCCTCCTCAGCCGTACTGAAAATAGTTTTCGTGGTTTCCCATTTTCACCACTAGTAAAATGCTGGAATGGTTTCTTTCAACAGATCCATGGCCTACTTCGTTACAAAATTCCTATCATGAACCTTCCTTAATTAGACCCAAGTTAGCGGTCACATGTTACCTTTCATAGTTGTGCCTGCAGAAAAAGTGTGTTCAGCTCCCAGACACCATCCTTGAGATGCTAGAGGAGTGGCCTTGTAGAGTCCGTGGATGAA
This sequence comes from Meconema thalassinum, assembly GCA_946902985.2. Classification (NCBI taxonomy): domain Eukaryota; kingdom Metazoa; phylum Arthropoda; class Insecta; order Orthoptera; family Tettigoniidae; genus Meconema; species Meconema thalassinum. Next base: position 1,825,631,445 of record OX336388.2, read on the forward strand.
GCCGAGCTGGGAAGGTAAACGATTAAAAAAATATAAAGTTTAGTTACAGATATAAGTGCCCCTAGACCAGCTTAACGTGAAGAATTCTTCTGGCATAGTTTTGTAACCATGCAGAGAAATTCTTGTATTTAATATAATCAACATTCAGAAAAATTTAATCATTTATACATGTTTTGCCCGCAAAAGCACTATTTCAAAAGGCCGAATAGACCCACTTTGGGCTTCAATATTCTAATCCCGTTTATTATTGAGCACCTACTGTCTGAGAGTAACCACAACGCAACCACCTAGGACTTTCTGTTACAGAGGTAAAAAATTATTGGACTAGACGCCAGTTATTTAAAATAACATTTTTACTTTTCATGGCTTACTGCACTAAATATGTTTGCAAGGCGATGAGAATACTTCAAATGTTTTACTAAGAGTCTTAATTTATTATATTTTCTCTAAAGAAACTCAAAGAAAAATGATTTTTTAGAATTTCCACTGACAGACCGAGGAGCTTTGCTACTGCAAAATGCCACACGCTTTGTTTTGATTACTTCACTCTACTTTCCGTGTGAATTTAGAGCTGAGGGTTTTGGAGTCATTATACTGATGATCCGCTCTTGAACTCTTCAAAGATTCATGAACTATGGATTGAAATCCCCTGACTTTCCAAAGTCAATGAAAAAAAGTCCTCTCGGCACGCCGGAAGGCGGAGGTAGATTTCACCGGACAAACTTGGAGATAAGCGAAAATAGACAGAATATGCAGGTTTTCGTAGAAGGATCAGACCTCATTTATCGCGTGAAAGTATTTTATAATTGGAGATTAATTAACTTTGTTTTTCTTCATTTTAAACATATTTTAAACATTTTATTGTCTTACGGGGACGGTAACCTTCTTGTCATTTGGAGTCCATTTTTAGCCTATTTTCAATTTTGAAACAAGTAGTTCCGTAAAGAACTATACAGCCTATTTTCATATATCCTGCTCATGTTAATTTCTTCTAACAACATACAAAATTTCAGTTTAATTGCTGTAACAGATTCGTAGATATTGAGAACCGTCTAAAAATTTCAGATTGTCGCCAGGTTGGATTTTTATTTTTGTACTATTACGTTAAGATTATTGTGTACGTGTGGTATTCAAACTTCAATCGCATGATTAGAACACAAGAAGTAAAAACGAGATTTTAAAATTACGCACAGCAGCCATCTTGTGATTATGCAAACAATTGAAATAAATTAGATGCCAGTGGATCAACATTTGTATAAGCATTTAACGTGCAACGTTTCACAGCACTCGGATAGTTAATTCGCGAGAATCGTCCATTTAAATATTTATACTTCGCGTCGCCGCCATGTTGGATTTGTGCTCACCAGGTTAATGAAAGTCCTATAGGTGAACATATGTTCATAGTCTCTATGAACATAAAAAAATTCAGTTTGGTTGCTGTAAAAGATTCATAGATATTGAGAACCGTCTAAATATTTCGGAAGCTCGCCATTTAGGATTGTTATATGTATAGGCCATAGAATTATGTACCATTCAAGGACAATTATTGCCTAGGTTCATTATTCAAACTTTCACTTCAATCGCATGATTACGACACAAGAAATAAAAACTTAATTTTAAAATTTCGCACAGCCGCCATATTGAGGTTATGTAAACAATTGATTTAAATTAGATGGCAGTGCATTACAATTTGCAAAATCATTTACTGTACCACATTTCACTGCGCTCAGAGAGTTAAATCACGAGAAAAGTCTATTAAAATATTTCAAATTCGCTTGGTCGCCATGTTCGTTTTTTACATTACAAGTTTCTGAAATATACATAGATAAACTTGTACCAGTACCCTTTATCACCGCACAAAATTGCAGGGTAATATCTGTAATAGTTTCGGAGATATAGAATGTCAGTGAAATATTTCGCACAGCCGCCATTTTGAGGTTATAAAAACAATTGAACTAAATTAGACTCCAGTGCATTACTATGTGTATAAACACTTGCTGTATCTAGTTTCATTACGTTTGGATGGTTAAATCGTGAGAAAAGACTATTTAAAAGTCTCAACTTCGCTTGGTCGCCGTGTTCGTTTTCTACTTTACAAGTTTATGAAATATACATAGGTAAACTTGTATCAGTACCCTTTATCACCGTACTAAATTGCAGGGTGATACCTGTAATAGTTTCGGAGATATAGAATGTCAGTGAAATATTTCGCACAGCCGCCATTTTGAAGTTATGTAAACAATTGAACTAAATTAGACTCCAGTGCATTACAATGTGTATAAACATTTGCTGTACCAAGTTTCATTACGTGTGGATAGTTAAATCGCGAGAAAAGTCTATTTAAAAGTCTCAACTTCGCTTGACCGCCATGTTGGTTTTGTAGTCACCAGGTTTTTGAAAGTCTCATAGGTGAACTTCTAGTAGTACCCTTTATCACCGTACACAATTTCAGGGCGATATCGGTAATAGTTTCGGAGATATTGAATGCTAGTGAAATATTTCGCACAGCCGCCATTTTGCATTGGTGAGACGTAACAAAATTTGAAGGGCACGGTCGAGGTCGCCGGGAATAGTGCTATGAACATACCGAGTTTCATTGAAATCGCTCCAGCCGTTTAGATTTTATTAAGGGGGACACACACACGAATCACACACACACACACACACACACACACACACACACGGACAAAAGGTGATCTCATAAGCCTATTTTTTTCAAAATTGAAAATAGGCTAAAAAATAGGCTTATGAGATCACCTTTTGTCCGTGTGTGTGTGTGTGTGTGTGAGAGAGGTGTGTGTGTGTGTCCCCCTAATACAATCTAAACGGCTGGAGCGATTTCAGTGAAACTCGGTAAGTTCATAGCACTATTCCCGGCGACGTCGACCGTGCCCATCGAATTTTGTTACGTCTCACCAATCCAACATGGCGGCTGTGCGAAATATTTCACTAGCATTCAGTATCTCCGAAACTATAACGGATATCGCCTTGAAATTGTGTACGGTGATAAAGGGTACTACTAGAAGTTCACCTATGAAACTTTCAAAAACCTGGTTACTACATAATCAACATGGTGGCCAAGCGAAGTGGAGACTTTTAAATAGACTTTTCTCGCGATTTAACTATCCAAACGTAATGAAACTTGGTACAGCAAATATTTATACACATTGCAATGCACTGGAGTCTAATTTAGTTCAATTGTTTACATAACCTCAAAATGGCGGCTGTGCGAAATATTTCACTGACATTCTATATCCCCGAAACTATTACAGATATCACCCTGCAATTGAGTACGGTGATAAAGGGTACTGATACAAGTTTACCTATGTATAATTCATAAACCTGTAAAGTACAAAACGAACATGGCGACCAAGCGAATTTGAAATATTTTAATAGACTTTTCTCGTGAGTTAACTCTCTGAGCGCAGTGAAATGTGGTACAATAAATGATTTTGCAGATTGTAATGTACTGCCATCTAATTTAATTCAATTGTTTACATAACCTCAAAATGGCGGCTGTGCGAAATTTTAAAATTAAGTTTTTATTTCTTGTGTCGTAATCATGCGATCGAAGTGAAAGTTTGAATAATAAACCTAGGCAATAAGTGACCTTGAATGGTACATAACTCTATGGCCTATACATACACACATCAAAAAAAGTTTTGCATCACCTCGGTTCCAAGAGTTCCGGAACAGTTAAATACAAAGGGAATAGAGATCAACACAAACAACATTTCAGCTCGTTTTATTGCTCATGAGACCCACACATTGCATGTTGTACCATCATACAGCTAGACTTTCAGCATTTGTGGTCCAGATTGCAGTACACACCTCTACCTCTAATACCCAGTAGCACGTCCTCTTGCATTGATGCATGCCTGTATTCGCCGTGGCATACTATCCACAAGTTCATCAAGACACTGTTGGTCCAAATTGTCCCACTCCTCAACGACAATTCGGCGTAAATCTCTCAGAGTGGTTGGTGGGTCAAGACGTCCATAAACAGCCCTTTTCAACATATCCCAGGCATGTTCGATAGGGTTCATGTCTGGCGAACATGCTGGCCACTGTAGTCGAGCGATGTCGTTATCTTGAAGGAACGCATTCACAAGATGTGCACGATGAGGTCGAGAATTGTCGTCCATGAAGACAAATGCCTCTCCAATATTCTGCCGATATGGTTGCACTATGGGTCGGAGGATGTCATTCAGGTATCGTAAAGCCGTTTCGGAGCCTTCCATGACCACCAGTGGCGTACGTCGGCCCCACATAAAGCCACCCCAAAACATCAGGGAACCACCACCTTGCTGCACTCGCTGGACAGTGTGTCTAAGACGTTCAGCCTGACCAGGGTGCCTCCAAACACGTCTCCGACGATTGTCTGGTTGAAGGCATATGCGACACTCATCGGTGAAGAGAACGTGATGCCAATTCCGTGGGGTCCATTCAGCATGTTGTTGGGCCCATCTGTACCGCGCTGCATGGTGTCGGGGTTGCAAAGCTGGACCTCGCCATGGACGTCGGGAGTGAAGTTGCGCATCATGCAGCCTATTGCGCACAGTTTGAGTTGAAACACGACGTCCTGTGGCTGAACGAAACGCATTATTCAACATGGTGGCATTGCTGTCAGGGTTCCTCCGAGCGGCAATCCGTAAGTAGCGGTCATCCACTACAGTAGTAGCCCTTGGGCGGCCTGAGCGAGGCCTGTCATCGACAGTTCCTGTATCTCTGTACCTCCTCCATGTCCGAACAACATCGCTTTGGTTCACTCTGAGACGCCTGGAAACTTCCCTTGTTGAGAGCCCTTCTTGACACAAAGTAACAATGCGGACGCGATCGAACTGCGGTATTGACCTTCTAGGCATGGTAGAACTACAGACAACATGAGCAGCGTACCTTCGTCCTGGTGGAATGACTGGAACTGATCGGCTGTCGTACCCCCTCCGTCTAATAGGCCCTGCTCATGCATGGTTGTTTACATCTTTGAGCAGTTTTAGTGACATCTATGAACAGTCAAAGGGACTGTATCTTGGATACAATATACACAGTCAACGTCTATATGCCGGAGATCTGGGAACCGAGGTGATGCAAAACTTTTTTTGATGTGTGTATAACAATCCTAAATGGCAAGCTTCCGTAATATTTAGACGGTTCTCAATATATATGAATCTTTTACAGCAACCAAACTGAAATTTTTATGTTCATAGAGACTATGAACATATGTTCACCTATAGGACTTTCAGTAACCTGGTGAGCACGAATCCAACATGGTGGCGACGCGAAGTATAAATATTTAAATGGACGTTTCTCGCGAATTAACTATCCGAGTGCCGTGAAACGTTGCACGTTTTAAATGCTTACACAAATGTTGATCCACTGGCATCTTATTTATTTCAATTGTTTGCATAATCACAAGATGGCTGCTGTGCGTAATTTTAAAATCTCGTTTTTACTTCTTGTGTTCTAATCATGCGATTGAAGTTTGAATACCACACTTACACAATAATCTTAATATAATAGTACAAAAATAAAAATCCAACCTGGCGACCATCTGAAATATTTAGACGGTTCTCTATATCTACGAATCTGATACAGCAATTAAACTGAAATTTTGTATGTTGATAGAGGCAATTAACATGAGCAGGATATATGAAAATAGGCTGTACAGTTCTTCACGGAACTACTTGTTATACTTGTGGTCACACTGTCCTTATGCAAGGTTTCGACACTGATGTGTAACTATGTAACGGTCTGTTACTTCTTCACGCAAAATTATATCTCCCGCAGAGATGTTGGTTGGTTCCTCAGTTTAGGGGCTGCGACAACGCGGTCATGTAACCCCGTGTACTTTGGGTGAGTGTAGAATCTGTCTGATAAACGGTGTGAATTGTGATGGCGGTATTAGTCTGTAATTCAGGTAAGGAATGCAGACGCTAAATTTCAAGCAGTAGTTCCTAATGTTGCTACCAGATACTAACGTCAACGCCACCCAGCTGTGAACTTGGCTACTAGATGCCACCTCAATCAGCAACTCGCAACGAACGTTGGAACTTCCCCTCCAAAGGAAAGCTTACTGAGTGATTTTTAGCGCTCTTAGAAAATCCGACGACTTTGGCCGGCTTTGAACCCGCGACCTTGGGCATAGAAGTTCAGCATGCTACCAGTTACGTCACCGAAGCCGCTTCACACTTAGTCAGATGGAAATCTGAATCTGATCTCGCGCAAGTGCGTTGTCATGGCAACGTCTGATGGCTCATCCCTCATCAATTTAGTAGTGTTGCCATGTCAACCACTGATAGGTCTTGGCATTTTCTTATAATTCCGAAATCATTTTCCTCATCCCTTGGCGCAATGGTGGCTCATATCAAAAATTCTTTCAGACAAACGTTTTAGGTAATTATTAGGGGAATATTGTCCATTTTGTACGGTTTTGATATTGTGCCTATTAACAGAGATATGAATAATGTTTCCCGAAAAAACCACTTTTTCCCACCCCTTTGGTCAATGGTTGGTGCTATCAAAAAAACGTTTCAAACATAAATTTCTGAGCTTTATCCGAGACATAGTATGAACTTTGAACGGATTCGATATTTCACATATTAAGAGAGTTATAGCAATATTTCATTTTTTCGAAAAAAAAGTCCCCCATTTTCATCCCCTTCGACCGATTTAGCCCAGTAAAGAACTCGTCCGAGATTTTATGGGTATACATATTCGGTAAAAAATTCAAAGTGATTGGTGCAAAATTACGGCAGTTATCGTGTCCACAAGAAACTGATATACATATATATATACATATATTACATAAATTATATATAAACTTTTGAACTGACGGTGGTTTTGGGGTCTGGGGGATGTGAAACGCGAAGATATGTCGAAATTTTCCGGAAATCGAAACATGGTACCCATTGCAATAGTTAGCTTTCTAATGAAATCTACCTAAAATACTGCTGTCAACGACACCTAGCTGTGAACTTGGCTACTAGATGCCACCTCAATCAGCAACTCGCAACGAACGTTGGAACTTCCCCTCCGAAGGAAAGCAAACTCAGGTTTTTTAGCGCTCTTAGTAAATCCGACGACTTCAGCCGGGTTTGAACCCGCGACCTTGGGCATAGAAGTTCAGCATGCTACCAGTTCCGATACCGAAGTCGCTTCCCACTGACATATGAAAACTGAATGTGATCTCGTGCAGTGGCGTTGTCATAGCAACTGCTGATGGTCATCCCTTATCAATTAAAAGTAAAGTTGTCATGGCAACCTCTCTTGGCACTTGGCATTTTCTTATAATTTAAATCATTTTGTTCACCCCGTGGCGTAATGGTGGGTCATATCAAAAATTCTTTCAGACAAAAGTTTTAGGTAATTATTGGAGAAATATTGTCCATTTTGTGCGGTTTTGATATTGTGCCTATTAACAGAGATATGATTAATGTTTCCCGAAAAACCCGCTTTTTCCCACCCCTTTGGTCAATGGTTGGTGCTATCAAAAAGCTTATTTGACATAAATTTTTGGCACTTATCCGACACATATTATGAACTTTGAAGGGATTCGATATTTCATGTATTAAGAGAGTTATAGCGATATTTCACTTTTTCGAAAAATAAAAGCCCCCAATTTTTACCCCCTTTGACCGATTTTGCCCATTAACGAACTCTACCGAGATTTCATAGGGATACATATTATGTAAAAAATTCAAAGTGATTGGTGCAAAATTACGGCTGTTATCGTGTCCACAAGAAACTGATATATATATATAGATAGATAGATAGATAGATACATATATACATAAATTATATATAAACTTTTGAACTGACGGTGGTTTTGGGGTCTGGGGGATGTGAAACGCGAAGATATGTCGAAATTTTCCGGAAGTCGAAACATGGGACCCATTGCAATAGTTAGCTTTCTAAAGAAATCTACCTAAAATGGAGAACGGGCCAAGCTAAGGTATCCCTCGGAATACCCAACTCTGAAAGTTTCCAGGCGCAATTCATGATGGGAAATGGCCTATTTCGATAAGGGGTAAAACTTTACTAAGTAGGATTACAAAAGATACCAGCAGTTGGTCAATAAAATGATTTTGAATAAGAAATTGTGACTGATTTAAAATCTGTATTTGATTTGAATAATTTGCGCACCTCTGTACTCAGATGCGAAGATGAGAGAGTCATTACCTCGTTCCAATGTATTTAGGTTTAATAAATCTTAACCCCCCACAAATCACCCCTGTACACAAAAAGTAAGGGTTTCAGATTATTTACGGCATCCACACTGAAATTATAGCATGCTGAGATCGTATGCCCAAGATAGCGGGTTTAAACCCGGCTGAAGTCGTCGGATTTGTTGAGAGCGTTGAAAATCTCACAGTATGCCTTCCTTCGGAAGGGAAGTAAAGCCCATGTCATATATTTATGGCATGTAAAAGAACATTTCACTGACTACAACTGTGTGAAGCTAAATTTCTAGGTTAGATTTGATTAACACTCTATTAAGTTCCAACGTTCGCTGTCAGGTGCCGGTTGTGGTGGCATCTAGTTGCGAAGTTCACAGCTACACGTCGTTGACAGTAGCATTTGAGAGTAAAAGTGGGAACTACTTGAAATTGATCATCTGCAGTCCTTGCCTGAATTACAGATAACACACACAAACAGTCATCACAATTAACACCGGTTATCACTTATCAGACAAATTCTACACAGCCCCTAAACTGAGGAACCAACCAACCAACCAACCTACACTGAAAATATTTTAACCATGTAAATGTATTTAGTAACATTCGTTAGAAATCTTGGACCATAACTTGGAATTAACGGTGAACCACTCGCCGTTCGCAGAAACAGCTGTAACGGCTAAATTAGTCGTTGGATATCGCTCTACAAGTTGGGCGATCATTTATAACGTTTCTACAGATATTACACTCAAGACTCCTTAAAACCACCTCATCGTTCTTATTTAGCATTGGCCTGTCTAGACAGACGACATACACTTTATTAATTTAGATTTACTGGGCGCCAGTTATCGTAAAGATAACACATTAAAAGTTTATTTAGCCACGGCCGCTCCTTTCCTTGAGCCAAGATCTATCATCGGAGCGTAGGGCAATAAACTTGCTCTATGAGATACTCTTTGCATTCCAACTATCCTATATATTCAACTCCCAATGAACAAGACATTTTAACTAATACTGGTTTATTTACAACAAAATTATTAATAACATTTGATCTGAGGTTTCGAGCTGTGTACAATATGTGCATTAATATTCCCTAATTGCTGGGCAATATTGACTGTCTTCTCGCTAGCGCTGATTTCCTGTGTTGATAATAACTCGGTCCACATACCTGGTGCCTTGTGGTTCAAAGTCCATCTCGTTGGTCTGCTTGCAGTCTAATTTGAGATCTTACGCCAACACACGTTTATTGACCTTTGAAAACATATGTTTTTACTTTGCTAACTGTACTTCGTCTAGTTGTTGTGGTTGTTGTTGTTGTTGCTGCTGCTTGTTTCTGAGTTTGATCACCATGGTAAGCAAATTTGAACAAACCAGGCTAATTGAATTCACTAAGTCCCATCTTACTGAGGGACTGACAGAGTCTACGACTCACAAAGTCAGTGAGTGAGTGCGTGATCGAATAAGTGAATGACAGAATAGAATCTATAGAATAGCCAGTGCTGAAGTAGCGCTGGGCTTTTATACACTCTGAATGGTCCCGAAGTTTCGCGGCATAAATTTGCCCTCGACCCATCAGAACAATTATAGCAAAGCATTTCTCAGTCCTCAAGCGACGCTGTAACTTCTCCGAGCGGGAATACAGGCCCGCGTACTTCAAATATTCCACTCAGAACCCGCTATTCCTCTCGTTGCGCATGTATATTTTCCGCCCAAATCTGTCTCCAAGCCCTTGTCTCCCGTCAGCTTGGCTTCGTTCCAGAAATACATTTTCTTGCAATATGTTGCTTCACCGTCCATAACTTCTTCCAAACATGCCCGTCCTGTCTTTACAAATTAACTAATAAAACAGCCCTAGACCTCTATAAAAACCCTGTTTCTAAATCTAAACACTTGACAATATTATATATGACTAGCAGGTACCCGCGGCTTCGCTCGCGTCATAGTCTTGTCATATTGTTATTCAATGAAATGCAGCTTTAACCCCGTTCACACCCCTTTAGAACTTGAATATCCAATTTCCCTCCTTAGTAGATGTTTTCGACACACAACAAACATATCCCCAAAATATCATTCTTCTAACTTTAATAGTTTTGGTTGGTCGATGAGAGTGAATATCCAAAAATCCTTCCTTAGTGGACGGTTTTCTTCCAGAATTTCACCACTCCCCATGGGCCCCTTAAATTGGATCTATGGAACAACGGTCTAACCCCTATTTATTTAATTATTTATTTATTTATTATTAAGCTGATTGTTTTCCTCTGAGTTTCAAACTCTGTTTTCCTCTGAGTTTCAAACTCCTCGCCTATGTCGATTAAGAGATGCACGCTCCGTTAGGAATCCTTCAACCCCCAATTTTCACCCCTTTCACCTCATAATATACACCATATCGATAAAAACTTAGACATATATTTGCTTATTTTTATTAATTAATTTATATGCCGAATATCACATCCCGAAATGAAACAACTCGTGAGATATTGTTAATCAATGAAATGCAAGTTTTACCCCCTTAACACTCTTTCAGAACATGAATATCCAAAAATCAATCCTTTGTGGATGTTTTCGACATACATCGAACATATCCCTCAAATTTTTTAAGTTTCTAACTGCAATAGGTTTGGCTGGGGGATGATGAGTGAATATCCAAAAATCCTTCCTTAGTGGACTTCCTTTCCCAGAATTTCACCCCACCCCATGGGCCCCTTAAATTGGATTTATGAAACAACGGTCGACCACATATTCACATATTTTTCAAGCTGATTTTCCCCCCTGAGTTTCGTACTTTATGCCTCTGTCTTTTAAGAGATACTTGCTCCGTTAGGATTCCTTCAACCCCCACTTGTCACACATACACCTCATAATTTAATATACACTACATCGAAAAACACTCAGACATGTGTCTTCTTATTCTTAATGATGAGTTTATATGCCGAGTATCGCATCCCCCAAGGAAACCAATCGGGGGATATTGTTATTCAATTAAATGCAGGTCTACACCCTTAACACCTCTTTAGAACCTGAATATACAAAAATCCTTACTTGGTGAACGTTTTCGACATACAACGAAAATAACCCCAAAATGTCATGTTCCTAACTTCAATAATTTTGGCTGGGCGATGATGAGTGAGTGAGTAAGTCAGGACATTTTCTTTCATTTATTTTTCAGAATTTCACCCCTCTCATGAACTCCTTAAATTGGATTTATGAAGAAAAAAAACGGTCGAACACCTATTTACTTACTTTCAAGATGTTCGTCCCACCTGAGTTTGATAAGTGAGTGAGTTAATCAGTTAGAACACTTTCTTTCCTGTTTTTTTTTTTTCTTCAGAATTTCACCCCTCTCCAAGGGCCATATAATTGTAATAATGAAGAAACGGTCGAACACCTGTTTACTTACATTTTAAGCTGTTTTTTTTTCGCTCGAACACCTATTAACTTATTTTTAAGCTGTCTTTTCCCCCTGAGTTTGATGAGTAAGTGTGTTAGTCAGTAGTTAGGACACTTTCTCTCCTTTTTCCCCCGAATTTCATCCCACCCCATTGGCCCCTTAAATGGAATTTATGAAAAAACCGTCGAACACCGATTTACTTATTTTATAAGCTGATTTTTTTCCCGCTGAGTTTCAAACTTCTCGCCGATGTCGGTTAAGAGATACACGCTCAGATAGGAATCCTTCAAACCCCAATTTCACCCCTTTCACCTTATATTACACACCACATCGAAAAACCCTTACACACATGTCTGCTTTTTTTTAATGATTAGTTTATATGCCGAGTATCACATCCACAAATGAAACCACTCGTAAGATAATATTATTCAATAAAATGCAGGTTTAACCCCCTAAGACCCCTTTAGAACCTGAATATCCAAAAATCCTCTCTTAGTGTACGGTTTTGACATACAACGAACAACGAACATATCCCCAAAATCTCATGTTTCTAACTTCAATAATTTTGGCTGGGCGATGATGAGTGAGTGAGTGAGTGAGTGAGCCAGGACATTTTCTTTCATTTTTCTTCCAGAATTTGACCCCTCCCCAAGAACCCCTTAAATTGTAATTATGAAAAAAAACTGTCGAACACTTATTTACTTATTTTTCAGCAGTTTTCTGTCCCTGAGTTTGAGGAATGAGTGAGTCAGTCAATCAGTTATGACACTTTCTTTCCTGTTCTCCCCCCCCCCCCCAGAATTTCACCCCTCTCCATGGGCCCCTTAAATTGGATTTATGAAAAAAAGAACGGTCGAACTCCTATTTACTTATCTTTTAAGCTGATTTCCTCCGCTGAGTTTCAAACTCCTCGCCTATGTCGTTTAAGAGATACACGCTCCGTTAGGAATCCTTCAACACCCAATTTTCACCCCTTTCACCTCATAATATACACCACATCGAAAAACCCTCAGACACGTGTCTTCTGATTTTTTAGCCTACTTTCGATTTTTGCAAAAAATGAAAGTAGACTTATGAGATCAACACAGGGCAAAAAAAGTGTGTCTGTCTGTGTGTGTGTATGTGTGTGTGTGAGTCTGTGTGTGTGTGTCTGTGTGTCTGTGTGTGTGTGTGTGTGTGAGTGTGTGTACTCTGAATGTCGGTCCCCCCCCCCCCTATCAATTCGAACACGGTGAATGCGAATTGAACGAAATTTGGTACAAAGGTAGCACTAGCAAAGGACACCTCAGTGTCATGTTTTATATCGCCGCCATCTTGACGGAAACGTAATGGCGGCCACACAAATGTTCAAAGATTAAATCAAATTACGATTAACCTAATCATCCGATCTCTACCAAATTTTGCAACAACATGCCTTTATGGGGGGAGCATCCTTTGACCAAACCAATAGGTCATCAGCGTAATAGTTTGCGGATGGCGGCCATCTTTGTGTGAAAATCGATTCCCCCTATTAATTCGAACACGGTGCAACCGAATGGAACGAAATTTGGTACAGAGGTAGTACTAACAAAAGGCACCTCAGTGTCATGTTTTATATCGCCACCATCTTGACGGAAACGTAATGGCGGTCACACAAATGTTCAAAGCTTAAATCATATTACGATTAACCTAATCATCCGAGCTCTACCAAATTTTGCAACTACATACCTTTACGGAGGGAGCATCCTTTGACCAATCTAATAGGTCATTCACCTGATAGTTTGCGGATGGCGGCCATCTTTGTGTCAGAATCGATTCCCCCTATTAATTCAAACACGCTGAAACCGAATGGAACGAAATTAGGTACAGAGATAGCACTAGCAAAGGGCATCTCAGTGTCATGATTAATATCGCCACCATATTGACAGAAACGTAATGGCGGCCACACGAATGTTTAAAGCTTAAATCAAATTACGACTAACATAACCATCCGAACTCTACCAAACTTTGCAACAACATACCTTTTTGGAGGGAGCATCCTTTGACCAATCTAATAGGTCATTAGCCAAATAGTTTGCGGATGGCGGCCATCTTTATGTCAAAATTGATTCCCCCTATTATTTCGAACACGGTGGAACCGAATGAACGAAATTTGGTACAGAGGTAGCACTAGCAAAGGGCACCTCAGTGTCATGTTTTATATCACCGCTATCTTGATGGAAACGTAATCGCGGCCACCCAAATGTTAAAAGCTAAAATGTAATTACGACCAACCTAATAATCTAGTGTCTACCTAATTTTGCAACACCATATCTTTATGTGGGAAACATATTCTGACCAAACTGCAAGAACATCAGCCCAATAGTTTGCAGATGGTGGCCAAGTATGTGTGCAAATCGATTCCCCCTATCAATTCAAACACGGTGAAACCGAATTGAACGAAATTTGGTACAGAGGTAGCACTAGCAAAGGGCACCTCATATTCATGTTTAATATCCCTATAGCACGTTGTATTTCAACAAGCTCCTACAACCAACATTCAATCATACTCCTTGAAAAGGACAAAGAGTTATAACAATACCCATGCATTTAGGAGAAAGTAGGCTATATGTTCTTTACTGAACATCTTGTTAATGATGTGTTTATATGCCGTATTACATCCCCCAATGAAACCAATCGTGAGATATTGCTATTCAATGAAATGTAGGTTTAACCCCCTTAAGACCCCTTTAGAACCTGAATATCAGAAAATCCTCCCTTAGTGGACGGTTTGACATACAATGATCATTTCCCCAAAATGTCATGTTTCTAACTTCAATAATTTTGGTTGGGCGATGGTGAGTGAGTCAGGACGTTTTCTTTCAATTTTCTTTTTTCAAATTTCACCCCTCCCCATGAACCCCTTAAATTGGGCTTATGAAAAAAAATTGTCGAACACGTATTTACTTATTTTTAAGCATTTTTTCCCCTGAGTTTGATGAGTGAGTCTGTCAGTCAATCAGTTAGGACACTTTCTTTCCTGTTTTTCTCCCCCTAAATTTCACCCCTCCCCATGGGCCCCTTAAATTGGATTTATGAAAAAACGGTCAAACACCTATTTACTTATTTTTTAAGCTGATTTTTTTCGCTGAGTTTCAAACTCCTCGCTTATGTCGTTTAAGAGATACTCGCTCCGTTAGGAAACCTTCAACCCCCACTTTTCACCCCTTTCACCTCATAATATACACCACATCGAAAAACCCTCAGACACATGTCTTCTTATTTTTAATGGTGAGTTTATATGCCGAGTATCACATCCCTCAATGAAACCAAGCCGGAGATATTGTTATTCAATGAAATGCAGGTGTACCCCCTTAACACCCCTTTAGAACCTGAATATCCAAAAATCCTTCCTTAGTGGGCGTTTTCTACTTACAACGAACATTTCCCCAAAATTTCATGTTTCTAACTTTAATAGTTTTGGTTGGTCGATGAGAGTGAATATCCAAAATTCCTGCCTTAGTGGACGTTTTTCTTCCAGAATTTCACCACTCCCCATGAGCCCCTTAAATTGGATTTATGAAAATGCGGTCGAACACCTATTTATTAAATTATTTATTTATGTATTTATTTATTTATTTATTTATTTATTTATTATTAAGCTGACTGTTTTCCTCTGAGTTTCAAACTCCTCGCCTATGTCGTTTAGGAGATGCATGCTCCGTTAGGAATCCTTCAACCCCCACTTTTCACCCCTTTACTCTTAATATACATTACATCGAAAAATCATTAGACATGTGTCAGCTTATTTTTAGTGATTGGTTTATATGCCAAGTATCACATCCCCAAATGAAACCACTCGTGAGATATTGTTATTCAATTAAATGCAGGTTTACCCCCTTAACACCCATTTAGAAGCTGAATATCCAAAAATCTTTCCTTAGTGGACGTTTTCGACATACAATGAACATATCCCCAAAATTTCATGTTTCTAACTTCTATAATTTTGGCTGGGCGATGATGAGTGAGTGAGTCAATCAGGTCATTTTCTTTCAATTATTTTTACCAGAATTTTACCCCTCCCCATGGGCCCCTTAAATTGAATTTATGAAGAAACGCTCGAACACCTATTAACTTATTTTTTAAGCTGTCTTTTTCCCCTGAGTTTGATGAGTGAGTGAGTTAGTCAGTCAGTTAGGACACTTTCTCTCCTTTTTTCGCAGAATTTCACCCCACACCATCGGCCCCTTAAGTTGAATTTATGAAAAAACGTTCGAAAACCGATTTACTTAATTTTTAAGCTGATTTTTTCCGCTGAGTTTCAAACTTCTCACCTATGTCTTTTAAGAGATACACCCTCCGTTAGGAAACCTTCAACCCCCACTTTTCACCCCTTTCACCTTATAATATACACCACATCGAAAAACCCTTAGACACATGTCTGCTTATTTTTAATGATTAGTTTATGTGCCGAGTATCACATCCACAAATGAAACCACTCGTGATATATTGTTATTCAATAAAATGCAGGTTCAACCCCCTTAAGACCCCTCTAGAACCTGAATATCCGAAAATCCTCCCTTAGTGTACGGTTTTGACATACAACGAACATATCCCCATAATGTCATGTTTCTAACTTCATTAATTTTGGCTGGGCGATGATGAGTGAGTGAGTGAGTCAGGACATTTTCATTCATTTCATTTTCTCCAGAATTTCACCCCTCCCCATGAACCCCTTAAATTTGATTTATGAAAAAGAAACTGTCGAACACTTATTTACTTATTTTTAAGCAGCTTTCACTCCCTGAGATTGAAGAGTGGGTGAGTCAGTCAATCAGTTAGGACACTTTCTTTCCTGTCCCCCCCCCCCCCAGAATTTCACCCCTTCCCATGCAGGTTCAACCCCCTTAAGACGCCTCTAGAACCTGAATATCCGAAAATCCTCCCTTAGTGTACGGTTTTGACATACAACGAACATATCCCCAAAATGTCATGTTTCTAACTTCATTAATTTTGGCTGGGCGATGATGAGTGAGTGAGTGAGTCAGGACATTTTCTTTCATTTTTTTCTCCAGAATTTCACCCCTCCCCATGAACCCCTTAAATTTGATTTATGAAAAAGAAACTGTCGAACACTTATTTACTTATTTTTAAGCAGTTTTCACTTCCTGAGATTGAAGAGTGAGTGAGTCAGTCAATCAGTTAGGACACTTTCTTTCCTGTCCCCCGCCCCCCCCCCCCGAATTTCACCCCTTCCCATGGGTCCCTTAAATTGGATTTATGAAAAAAATAACGGTCAACACCTATTTACTTATCTTTTAGGCTGATGTTTTTCCGCTGAGTTAAAACTCCTCGCCTATGTCGTTTAGGAGATACACGCTCCGTTAGGAATTCATCAACCCCCACTTTTCACCCCTTTCACCTCATAATATACACCACATCGAAAAACCCTCAGACACGTGTCTTCTTATTTTTAATGATCAGTTTATATGCCGAGTATCACATCCACAAATGAAACCAATCCGGAGT
Organism: Meconema thalassinum; assembly: GCA_946902985.2. NCBI lineage: Eukaryota > Metazoa > Arthropoda > Insecta > Orthoptera > Tettigoniidae > Meconema > Meconema thalassinum. The sequence goes on from OX336388.2 coordinate 1,825,648,494, forward strand.
TATTGTTATTCAATGAAATGCAGGTTTTACCCCCTTAACACCCCTTTATAACCTGAATATCCGAAAAACCTCCCTTAGTGGACGGTTTGGACATATAATGATCATACCCCAAAATGTCTTGTATCTAACTTCAATAATTTAGGCTGGGCGATGATGAGTGTGTCAGGACTTTGTATCTTTCAATTTTCTTTTTTCAGAATTTCACCCCTCCCCATGGGCCCCTTAAATTCGATTTATGAAAAAACGGTCAAACACCTATTTACTTATTTTTTAAGTATCACATCCACAAATGAAACCAATCCGGAGTTATTGTTATTCAATGAAATGCAGGTTTTACCCCCTTAACACCCCTTTATAACCTGAATATCCGAAAAACCTCCCTTAGTGGACGGTTTGGACATATAATGATCATATCCCCAAAATGTCTTGTTTCTAACTTCAATAATTTAGGCTGGGCGATGATGAGTGTGTCAGGACTTTGTATCTTTCAATTTTCTTTTTTCAGAATTTCACCCCTCCCCATGGGCCCCTTAAATTCGATTTATGAAAAAACGGTCAAACACCTATTTACTTATTTTTTAAGCTGATTTTTTCCCGCTGAGTTTCAAACTCCTCGCCTATGTCGTTTAAGAGATACACGCTCCGTTAGGAACCCTTCAACCCCCACTTTTCACCCCTTTCACCTCATAATATACACCACATCGAAAAACCCTCAGACACGTGTCTTCTTATTTGTAATGATACGTTTATATGCCGAGTATCACGTCCCTCAATGAAACCAACCCGGAGATATTGCTATTCAATGAAATGCATGTGTACCCCCTTAAGACACCTTTAGAACCTGAATATCCAAAAATCCTTTCTTAGTGCGCATTTTAGACTTACCACGAACATATCCCCAAAATTTTATGTTTCTAACTTTAATAGTTTTGGCTGGGCGATGATGAGTCAGTCAGTCAGTCAGTCAGTCAGTCAGTCAGGACACTTGTTTTTATATAAGGTTGAAAATCAGTAGATGGTGAAAATAGAAAAAATACAGGATCCAAGATTACATTCACTAATGTTGAGATACACAACTAAGTGAAAGCAGTTAATCTAGTTTAATTACACTACATTTTTTTTATCAAACTATCTTCACACCTTTCTACTATTTCCTACCTTGAGTATCGTACGCTCCAAACTGTCTAGCTATGCTCTCACAGCCTGTATTGATTGATGTGTTACATAACAATAGGCTAATTAGTAATCAATATGGCTCCAACGTGATCAATTAACACAACATTTAACATCAGAGATATTAATACTATAATTGTATAAAATATGAATGTAATCAATTTTAATTGTCGAACCATGATCTATTAGCACAAATTACCATCTACTCACACACACGCAAGTACACGGTGCTACATGATCACGGTGATGTCGCAATACATATAAATGAATCAACAACAATATGAATACATACAGTAGAATATAACTTTAAACGGTAAACAGAGAGCTGGGCTAAATCCTTAACAGGAACCATTTCTGGAGTGTATTTCATTATGCCTATGGCACGTTATCAACCCTGAGGCTAAATGTGTCGACATAAGCCATCGTCGTAGATTATGAGAGTGATGAACATAATAAATTTATTAAAGAAACCTTTCCAGTCGGTGAACAATAATTGTGCCCAATTTATACATTAGGCGGAAAAATTAGTATATGCCCTAACATGAGATATATTACGTAAGATAAAAATGAAAATCCACAGCCTGCTTCCAGTCTCCGACCGGGTATGGAATGGAATGAATGAAGCCCCCATCTAGCGGCGAGGATATGAACCGTGCCGGCTGCCTAGGCCTGACGCACTCCTCTGGGGCAATGATTAAATGAATGACAGATGAAATGAAACGATAGTGGGGAGTGTTGCGGGAATGAAATTTTTGACAGGGAAAACCGGAGTACCCGGAGGAAAACCTGCCTGCCTCCGTTCTGTCCAGCACAGATCTCACATGGAGTGACCGGGATTTGAACCACGGACCCAGCGGTGAGAGGCCGGCGTGCTGCCACCTAAGCCACGGAGGCTTTATTACGTAAGATATTTATCGCAAAACAACACGCTTTTATGTAAAACATTAGGGAGGGGGGGAGGAGGGAGTGGGGGGAAGGTACTATCATTTCAAAATTCAAATCATCAAATAGGTATCCCAGATTTATTATTGGACGTTTTGGGCAAGAGATGTGAAGTTTTGAAGCCATTTTGTTTCATTGTTGCCTGTACCATTTTATGGGCGTTTTGGGCAAGAGATGTGAAGTTTTGAAGCCATTTTGTTTCATTGTTGCCTGTACAAAATACCATTTTATGCTTTTCAGTTGGTCAACACTCTTTTGTCCAATTAGATTTGGCGGGGTAACACACTTTCCAGAATAAATCTTCATGTATTAATATAATCACAGGATAAAGGGGGAATTTTAGGATTACGCGTTTCGACCGTCACGTAGTCATCATCATATCCTGATCACTAGGGTTGAAGTTTAAAATTATACAAATATTATGAAATATGTTTTTGCTATACTTCGTATAACTTGTCTTATTGATATGTATACCAGGTGGATCAGCTGCCCCTCATAATATTGTTTTATATAGCCCAAACTGCGTTGTAATCGGGAAGGTCGATATTTATCCGCTTGCTCTCCGTATGGTACCAATGCACTGCAAACGATACTGAACACTATTACTTTTCCCTCGATGTGACAACAAACTAATGCGAGGGAAATATAGGCTAATAGTGTTCAGTATCGTCTGCAGGACACGCTTACAGTGCATTAGTACTATACGGAAAGCAAGCAGAGAAATATCGACCTTCCCGACAACACGCGTTAGTTGGGCTGCATAAAAGAATATTATTAGGGGCAACTGATTCACCCGATGTTTGGTTACCCAACCTAATCTAATTGGACAAAACCGTGCTAAACGACTAAAAATATAAATTGGTAGTTCGTATTAGGCAAGTTCATGAATGATGTTCCTTTGCCATTGTTTCTCTCACCGATCAAATACAGCATCATCTACCATATGAGTAATACATGTCACAGCATATTATACAACGACTAGCTGTTGCCTGATTGGCATTACCTAAAACCACTCTTACATCAGTACCTTCTATGTAATTCGGGGGCATGGTGGCGCAGTGGTCAAGCTGTTGGCCTCTCACAAATGTATGCTGGGTCTGATTCTTGGTCAATGCATGTGAGATTTTCGAAGTGAAATGCCATGTCCTGCGGTTCGGATTATACGTAAAAAGGAGGTCCCGTAGCTCATAATCACAAGATTCACGGTCACGCAAAACAACAATCTTCTTTTCTTTTCATGTAGTTTCTTCCATGAATGAGAGTCAGACAATAGTGATAAGCCCCATTTTCTAGTCTATGCCAGAAGGTTAATGAAATTCTACTGCATTCATCAAGAATTGGTATATTTCATTAATGACTCCATAATTCTATATTTCTTAAGATCCCTAATTACATTTCACTCTAGGAATATTTGTTTTGTTTCAGTGGCCAGCGTTGACGGACCTGTGTTCAATATAACCCGGGTCAACAGACTCCACATGGGTGCCTACCTGTGCATCGCGTCCAATGGCGTTCCTCCCTCTATCAGCAAGAGAATCATGCTCATCGTGCACTGTAAGTAATAGGCATCAGAGTAGCTTCCTTACGTTAAGATATAGCCACCGAAATATGGAAGTGAAATGCGATAACATTTCAAATGTTGACTGGATTAAGTAAACAAATAAACAAGTGGTTTCCTAACATTAGCATTTACGTTTGAAAGAAATAATTATTGAAACATCCTCAATTTTCTACCATCTAATTAATTTCTTAATGTTTATTATTATTATCTATATATTTAAAACACTAAGGCGATTTTTGTTACCACGAGATTGAGAGAACGACAGAACCGATTTACTTCGTAGAGCACTCTAACGTAAGCTCTTGGCCAGTAGATTTGCAGAGTGTCTATAAAATAAACTAATATATTACGGTATATTTTTAAATAAATATAGAAAATAGCAGAATTCTTTCCCCTCACGCATGCGCACAATCTGCCTGGGCTCATGACAAAATGGCGGTGAGAAGTCCATTTAAATGTAAGTTATTTAATAAGCTTCCATGTAATTGAAAACATACATTAACCAAGTTCTGACAATAAAATATAATAACAGTATGAACATATACGAATTTGCAATATTGATTTTATTGATAATGAATTGGATTATTTTCTTCAGATACCGGCTTTTGAAGATACTAAATGGTTGCGTCTGCGGCTGGATGAGAGTGCGTGAATAGCTATTTGGTTAAGGCGATTGACTGTGGATCCAAGAATCACAGGTTCGATCCCACCTCCGGCCAGTATTTTTATTTTTTTACTACTGAAATATTGTTTTATCAAGGAGTATTAGTAAGGTGTTATGTCAGTTAAAGATACATATTTCTACATTCCCTCTCAATACGTTTTATTTCCGTTTTACCTTTGCATTACAGCATGTGGTCAAAAGAGCTAATACCTGCCATCAGTTCCAGTAACTGACAACAGATGGCAGTACCTCACCCATATAGTTCCAGTAACTAACAACAGATGGCAGCACCATTGCATCGATATATTTAAAACACAAGACATCGCGCGTTTTCACGTGATGGAGAATTATAAAGGAGGGGAATTTTTAAGAAGGGAAACGTTGAAGAACATTAACTGACAGTTGAGTGTGTAGGCTATGTTGTTTATGTACCTTAATATTGGAATTTCTTCCCAATGCTTCGGTGGTCAAGTTGGTAGCATCCTGGACTAAAAGTTATAATTATGCATCGTCCATATACTCTTAAATTATTAGAGAAAAGGTAGTTTTCCAGGCCCTGGCGCGTGTCCACAATTGCTTTCGCCACGAGAGACACTTGGCAAACATAATTCGTTTGAAGGGCTCCGACATCGTGGTCACTTAGCCCCGCGTACTTTGGTGTGTACGTGTAAAATTTCCTCTGATAACCCGTGTTATTGTGTTGGCTGCATTACTGTGTGTATTTGTAATTAAGGTGGGAAATGGCAAGGTGACGGCCGAGGCTTTAAGTTTGGAACCATCCCGGTATTTGTCTTGAGTGGAAGTGGGAAACCACAGAAAACCACATCCAAGATTGTCGAGGTGGGAATCAAACCTTCCTCTTCTTAGTTATACCTCAAGAGACTGAATGTGCCCCGTTTTTGCCCTCAGACCAGAATTAAATTTCTTGGCAGAGCAGGAAATGTAACACGGGTCTCCGAGGCGATAGCCAAGAATGGGTGGGCTTCCATGTGTTAATACGATTTTTGACATGCACGGGACATGGAATTCTAAAACTGCCTCCATTAGGGTGACTGCCGAAGTGAGTATTGTGTTTAGACCTATGCTCATTCCAGTAGTTGGCGAAGTGATTCTATGTTCCCCTGCAAAATGTACTGCCATAAACTCTAACAGGTGATGGAAATAGCTTATTTAGAACAGTTTTGTACTGTTTATATCAAAATGAAGAACGTGATTCTGAGCTGCGTTTTCAAGCTATTGCAAAAAATTTCGCTGGCAGGAACAATTATAAGGAATTTATTTTAAGCGTTCAGTCTCATCGCATTCTCCTCACCAACCAACTTGAGTATGAAAGTCTCTGGACGGTCATGTTGAACTTCATTGTATAAGGCAATTGTTTATTGATTATTTGTTTAGAGTACTGAATCTAACTACGCAGTTGATTTCGGCAATGGAAGTATTTTTTGCCATTTAATATTTAGCGCCTCCGATATTGCAGGACACTATAGTGTTATCGAATAATACGAAGCCACATTTAAAATCCAATATAATTAGGCCATTTCTGAAACAATTCCAGATGTTATGCAGTACAGTGTAAGGTCTTTGACGATCAAATGTAAACATCGTTCTACATTGTATTTCTCTTGCGTAAAATCTACGTGCGGTTACTTCGGCCTTTACTGTTGTGATGGTAAAATTGATCTACTGGAATATAAAATATTTGCCAAGCTGCAACAATGTAATGATATTAATTTAAAAGTCATTGAACTTATATCCAGTTGTTCAAAAACATACATCAGCGTTAACAAATTGGCGAACATAATTCATCTGATGGACTCAGACATCGTGGTCACTCAGCCCCGTCTATTTTGGTGTGCGAGTGTAAACTTTTCTCTGATAACCTGTGTTAATGTGATGGCTGTGTTGATGTGTGCATTTGTAATTAATGTGGGGAATGGGGAGATAACGACCGAGGCTTTAAGTTAGGTATTTGCCTGGAGTGGAAGTGGGAAACCACGGAAACCAAATCCAAGATTGTTGAGATGGGAATCAAACTTTGCTCTTCTTAGTTTTGCCTCACGAGTGCGCCCCGTTCCAGTCCTCAGACCAGAATAAAATTTCTTGCAGAGCGGGGATCGAACCTGGAATCCGGGGCAATAGCTCAGAATGTAGTCTTAAGAGTGGGCTTCCCTGTGTTAATACGATCTTTGACAAGCACTGAACATATAATTCTAAAACTCCCTCCATTACGGTGGCAGGCGAAGTGAGTCTATGCTCATTCCAGTAGTAGCGAAGTGATTCTATGCTCCCTTGCATAATTTACTGTCATGGGAATGCAAAGTATTGTACTTTCAACAGGTGATGGAAATTGATTATTTACAGCAATTTCATTCTGTTTATTTCAAAATGAAGATCGTCATCCTGAGTGGCGTTTGCAAGCTAATTGCAAAAATTGCAAGGATTGTATTATTGGCGATCAGTCTCATCGCATTCTCATCAGCAACCAACTTGAGAATGGAAGTCTCTGAACTTCATTGTATATGTGAATATTATTGTTTATTGATTATTTGTTTAGAGTACATAACAATGGGTCTAACCACGCAGTTGATTTTGGTAATGGAAGTAAGTCATTATTTGCCATTTAATATTTGGCGGCTGCGTTGATGCCGGCCACTATAGTGTTATTTAAAATGACGTTAATTTGGGGAGAAAAGCTGCTATAAATAAACCCATTTGACGAAATGGAACACTAGCCGCAAAAAAAAGTGGGAAATCGGAGAAAAATACGAAGCCACTTTTAAAATCTAACATAAATATGGCATTTCAGAAACAATTCCAGATACTATGCCGTTACAGTTTAGGGTCATTGACGAACAAATGTAAACATTGTTCTGCACTGTATATCTCTTGCGAGAAATCTACACTTGGTTACTTTGACCTTTGCTGCTGTAATGGTAAAATTAATCTGAATAAATATAAAATATTTGACAGGCTGCAACAATTATTTTTTACTGGAGATGATATCTCAAGGAATTTCAGAGAGACTAATCGGCAGTACAATGCTATGTCCTTCGTTTCATTTGGTGCCAATGTTACTGTGCCACACGCACACGGTCCACATTGTTTTAAAATGTATGGAATTGCACATCATCGCATTTCTTCGTTATATTCCAAAATTATAAGCGACGGTTTGCGGCCAGTTGTATTAGACTCCTCAGAGTTCTTGAATTTCTTGGAACTAAATGACTGGCCGCCACATACTCCAAATGCCCGTTATTCTGCTTAGAAATCTGAACGTTTCCCAAGGACTCCTAAATGCAACCATATTGCTTGGATATGGAAATAATAGGTGCAGTTAAAATTAGGCAGAGAGGTCTAATCCTTCGACTTGATTTAACACCATCCGATAAAACACTATCATTTTCTTTTAAGAGGCAATATTTTCCAATTCATTTGGCATACTTTATCACTATCAATAAAGCTCAAGGGGAAACTCTGGAACGTATAGGCCTCAATTTGCCCCAACAATTTTTCAGTCATGGCCAGCAGTATTTTGCAATGTTGAGAGTGCAATCATTTGACGCCCTTATAGTTTCAATAGAGTCAAAAAAATAATCGTACAAAAGATGTACAGTAGGCCTATATAAGAAAATTCTTCAGTAAATATTTTTCTATTGACCGTCATGTTTTGACGGGTTTCAACTAGTCTATATATTTAAAACACTAAGGTGATTTTTGTTACCGCGAGATTGAGAGAATGCCAGAACCGATTTACTTCGTAATGCATTCTAACGAGAGCTCTTGGCATGTAGATTTGCAGAGTGTCTTTAAAAGGAAAATATATGTTCGGGTATATTTTTAAATTATTAAAGAAAAATTAATATATGCCGCTCCCGCGCTTGCGCACAAAGACTCTTTTCAACGAGGAAAATGGCGCTTGGTTCACGCCGCGTCTAACTGAGATCTTTGTTTATGAGAATTAAACAGGGTCTCCAATATTGTTAATTATGTTTTTAGAATATACATTGAAATAGAATTATAAAATAAGCGAAGTATTGAGGGAGTTAAACTGCAGCTTGAGTGTGTATGGTGGTTAGCTACCTTGATATTGCGCAGATAAACAGTTGTCTGGATGGACACGTGGCTAGAGTTCCAGTCCAGTAATTCGTAATATGTATGGTCGACTGGGTTCTAATCCCACCTCGCATATTTTTTTTTATCACCGTTTTCTTCCTTCTTACGATTGGTATTACATTGTCGAGCGGAGTGTCTTTAAAAGGAAAATATGTTAGGGTATATTTTCAAATTATTAAAGAAAAATATAATATTTGCCGCTCCCGCGCTTGCGCACAAAGACTCTTCTCAACGAGGGAATTAGCGTTTGCTTCCCACCACGTCTAACTGAGATCTTTGTCTATGAGAATTAAACAGGGTCTCCAATATTGTTAATTATGTTTTTAGAATATACATTGAAATAGAATTATAAAATAAGCGAAGTATTGAAGGACTTAAACTACAGGTTGAGTGTGTATGGTGGTTAGGTACCTTGATATTGTTTAAGTAATCAGTTGATCGGGTGGCCACGCGGTTAAAGTTCTTGACCGGTAAATTTTATTACGCATGGTCGAGTGGGTTCGAATCCCACCTCGGATTTATTTTTTTATTTCCGTTTTCTTCCTTCTTACGATTGGTACTACATTGTCGAGCAGTGTGTCTTTAAAAGGAAAATATGTTAGGGTATATTTTCAAATTATTAAAGAAAAAAATTAATATTTGCCGCTCCCGCGCTTGCGCACAAAGACTCTTTTCAACGAGGGAAATTGGGCTTGCTTCCCGCCGCGTCTAACTGAGATCTTTGTTTATGAGAATTAAACAGGGTCTCCAATATTGTTAATTATGTTTTTAGAATATACATTGAAATAGAATTATAAAATAAGCGAAGTATTGAGGGAGTTAAACTGCAGGTTGAGTGTGTATGGTGGTTAGGTACCTTGATATTCCACAAAGAACCAGTTGTGTGGATGGCCGCCCGGTTGTAGTTCCAGTCCAACAATTTGTGTTAGGCCTATGCATGGTCGAGTGGGTTCGAATCTCACCGTTTTCTTCCTTCTTACGATTGCTATTACATTGTCGAAACATATTTTACTTTTATAATTCGCGTAAAGTAACGGATTCTCCATTGCCATCTATATATTTAAAACACAAGGCGTTTTCTTTTGTAAATCGCCAACGACTCCCCACTGGACCGATTTTTATACCGCCCCGGAGGTCCTGGGTTCGATTCCCGTCTCTGCCACGAAATTTGAAAAGAGGTATGATGACTGGAACGGGGTATACTCAGCCTCGGGTGGCCCAAATGAGTAGAGGGGGTTCGAATCCCATCTCAGCCATCCTCTAAGTGGTTTTCCGTGGTTTCCCACTTCCTCTTCGGGCAAATGCCGGGATGGTTCCTACTGTAAGGTCACGGCCGCCTCCTTCCCACTACCTTGCCTAACCGTCCCACTCTTCCCATCCCTTCATCAGGCCCCCTGTTCGCTTTGCAGGTGAGGCCGCCTGGGCGTAGTGCTGGTCACACACCCCAGTTGTATCCCTGACTCAGAGTCTCAAGCTCCAGGACACTGCCCTCAGAGGCGGTAGAGGTGCGATCCTCGCTTAGTCCGTGGGAAAAGCCAACCCTGGACGGTAAAACGATAGCGAAAATAGCGTTATTTTGATGTGCTATCACTATTGTTTTCTTTAATTCAACAATTATTAGTATTTATTTTCATGAAATTAACTTGCACATAATGTTATTCGCCCATATACAACAATTATGCATTCTATCTACAATCCGCCAGCGACTTCTACCGGGCCGATTTTCATGCTGTTTGCTTTAAGTTATAGATACATATTTCTACACTCCACATCAATACATTTTATTTCCGTTTTACCATTGCATTACAGCATGCGATCGAAATAGCTAACTGTTGTCCCCAATATCTGCAATCGATTCCAGTAACTGGCAATTGATGGCAGTACCTCGCCCATATAGTTCCAATAACCGACAATAGATGGCAGCACCATTGCATCGAGATATTTAATACATCAGATATGGCGTGTGTTCACGTGATAGTTATTTATGAGAATTATAAAGGAGGGGAATATTTTCTATGATGTTTCCACGATATGTATACTGAAATAGAGTTATAAAAGAAGGGATAGACGAAGAACATTAACTGACAGTTGAATGTGTATGTTATTTATGTACCTTAATATTGCAATTCCTTCCCAATGCTTCGGTGGTCAAGTTGGTAGCGTCCTGGACTAAAAGTTATAATTATGCAACGTCGATATAATCTTAAAATATTAAAGAAAAACGTAGTTTTCCAGGCACTCGCGCGTGTCCACAATTACTTTCGGCATGAGAGACACTTGGGAAACATAATTCGTTTGAAGGGCTCCGACATCGTGGTCACTCAGCCCCTTGTACTTTGGTGTGAATGTGTAATATTTTCTCTGATGACCTGTGTTATTGTGATGGCTGCATTAAAGTGTGTATTTGTAATTAAGGAGGGGAATGGCAAGGAGACGGCCGAGGCCTAAGAACCGTCCCGGTATTTGCCTTGAGTGGAAGTGGGAAACTACGGAAAACCACATCCAAGATTGTTGAGGTGAGAATCGAACCTTCCTCTTCTTAGTTATACCTCAAGAGACTGATTGTGCCCCGGTTTTGCCCTTAAACCAGAATTAAAATTATTGGCAGGGAAGGAAATGTAACCCGGGTCTCCGGGGCGATAGCCAAGAATAGGTGGGCTTCCATGTGTTAATACGATTTTTGACATGCACGGTAATAGAATTCTAAAACAGCCTCCATTAGGGTGACTGCCGAAGTGAGTATGAGTATAGGCCTATGCTCATTCCAGTAGTTGGCGATGTGATTCTATGTTTCCCTTCAAAATGCACTGCCATAATCTATAACAGGAGATGGAAATTGCTTATTTAGAGCAGTTTCGTACTGTTTATATCAAAATTAAGAGTTCATTCTGAGCTGCGTTTTCGAGCCATTACAAAAAAAATCGCTGGCAGGAACAATTATAAGGATTTTATTACAGGCGATCAGTCTCATCGCATTCTCCTCAGCAACCAACTTGAGTATGAAAGTGTCTGGACGGTGAATACACTGGTCATGTTGAAATTCATTGTATAAGACAATTGCTTAATGATTATTTGTTTAGAGTACTAAGTCTAACTACGCTGTTGATTTCGGCAATGGAAGTATTATTTGACATTTAATATTTAGCGGCTCCGTGGATGCAGGACACTATTGTGTTATCGAATAATACGAAGGCGTATTTAAAATTCAATAATAAATAGGCCATTTCAGGAACAATTCCAGATATTGTGCAGTACAGTGTAAGGACCTTGACGATCAAATGTAAACATTGTTCTACATTGCATTTCTCTTGCGTAATATCTACGCGTGGTTACTTTGGTCTTTACTGTTGTAAGGGTAAAAGTGATCTGCTGGAAAATAAAATATTTGACAGGCTGCAAGAATGTGATGATATTAATTTAAAAGTCATTGAACTTATATACAGTAGTTCAAACACATACATCAGCGTTAACAGATTAGATACTGAAGATGAAAGCCAGCTACTTTATTTCCCTACTATAGAATTCTTCAATTCCTTGGAATTAAGGGATTCGCCTCCACATACTCCGAACGTTTGAGCCATAGTTATGCTCCTTAGAAACCTGAACTTTTCCCAAGGACTCCTATATGGAAACATATTAATTGTAAGAAATATGTAAGAAATTGCTTGGATTCGGATATAATAGGTGCAGTAATATTAGGCAGAGAGCTCAAATCTTATGACTTGATTTAACACCTTCCGATAAAACAGTTGCAGGTACAGTACATTTTCTTTTAATAGGCAACAATTTCCTTTTCGCCTGGCATACCTTATCACAATCAATAAAGCTCAAGGAAAATCTCTAGAACGTATTGGGCTATTTACCTTATCACGTTTTCAGTCATGACTAGCATTATGTTGCAACGTTGAGAGTGCTATCTTTTGACGCCCTTAAAGTTGCAATAGTGCTAAGAAGTAATCGTACAAAGAATGTAACTTATATAAGAAGCTTCTTCAGTAACTATTTTTTCCATTGTCCGTCATGTTTTGACGGGTTTCAACTAGTTATTATTATTGTTATTATTATTATTAGTAGTAGTATTAGTATTATAAAATTTATATTTTAATTGTACAACAATTGTATTATTTAATTCTCACGCTTGACTATACGTAACTTATATGTCATGCAACATTATACTTTATTATCAACATATAAATATTCCATTTAATAATTAAGATTACGTGAATTAAATCAAACTGTGGAGATAGTAGCCTACATTTCATTTGGTAATTAGCTGTAGGTAGGAACTCAAGGTATTGCACAACGTGCTGTGTACCTTCAACGACAGACACGGCAAGGGGCCTTCAGTTTTAGACGCGGGACAGGCCCATGTCATAACTTTCTGAGTATTAGGGCCAGAACCAGGATGTGGGAATACACACCGAGTACCATGTGCCAGTCACGTAGACAATTCTAGCCTCTACCCGGGAGCTCAAGAGTATAGAAGGAACTTCGGGTGTTGCGAGCCTTTCACTTTGGCGCGCGCACAATATAAATAATATTCGAGAAAGAAGAAACCAACACGTGACGTCAGCGACCAATCACAGGTGTAGAATAATAAAGAAGACAAAGCGGATCTTTTAACCATGATAACAGCTATCCTATTGGAGAGGGAAGTGAGGAGGGTGATATAAGCTTGGACTCAGCTGAAGACAGAGGACATTTGATTATTGTGTGAGGAACACTCTTATTATTTTGATTGTGGTATTGAGGTCTTCGACTCAGTTCAATTTGGTCTTCAGGACTCGTACTTCAGAAACACTTAGTCTGATTTACATAGTCGATATGCCTGTCTTGAATATTTGGGAGCGCTTCTCAGAACATTCAAGGGCTACGAACGTCTGTTCTACCAAGTTGTAAAGATAGTCAGTGGACTTGCAATTCTGTCCAGCTGGCACGTGACATAATTGTGTATTTGGTTATGTTCACGAAGGTCATTCTAGGAATCAGTACTCCATAATTCAAACGCAACTTCAATACAAATTCAACTAATTCAACTACTTCATCAACTTCAACGCTCCAAACATCAAGAACTTCAACGAAGATGCAACAATAACAACCAACGACGCAAAACAGTGACCTGGGGTGACAGTCTACAAGAAACCAACCCGGTGGGCCAACGAGATTGCAACACTTGAGTATCTCTGAGTTTAAGCAACAGCAACTTCAAGTTGCTTTTATGATTTTAAAGTAACTTAGTACTCCGCCCATTTCATCTTAAGCCACGATTGCCACGGTGGGCGAGTGGTTAACGTATATTCAGTAAATTCAACTCTTATTACTATTATAATTATTAATTTAACTTCTTGCCACACTTTACTCTTACGTAATATACTTTCTTTATCTATGATAGCTTTGTTCTCTCTAGTTGTTAGAAATTACTATAAGGCATCCCTAACTCCTGAAGCAGATAATAATAATAATAATAATAATAATAATATCGTATGGCCTCGGATGCCGGGTGCAAGCTTTGTTATTTGACACCCAGAGGTTAGCTTGCATGTCGAATTTCGTTGTTCCTTGACTACGAAAGTCAAGGGGTTGAGATGTTAGATATCTAAGCTCCTTGAACACTATAGCACTTTCTAGTAGAGAAATGAGGAACTTTTGTCGGCGGAAACTCCCAAGATTAATTTTGCCATTATGAACTCGACCTACTGAATTCAAATGGGTTCATTGACATGCCAACATCGTATGACATGCGTATCGTATTTTTGCCGCCTTTCAAAAATCACTTACCACGGCCAGGAGCGAACCTGCAATCTTGGGGGTAAGTAGACCGACACGATATCCACTCACCCACCGTGGCAAGCTCTGAAGCAGATACTGATTGGTTAGTTGACTTATTCACGTCACGACCTGAGAAAGAAAAGATTTCCGCTGCTCTGCAGTATGGTTTCTGTTATTCTATAAATTTGGTTCTCAACTACTTGTTGTCACCTGGCACCCAACGCATAGTTATTATTATTATTTGCACTTCCAACCTATTAAATTTGTCGCCCAAGTGTGTAGCAAACCTATTACACCATCTATAATTTATGAACTCTAAACTACCTAATTATGTGATAGAAAAGTGCGCTTATATAACCATGGATGTTAAACAGGTCGTTAAGCACATGTCATTATTAACTTCATAGATGCAAGAGAGATTTTCAAAGTGAAATGTCACGTCCTGTGCGTCGGATTCAGTGGCATAACTAGGGTTCGCTTCTGGAGGGGGATGGGCTGAGTCAAAATTGCATTGGGCAGGTGATGAGGACTCAGACACAATGAAACATAATCACTGAAATGAAATATAGGAACTCAAAGAATCAAAATCTCCTACCTATGTTTTCGATTTTTATTTCATTACCATTATATACATTGTAATGTATTTACACTTATCAATGTGCAAGTGCTCAGAAATTAACAATTTTCTGGTGTTAAATTATACCAGCTTTCCCCGCGAAATTATATGGCGCTTTATTTTCCCCGACATTGTATAGGTTATCTCTATGTATATAAAAATGAAAGTTTGTCTGTTTTTTCTCAATTTCCGCGGAAGTCGTTTCAGGCTGGTTGATGACGTTTGGGCGCAAAAACAAAATTTTTGTCTGTCTGCCTGTCTGTTTTTCTGTGTACAACTTTGCACGCGCATCACGCGAGAACGGCTGAGAGGATCAACGTAAAATTTGGTACAATAGTCCATCAGAGGCACGAAAGTAATCATTGATGCAACACTTATCCATACCTCTCATAAAAGAGGGCCTACCCCCTTAAAATGCATGCTGAAATGGGCATAGAAAAACGAGACAATAACCCATTTTCAGCGTCTCAATGTGAGAAACAAAACTCGTGAGCCCTACGGGCCCCGAAAACCACATTTTAAGGTCCTAAAACCAACAGTTTTTGAGATATACCCAGAAAACTAATCTCATTTATTAAGCTATTGAAAGAATGCAAGCCGGTAACCATGGCGACACAATCTCAGAAGTCCATCTATTGCTGTAAGACGCAAAGCCATTCCATTTAACTTATTACATTACTGTGAACGTTCTCAAACGCCTATAAGGTTATCACGGAACCAACTTAAGCTGTAAAATTCATCAATACGTATATAATGCGCTTAAGGGGGTCAAGGGGTACTAAAGGTCTATTATATCCCTATCCCTAAATTATTAAATTATTATTATGATTATTAATATATTATGGCGTACAAGGACGAGCAAAACTCATTTTCAGCCACTCGGTGGCACGGAGGCTACTAAGTTTTAAGGCTCTAAAACCACGTTTCTGAGATATTCCCAGGAAACTAATTTCATTTAATAAACTAATCAAGACCACGACGTGGCGCAGTGGCTAGCATTGTTGGCTGTCACTCCCGAGGTACCGGGTTCGATCCCCGGCTCTGCCAAGAATTTAAAAGTCTTGGTATGGTCTTGTACGGGGTCTCCCAGCCTCGTGATGCAAAATGGGAACCTGCCGGATGCTATGCTGCCGGAGGAGGAGTGGAAAGGAACTGGCCACCCTACGACACGCAAATTCCGGCTCGGGATGCCTGGTTAGTGATCCCTTGACTTAGTCAAGGGCTCTTATTCAGGTCGCCTACGTTCCTGGAGGGGATATGGCACTCTTTTATTTTATAATCTAATAAACAGATGACGAGTAGAGAAGAAGACCAAATCAGGAGCTATATAGATATATTGTGAAAATCACAGATGTGGCCAGGAAGAGACGTCTGGCTTTCTATAGACATGTCTCATGGATGAACCCAACAAGACTAACACACCGGCTTCTCAACTACTGGGGAAAGAGAAAGAGCGTGACACCATCGCTATCAGTAGTTAACAAGGATATCCAAGAACTGAAGATAATGAAAAGTTATATTAGAAGCCGATCACATCTCAGAAAGATACTTAAACAGAAGAGTTTTCAGGACAGACCACCCTGTAAGAAAACCGGCATCACCTGGACAAAAGAGAGAAAGGAGATACATAGCCAGAGAATGCGCGAATATTGGGCAAACATCAAGTCCCTCGCCAAGTTGAAAAGTTGAACGTCGTGGTCCTTAGCTGGCCCATCCGAAAGAAGAAGAAAAACAAGAAGAAACTAATGAAGTAATGCAAGCCGGTAACCATGACAACAGTGTCACAAGAGGTGACATCCAACTTTCCATCTATTTCTGTAAGAAGCAATGCCACCCAATATATTAAATTTCTGTTAAAGTTTGCAAATGGCTATAAGGTTATCGAGGAATCAAACATAGACTGTAAAATTCAACAATGCGATTAAGGGGGTCAAGGGGTACCCTAGAATTTTTGGCCTATTTTCAATTTTGAAAAAATAGGCTTATGAGATCACCTTTTGTCCGTGTGTGTGTGCGTGTGTGTGTGTGTGTGTGTGTGTGTGTGTGATTCGTGTGTGTGTCCCCCCCTAATAAAATCTAAACGACAGGAGCGATTTCAATGAAACTCGGAAAGTTCATAGCACTATTCCCGGCGACCTCGACCGTGCCCTTCAAATTTTGTTACGACTCACCAATCCAACATGGCGGCTGTGCGAAATATTTCACCAGCATTCAATATCTCCGAAACTATTACCGATATTACCTTGACATTTTCTATGGTGATAGAGGGAACTACTATAAGTTCACTTATGTGACTTTTGGAAACCCGGTAACTACAAAACCAACATGGCGGCCAAGCGAATTTACGACTTTTAAATAGACGTTTATCGCGATTTGACCAACCAAACGCAATGAAACTTGGTACAGTATATGTTTATATACATTGTAATGCACCGACATCTAACTTCGTTCAATTGTTTACATAATCACAAGATGGCGGATGTGCGAAATATTTCACCGGCATTCTATATCTCTGAAACTATTAGCGGTATCTCCCTAAAATTTTGTACGGAGATAAAGGGCACTACTGGAAGTCCATCTATAAGATTTTCAAAAACCGGTTAACTACAAAACGAACATGGCGGCCAAACAAATTTGAACATTTTAAATAGACTTTTCTCGCGATTTAATGTTCCAAGCGCACTGAAACCTGGTACAGGAAATATTTATACACATTGTAATCCACTGGTATCTAATTTAGTTCAATTGTTTACATAACCTCAAGATGGCGGCAGTGCGAATTTTAAAATTAAGGTTTTATTTCTTGTGTTGTAGTCATGCGATCGAAGTGAAAGTTTGAATAATGAACCTACGCAATAATTTTCCTTTAATGGTACATGACTCTATGGCCTATACATTTAACAATCCAACATGGCGACCATCCGAAATATTTAGACGATACTGAATATCTACGAATCTATTTTAGCAATCAAACTGCATTTTTTAATGTTCATAGGGGCTATGAACTTAAGTTCACCTATAGGACTTTAAATAACCTGGTGATCACAAATCCAACATAGCGGTGACGCGAATTATAAATATTCACATGGACGTTTCTCGCAATTTAGCCATCCGCGTGCAGTGAAACTTGGTACAGTAAATCTTTATCCGAATGTTAAGCCACTGGCATCTAATTTATTTCAATTGTTTCCATGACCTCAAGATGGCAGCTGTGAAAAAAAATTAAATCTCCTTGTTTTTTCTTGTGTCCTAATTATGCGATTGAAGTTTGAATACTACACGTTCACAATAATCTTCATGTAACAGTACATAACTCTAGGACCTACATATATAAAATCCAACATGGCGACCATCCGAAATATTTAGTCGGTTCTCAATATCTACGAATCTATTACAGCAATCAAACTGAAATTGTGTATGTTGATAGTGGCAATTAACATAAGTAGGATATATGAAAATAGGCTGTATAGTTCTTCACGGAACTACTTGTTACACGTGACTTACACGTGCGATATGCGATATGTTGTACAGAAGGTCTATTATATCTCCAAACCGCAACATTATTTTCAAAGATTCCTGAATTGGAATAGTGTTTTTTCAGCTTTTGGGAATTTGGGCCATTGGAGGCTAAAAATCCCGAATTTTCATTCACCACGAGCTTTTATAATTTATTAAAGTGGTCTTCCAGGGGATGGGGACTTTCCACAACAGTGAGGGTCAGCTTTAATTTGACATATATGGCGTTTCGTCTACGAGGTTTTCAATATTATTTTCACGTCAGGAAGTACACGTTAGGTGAATTTAGTTTGAGAGCACATCTTAGGTAATCATATTTTTGTCGACAAACGTGTTCATTGTAAATATGATTTTTTTAATACTGTGTGGTTGATATATTTTATGTTTATGTACGCCTAAAATTCATGTTCCGGTGCTTGGAGCATTGTAAAATTAGGTATTGTAACCATGAGTCAATACACCAATCATTTAGAAAACTCTTCAACTTACTTCTCAAAGAAGGGTGGGTATAAGGAACAACTTTTCAAAATACATGCTAAAATAGGCGAAAAATTAAAATTATCCTAGAAGGACGACCAAAGCATATGTTGCGCTTCTCAATGTGTGACACAAAACTAGGAAGTCTGTAAAGGGTCTCCGAAAATCACATTTTACGGCCCTTAAATTAACAGTGTCTGTGATATACCCAGAAAACTAACTTCGTTCTGATAAACTTATGAGGGAATGACAAGCCACTAACCATTGCAACAGTATCTCAGTTGATAACGTCTGGTTATTAATACCGAAGACCGTTCGAAGAGCGGGTACTTCTGCTAGTGGTATTAATAAATTAATGTTCACAAGCTTAATATAAAACAGCGATACAATTTAACACAATGACACTCACACTCAGAGTAATAACAGAATGGCAACTGATAAGTATTGAATTTTTGGAAAGGGATAAGAAGTGCCACGCCCATCTCACTGCCACCACTCTCATTCAGAAATAATTGGTTAAAAATAAATGCTTTTAATCAGTAAGTATAAACTTGCATAACTCAATAATTTGTCATCAGTCCGACGATTGGTTTTCGAATCAGAAACTTTGGCGAATGTATTGTTTTTAATATTCGGCTCTGAGGGGGATTCACGCCCCTGATCACTCTCCGTAGTACGTTACTGGTTGAATTCAACGGAAAAAGTACGTCCCGTGGCTCATGATCACAAGATGAACGGTCACGTAAACCTACAAGCTTCCTTCCTTTTTTAACTTCATAGAAATAGTTTTCTCCTTGAAACGGTCATGCCTGTTGAGCAAGAATTGAAATTGTGACGGCAGTCGGGATTCAAACCCGTATCTCCTACTCTCCAGGCAGGAACGCATAGCCACTTATACCAATGCTTCCACGCCCTGACCGCTGCAAATATTTAATTCTTAGATGGAGAGGCGCTGTTGCGATGGCTTTCGGAATATCGTGGAAATATCTTTGATTTTGTTGTTGTTGTTATTTCGTTTTAGGGGCTTGGACATCGTGGTCATTCAGCACCGTGTTGATATTTGTCTGACAGCCTGTGTTATTGTGATGACTCTATTAGTGGGCGTAGTTGTAATTCAGATGAGGATTGGGAAGGAGGCGGCCGTGGCTTTAATATAGGAACCATCACGGCATTCGTCTGGAGTAGAAGTAGGGAACCACGAACAAACATTTCTAGTATGGTTGAGGTGGGAATCGAATCCACCTCAGTTTTGACCTACGAGGCTGAGTATACCCCGTTTCAACCCTCAGACATGAATTAAATTTCGTGGTAGAGTCAGGAATCGAACCCGGGCCTCCGCGGGGACAGCCAAGAGTGCTAGCCAACTAGGCATCGAGGCGTACAATAAGTAAACTCTTGGCGATATTGAAATGCTGGATATTCGCCTCCCACAATTTTTTGACGATGCCTAATCTCCTCACATTCTATGCCGCATGCAGCATGTCATTTGGATCGTCATGAGGTACAGGGTCATCAATTTAAGTCCCGCATCCGATACCGATTACGGCGCGGCAAGCTCTCGCGCTGACACCCTCTCGCTGGCCGGTAAAAAGTGCGCGACTTCTCCCCACTACTTCGCGTCAACATACAGTCATTTAATAGCAATTTCTAGTGAAAATAATTATCCACATACGTACCTGGTTTTACAAGAAATGTTCAAAGTGCTGTCCGTCAGCTCGCAAGCAGCCTGGCACCTCATAAACAAGTTTCTAGACACACGGCGAATTTCTTCCTGGGTGACGTTCGTTATAACTTGGCGAATATTATGTGGAGGACGAATACCAGGATATTTCCGAATGAATCGAAAACGGCACTCTCTTAACGGAAGAATACTTCGCATAAGAAATCACAATGAATACACGTTGTTGTATAGAAAACATCACATAAACACAAACTGTAAAATTGCCCCGAGACTGCACTGTATGTTAGGTCAAATCAACTAGCACTTCACAAGCTCGAATACGCCGGAGATACTGACAGCTTATTGCAACATTGCCGATCGCAGCGCACGTGTTCATTGCGGGGAGAACGCCAAGGCCACCTTCACCGGCCTAGCGGCGCGTACATGCGGGAAATAAAATGATGACCCGGTAGTTATAAACTTTATTTTACTGTGGATCTAATAATCTTCTCCGCGTCTTCTAAAAAGCTCTCCAAACTCACTTTTTATTAATAATATGCTCTCCAGTGCGTAACTTAATTCCATAAATAAGTAAAGTGCTGAATTCTCGTAGAACTTAACGTTCATTACACCCGTTTCTGAGAATTAGAGACAGAAGCCTGTTAGTCACTGTGACAAGTTCTATTGATTACAGCTCGTTGCTCTATGATGTGTATCCTTCACATAACTAGATTGGTGTGATGGATTACACCAACCAGGTAATCTTGTTAGCGTTCCAGTATCTTAATTACAGTATTTCTGCCACTAATAAACCGCGCTAATCTACTTGAATCCCGGCCAAGCGAGCCTCAACAGGTGGGGTGACACAGCGCCAGTATGGTCCACAAGGAGAGCGTCCTGACTCACTGGGCCACATCTGCTCGCTTCAGCACGACTGTTATCCGCATCCGCCCCGCATCCACACGACTGTTATCCTCATCCGCCCCGCGTCCGCAGGACTGTTATCCGCATCCACCCCGCATCCGCAGCACTGTTATCTTCATCTGCCCTGCATCCACACGACTGTTATCCACATCCACCCCGCACCCACACGTTTGATATCCGCATACGCATCGCTTCCACACGACTGTTATCTGCATCCACACAATTGTTATCCACATCCGTCCCGCATCCACACGACTGTTATCCGCATCGGCCCCGCTTCCGCAACACTGTTATCTTCATCTGCCCTGCATGCACATGACTGTTATCCACATCGGCCCCGCATCCGCACGACTGTTACCCGCATCCGCCTCGCATCCACACGTTTGTTATTCGAATCTATTGGCTTTACAATAATATTTTCAATTAGATAAGGCATTGAAGCAACACCTTTGGGGAGCGTGATGGCGCAGTGACTTAGCTGCTCGTCTTTCACCCGGACGGCCAGGGTTCGAATCCCGGTGACAGCGGGGTGGAATTTTCACCTGAAAAATCACGTGGCGTCAGGAAGGGCATCCGGCCTTTAATCCCCGGCCGAAACCAAAATGAGCCTGGTTGGCTCCGGTGAACCCCAATTAATTGGGAAAAGCCGAAGGAAGTTTTTATTGAAGCAACACCTTTAGGCAGTTGAGGAGAAAGTCGTTCCCCTAGGCCAGGCTGTTCCAAATCCACGACTTTGAGTCAGAGTACACGCGAGTACTCAGCAGTAATGCTCGGAGTAGGTTGGAGAGGGACTGAGGGTGATAGCCAATGCGTCACTGGACGAAGGTCATAGTACAAGTCCATGCACTTCCAGCCTGTCTTGATGTATCCATCGCGAAGTGACGGCAGCCCCCCACAGCAGGGCTGTATTGCATGTTGCAGGTTTACTCACGTAAGGCGGCGAGCACTCCGCTCCTCACGAGCGAGTTGCTCGGCTGGAACAGCCTGCCCTAGGCTATGTATAGCAAGTGCTATGTTTAAAATGAATGTTATACAGCCAGAATTGCAACCCTTTTCACTTCGGAGTGTGCATTATGTCTAATGACATAATTTGAATGAGATTAGCTGACATCATCATCTTATATTGGTCATGAAATACACATAACCGAAAAATATGATATGTGATAAACATCCGAGTCCTAGTAATGATATTTAACAAGTTCGGATTGTAATCCAAGAACTATCCGCAAATTTACTCCAAACATTATCCGCAGCTTATCCGCTATCCACACAGCGATGCAAACTATATCCGCATGGTGAAACAATTTGCTGAGATAGAATACGATATTCACAGTGATGATCCTAGTAACTAAATCACAAAACCCTTCCAGTAATAATAATATTAATAATAATAATAATAGACTAATAATGTCTGTCTACCCCCTATTTTTCCCGTATTCAACGGGGATTCGGGATGGGATGCAATGAAAGTCTACATGGTGCGTGTTTTTTATGCCCAGATAACCTTCCTAACGCGAGCCTCATAAGAGGAGCTAATGAGAGATGGAATGAATGAACATCAATTAAACTGGGCAATGATGTGGAAGGAACTGGCCGTGGCCTGTCAGAAGTTACCACCCCAGCTTTTGCCTGGAGTTGAAAAAACCGGACACCACGGAAATCCATTTCAATGACGGCCGACGGTGGAACTCGAACCCATATCTACCGAGTCCACAAGTAGCTTGGTCCCATGGCCTAATGCTGCGCATTACCAAGCGTAGCTACCGATGTTGGTCCAGTAATAATAATAATAACTTACTGAAATTATAGCAGGTACGCTCGCTAACACGCAACATCGGGCCATGGGGCCAAGCTACTTGCGGACTCGGTAGATATGGGTTCGAGCTCCACCGTCGGCCATCATTGAAATGGTTTTCCGTGGTTTCCCCATTTTCAACTCCAGGCAAATGCTGGGACAGTACCTTCATACAGCCCACGGTCGCTTCCTTCCACATCCTTGCCCAGTTTTTTCAACACCATTCATTTCATCTCTCATTAACAACTATCATGAGGTTGGTGTCAAGAAGGGCACCCGAACGTAAAAATCACACGCCATAAAGACTTGCATCGCATCTCATCCCCGACCCCGTTGAAAACGGGAATAATAAGGAGTAGACATACATACGTACATTGAAATTAAAGCAGGTATTGAGACTTTATACATTATCATGTTGGAAGTATTTTACGTGTCTCTCCTTGGGAAAAATAGTCGTTGGCGCCTCCAGAAGAATGGACTACCTCAAGGTAGCGTCATAGCACCACTGCCTTACAATGTTTACACCAATGACCAGCCAAGGACAGAAGGCACCAGGCGATTTATCTACGCAGATGGCACTGCAGTAGCCGTGCAAGTTCGTAGCTTTGAAGAAATATAACATTCTTTGTCCTGTGCTTTGGAATAACTTGGTCGATACTATCACCGAAATAATTTGAAGCCAAATCCAGCCAAAACGCAAGTTTGTGCTTTCCACTTGCGAAATAAAGAAGCAAAGAGGACATTGAACATTAAGTGGCAAGGTGAAACAATCCTTCATTGTTTTACACGAAAATATCTTGGTGTCACCTTCGATCGAACTCTGTATTTCAAGCAACATTGCTTGAACACCAAAAGTAAAGTATCTGCACGAAATAACATACTAAGATGCCTAACAGGAAGGACATGGGGTGCTCACTCCACCACTCTCAGAACTTCAGACCTTGGACTAAGCTTCTCAGCTGCTGAATATGCAGCACCAGTTTGGCTTTCTTCTCCTCATTCCAAAGAGATGGATATAGCTCTGAATGAGACTTCCAGGATTGTGTCTGGGTGTCTTAGACCAACACCACTTCAGAAGATCTACCCTCTTATAGGAATTTCTCCACCTCTTGTCCGAAGAATGGTAGCAGCAGCATCTGAGAAGAAACGGCAAGAAACCGATTCAAGGCATCCGCTTTTCGGCCAACAACCAGCCCGACAGAGACTTAAGTCCAGAAACAGATTTTTGAGGGGAGTAACAGCCCTCGAAGGCTCACAAGAAGCTGGAAGACAGAGATCACAGACTCAACTATTCCTCTATCAGAAAAAATGGCACCTGGTCACAACTTGCCATATGGAATTTGGAAATCATTGAACAGGCTGAGGACGGGGGTTTCACGCTGCAAGAACAATCTCAAGAAATGGAACATGCTCGTCAACAATGATGAGTTCTGTGACTGCAGCATGTTACAAGAACCAGAACACCTGCTGATCTGCCCCTTGATGGAGGACATATGTTCAAAAGACGATCTTTTGGCTACAAATGCTAATGCTATAACTGTTGCTACGTACGGGCAAAATCTAATTTGATTTGGACACGGAAAATAAAATAAATAAATGTTGGAAGTCACATTTCAGTGTTGCCTTAGTAGGCCTGATGCTTTCCAGTCGGTAGACACAGTTGTGCACAGTTGTGTGGGTGTTTCCCTAATCCTGAAAAAAAAAATGCATGACATTATAATATACTTGTTTGAACAGTTTCGATCGTCAAGCGGTCAACATCAGATCCTTTACACTTAGGCTATTAAATCTATGTCTACAAGTATGTGAGTGATGATAGTTACAATATGTACACTTATTTAGTTACAGCAGTTATTATAAACTAGCGCAACGTGTCAAGATTTGTCAGTTATATATGATTTCCCTTATTAAGATATTGCTAGTGATGATAGATATTCAAGTTTGCTTGCTAAGTCTGATAACTGTGATTGTTAATAAATGGTCAGGTTAGAGTGGATTGTGAACTTAGCTGATTGTCTTGGTGGGTAACTGCACCACCAGTACGGACCACACATCGCTCAAACAATCAATAATAGTAATAATAATAATAATAATAATAATAATAATAATAATAATAATAATAATAATAATAATGTTATTGGTGTTACGTTCCTTTTAATAACTGCGGCTTTTAGGACGCTGCGGTGCCGAAATTTTTCCTCGAAGGAGATCTTTTACGTGCCAGTAAATCTACTGACACAGCTCCCTCGTATTTTCACACCCTGAAATACCAGTTGACTGCGCCAGGATTCGATCATGGCTCAAACATTCAGCTAAGTTCACAATCCAAAGAATATGGTCTACTGCTTGGTTTCCATGACTTGTCAGTTTAGTGTGTGTCGCCATCAGGCGCGGATTCAATGAGGGGGGGGGATCAAGGGGGTCATGACCCCCCCCCCTCCCCCCAAACGGAGACCAATTTTTTTTTGCAAACTCAGAAAACGAAAACACAGTAATTTTGCCGACGTCCAAACTGCAAGCTTGGTTGGCAACTTAAGTTGTGACTTTCTCCCTTTGTCGGTACCAACTCCACTTGCCGAAACTGTAACGTACCTTATATCCATGTAGCTTGAAAAAAAAAATGGTCTGGTTTTGTACGTTTGGATATTTTGTGATTGCGTTTTTAGTGATAGAATTTTTCTTAACAATTTCGATTCTCTGACCCCCTCCAAAGCCAAACTCTAGATCCGCACCTGGTCGCCATGTCGCTAACACGTAAGAGTCGTTTTGTTAGTACACAAAATATTCAAAAGTGGAATAATAAAATTTAAAAGCAGAAAGTAGTAAGAATCAGAGACGAACCTGGAACGAGTCGGCAACAACATGAAGTTATTGTAATCATTGAACGATCATCAACTACAAATAAATTTACTTCAAAGAAATGCAAAACTCGCCAAAAGAAGACGATACTCGCATGGTTGCATTCAAACAATGCATGGACACCGAGCGTTAGACCACATCCTTTGTCGTTTGTAGTTCACTAAATTGATATAAAGTTTGTCATTTCGTTTCATTTTTGTTATCCTAAAGTCTTAATTCTCAAGTAATGATTTCAACATACATTGCTAGCCAGAAGTGTGAATTTCTAATTATACTTTGACAAGCGGCTTCGGTGCCGTAGTTGATAGCATGCTGAACTGCTGTACCCAAGATAGGGATTCAATCCCGGCCAAAGTCGTCGAATTTATTAAGAGCGTTAAAATCACTCAGTACAGTCTGCCTTCTTTCGGAGGGGAAGTAAAGCTGGCGGTCCAATCTCATAGATTTATGGCATGTAAAAGATCCTTCGACAGACTAAACTTGTGTGAAGCTAAATTTCTAGGTTATATTTCGTTGGAATGCTCTATCAAAGTTCCAACGTTCACCACTAGGTATCAGTCAGTGACATCTGGTAGCGAAAGTTGGTACTACTTGAAATTGAACGTAACTTGTAGCTCACCCTATGGGTGCCCGCTTGAAGCTGCTACAGCCTCTGGCGAGCCGAACATGTCCTCGGACACTCCCGGCACTAAAAGCCATACGATAAATAAATAAATAAATAAATAAATAAATAAATAAATAAGATCAACAACTAAAACTCAAATTACATCAAAGAAACGCAAAATTCGCCTACAGAAGACGAAGACCGACGATACTCGTATGGTTACGTTCAAGCAATGCATGGACCCCTACCGTTAGAACACATGCTTTGTTGTTTGTAGTTCACTAAATTGATGTAAAGATTATCTTTTCTTTCTTTTGTGTTATCCTTAACTCTTAATTCCTAAGTCATGATTTCAACATTAAGGTGCTAGCCTGAAGGACTAGAAGTGTGAATTTCTAATTATACTTTGACAATGACTTATATAGCTGTAGAAACCGATAATAATTTAATATCGTATGGCTTCGGGTACTGGGTGCAAGCTTTGTTATTTGACACCCAAAGGGTAGCTTGCATGTCGAATTTCGTTGTTCCTTGAAGCACTATGAAAGTCAAGGAGGTTTGATATCTAAGCTCTTTGAACACTATAGTGATTTCTAGTAGAGAAATGAGGAACTTTGTGTTGGCAGAAACTCCCGAGATTAATTTTGCCATTATGAATACGGCCTACTGTATTTTTGCCGCCTTTCAAAATTCACTTACCACGGCCAGGAGCGAACCTGAAAGCTTGGGGTTAGTAGACCGACACGTTGACCACTCACCCACCGTGCCAGTAGATACCGTTGCAGCTTCCTAACCGATCTCATCCACTATAAGCACCTGCTATTTCAGTGTTCATTAACTCTTTTCAATCAAATTCAGCTGGACGTGTGAAATCTGTCAGTTATTACGCATTATTACCTGTTATGTAGCATTATGAAACTGTTCTTGATTAAATAGTTTCAAACTGTAATAAATGACATATTTTGTGGGGGCTAACAAACCGCCAAACAATATGATTTAGATTGATAATTATTGATGACATGCACTGGACGCTAATTTATTCAGTATTTGATTTACTGATAAAGCATGAAACAATGCTAAATATAGAACGTAGCGGTAAATTAAAACATGAATACAAATGACACAAGGATCAACATCATCTTCTTGCATAATATTTAATTTTTGGGTCATTATTTATTATAAGGAAATTTTGATCCCGTGGAACAGCACTGCGCTCTAAATCGAGATGGGTAGCCGCAGCAAGTCCGGAGATAGGAGGTTCAAATCCCGGCACTGACAATGGCTATCCTCAGAGCAGTATTAACATGGATATGTTTGTCGGCTGGGGAGATAATCTGAAATTTGCGTGGACAAATTATCAACATAGGCTACAGTAGTTACGATGGCAACAAGTCCAAGCGCACCTAGTTCCCACTCATTGAAGCGTGTTGCGGCGACAAATTTCTGACATGTAGTTACCATGGCAACAATTATAAGCGCACTTTGATCCCACTCGTTGAAGCCAGCGCGATTCTAAATTCAAGGCACTCTTTCTGCCAAAATAGTGAATAATAATCATATTTCACAAAACTAAGAGGATTAGGGGGGAAAAAAATCTTATGCGTGACTCTGTTTTGTTTCTGCACCACCGTAACTTTATATTTTTCTCCGCACTCCCTTCAGGAAAATGCCAATATAGTACCTTATTTGCAATCCCGGAGCGCATACCCCATCCTTAACCCTAATATCACAGTTATACACACTACCCAGTCACCACCGGAACGTACTGTAGATTAATTATCAGACAAATTAAACACACATCCGACTACACGCGGCTGATGACCCAGCTGCCCCAAGCTCCTAAAACGAATTAAGAGCAACAGCATTTTAGAAAGCACATACAGATTTCAGCTTGTCAACCCCGGGGGCGCAGTCGTACAGAAGACTGTCGGCGAGCCTCAGTCATGTGCAATTGTTACGTGAGTATCAGCTCTCAGCTCCGGGATTGTAACACTTCATTCCCAGAATTTATGTAGCTTCCCATTGCAGTCGCAGCGGTGCTCAATTGCTAATATCAGATTTCGCCTCCGGATGGAATGGTTAACTTTGTAGGCTACCATCTCGGCAGCCCGAAGATGTCTTCAACCCCTAATACAAATTTAAAACAACAGTCCTTTCACCTTTTAGGTCCCGAGTTCGTTTCCCGGCTCAGTTAGGGACTTAAGAACCGATTTGAAGGCACAGGATGCACTCAGACTTGTGAGGACGATTGAGTAGTGACTAATCTGAAATGTATAGAAAGTTCACCTCGCACCACCCTGCAATCTCCAGTTCAAAATGTTATTTTTTAAATGTTGATGTAGGGACTTCGGAACTTGAAACTAACTATCATTCCAGAATGTATTTTGTACACGTATGCGTGGATAAACTCAGGGGAAAACTTCAATCAGATCTGTTTCTGGCAGAGCCGGGAATCTAACCTTGGATATCTGAAGTGCAGTTCTTCATTACAGTCATTAGGCGTGACTTGAGGTGCACAGCTACACTGCTGGGTTATCTTTTAACGCTCTTATTTTATATGGAAATATTGTATGCAGCGCGGTGAACAGAAGTCCAGGTAGTATTGCCGTTTGATTATTAAACAGCAAGATAACCAGAAAGAATTTCTGTATGCTAATGGAATACGATTACTGACATTTGATGAATGTAATAGATATCATTTGTGCATTCCATGTAAAGTGCTTTTAAAGTAAAATAATTTTTCAAATGTATTTTAAAATATTTCCTCGATAAGCCATACATAAAAAATGAGGGTTGTAGATCCATTGAGGGTCTTGTGAGATCGTGGCCATTTAGTCATGTATATTTGGGTGTGGAACAGGATTTGTCTGATAATCTGTGTTATTGTGATGTCTGTATTAGTATGTGTATTTGAAATTAAGTTTAGGATTAGGAATGAGGCAGCCGTGGCCATCTCTGTATTTGCCTGGGAACAACTTAAGATCTCTTCTAAGATGGCTGAGGTGACATTCTAACCCACCGATTATTCTGTTTTCTCTCATGAGGCTGAGTGAATCCCTTTCAGGCCCTCAGACCAGAAACAAATGTTCTTACTGAACCAGATACCGAACTCGGAACAAGAAGCCAATAAGGCTAGCCACTACACCACGAGGTGGTCATTTATGGACAACTAAATTTTGTATTTCGTGCCTACCATTTATTTGAAATTGTTTCTCATTATTTCGTCATCACTTCTTTGTGATTTTGTGTAAATTAAAGATGATAATTCAGTTACCATGGAGGGTTGAAGTAATTACAGTATGAGCTGTGAGGACCCCGAATGCACTTCGTTGAGACCATTATGTAGCTTGATAAGTAAGCTGTGATGCCCTCGACATGTGTGTTGTTCCTTATTTCAGTGGATTTGCGACATCGTGGTCATGCAGCCCCATGTACTTTGGTGTGTGTGGAATTTGTGTGATAACCTGAGTTATTATGAGGACTCTGCTAATGTGTGTATTTGTAAATTGGGGATAGGATTAGGAAAGAAGCGGCCGTGGCTAAGTTTAATATTCCTGGGTGTCTTAGTATGTGTCCTACCAACCTAAATCTCTTCTTTTCATTAGCAGTCTCCAGAAACACCTCTCCTCTCCCACTCGTCTCAATACCTGTTCATTTGTTACTCTATCTACCCATCTGATCTTCATCATTCTATTTTAAAACCACAGTTCAAACACTTCTGTTCTCCTAATTTCTGGTACGCCAACAGTAAAGTTTCCCTTCCATAGAGTGCTAGGCTCTAGACAAAAGGATTAGTTCTAGAAGAAAGGGTCTAGGACAAGAACTGTAGGGGTAGACCAAGGTTAGAATATGTAAAATACATTGCCTCGGGTGTAAGGCATGGTAGTTTTGTTGAGATGAAACGATTAGATCAGGAGAGAGAGACATGGATAGCTGCATCAAACCAGTTTTAAAAAAATGAAGACTCAAACAACTACAATGTCAACAAAAAACGGTGGATCAATATATGTTCTTTACACCATTTTGTATATTATTGAATTGTAAATAAGGACTCTGATCGAGAAGATATCATTAATTTCTTACCTATACATATCCCAACCTCACCAAAGTTTGAGATCATCAGTCTTCCTTCTTATTTTGGAATCTGGTTTTTGAACTAGATTAATATAAATCACTGGGATATCGACTCGGAAGTTTAAAGTGTCACCCTGTGTTACTAGCCAATTAGAGAGAACCGCGGTGGTTCTGTTTAACAACCCTAATAATCACGAAGCTGAAACAGACTCATACAACAGTGTATTGGCAGAATGTTTGACATGCCATGGGGACAAGGGCTGTCAGATATTTTGTTTCGTTATTCTGGTTTAACGAAGCGACAAACCCTGACAATACAGCCCCTTCCATGACAGTCGAACACTCTATCCGCGGCGACAAGGATTTACTGCATATGCCCGCCGCACCGATCAGAAAATTCTCCCCGGCACTGGCTTAAATCAATAACAGAGTCAAGTTTCCAGGACACAACTAAAATTGTTAGTAAAAACTGCTGTTATTGGTGTTTATTTTAGGGGCTGTGCAATCGTGGTCATATGGCCCCATGTATTTGGGTGTGTGTGGAATATGTGTTATTGTGATGATTGTACTACTATGTGTATTTGTAAATTGGGGATAGGATTGGAAAAGATGCTGCCGTAGCCTTAAGTTAGGAACCATCCCAACATTTGGTTGGAGTGGGGGGACTACAGAAAGCCACTTCCAGGACGGCTGAGGTAGGAATCGAACTCTTCTCTTCTCAGTTTTTCCTCACGAGGCTGAATGTACCCCGTTCCAGCTAACACACCAGAATCAAATTTTTTTGGCAGTGTCGGGAATTAAACCCGCACCTCCGGGGTAACAGTTAAGAACACCAGACGCTACACCACGAGGCCATTCATTTTCTTTTCAAGTCGAGTATGGGAATGAATTTTGGAAGGAAATCGGCCATGGATCTACTAAAAGGAACCTTCCCGGCATTTGTTTGGTGTTGAAAATGGGTAATCATAAAAAACATTTTTAGGACGTACGAGGTTGGTTTCGAACCCACGCTCTCCCAAAGCCAGCCAGGCACGAGGTAGCGTGTCAACGTGTCCAGTGTGAGTTGAATTAGCCCTACTAATCAAGACCACCTCGTATGTAGCGGTTAGAATTCTTGGCTGTCGCCCCAGATATCCAGTTCAAATCCCGGCTCTGCTCAGTTACTTTATTCTGGCCTGAGGGCTGGAATGGGGTTCACTCAGCATCTTAAGGCAAAACTCAGAAGTGGTGGGTTCGATTCCCTCCTCAGCCATCTTAGAATTGGTTTCCCGTCGTTTTCCACTTCTACTCCAGGCAAATGCCGGGATAGTTTCTAACATATGGCCATCTTCTTCCCAATCCTCACTTGTAATGCAAATCCACACACTAATACAGCCATCACAATAAAACAGGTTATCAGACAAACTTTATGGATACCCAAGTACACGGGCCTACAAAACCAAGATGTCGCGAAGCCCCTACATAAATCAATCACAACAACCTACTAAGCAGCCACGAACTAGGATCTGACGCATCCCGAATGCAAGGTGGGGCTTTGCTCTTTTCAGAGACTCCCTTCAGTGTACTGTATATATAGTGTAAGGCACTGATGAATAAATATGAAATGAAATGAAATGAAAGCGCCAAAAATGTGAAGACGAGTAGTTATATGTGCGTGCTGTAGAACAAAATAGTAGGCATCACCACTTTCAGGTCTACTATTGTGAGCAAACCCGACAAACAGACAACTAGACATGACAAACCGGTTTTGAGTGAAAACTTAAACAAATCTGGGTAACTAAACAAACACATTACACATGTGTAGGCAGCTGGTATAGTTGCCTCACTTTCCTGGTTAACGTGCGGTGACTCAAACGTTAAGCAATAGCACGCGCCGATAATAACCATTGTTTGTTGCTGACCAATAGCTGACGTTTGTTGACCAATAGGATGCTTCCTCCATCTGTCCGCGTGGAGTGCAGACCAGGTGTTGACGCCAGCCCTGTCTACCAGCTCACTTTACAGTCTCCAGTGTTGCACTGTTGCACGCTGTTCTGTCCAGTCTCGCTACTGCTTGCCGTGGAGATCGAGTACGTTGCTGCTACGGTGATGGGCAGTTTACAACACTGTGCCTTAAGCTATGAATGCCTTGGTACCCTGCTGCCATGGAATGTAAACATATCCGCCCAGCTAGGTTTCAAAGACGAGCCGCGTGTTAACCAGGAAAACGAGGCAACTATATCAAGGTGAAGGTAGCGCAGATAACCTATACGAAGACCGGTCTCGCGGAGAGTGGGTAACCCATCCAACCACATTTCCGTTCGTTGACACGTGACATATCAAGCGTTGTTGTCAGATTAACTATAGATTATCGTGTTGGAAGCTTCATAACGTATGATGGAACCAGCAAACGAGATATTCGGAGTAGAACTA
Source organism: Meconema thalassinum (assembly GCA_946902985.2). Classification (NCBI taxonomy): domain Eukaryota; kingdom Metazoa; phylum Arthropoda; class Insecta; order Orthoptera; family Tettigoniidae; genus Meconema; species Meconema thalassinum. Next base: position 1,825,681,653 of record OX336388.2, read on the forward strand.
TTCAGGCAAAGAACGCCTTTTATAGAAAGAAGAATCTCTTCACATCCAGAAGTATAGACCTAAAAGTAAGGAAAAGACTATTGAAGACGTACGTGTGGAGTGTAGCGTTGTATGGTAGTGAGACCTGGACAATAGGGAGGTCAGAAGAGAAGAAGTTGATAGCTTTCAAGGCTTGGTGCTGGAAAAGAATACTTAAGATCAGTTGGATACAACAAATGACAAATTAAGAGGTACGGTATTCAGAAGAGCAGTAGAAAGTAGAATCTTTATGAAAAGTCTGAAAACAAGAAGAGCGAATATGTTGGGACATAGGCCTAATAGCCTGCTAGCAAGAGTAGTCGAAGGGATGTTAAAAGGAAGAAACACAAGAGGAAGATCACCACTTGCATACATCACACAGATAATGACAGACACGAACACGAAATCATATCACGAATTGAAGACGATGGCGGAGAATAGAGAGGATTGGCAAGTTGCTGCAAACCAGCCCAGGGCTGTTAACTTAAGAGAGAGTCTGTCAACACGATTGTACCCAATTGTATTGTGTGTTATTCCATTACCCTGAAAATAAATAGCCCTACATTGGAATAATAAATTCAGTTGGATAACCAGTTTCGGTCGCCAAGCGATCATCATCAGATTCCTTACACTCAAGTTATTGGATCTATGACTACATAGGTATGTAGGTTAAGGTATTTACAATATGTACACTTATTTAGATTCAATAGCCAATAGCTCCTTCGAGCTGGAACCATTTAAGTGATCTATAGCCTACTTTCCAATCTCGACGTTCCTCTGGCACTGTTACAAAGCAGTGAAACTGGAACTCTTCTCGGTTACCTATGGCTGGAATTTAATTTCATTTGTCCTCTGACCACCAAATATCATATGAAATGTATTTTAGAGCTGATATCGTTTGACTCGAAGTGCCAGGGATTATTCCCGTTATTCAAAACTCCGACTTGCTGGGCCTGGAAACAAGCCCATGATTATGGGGTAAGAAGGTGACCTCTGACGTCACGATGTCGAGGGTTGCAATGCGCCGATACGCATCAACTATTCTTTTCTTCTCCGGTCCCAAGAAACATCCAATGCTTCTCGCACTCGAACAGTCGAGATTTGGTCTGCCGTCGATATTAATAGCTCCCATAAGAGGGCATGTTTCTTGTACTGTTATTGTAGCCTCTATTCGGTGCAAAATTTATGGCACCTTGGAAGTAATAAACTTGCTCGATCGAGTTTTATGGACTGTTCATCAAGACATAAAGCACTTAAACTTGGTTTTTGTGAAATATGCTTGGTGATACACAAACAAAACACTGCGTCTCTAGTCGTAGCACTGGTTATTTCAACTCAGTACATTAAGTAATATTTGATGGTTTTGTATTGCTCAAATCATATTATTATAGAAAGCTTTAAAAACAATTTTCAGTGTTGTCTTGATTTTCTCACGTGGAGTCTCATATTTCCCGCCTAATATAACATTCCAAGCATCTGTGCGAACAAGTCGCCTCTATGATCCCCTATTCGCAGTTAGCACTGCAGCCTCTACTTCTACACCTCCTTTGAAATAGTTCTACACTGAATTTGATCGTCGCCTCCTATGTCTACCTCTGCTACTCTTACCCTCTACACCCCCCAGGGGCTCACACTTGTGGGACGTGGGTTGGCGACCACGGGACCCCAGCTGACTCCGGCATTGCTTCCACTTACTTGTTCCGGGCTCCTCTCCGTCTTTTTTTCCTGTCGACCTCTCTTGGTCAACTCTTGTTCTCTTCTGACCCCGACGGTATTAGATTATCCGAGGTCTAGGGAGTCTCCCCCATTCCCACCTTAATTGGCCCTTCTCTCATCTTTCCTGATACCTCATTCTTCTAGGGATCAGCCTTCTATTTCTTTTCATGATATCTCTTGACTTCTGCACAACGTCCTCAAGGAGGCAGGGTGTGTAGCCCCACCACTGCTGGTGTACCCTGGATAGTTCTACACCCTCAAGGGCTCACGGCTGGTGAGTTTGGGTGTTGGCGACACCAAGGGATTCCTGAGCTGGGTCCAGTTTTTCCCTTTATCCACTGACTTTGGGACGGGCCCTCTCCTCTTTCCCTTTCCTATCTGCCATTCCTGGCTCTCCTTCCTTGCAAGTCGCTCAATCCTGGAGGGTTGAGGGCATTTCTCTTTCTCCTGTCGTTTATTTGCCTTATTCTTCTTTTGTTTTCAATTTCTACTTCTAGTATGTAAGTGTGCAGTTAGTTTTAGTTATAGTTTGCATTACATTGTCATTTTCACTACCACCAAAACCATTAGGGGCTGATAACCTAGATGTTAGGCCCATTAAAACAACAATTATCATCATCATCATCATCCTCTACAGCCGAACTCATTAACCCTCTTAGACAGTTTCTTCTCCCCCATTCTCTTCACATCACCCACCATCTGAGTTGGCTCACACGAACAGCTTCATCTAGCGTGTTCGTTTCTAGTTTAGCCTTTATCTCTTAATTACGAGTACATTCCTGTCATTACTCCCGTCTATTTGTACCAAAAATCATTCCTCCTACCCTCATATCAGTTGTCTCTAGCTTATATAACAGTGAATATACCCAGCTCTCACTTCCATACAGCAAGGTCGGTCTAAATACTGAGAGATGTAGGGAGAGTTTCGTCGCTACACTAACTTCTTTATTGCAGAATATGGTAGATCGAAAATGAGAACTAACTGCATTAGTTTTCCTACTCCTCGATTCAATTTCAAAGTATGAAGCCCAATGACTTAAAATGTTCCACCTGCTCCAATCAACTTCCTCCTACGTGGCATCCTATTTTCTTTCATTTCCTTTCCTACCAACATAACCTTCGTTTCTGAAATGCTGACTTTAATACAATATTTCGTACATTTCTGTTCAAGTTCTAACTTGATTACTTGTAAGCTTTTGATGGAGTCTGTCATTACAACCAGCATAGATCAGACTGCTTACCTCGTTTCCACGTAATTGAATCCGAGCAAATCAGCAAATGATCTACGCTAGCGCTAGCCTAACACAATTGGACTCAAAATCGTATAGCCTCGGTGGCCGGGTGCAAGCTTTGTAATTTGACACCCAGAGGGTAGCTTGTATGTCGAATTTCGTTGTTCCTTGAATCACTATGAAAGTCAAGGAGGTTAGATATCAACGCTCCTTGGACACTATAGCGCTTTCTAGTAGATAAATGAGGAACTTTGTGTTGGCGCAAACTCCCGAGATTAATTTTGCCATTATGAACACGGCCTACTGAATTCAAATGGATTCTTTGACATGCCAACATCGTATGACATGCGTGTCGTATTTTTGCTGCCTTTCAAAAATCACTTACCACGGCAGGAGCGAACTTGCAATCTTGGGATTAGTAGACTGACACTCTATCCACTTACCCACCGTGGCCGACTGAAATGTTATGTATAAATAAATTGTTGTTGTCATGTAGCCCCATGTACTTAGGTGTACAGTATGTGAAATTCGTCTGAAAGTCTGTGTCATTGTGATGAGTGTACTAGTGTTTTTATTTATAATTAAAGAGGAATTTTGGGAAGGAGATGGCCGTGGCCTTAATTTTAGGTACCATCCTGGCATTCGCCTAGAGTAGACGTGGGGAAACCATAGAATACCACTTCTAGGACGATTGAGGTGGGAATTGAACCCATATCTTCTCAGTTCTGCATCAGGAGCCTAAGTGAATACCATTGCAGTCCTTGGACCAGAATTAAATATCTTGGCAGAGTCTGGAATCGACGCCACGGTGACAGCCAAGAATGCTACTCACTACGCCACGAGCTTGACCTAGTTAAACTGCACTCAACCTACCATCGCTCGTGTGAGAAGTACAACAAATTCCTCACTGCTTTCTAAGACGTATTAAATGTGGCGTTGCAAGTCAACACGACCCATTTGATTAATGTTTCCTTCTTACCTTTATTCTCTTTCATCTCCGTCTCTACCCTCATACATCCTTTGGCATTCATTTATCAAATGACGACACCTTTTGCATTCAAAAGGATATTCCGTTCTTCCCAAAAGATTACAGCGTACGGAGATGGGACCAACTACGAAGATATCCCACAAAGGAAAATATGGATATTCCTAAAGTGTAGGAATGGGAGCACTGACATCCCCTTTTCATTCTCACGCATTTCCAGCGCTGTGTGCCTTCAGTCTACCCAGACTATATAGACTAAATAGAATGACGTGTCTATGCATCGATTATTTCATAAACACATTTCGACTACTATTCATTTCAGGAGTTTACTCATGGTGAATGTCGGATATTTGTGACGTTTTCGTTTTAAACGTCCCTCTTTCCACGCCGGAGGGTGAAGGTAAATTTCACCGGGATGCGAAACGCGAAGACATGTCAAAATCTTCCGGAAGTCTTAACACTGTACCCATTGCAATAGGTAGATAGTAGATGGGCAAGGGGAATTTTATCCCACCCATTTTATTTGAACGCCCCTGTACCTTGTAGTGCATGTTAAATAGCCGATATCCCACGAACCAATAATCGTAGAGACTCGTGTGAGGATTCAAATTAAAGCGCGTTACGCCCCATTTCCAGCGATTTATTTATTTTTCCAAATTTTACCAAAAGGCCTAAATGCACAATACACAATTTTTTTAATTTCATGTATTTATTTTTTATTAATTACATTTTTAAACATCATTTTTTTAAGATTTTGCCAAAAGGCCTAACTGAATTTTTAAGTAGTTATTTTAGTTGACTAATTATTTATTTATTTAATTGATCTGTGTGTAGGTAGCTATCCCGACAGGGGGTCCCCTAGCGGGAGATGGGCTGTAAGAATTCTATCCCACCCATTTTATTTGAACGCGACTGTACCTTGCAGCACTCGTTAAAATAGTGGATATCTAGCGAAACAATATTCGTAGAGACTCGTGTGGGGATTCAAATCAAAGTGCGCAACGCCCTATTTGCAGAGGATCATTTATCTTTCCTATTTTACCAAAGGGCTTAAAGGCAAATGTCATATACAGTAGATAAATCAAGTCATACTATACTTTCTGCTACTTTGTTTCAGGCACTTCCCAAGGCCACTCTCCCCGAGCATTGCCGAAGACCCCCGAATATTTACGATTGCTACCCACACCTCCTCCCATGGCCATGCACACTTAAGGCTCCCTCCTTATGCCGGTTAAGGGATGCCCCTACCAACCACCCTTCCATCCCACCCCATCCCCTTACCTTACCCCAAACCCAATGATAAGAATAATAATAATAAAAATTAATAAAAAATTATTAAAAAATGATAATGATAATACTAAGCCATGCATGATTTCTCACGCCCGACCCATAATTCCCCTAAATGTCCCTAAATTCACCAAAATTCACAGATTTCTCCCAAATTAACAAAAATTATCCAAAATATACCAAAGTTATTCAAATCACCCCGAAATTCGCCACAGTTTACCAAAATTACCTAAAATATCTACAAAAATTTCTAAAATCACCCCACATTTTCCCAGATTCTTCAAAATTAACTACTTTTCATGGCCACGTCCCCCAGCATTGCCGAATATCCCCTGAGGCTAACGATTGGATTAGGAGTGGGAGGCGGTTAACAATTAAGAAGAGCAAGCGATACCCAGGCAATACTTCTATTGTTTATGTATATCTACAATATTTTACGCATAATACATTTCTCTCCTTAGTGTTTTTGTTGTAGTTTTAATAACATACAACGTATTGTTTAGCTCTTAATTTAAACCTTTTCTTAAATCTGTCAGGTTCTTTTTTAAACCATTAATTAAATGCAAACAGTTGAGCCCATACCCTTGAATTGTGCTGCATATTTATACACAGAATACGACTCTCTCCTTATGTTGCTTGGTGTAGCATTAATAGCATGCAGCTTAATTTTTGGCTTATAATTTAAATATTTATCTGAATCTTGTAGTTCCTTTTGCAGACAGTAATGCGATACAAACAGAGAGTTAAATTTTTTGATTTCTAACAAATTCCTAACTTTCTGTCTATATACTATCGGTTTTATTCCGTTTTTAGTTCTGTCCCTTCTTCCAGACATTCTAACCGAGAGCACTTTGAGATTTTTATTTTGCCTTTTATTTCTTGCATAGAAAATGTTATTAGCTAGATCCACAATCATCATCCTGCTTATAAGTTGCTGACTCTTCTCTATTAGTATATTTCAGTGTAAGTGTAAAAAAAAATCTCGATTTTAGCAAAAGGGTGACCATTAAATGTAGTCATTCCGTTGGTGTTGACCTCTACCAACGGGTTTTCTGTTTCTATATTTACAATGTCCAGTTCACCACACGGTTTCACAATAAACCCATCCTCTTTTAACAAGTCTAAATTAGCATGTCTCTTTTCAAATATAGATTTTAAATATTCTCTTAAGTACCACACGCATTTACATTTTTAGCCTACTTTTCACATTTAGCAAAAATGAGGAAAAAGTATACTTATGAGATCGATCCAGGAAAATGTGTGTCTGTCTGTCCTTCTGTCTGTCTGTCTGGCTGGCTGTGTGTGTGTGTGTCGTCGTCGTCCCCCCTATCAACTCCTAAACGGCTGCAGCAATCGAAACCACATTTAGTATGAGTAAAGATGTATACCGGAATATCTCAATCCCATATTTGAAAATGATGACAGTGCTACCAACTGCTGAAAAAAACGCCCTATAAATTTGACCTCCATGTTAGATATCATGGAAGATATACCTGGGGGCTATTCCATAATTGGCACTCATGTAGATAATACTATTTCAGTTTAATTTCCAGGGGGCCATACATGACAGTGTTGCCAAAATATTCTGATAGGTCCGATTTTTAAATGCATATAACTTCTACACTAACAATTGGATTTCAACCAAATTTTGTAAGTAATATGTGTACATAAACAGATATGACTGAGCGTATTCTTAAGAGCCACCAGGGCTGCCAACTGTTAATAATTTCTCTCTCTATTTTTTTATCCAAATACCAATATACCAGAAAGTATGCGAGTCGACAGCTTTAAACTATACCTGACATTTTAGTTTGATTTGGATTAACTTATATATGTCAGTTCTACCAACATGATTCTAAGCCTGCCGATAGGACCAATTTTCAAATACTTGTAACTTCTATACTATCAGCTGGATTTCAACAAAATTTCGTATGTGCTATGTGTAACATAACAGATATGACTCTAAATATTCTTAAGAGCAATCAGGGCTGCCAACTGTTAATAAATTCTGTCTATATTTTTTACCCTAGTACTGTATCAATATATCAGAAAGTATGCAAGCCAACATTATATACTTTGAACACGTATAGCACCTGACATTCTAGATTAATTTGGAGTAATTAATATAAGTCAGTGTTACCAACATGATTCTATGCCTGCTGATAGGTCCAATTTTATAATACATGTAACTTCTATACTAACAAATGGATTTCATCCAAAATTGGCACAACAATCCCATAATATTTCAGATTATTTATAACCAGCACACGCATGACATTGTTGCCAACATGCCTTTACGCTTGCTGATAGATCCAATGTCTAACTGCATGTAACGATCATTGGACTTCAAGCAAATTTTGTATTCTGTACCTTAAGAGATGGAACTAAGAATATATTCAGACACCAGGGCTGCCAACTGTAGTGCTCTATTTGGCTTCATTATACCAGGTATATTTCGAACTAATTAGAGATTTCGATATTACCAACTTAATTTTGTCATTATTCTAGATAGGTTCATATAGCCTACTGTAGATTAATCATTGGCATGAATCTTAATTTTAAGAAAAGTAGGCTCTTTAGTTCGTCACGGAACTTCTTGTTTCTTTTTAACAAGCATTCCAACACGTGGATAAGTTTCGTTGTTATTAACAGTATATGCAGAGAGTTTGTATCTCCCATTCACATTTAGATTTTGCCATGGAGTTTGTTTAAGTAATGTGTGAACCTGTTTCTCACATCAAATATTGCCTGTTCTTTCTGGAACACTGCTTTGTACTCTTCCTTGAGAGCTGTATTCGCTGCAACATACTCTATCTTCCTTTTCATGATAGCAATTTCGTCTAACTCCAATTCGTTAACTTACACTTAGCACATTGACTGTACTTAATGGGTTGATTTCCTTAAGAGAGTATGGTTTAAGTCTGTTACGTTTATTGGTTCTTTTCCTTAAAACCTGTGTAAGAATATTATTCGTAGTTATCAATCCTAATTCGCTAATGTTTATGTTTGCTGGTATCATGGAGAACAATATCTTGGATTGAGAAAATAATGTTTCCCCGTCTTTAATGTAGCATTTCTGTATAATGCAAACACTGTCGTTTCCCAAATCATCGTTAACAATTTCTACAATGTTTACGGGTAAGTAATTAAAGGGGCAGATGTCCTCGCAGTTCCGCCCCTTAAAACAACTATAACAATAATAAGTAGTTAAAACTATAGGCATAGAGAGCATAGTCTGTAATCTTATCCCGATCTTGTCCAATACGCAGTTCGATTTGAACGTCAGTCAATTTCAGAGTATTTTAATTACGCCAGTAATCAAATTGCAAAACACTGTTAAACAACACACAGCAACGGTATCGATCGTTATCAGCTAGTTTGGTCCACATGGAAGCGATAGACACCGAGTAGAGCGGCGCCGCTTTTAAATAATGTTTGTTGGCTTCTAATACACTAACACAATCTTCGAATGGGTCAAATAAACCATCTATTTTGTAATTGTAAATGGTTGCCTCCTGTCTTGTAATTCCATGTTCTTTAGCTAAAGAAGATATAAACGTTTCCTTTAGACGGGTGTCCGGACATCTGATAAAGTCTATAATATGGTTTCCAATGACTTTGTTTACACCTGGACTTGTAATTTGACGTATGAATTTAGTATATATCTTTATTCTGGAATTAGAGTTCATCCATGTTAAACAGTTTCTACCAACCGTTTAATCATTGCTCACAATCACATTGCACTTTTATCGATACTCTACATCTCACAAAAGTTACGATTCGATGTTAGGCAATCAAACATCCCTGTTTTGTTAATAATCACCTGCAAAATCTTGCGTTATGTCCAAATCCATAAGGAAAAAATCCTCCACGCAAAGCTGTTCCAATATCCCTGGGAGTTGGGCTAACAGAACGTCTAATTTAATATCGGCCAGTTCCACTTTTTATGGTATAACCACAGTGATTTTATACTTCTCCATTCCTTTCTCCTCAAGTTGTTCCCCGAGTCCAGGTGCCATAGCACACTCGCCTTGACACCGTGTTTAGCAGAGATACATTTGTAGAATTTACTACGTAAATAGAGGTTGAAAGCATCACACACACCCTTCTTTAGCAGCACAGACTTCCGCTTCTCCAATTGTTCTTGGCTCCACTTGGTCACAAATCTTAGCCACCATAATGTTATCGCAAAACTGATTCATAATCGGAGTAAGTTGATTAACATTTTTAGCCTATTTTATTTTCTTGCAAAAAATGAAAGTGGACTTATGAGATCTACACGGGTCAAAAGTTGTCAGTCTGTCAGTGTGTATGTGAGTGAGTGCGTATTATGCCCCTCCACCCTATACATTCAAACACGACGATAGCGAATTGAACGAAATTTGGTACACTAGCAATTAGCACCTCAGTGTCATGTTTTATATTGCCGCCATCTTTACCGAAACTTAATGGTGGCCACTCATATGGTCTAAACTTAAATATAAAGAACGACCAATCTATCAGATCTTAACCAAATTTTGTAAAAACATACCTTCATATAGGACGCACCTTTTCACCAAACTACGAGGTTATGAGCCATACCATTTCAGGATGGTAGCCGTGTGAATTATGCAATCTTTACAATCCATAACTTGGGATCCACCAGTTCCGATTATCGAACCGAGATTGTTTAAAATGTTCTAAAGTACGTGGTCCGTTCGAAATTAAAAGTATATTATACTGCAGAAATGACTTTAAAAGCTGAGCCGTCTCTGTTAGAAGACAAGATGGCAGCTGATCTCTCATTCTGACCGATATTTCACTAATATGAGTATGTGGCATGCAATATAGCCTTCTGATAGAAGTAATATAAACTTTGTATGAAATGGATTATAATGAATATATACCCCAGTGACGAAATAGTTTAGCTTATGTCATTATTTGCTAAGACGTATATAAATCTGTTGGTAACGTGAAATTTTTGTGGACACGTTTGGCTCTGTGGTCAGAGCTTTGGTCTTTCACCCAGCCAGCCGGGGTTCAAAACCTATTAGAGTTTTCTTTTGCTTCATTTTTTATTTATTGTTTTTTAAGTACTGAGGCGTTATAAAATTGAGCGTTATGTTGTGCATTTTGCAATGGAAAATATATATTTTATTGAAACATAGGTCACCACCAGATCTGCACGAGTGATATCTACAAGCAACCATTTGAACTATGCATGTCCTAACCACGGCCTACTAGATGTGAGCTGCGCTCTATGCCGGCCTTGACATTCCCAGTTAGTGAACTAATGCATATGGTGTACCGTTGTTGAAAAATTTCCTCTTGTTGCCGATAGAGCGTACTCTCGCCCAAGATAGGTGTGATTACAAATTAGCTGTGCAGTAGGTTTATTAAATGTGTTTCCCCCAGTGACACGTTTGGACCAACGAAGTTTGGTTTCAGTTTCAATTATTGTAATTAGTCGGTGATGATCGGAATTCCTACGTTGTTTGGAGTGTTTGCTATGAATTTGTAAAATAATGGGGTACATTATAAACTATGAATTGAACGCCGCTGCTCAGATCCAGTGTGTCATACTGTTGTGTGTTATTTTTAACTTCCAATTGGAAGAGTATGCGAGGTGATAAGGATAATGAGTTATAACTATACCCATACATGTTCTTTGCTGAACATCTTGTTATTACTTAGGAGCGTCTCGTTTTCTGTGCAGTTGATATTACCAATGTGTGTAACCAGATTGTTCTGGTTTTTCAATAACAACGGCAAACCAAACCACTCGTCGGTAGGCTTCGACCTGTTCCCCATAAGTTGAGGAACGCTGAACACTTTATATAGAGACATTTTTGCACTTTCAACTACCACGAAGTACTGATCGACTGCATCTATCGCATCCCTTTTATATCATTACTCAGTTCTAATTTTAGATTATGACGTAACCGACAACGCTTGAGTGCAGAAAGCAGTACATGCATATATACACAATCTTCCGAACATTGCCGGAGATTACCATAGGTTAACGATTGCTACCATCAAATGTAGTTTTTTCCATGGGTGTTGAACTATGATAACGGTTTTATTGTTTCCACAATGTACAGTCAACCACACATTGAGCCACTACATTTACAATTTTCACTTTTCAACATACACTTTAAAACGCGTGGATAGATTCCATTGTTTTTAAATGTAGAGAGATTGACACCAAGAGCCCGCCGATGAGCCAACTTGGTGTCCTAGGCGAAACCCCACACAAGACACGGCACAAACCTAGAAGATTTGCTGAGTTTTAATTCACTGGCCGTGAAAGCCAATATACCATCTTTTTGGAAGCCTTCATAGGGAGGTTGAGGCTGCTTGAGCTTTAAGTTCTCGCAGTCAAGAGGTGCAGTTGCACCTTATATAATGGGAGGTGGCGCGCAGTTCGCTACTCCAGTGGGAGTCCGGGCGGGGACACCAAGAGCCCGCCGATGAGCCAACTTGGTGTCCTAGGCGAAACCCCACACAAGACACGGCACAAACCTAGAAGATTTGCTGAGTTTTAATTCACTGGCCGTGAAAGCCAATATACCATCTTTTTGGAAGCCTTCATAGGGAGGTTGAGGCTGCTTGAGCTTTTAGTTCTCGCAGTCAAGAGGTGCAGTTGCACCTTATATAATGGGAGGTGGCGCGCAGTTCGCTACTCCTGTGGGGGTCCGGGCGGGGACACCAAGAGCCCGCCGATAAGCCAACTTGGTGTCCTAGGCGAAACCACACACAAGACACGGCACAAACCTGGAAGATTGCTGAGTTTTAATTCACTGGCCGTGAAAGCCAATATACCATATTTTTAGAGAATTTGTTTTCTCACTAACATCTATAATTTGCCAGGAACTACGTTTCAAGGAAAGTGAGAACCAGTTTCGTACATCCACAATCACCTATTTTTTCTCCAACACCACTTCGTACTCTTCTGTTAGGGCAGTGTAGTTTGGTGGCTTATTTGGCGGCCTATTTGATGGTCGCTTGTTTGGCGGCTTATTTCATGGTCGCTTATTTGGTGGCTTATTTGATGGTCGCTTTGAAAGCTTATTTAATGTTTGGTTTTTGGAAAAAACCCATGTGCCTCCCTTGGTCTTGGAAGAGTCTCGCAGCCTTAATGTGTTGTTGTTGCTAGCTTAATAACATAGCAGTGAGGTTAGTAATGCTGTCCAGATTCAAACTGCTAATCACAATATAAACACTAAGTAACTCAGTGCACTTATTGGTAGATTAGATAATATTTGTATATAATTTTAAACCTCAATGCAGTGATCAGGATCTAATGATGATTGCTTGAAGGTCATTATAATAGTAATCATAAATAATTATTTTAATGTTTTCCAGGAGTATTATTTACGTATTGTTCTAGTAATCATGTCACTCATGTAATTGTTTTAATAATAGATCATATTATACTTACATAAAAATTGTACCCTTTGTTACCGTACTATAATTTGTTTTCTTTTAATAGATATAATACATTAGGTTGGTTCTTTATTTAATTATTCTATATTCTAATTTGTATAATTCATTTTGTATGAAGTGTCCGCTAATTGGCTTGTTTAGTTATAAGTATATTTTATATTTAGTTTTTCTTAGTTGTTAAGATAGGTTTATTTTTTATTTTTATTTTTTTATTACATAACTTCAAGCCAGAACATTGTATACGCTACATAAAGGGGCTATTTAGCCTCAGTGGCAGTTATCTATGAATACATTCAAATTCAAATATATTATATACCGTGCATTATAACCCGCCCAGCCATTGGGTAAATTCGTGTTGACCGACTGAACAGTTAAATTGACAATCCTTAATTACAATTTTCCACCCTACTGTAGCCAGCTCAATAACGGAGGCTATCAAGGATATTCCTTAAAATTCAAGTGAATAAAGCTAAGAACAACAACAACAACAAATTGATAGGCAAATAGCATGTGAAATCATTGAGAATACCGTAAAAATATTCCATGTCTAATTTGAAATACAATTACGATTGTACCTAATCATTTTACAAAAAGAGGTTCAAAATAATAGGTTTAGAAGGGATCGTACGTGAAAAACTTTAATTTATAGGCACATTAAGGATACACAGTAGTAGGGAACTGAAAAACATCATTATTTAAAATGGTTACCATACTTGTCCAACCACTTGTTCGAACGGTACGTCCATACACCCATACTGACATGTAAGAAGCCTGCGTCCAATCCTTAGAGCCATAGTGAAGAAGCATATCGAGGGAAATGTGTCGTAGTAACTGACATCATTCACTGTCACTCTCCTAGTGAGGAAATCAACCAATATCTCGCACTACTGGTTGCAGAAAACTGTCGCCATAAGTTGGATAGAGCCGTTCGGTCTTCCTTGCAAAGTGGACCCGATGGGTATCCGACTTCAAAGTTGCTCGATTTTTCTATCGTGTAGAATGTTAAACACACGCTTCATCTCGTGTTACGATACCCAAGAACTGGATCACACTGCACATTTCTAGTTTTTCGCATGTTTCCGTGTTTGCAGCCAACTGTCAACAAATATTGCGAGGGTCTGACGCAACACATGCATCATCTAATGGCTGTATGGTGAAGATGTGTTCTCCTGCTCAAGTCCTGGTGAAATGTTTAAACACGGGAGGGAATATGTTACTCGTCAGATCTCCTGTAGCGGCTTCGGTGGCGTAGTTGGTAGCATGCTGAGCTTCTACGCCCAAGAACGCGGGTTCAAACCCGGCCGAAGTCGTCGGATTTTTAAAGAACGTTAAAAATCCCTGAGTCTGTCTTCCTTTGGAGGGGAAGTAAAGCCGGCGGTCCCATGGCATAGATTTATGCCATGTTAAAGAACCTTCCACTAATTACACCTGTGTGAAGCTAAATTTATATAGGTTAAACATTTGACTGACGTTCTTAGGTTCCTACGTTCGTCGTCAGGAGCTGACTGCGGTGGCATCTGGTAACTATGTTCTGAACTAGTTGGTCGTTGACGGTGGCGTTTGGCGGCAAAAGTAGGAACTACTTGGAAAAATTGATTGTCTATAGTCCTTACTTGAATTAAAACAGATATACACACTAATACAGTCATCACAATTAACACCGGTTATCAGACAGATTCTACACACACCCAAAGTACACGGGGCTACATGACCGCGTTGTCGCAGCCCCTAAACTAAGGAACCAACCAACCAGACCTCCTGTAGCGTTGTTATTATCTGCCTCGCTGCGTAGTGGATAGCATTCTTGGCTGTCAACGTGGAGGTCCGGGTTCAGTTTCTGACTCTGCCAAGAGATGTTATTCTGGTCTGAAGGCTGGAACGGGGTACACATAGCCTCGTGAGACAAAACTGAGGAGAGACGGGTTCGATTCCTACCTCAGCCATCCTGGAACTGGTTTCCCGTGGTTTCTCAATTACATTCCTGGTAAATGCCGGGATGGGACTTAACCCAAGACCATGGCTGCTTCCTACCGCAATCTTACCTCAATTACAAATATACACACTAGTACAGACATCACAGTGCCACAGGTTATCAGATAACTTCCACACACACCCAAGTACACGGGGCTAACGCCTTTGTATTCAAGTTCAGTAGAGACTTAGATCGTACTCCTTGAAACGCTTAGGGGCAGAAGACCTCATAGTTACGCCCCTTAAAACTTCAATAACTAACTAATCAGTCGAAGCTTGTTGCCCCGACAAATTCCTTACAACTAGTTACCATGGCAACAAGAGCAAGCCGACTTGAAGCATGTGCGATACTTACATGCTTGGTTGGTTAGTTCCTTAGTTTAAGGGCTGCGACAACGCGGTCTTGTAGCCCCGTGTACTTTGGGTGTGTGTAGAATTTGTCTGATAACCGGTGTTAACGGTGATGGCTGTATTAGTGTATGTTATCTGTAATTCAGTTACGGACTGCAGACGATCAATTTTTCAAGTAGTTCCTACTTTCGCTACCGTCCACGACACCTAGCTGCAGACTAGGTTACTAGATGCCATCGCAGCCAGCACGTGGTGATGAACGTTGGAACTAATAGAGCGTTATCAAATAATCTAACCTACAAATTTTGGCTTCACACAAGTGTAATTAGTGGAAGGATCTTTTTCTTGCCATAAATCTATGAAATGGGCCCGCCGGCTTTACTTCCCCTCCGAAGGAAGGCATACTGAGGGATTTTTAACGTTCTTAAAAATCCGATGACTTCGGCCGGGTTTAAACCCGCGAACTTGGGCATACAAGCTCAGCATGCTACCAACTACGCCACCGAAGCCGCCTACTTATATGTTTGTTGTAGTTGTTAATTTGTATTATGAGCTTGGGACATCTTTGTCATCAGCCCCGTGTACTTGGAAGTGTGTTGAATTTGTCTGATAACCGGTGTTCTTTGTTGTGACTGTAGTTGTGGGTTTGACCGTATTGATTTAGAGTAGGTTCCCTTGACTTGAAATAAGGTACAGTCCCGGCATTTGCCTGGAGCGAGTGTGAGAAAACACAGGGGGTGGGGAAACCTCACTCAGAATAGCCACTGACAGCACTGGGATTAAAACCTCCAATCTCCGGACTTGCCTTCGCGGCCCTGGTGCATGGTTTTCGAACACAGCGATACTCATGTTGCGAAGAGATGAATAAATACATATTCATGAGTCGATGTTTCTCAGAATGGTGGAGGAACTTTAATTGTTGTTGCTTGAGTCTTCATTCTGGTGTGATGCAGCACGCCATGCCTCCCTGTCCTCAGCTAATCGTTTCATCTCTAAATAGCTACTACACCTTACATCCGAGGCAATATATTTAACATATTCTAACCTTGGTCTACCCTTACAGTACTTGTCCTCGACCCTTCCGTCCACTACTTAATTTCCTATTCCTGGGTATCTAAGCACGTGTCCTACCAACCTATCTCATCTCTTCATTAGCAGTCGCCAGAAACATCTCTCCTCTTACATTCATCTTAATACCACTTCATTGTGGAGGGGCAGATGACCTCGAAGTTCCGCCCCTAAAAACAACAAGTAGTTCCGTGAAGAACTATACAGCCTATTTTCATATATCCTACTTATGTTAATTGCCACTATTTAACATACAAAATTTCAGTTTGATTGCTGTAATTGATTCGTAGATATTGAGAACCGACTAAATATTTCGGATGGTCGCCATGTTGGATTTTATATATGTAGGTCCTAGAGTTATGTACTGTTACATGCAGATTATTGTGAACGTGTAGTATTCAAACTTCAATCGCATAATTAGGACACAAGAAAAAACAAGGAGATTTTAAAATTTTTCACAGCAGCCATCTTGAGGTTATGGAAACAATTGAAATAAATTAGATGCCAGTGGATTAACATTCGGATAAAGATTTACTGTACCAAGTTTCACTGCACGCGGATGGTTAAATTGCGAGAAACGTCCATGTGAATATTTATAATTCGCGTCACCGCCATGTTGGATTTGTGATCACCAGGTTATTTAAAGTCCTATAGGTGAACTTAAGTTCATAGCCCCTATGAACATTAAAAAGCAGTTTGATTGCTAAAATAGATTCGTAGATATTCAGTATCGTCTAAATATTTCGGATGGTCGCCATGTTGGATTGTTAAATGTATAGGCCATAGGGTCATGTACCATTAAAGGAAAATTATTGCGTAGGTTCATTATTCAAAATTTCACTTCGATCGCATGACTACATCACAAGAAATAAAAACTTAATTTTAAAATTCGCACTGCCGCCATCTTGAGGTTATGTAAACAATTGAACTAAATTAGATACCAGTGGATTACAATGTGTATAAATATTTCCTGTACCAGGTTTCAGTGCACTTGGAACATTAAATCGCAAGAAAGGTCTATTTAAAATGTTCAAATTCGCTTGGCCGCCATGTTCGTTTTGTAGTTAACCGGTTTTTGAAAATCTTATAGATGGACTTCCAGTAGTGCCCTTTATCTCAGTACAAAATTTTAGGGAGATGCCGCTAATAGTTTCAGAGATATAGAATGCCAGTGAAATATTTCGCACATCCGCCATCTTGTGATTATGTAAACAATTGAACGAAGTTAGATGTTGGTGCATTACAATGTATATAGACATGTACTGTACCAAGTTTCATTGCGTTTGGTTGGTCAAATCGTGAGAAACGTCTATTTAAAAGTCGCAAATTCGCTTGGCCGCCATGTTCGTTTTGTAGTTACCAGGTTTTCAAAAGTCACATAAGTGAACTTATAGTAGTTCCCTCTATCACCATAGAAAATGTCAGGGTAATATCTGTAATAGTTTCGGAGATATTGAATGCTGGTGAAATATTTCGCACAGCCGCCATGTTGGATTGGTGAGTCGTAACAAAATTTCAAGGGCACGGTCGAGGTCGCCGGGAATAGTGCTATGAACTTTCCGGGTTTCACTGAAATCGCTCCTGCCGTTTAGATTTTATTAGGGGGGGACACACACACGAATCACACACACACACACACACACACACACACACGCGCGCACACACACACGGACAAAAGGTGATCTCATAAGCCTATTTTTTCAAAATTGAAAATAGGCTAAAAATAACTAACTAACTAACTAACTAACTACCACTTCATTGTTACTCTATCGACCCATTATTCTCCTGTAACACCATTATTTTAAATGCTTCTATTCTCCTCTTATATGCTGCCCCAAAAGTCCGATAGTGCAATCATGGAAATGATTTTCCGTGGTTTTCGACTTCTACTCCAGACGGTCCAGACAAAGGCATTCAAAAATGACTTCCTAATTCCTAGATCTATTTTAGATGTCAACAAATTTCTTTTCTGTAGAAATACTTTCCATTCCTGAGCCAACCTACTTCTTATATCCTCATTGCTTCCTCCATTACTGATTTGGAACTAACTTGCACCACAAATATCGAATATGGTATCGAATTTATGCAGTATATACAACTTACCACGTGGTGATCTAGTCACCTACTGCAAAACATTTTCGAATCAACTCCTAATTGAATTATTATACTGTACCAATAAATGTACTCATTAGGGGCTATATTGTATTTTATTGATATTGTAACGTAAGGAATTGGTATCTCTATGTGTTCAATCAAACTCTTTGTTTTTCCCTTTCAGTTCCTCCGATGATCTGGATACAAAACCAACTAGTTGGGGCTCACGAAGGTCAACAGATGACTTTGGAGTGCCACAGCGAAGCTTACCCCAAGTCTATTAACTACTGGACGAGAGAACACGGAGAAATCATAGCCCAAGGTGAGTCAAGACAATTATTCCAAGATTTATTGTCCAGTAAATGTAATGCGGCAAAGTGGATTAATCTTTGTTTGCGGACTCGCATGGTGTATGCCTGTAAGTAGTCTATGAACTCGGATATCATTTGAACTATATAGATATCGTACGCTCCTGGGAAGGATTGAAACCTTATCCCACCTTGATATATTTAAATAGCGCCAAGATTTTGATGACAAATAGGTGACTAATATATGCTACTAATCCCGCCGTTAGTTTCGCTAGGTCTGTTAGCCAAAATGGGTTCATTGAACCGCATTGTTGTTGACATACAACATATTGAACCGTACCTTAAACTGTTCCATGAATACATTTATTTATTTTCATTCATTAACTTTATTAGCAAAAGGGGGTAATTCCCCAGTGGCAAATTGTGCACTTACAGAAAATTACTATCAATAATATCAAACACACTTAATGTTCACAAGTCGCGATTTGGAAATTGTAGTAATTACATCGGAGTATTTGCACAACATTTCAGTCTTCTCTTACACGTAAATACGTTTCGGGAAAGGCCTTAAGACTGTGGCAGGTAATGAGTTCCAATTATCAATACTACGATTAATGAAAGCATGCTTCCCATTTTGTACGCTAATTTGGCCCTCAACTTTGTGTGGATGAACTGCCCTGCTCAGGTAAATGGGATTTCCTAGACGTTTGCTTATTTCTTCCCATGCTAGACGATTACTCTAAGTGTTAAACATAGCGTATAGTCTGGATATCGTCTTCTATCTTCCACAGTTTCCAACCCTGGGTATTCTGTCATTCGATTTACACTACTTCTAGGATTAAAATCGTTGAGCGCAAACCTTGCTGCCTTCCTTTGTACCATTTACAGATCATTGATGATCGCTACTTGATATGGGTCCCAAACCGCTGAGCCGTATTCCAAGATTGGCCTACCAGGGTCAAATATCCTAATTCTTATGTGGTGGAAGTAATGCCTATTAATACTTTCATTGCAAACTGAAGTAATTTGTACACTTTGGAGACGACACAACCCACATGGGTACTCCATTTCATATCATTTCTTACGTGGATGCCCAAGTACAGGGGATGTTTCATAAGTAATGTGGTTTTGTTTTTTAAGAAAACTTTATTTGAAAGTTTTCTGACAAGAAATGAAACTATTCTTCAAAGTAGAGACCATCAAATTCTATGGTCTTGCTTGAGTCATCATTCAGCGAGGTTTCTTATCCCGCGACGATACCAGTCTCTGGGTTTTGATACGAAGAATTCGGCGAGACAAAATTCCACAGCTTCAATGGTTTCGAAATTTCTTCCACACAAGCAATGATACATGGATCGAAAAAAGATGGTAATCTGAAGGCACAAGGTCAGGAATGTATGCTGGATGTGGTAGCAGCTCAACTCCTCCCAATTCCTGAATGTTTGTCATGGTAGTTCATGCAGTATGAGGTCTCGCATTGTCCTGCTGCAAGATAACTCTATTTCGATTACTAATGCTGAGTATCTCCGTCTTAAAATTTCATGAACTTGTTACAGTTGTTGAGAATAAATATCCGCATTGAGTGCACGCCCGTTTGGAAAAAATTCCCAGTGAATCACTCGTTCAAAATTCCATCAGACACGCATCACTTTGGGGCTGAACTGATCCTAACAATGACTTTGACGGGTTGAAGGGGACTGAGCCACTGTTCCAAGGCGTCAGTGTTGCGGTAATAGACCCATCTTTCTTCACATGAGACAATATTCTCCTGATAAATCTATCATCCATGGGGGTTACCGATAAGATGACGACAGATATCCACTCTACGTTGAGCATGCTCAAGGGTCAATTTATGAGGAACAGATCTACAGCTTCAGATTAATTTTGCAAGTTTCTTAACCTGGCGATGTATTGTATCATTTGATACACCAAGTTCTTCTGACAGCCTACGAGTACAGTACTCCTCTGTGGATTTTCTTCCAAAACTCTGCGTGTATTCTCAATATCCCATAGTTTAGGTCTTCCAGATCGCGGTGAATCTCTAGTGTTTTCTTGTCCAGTGTTGAAACGTCAGGACCATTGTTGTACCACACGCTCACTAACGACACCTTCTCCTCCCACTTCACATAATATTTGAGCCGTGGCATCAGCATTGTAATCTTGTTTCAAGTAGTGCTTTAGAAGGACGCTAACTTCCAACTTTGTACGTTACATTTGTGATGGTGTATCAACAACTGACGACTACATTCTCGCAATATACACAATTCTAGTCATGGCCTCCTGTAAATAGCATTGGTGAACCAAATAAAACCAATCCTACCTAATAAAACACCAAACTTTAAAATCGGCATTAGTTATGTTGAGACATCCTAATATTAGCACGAGTCTTTTTCTACAAGTATTTCCGAGCCGATATTATAATGAAAATCATGCCTTCACCCTCTCCATATTCTCATGAGACTACATTTACTCGTATTTATATTTATTTTGTTGTCAACCGCCCATTTATGGACCAGGTAGAGGTCAGTTTGTGTAAATCGTAGTTGTCTCGTGAGCTATAAATTTTTCGGTATATTACACAATCATCCGCAAAAAATTGGCAGTCACGTCGAATCCCATTCGGTAAGTCGTTAATAAGTGCCAGAAATAACAAGGGCCCAAACACACGGCCATGAGGGACACCTGACGTTATAAAAATTAACGGTCTAAGTCTGACAAAGGTCACTGATGGTCATTTGGACGAAGCGCGTCAGCTAATGTTACACATTGCCACAGCTGCAAACAAGTTTACTCGTGGACAACGGCGAGGATATGATTCATTGGTCATTTCAATGGATTAATATGCCTATGAATGAACAACAGGGATGTATTTAAACGAGGGTGTCTTTTCAGGACATTTTTACGTCTCCCTCTCTCTGTTGTTGTTTGAGTCTTCAGACTTTTGACTGGTTTGATGCAGCTCTCCATGCCTCCCTGTCCTGAGCTAATCGTTTCATCTCTACATAGCTACCACACCCTACATCTGAGGCAATCTGTTTAACATATTCTAACCTTGGTCTACCCCTACAGTTCTTATCCTCGACCCTTCCTTCCATAACTAAGCTTGCTATTCCTGGGTGTCTTAGTATGTGTCCTACCAACCTATCTCTTCTCTTCATTAGCAGTCGCCAGAAACATCTCTCCTCTCCCACTCGTCTTAATACCTCTTTGTCTGTAACCCTATCTACCCATCTGATCTTCATCATTCTCCTGTAACACCACATTTCAAATGCTTCAATTCTCCTCTTTTCTGCTGCACCAAAAGTCCAAGTTTCACTTCCATAGAGCGCCACGCTCCAGACAAAGGCTTTCAAAAATGACTTCCTAATACCTAAATCTATATTCGATGTCAGCAGATTCCTTTTTTGTAGAAATGCTTTCTTTGCCTGAGCCAACCTACTTTTTATATCCTCTTTGCTTCGTCCATCACTGGTTATTCTGCTTCCTAAGTAACAGAAGTCTCCTACTTCCTTCACCTATTTACCTGTCAATTTGATCTCCATAGAGGTTTCTGATTTATTTCGGCTGCATTCCAGTATTTTTGTTTTACATTTATTAATTTTCATCATGAATTCTTTCCGTAAGACAGAGTCCCTCTCTCTACTGTCACTGATAAGCTATTCCAACAAAACTTCTATGCCCAAAGTAATACAATATTATCCCAGTATTTGAATTTTACACTTAATTTTAGTGATCGTTTTGGGACACCTCTCCTAAATTTGGGATTTCAGGCGAGTCCACATGTTAAAGGCATCATTGTTGAGCACAGCACTCTTGGCTGTCATCGCGGAGGCCCGGGTTTGATTCCCAGCTCTGCCAAATAGTATTTAATTCTGATCTAAAGATTGGAACGGGATACACTCAGCCTCGTCAGGCGTACACCTGAGAAGAGCTGGGTTTGATTCCTATCTCAGCCATCCTGGAAGTGACTTTCCTTGGTTTCCCACTTCTACTCCAGGTAAGTGCCTGGATGATATCTAACTTAAGGTCACGGCTGCTTGATATTCAAATACTACCTCGATTACAAGTACACACTCTAGTACAGATATCACAGTGACACAGGTTATCAGAACACACCTGCACACACCTAAGTACACGGGGCTACAAGACGACGATATTGAAAATCCACTAAAGAATCAGAAACAATTAATTGTTGAGAAAACATATGCATAAAGGCTAAAAAATATGTAAGTTCCGAGACAGTAGCCTACTTAAGAAATCACTAGCTAGTCTAATGCATTTACCACCTTCTCCATTGCTCTCATATGTGTTTTTAAGAGTGCCTTTTCTTACTTTACACACCACACAGTAAGAATGTAATCTCTGACTGTTGACGATGTTGTGCGTAATATTTAATCCTAATCGTGCCACCTGTTGAGCCTTAGTGCATGAATTTGTTATGTGAATCTGTTGAAATTGTGTACAGGTGTGCTGTGAGTAGCCCGTTTAGAGGACATCCTCAAGTGTCTGCCGAGCCTTGCGTGACATCTTCGACAATACAGTACAACCATTCACTGGACTAGAAACACTCCCCTTCTTCCTATATACAGTAGCTGCTGATGTCTCATTACCATAGCTTATCAACCTATGAGCCGTGACCCTTGGATAACCTACATGGGGAGTGCTTGGTGGGTCGCAAGCTCTTCAGATAAAGCTGTGCGGTGTGCATATGCTTCTGTATTATCTTTGCCGACAATATTATTAAAAGTGATTTTCCTGAAAATTACAGTTAAATAAGTCAGCAGTACTCATCAGGTGGTCATGGCATACTGTTTTGAAATTCTTCAGTTAGGTGACATTCCTGACATTGACTGGTAGAGAACTTCACGGTAGATCCAGTGGCCACAAATGATTTGTTAAAGCAGGAAGTTTGGTGCAGGGAAACAGCAAGGGAGGATACAGAATGCGTATTATTACTATGGAAAGATGAGAGCAGTTTAAATTGATGGGAAAAGTACAGAGGTGTTTTGGATTTGTAACATGTAGATTATAATTAGGATATGATAGTCCCTGCGGTTTTCCGGGTTTAAACCATATTTGAGTGTCAGATAATAGTGAGTCTTCATTTCTATATCAAGACGGCGCTGAGTGGTAACTCTCTGGATATCAGAGCGATGATCGTAATTTCGCAGACGAGACTTCCAAGCATATGCTTGGAGTAGAAGTGGAAAACCAGCAAATCCTCTTCTAAGATGACTCAGGTGTATATCGAAACAATCTTTTCAAAGCTGCGTATACTATGTTCCAAACCTCATTGCATTTCTTGGTAGATCCAGGAATCAACCTCGGAGTCCTCACGGTGTATTAGCTAGCATTCTTCGCTCTTACTTCTGAGGTCTGGGTTGGATTCCCGGCTGTGCAAAGAATTCAATTCCGGTCTGAGGCCTGGAAAGGAACAGACTCAGTCTCGTCAGGCGCAACTGAGAAGACGTGTGTTTGAACACAACTTCATGTATTTCTATGCCATAAGTAATTCTTTGTCTGTATTGATTTGTTGATTATATTTAAGTAGGGGACCTGTGCGAGAAATCTCACATGTTCATTAACCAACCACCCGCCCGGCTTTAATGTTATGTGGGCTTCTATAAATATGATTATTTGTCTAATTTACGCACTTTTTAAACAAATTGTCGATATTTATGTAATCAGAGTGCAATTCGTCACTGTTGCGGGTGATTCTATTTGAATAATGTTTTCAATGCACAATGGGCTATGTGCGCCCCTTGTCTACAGACTACCCGCCCGGCTATTGTGCGGGCTTGACGCGCCACAGTTCTGCCAGGGGCTATCGTCTCTTTTTTATTTGTTTAGACACACTTTCTAAACGAATAAATATATTTCCGTTGACTTTTGAAGAAATACAAGATTTTTCCTGTACTAATGAGACGATTTGGAAGATTTTGGCGTAAAACGCACATTCTAAATCCTTCTGGTTCAGGAGCTTGAGTTTTTCGTCGGATGGACTTAGCGTATCATATAATAGAGTTCCCCCACTTTTCAAAAATAATTATTTTAGCCTACTTTGCAAAAATTAGGAAAATGTCTGTCTGTCCTTCTGTCTGTCTGTAAGTGTGTGTGTGTGTGTGTGTAGTCCCTCCCCATCAACTCCTAAATGGCTGCAACTATCGAAACCAAATTTGGTAAGAGTAAAGATCTATACCTGAATATATCACGGCCGTATTTGAAATTGACGTCAGTGTTACCAACTGATGAAAAATCGCAATTGAAATTTGGGCTCTATGTTGGATATCTTAGACGTTATGCATGCGAACTATTCCAAAATTGGTACACATATAGATAACATTCCAGATGAATTTTCAGATATCCATACATGCCAGTGTTGCCAACATGATTCTATGCCTGCCGATAGGTCAAATTTCTAAATGCATGTAACTTCTATACTTTCGATTGGATTTCAATCAAATTTTGTATGTACTTACTACAACAGATATGAATTTGTGTATCCTACAGAGCCTCCAGGGCTGCCAACTGTTAATAAATGCTCTCTCTATGTTTTAACCCTAATATCAATATATCAGAAAGTTTGCAAGCCAACAGCTCTAAACTTTGCACACGTACAGTATAAACCTGGCATTCTATCTTAGTTTAGTGTGACTTATATACATCAGTGCTGCCAACACGATTCTAAGCCATCTGATAGGTCCAGGTTTTAAATGAATATACAGTAACTTCTATAATAACAAATGGATCGTATGTGCTCTGTGTACCATAACAGTCATGACTATGCATATTCGTAAGAACCATCAGGGCTGCCAACTGTTAATAAATGCTCTCTTTGCTTGTTTAATCCTAATATCAATATATCAGGAAATACGCAAGCCATCAGCTCTAAACTTTGCACACGTATAGTACCCAACATTTTAAATTAATTTGGAGAAACTAATATACCTCAGGGCTGCCAACATTATTCTAAGCTTTCTGATAGGTTCAATTTTCAATTACATGTAACTTCTATACTAACAAATGGTTTTTATCCAAAATTGGCACAATAATAGATCGTATTAATTAAGATTAATTCTGAGCATCACATACATGACTTTGTTCCCAACATGACTTAACGTGCACAGATAAGTCCAATATCAAACAGCATGTAACTAATGTACTATCCAATAGACTTCAACCAAATTTTGTATGTGCATTCAATCCCTTAAGCGATGGAACTAAGAATATATTCAGAGTCACCAGGACTGCCAAATGTAGTAAGTTAGTCTACTCTATTAGGCTACACTATTTCAGGTGTATTTCAAACTGCAGTACTTATAAATGTTAGTATTACCAACTTGATTTGGTCGTTATTATAGATAGTTCTATATAGATTAGCATGAATCTTAAATTTTAAGAAAAGTAGTCTCTTTAGTTTGTCACGGAACTACTGGTTTTTCTTTCGTATTGATAGTGGGAAAAGGTTAAATATAACCCTGTTTCATCCTTCTTAATAGTGGATTTCTGTGGTGTCCCGCATTTAATCAAAGCAAATGCTGGAATGGTTCCTAACGTACAGCTTTGGACGCCTCCTGCCCAATCATATTCACGATTAAAAATACACACACTGCTAGATACATCACAATAACGCAGATTTATCTAACAAATCCTGCACACACCCATGTACCCATGTACACGAGGATAAATAACCATGATGTCACAAGGAGTGCTTCACAACTTTGGGCTCACCTTGTTTACAGATCCAGTTCGACTACGACTATTGTGTGGGGACCATAAAGGTCTCCCGGAACACGGCCATCACGACATATTTCACGGACCACCGCTCCATGCCGCACCGCTCGGTGGAATGCCGCTATCCTATGGTCTATCTTGTTACACCGTATGGCCACTGTAATGGAGAATAACGAGACAGCGCTGGTGATAGAAACTGAAATTCGATTACTGTTGGACCCTCTCGAGGTGATGAGATGGAACTCGCGCGAGAGTGAGAGGAACGAAGGACACGAACTTCTTTACCTGCACATTCAAGAAGATACCATTCTTTCGAATGTAAAAAAATATATATATCAAAGTTCTCGGTAATGGCACACCACACCACAAACTGTTAGATATGCACGTTGTTTTGAAAAAGTATTCATGGCAGAAGGTTTCTTTTAGGGACTGTGCCACTGGAATGTCCGTACTAATGTGTGTATTTGTCATTGATATAGGCTTTGGGTAGGAAGCGGCCGTGGCCTTAAGTTAAGTACCATCTGACATTTGTCTGGATTAGAAATGAGAAACCACGGAAAACCACTTCCAGGATGGCTGAGGTAGAAATCGAACCCCGATGTCACTAGGAGTGCTTCACAACTATGGGCACAACTTTTAACAGATCCAGTTCGACTACGACTATGTGTGAGGACTATAAAGGTCTCCCGGAACACAGCCATCATGATATAACGGTGACACATGTAAACTCTAATAGCTAGGGATTCACTGCTCACCAGGCATTCTGCAGCTGTTTGCTTGACTCTTGCAGATAAGATTCTTTTACATGTGGGCAGTCGAGTCGATTCAGCATCTTTCTTCTCAGTTTTGCCTCACGAGTCTGAGTGTACCCCTTCCAGCCTTCAGACCAGAATTAAATTTCCTGGCAGAGCCGGGAATTGAACCCGGGTCTCCACGATTACAGCCAATAATGCTAGCCACTACGTAACAAGGCGGACAAGTATATGACCCATACATTTAGAACATTAATAATCTCTACCAGTGAAGTTATGGCAATCCCTCTGTGGCTTCTTCAACTGGTGGCTTTCCTCTCACCAGACTTGCCCGCGATTGTAAAGAGACATTTAACGGTGACACATGCTACATACGTAGCACAGGTCCATCAGCTCCTCAAAGATGTAACTGCCCTATCATTGAAATCATTGTCCTTGTACAACACAAACTGCCAAAAAAATGTATTTTTCAGACTGATTCTGGGTCTGTATGCACTCTTTTGTATATAGTTTTATATTATTTTTTTATTATTGCCGTCCTATTGTTACTATCATTGTTAGCATATTATTATTTATATTGTGAATGTTGTATGCAACGTATTTTGTAATATTTTTGAATTTAACTGGTTGCTTATGATATGACAGGCTATATAATAAGATCTTAATTTAATGCAATGTTCTGTGTTTTCTATTTATGGTTGGTTGGTTCCTTAGTTTTGGAACTGCGACAACACGGTCATGTATCCCCGTGTACTTTGATCGTGTGCAGAATCTGTCTGAAAGCTGGAGTTAATTGCGATGACTGTATTAGTGTGTGTTATCTGTTTTAATTCAAGTAAGGACTACAGACGATAATTTCAAGTAGTTCCTACTTTTGCTACTTTTGCGGACTTGGCTACTAGTAGCCATTTCAGTCAGCACGTGGTGGTGAACGTTGGAACTAATATAGCGTTATCAATTCTGACCTACAAAGTTTGGCTTCACACAAGTTAAGTAAGTGGAAGGTTCTTCTACATGTCATAAATGTATAATATGACATGGGCCAACTGGCTTTACTTCCCCTCCGAAGGAAGGCATACTGAGGGATTTTTAACGCTCTTAATAAATCCGACGACTTCGGCCGTGTTTGAACCCGCGACCTTGGGCATAGAAGCTCAGCATGCTACCAACTAAGCCACCGAAGTCGACGTTTTCTATTTCTATTCGTTACTATGTTTATAAGCCCCAATTCTATTCCATGTAGGGCGCTACTACAAAAGAGCTATTAAGCTCTAAGTGTAGCCAGCTGAAAGAAAATCAATCAATCTAGGCCATGCGTTCAAACCTTTCTGATACTGTGAGCACAACCCTCATGCCATACAAAGCACCCAATCACCATTAACTCGATAATAATAATAATAATAATAATAATAATAATAATAATAATAATAATAATAATAATAATAATAATAATAATAGCTTTTTACGAGGGAAGTGGAAAAATCTTGCATAAGACCTTGAGAAGGGTCCGCACTCCCCAAGAGTGTGGGATTCTTACCCACTAAAAACCACACCCTGTCCTCTTGACAAAATCCACCCCGGGACCACTTTCGTATTACTTCAGGATGGAGCCATTTTCTTTGCTTCACAAGCACCATCTTACTTCTTAATTCATAGTCCGCGGATCGCAGACTTAATCATCTAAATCGAACAAGTCCCCATCCGACTACTTCTGACGAAGGACCACCTCAACGAAGAAAGCTACCGTATCCCAGCTGAGCTCGTTTCTCAGCATAATTCCAACTATATTGTCCGGCGTTATTGGACCAACCTCAGCTTCAAGTCGTTGTTTTTCCGCTCCCCAACGAGCGCAGACGAAGAACGTATGATAAACGTCATCTCGTTCGTTCTTGCAGTAAATACATACTGGACTCCTGACTTTGGCCATACGATGAAGGTAACATCGAAAGTAGCCATGACCTGTCAACATCTGAGTCAGAAAGTAATTCGTTTCTCCATGTTTTCTACTTGTCCACTCGACCAGACTCGGTATCAGCCGTGCTGTCCATCTTCCTATGAGATCGTTATTCCACCTCTGCTGCCAATGCTCCATCTTGCGTGCTACGGCTTCCTTCCGGGCTTGAGACTTGGCCAGTTCTACTCGTCGGAAGTATACGTCTTACGTTCTTGCGCGAGTAAGTCTATTGACGCTACACCTAAACCAGAACCAGAACTGCAGGTTCCGAAACTGTACGGTAAGCACACGCCACCCTCAGAGCTCCTCTCCTCTGAATTGCAGCTAGGCGTTTCCTATACTTCTCTATTCTCAGCGAATCAGACCAAATCTCCACTCCATACAGGAGAATAGACTGCGCTGTGGACAACAGTAGTCGACGCTTGCTTTGTCTAGGACCATGCACATTAGCCATGAGTCTACTAATGGCAGCTGTCACTACTTCCGCCTTGTCTGCTGCCTTCCGTATATGAGACCAGTATGTCAGTTTCGTGTCAAGAGTAAATCCTAAGTACTTTGCAATGGCTCCAGTTCGAACGACCACCTCTCCAACTTTCATGGGAATTATAGTGTCCATTCTCCTCCTAGTTAGCATTACTATTTCAGTTTTCGCCATGGCTAAATTCAGACCATGAGCGTTCAATAATATTAATAATAATATAATATAATATAATATTAATAGTAGTTCTATTGATAAAAATAATAACAAAAACAATAATGCTGAAGATCCCAGAAAGAAGAATACTTCGGAAATTCATGGGTCCAGTCCAGACTGAAACCGGCTAGAAACTTCGTAACAATAATGAAGTCTACAAGAATGTGGAGAAAGTCTCAGAAACCATGAAAAGGAGGATTTTTGTCATTTCTCAGACATTTGTACAAAATGGACAAAACCAGAATAACCAAAAAGATATTCCACTACCTATGGAACAAAATCACAACTACGGCATCGATTAAGGAAGTTCGTAAAGATCTAGAAAGGTCCAACATTCAAGAAGTTCAAATGCTAGATAGGGATACATTTCGGACCATTATTCAAAATTTGGAAGGGCTCCGAGACGAAAGAACTGCGAAAACTGGAAGAATGAACAGAAGCAGCTGCACAGCGTCCATATGAAGGAATACTGGAGGAAGAGGAAGCTTATGATGAAGAAGAAATGCAATTGTGGCGTGATCATCAGAGGTCCATTCACAAATTTTAAAAAATACGAACAAGCATGCGCCTTTCTTTCCTTTTCTTATCTGTCTGTCATTCCCTCAGAAGTGCTGAAATATCTAGGCCTATAGATTTACCGCTCACCAGGCATGCTGAAACTGCTTGCTTGACTCATGAAGATAAGATACTGATACGTGTGAACAGTCGATCCGATTCAGCATCTTTCTTGTTATTCATGAAACAGGGATGTCCAATTATTTTTACTGTGGGTTAAAATTACTATTTCACGAAATGGTCAAATTTCTCACTGTCATAACTTGTAATGTGAACATAATTATTCCAGCTCGTACAAAACAATTTGAATTGAATGGATCTTAGTGGAGCTTGTGCTCGCGAGCACTCATTGGCTCGTATGATGAGAGCACCTAATTTCATCTCATGAGCACTGTGGTGAGAACACTTGTTCTAGGACGAAGGTCTAGAAAATATCATCTATAGACAGAATCTAAATGTTGTGGGTAAGTCCCGTGAATATGAAAAATGAAAATCCACAGCCTGCTTCCCGTCTCCGACCGGGTCAGGAATGGAATGAATGAAGCCCCCATCTAGCGGCGAGGATATGAACTGTGCTGGCTGCCGAGGCCTGACGCACTCCTCTGGGGCAGTGATTAAATAAATGACAGATGAAATGATATGATACTGGAGAGTGTTGCTGGAATTAAATTCCCGTGAATATGTGCTTGGACAATTTCCAATATATGAGAATTTTGGCCATTTTATTTTAGTCTGTTTATTTCTACCTCGGTCCTTGCATATTTACTCCATAATGCCGGGTAAATAACTTATTTCATGTCTCAGGGCATCCATCACAATCCACAAACTATCAATTTTGCCCGAATTCTATGACGACCCAGTATAGTCTCAACGTTGGAGGTCGAGTTAGACATTCAGATCGTACAAAAGTATAAACTACACTCTGCATTTAGTTACATCAACGAAAGAAGCCTGGATAATATCACTGTAGGATTTCATTCGTGAGACTTTAGGAATAGACTAATATTGATTTCCTTAGTTGGCAAGTCACATTCCACGACAAGTGAGCCCTTGGCTGGATCTTTGTGGATGAGAGGCTTCTTCACCTTGACAGCAGTTGATAACCTAGTGTGTGGCTTGAAAGACATTGCCATGATGGTTCATACCATTCTGGAAGAGTCCTGATGTGCTCAAATAAATTGTAAGCCATTACATAGGATGATTGAGTGAAGGCTTTCATCTCAAAGTAATATAAGCGTCTTTCCCGATGTCCTCAAATCAATTCAACGAATAGGTTTTCATCTTTAGTTTTCCTTTGCTCTTTTCTGTTATCGTATCTTTGTTTCGTTTCCCGTTTGTTTTCTCTCTCTCTGTATATATCACTCTCTCACACACGCACGTATCAAAGAGGAAGGGGAGTGGGGGACGTTTCCACTTTCTAACATTTCCCTCTGCATGCAGAATGAAGTGAAATGTTTGTCGAGCCTGGATGTAGAGCCTGAAAATTAAAATACAGTTCGTACAAAAGTATAAACTACCTTCTGAATTTAGTTAAAGCAACGAAATAAAGCCGGAATAATATCACTGTGGGATTTCCTTGGTGAGAAAGGTAATTAAAACAAAGAATAATAATAAAGAAAACTGAGATTTATGAATAACGGTCACTTGGCTTTCTACTGAGAGACTGACGGAAACGTACAATAAATTACACTCATCAACAAGCATACGCGTGGTTATCTGCTCGTGGGGTATATGAGATACAAACAGCTCAGTATGTTGGGCTGCCTGTAGTAACAAGAGGTTCCAAAATTCAGAAGAGTGGTCTAAATCTATGATGTGTGTGCATATTCACTGCTCTAGGTGTTCAACACGACGATCGAGTCTAAAGGCGAATGCTTCGAATGAATGAATCTCCAACTTTCGTCTGTTAAGTTTATCGTATTACTAAACTCCAAAAGAAGTTAAGTTGTCGTCACATGAAGTGTTTTGACTGCATCAATGATTTCCAAGGCAGCCCAATTAACTGAGTTGGATGTTTGTCTTATAAACAGTAAATATTGGGAACGCCAAGACATATAAATGTTTATAAATCCATTTACCAGTGTTCCTTGTTGATCCCTACAGTCCCCGGTCACCTAAAAAAGAATAGGAAAATACATTTTCTAGCACATTTCCTATTGGCTGACTGCGTGGCTCAGCGGTAACGTTCTCGCTTGCTGTTCTCAAGGTTGCATGATTGAGTCCTGGCGCTGTCAGCTGGCCTTTGAGGGTGCGCAAATGCGAGAGAGACATGTCAGTAGATTTACTGGCACGTTAAAGATCCCCTCCGGGTTAAATTCCGTCACCCCGGCGTCCCTAAAAGCCACATATTTTAAAAGGGACGTAAACCAAATAACATTATGTATTACATTTCCTCTTAGGATTTTATGTCAATGCATTCTTTTCTCGTATCCAAATACTTTTATTAAACACCAAAATGTTTCGAATGTCACACTTTTTGCTGTGGAAGGTTTGCTTCATTCCCCTTTTGGTTGGTTGTAAGCTTTTTGCAAACCAGTTTCTAAAAATATTAATGAGTTTAGAATGAAAGAAGGAAGCTTGTAGTTTAACGTGACCGTAAATCTCGCGATCATAAGCCACGGAACCTCCGTTTTACGTGGAATCCGAACCACAGGACATGGCATTTCACATCGAAAATCTCACATGCATTGACCGGGAATCGAACCCGGGAGTTTAGAATGAAAAAAATTGTGTTAATTTGCCCGCGAAATAGCAGAAACTTATCCTAATCAAGCATGAAATGTATTTACATGCATCCAGTAATGAAAATGTTTGGATAGCCTTAAGCTACCATACCAATATAATTTTGCCTATTAAAAGCAACTTACGTGAATAGCAATTGGATACAAGAACCAGATATATTTACCTCCATACCCTAAGTATAAATTGGCAAAAACATGAAAACAGTGCTGTCAACATTTTTTTTTTTTTTTACCAACTTTCCTCACTCATAAGATTCCTTTATAAAACGAACTACCATCTTGTTACAAATTCTTTTCAGCGCCAAACCCCGCGGCATAGCCGTGCTCGTTAAATCGTGCGCCATTATCACGCAGGCAGCTGCAGAAAGTCAGAGATCATAGGTTCGAATTCCAGCTTTGGCCGGCATCAAACTGTCGAGTCGTGTCGAGTTAACACTTCAGAGAGAAGAGTATATGTGTTTGGAGTTTCACTGTTCACCTTGGCTTTTCTGAATTGCGTCTGAGACCTGCCGCCCGTGCGCCTTTTAAGCTTACACTGGGTGAACAGTTAACGAAACCGGACGAAGCCAGGGCGGGTTGCTAGTCAGTGATAAAGGGAACAAGTAGTTCCGTAAATAAATAAATAAATAAATAAATAGGCTATATTGTACGTATTCTACTGGTCTCTTTCACCCTCCCATCTTTTTAAAAGACTTTTCATTTGTCGTACTTATGAACCATAAAGCATAATTTGGCTCTCTTTAAAATTCGTGCAATGAAAGTATCTTATATGTAGCCTATTCAATTTTGTTAAAAATAAATACCAATTTCTGCATTCTTGGTATCGAACTGATTGCGAGAGGGAGGCAAAACTGATAGGGCTCGTTTGAAGACATTGTAACAGAGCCACAAGGATTAATGGAAGTGTCTGAGAATACGGTTTGTTGTAGATTTTTTTTCTTATTTTGAAACCAAGAAGAAAATTCAAAGTTGTGACTGTCAACAATATTGCACGCATTAAAGAGGTTTTTTGTTGTTGTGTGGCCTCCGGAGAGGCCAAATATGGGTATTTCTAGTTCACGGCCGTGGGCGACCTGCGCGCGGTAATGAGAAATGAAATGAATTAATGAAACTGGGCAAGGATGCGGAAGGAAGGAAGCGGTCGTGGCCTGTCAGAGGTACCGTCCCATCATTTGCTTGGAGTTGAAAATGGTATACCATGAAAAAACATTTCATGGACGGCTGGTAGTGGGGCTCGAACTCACATCTGCCGAGTCAGAAGAGAGCTTGGTCCCATGGAAGAGCTCTGAGCTTTAGCAAGCGTGTTACCACTGTCGGTATTAAACAGCTGTTGTATTGACTGACGTGCATTCGATGCCATAACTATGTTAGTCTTGATGTTTTGTATTTCTTGTTATCACTGGCCCAAGCAGTAAGGTTCTTATCTGTCGGGCCCAGGGTTGCTGGGTTGAGTCCCAATAGAGTCGATTCACAATGGAGGGTGTTTAATAAAAGAGGCACGATTCAGTAGCTTTACTGACACAGTCAAGATCTCTTTCTATAACCAAATTCAGGCATCCCAGAGACTCTAAAGTCACAGCAGTTAGTTTTACATAGGGTCAAATAATCTCTACGTTCCACTCTTTATTGCCGTCCGGAAAGTCTGCATTACGTAACCTTGACCTGTTTATCTCGGGTTGTTGTGACAATTGTTGTAAGGAGCGGAATATCAAGGCTATCCGCTCTTACGCTCTTTCATCTAATTGAACCAGTGTATGTTTGTGAGTTGAGACGATAATTGGCAACCAGTATAGGTTAGACGTGTTCACCATGTTCCTCCTGTTTATATTGTTAGGAAACCTACGGGGTGGATTGGCATTCTTTTTTCTCGTTCCTTTATTTGAGAATGAGATGAGATTGAACTGCTGTACGATAAACAAATATAAATATTTGAACTCTTGAAATTGCACGCACGTTGATTGAAATATTGGAACGAGTGGGGAGATGCTCCAAACCTCCATCCTGGGTGGGGGTCACACTTCTACCTTGTTTCTTGCTGTACGGAAAACATATAGTAAAGGTTAAATATTGACACTACAGAGCTCGGCTCTCCAAACAATGGAGGAAGAGTTCTAACAGTAGAAATGAAGAAGGTTTGTTTCGAACTGTTAAGAATTTAGGATAAAAAAGTCAACGACTCAGCATAGGTTACTTTACAACGGATATAGGCATTTTAGTGTTGCCTTAGTAATTTAATGAATTGATTTTTAGTCGGTGAATATGTTGTATGTCTACCCCTTATTATTCCCATTTCCAATGGGGTTGGGGATGTGATGCGATGAAATTCTATATGGCGGATGGTATTTACGGCTGGATGTCCTTCCTAACGCCAACCTCATGAGAGGAGTTAATGAGAGATAAACGAATGGAAATGAATGATACTGAGCAAGGAATCGACCGTGGTCTCTCAGAAGGTACCGATCCACCATTCCCTGGAGCTGAATAGGGGAAACCAAGGAAAACCATTTCAAGGACGGCGGACGGTGGGGCTCGAACCCACGTCTACGAACCCACAGAGAGCTTGGTCCCATGACATAGCGCGGTGCTTGAGCGAGCGTAGCTACCTCTGTCGGTAGTCGGTGAATATGTTAATATGCCCAAATGAATGGACGAGAAGTGACATTTATCTGCCTAAACCTGCTAACATGCAAAAAATACATGATTAATTATCTACACGTTTTTAGACACTTTTCAAAACGGGGTTAGTTAACACCCTAATTATTTAATTTATTTATTTATTTTATGTCTTCAGTAAAAGCCTCCGTGGCTTAGGCGGCAGCACGCCGGCCTCTCACCGCTGGGTCCGTGGTTCAAATCCCGGTCACTCCATGTGGGATCTATGCTGGACAAAACGGAGGCAGACAGGTTTTTCTCCGGGTACTCCGGTTTTCCCTGTCAAAGTTTCATTCCAGCAACACTCTCCACTATAATTTCATTTCATCTATCATTCATTTAATCATTGCTCCAGAGGAGTGCGTCAGGCCTCGGCAGCCGACACAGTTCATATCCTCGCCGCTAGATAGGGGCTTCATTCTTTCCATTCCTGACCCGGTCGGAGACTGGAAGCAGGCTGTGGATTTTCATTCATTTTCATTTTATGTCTTCAGTAGTCTCGAAGTTCGGGCTCATGGCCTTATCTTACCCTTAACCACGCAATATGGTACCAGTACATATAAAACAATTTTTCGAATAAAACAAATAGGCCTAATTATGGCGATAAATAAGCAGTACATTCATTATGTCAATAATAATATTAATGAAACAGGCACATAAATAATAATAATAATAATAATAATAATAATAATAATAATAATAATAATAATAAACCCAATGTCAGAGACCATTCTATAATATCCTAAATATAATCCTATCCTAAATATAATCCTAGCACAGTCATATGTCCTACCATACATCACCATTTGCACGGGTCATTCAGCAGTATTCAACAGGTAAAGTCGTCATGAGGCCTTGAATTTGTTATAGAATTGCTGATATCGGCTGGAGTTGAAATCCATAGTCCAGACACAGCTACAGCTAAAGAGCGGTTGAAAATAGACGAGTGATTGATGAGGATGGCGAGGGAAGAGCCAGATCGAGTGTTTCGGTTATGATAATGAGGACGAGTAACAAAATTTTAATGACATGCACGTAGGGGTGCTTTCATACAGAAATCGATAGATGGATGCCAATAATTGAAATTTACGGCGTTCATCAGGTTTAAGCCAAGGAAGAGTACGGTAGCTTGGGGTTATGTGGGCATCGTATCTTAGATTAATAGCAAACCGAAGACAGGAGTTCAATGCTTGTTGGTGTTTCATTGTTTGACCATGAGTATATACTTAATGCGAATGACGCTTTTCAGGTGTGAGTAGATACGTTTTATTACCCGACCAATTTAATTGAGCTAATCCATGCTTGTAGGGAAAGGCCAAGTTTAGAAAATGTTAAACAGATTGACTAGGATGTAAGGTGTGGTAACCATGTGGAGGTGAAACGATTAGCTCAGGACAGGGAGGCATGTACGGCTGCATCAAACCAGTCAAAAGACTGAAGACTCACACAACAACAACAACAACAACAACAACAACAATGCCATTGTACATGGAGCTAAAGAACCAAGGTCCTAAATGTTAGAACTTACAATGTGCATTTTCATGAATAGGGTATGGAAGAAACGCAAGAAAATTGAATGCCAGGTAGGAGGAGCTAAATTGGAGCAAGTGGAGCATATTAAGTACTTAAGCTGTGTGTTTCCTCAGGATGGTAGTATGGGGGAAGAAATAGGCTCGAGGTGTGGAGAAGCCAATGCAGTGAGTTCTCAGTTGCGATCAATTTATTTATTTATTGGTGCCTTTATTGTGGCGAAGTTAGGGCTCTAGGCCCTCTCTTACACTTAACCACACACAGTGCAGCTCACATAAATACTCAAATATGATATACGTAACCTACCAAACTTAAATACTAGAATTAAATTATATTAAATTGGCGATTGCGTGATATTAACTAATATATACAATTTAAATGACATACATTTTTAACAAAATATTACTATGGTCACTCACACATTCATACACAAATTGTTCCAGTTGGCCTACGAATCCAAGAGGAAATCTTTACATGCACGTTTGAAAGTTGTTAGGGATGTACAATTTCTAACGTCACGAGGACAGTTATTCCAAATTCTATTTCTCGACACGAGGAAAGAGTTACTGAAGGCAGATGAATGATCTAGAGGAATTGCAATTATAGATCCAGATCGCGTGTGACGATCATGAAAGGAAGAAAGAAAACGAAAATTACAAGAGATTTAGTGAGGTGTACTTTCGTTGAGAAGTCGATAGATGAGGGTACATACTGTATGTGCAGGTTTCTTTGTTGTTCTACTTTTAGCCAGGAAAGTAGATCATAAAAAGGAGACACGTGTGAGGAAATTTTCAAGGAGAAAATAAACCTAACGCAGGAATTTAAAGCTCTCTGAAGTTTCTTGTTTTGTTCTCCGGTAACATCTACTAATACAACATCCCAGTAGTTAAATATAGGGAGTATCAAGGTTTGGACGAGTTTTATTTTCAAGTTGCGGGGTAGAACGGACTGGTGAATATTAAGTGGATGAAGTGACGAGTAAACTTTCCTGCATGTATTAGTAACTTGCCCATCCCAATTCAAAGTTTCATTTAGTGTGACTCCAAGACTTTTTACCGATTTAGAGAACAGGATAGCAACACCATTAAGTTGAATTAAGGGAAGCGGTCTACTGTGTAAATGGAAAAGGAATTTAGTCTGCCCTATTACGATGGCTTGTGTTTTAATTGGGTTGATGGCAAGAGAATTTTCAGTTGCATAGCGGCTGATCGTCTTTAGATTTAGAGTATTCAGTAAGAAATAAGTTAATGTATCGACGAATATCTCCCTATATCTCTCAGTATTTAGACCGACCTTGCTGTATGGAAGTGAGAGCTGGGTAGATTTAAGATATCTGATACATAAGCTAGAGGTGACTGATGTGAGGGTAGCACGAATGATGGCTGGGACAAATAGATGGGAGCAATGGCAGAAGGTACTCGTAATGGAGAGAGATAATCTAAGTTAGAAATGAACACGCTAGATGAAGCTGTTCGCATGAGCCGACTCAGAAAATGGGGTCATGGGAAGAGAATGGGGGAGAAGCGATTATCAAAGAGTTCGGCTGTAGAGGGTAAGAGAAGTAAAGGTAGACCTAGGAGGCGATGGTTAGATTCAGTGCTTAACGATTTCAAAGTGAAAGGTGTAGAAGCAGAGAAGGCCGCAATGTTAACTACTAATTCCGTAGAGCATCATGGAGGCGACGTTTTCGCAAACAGTGGCTTGCAGCAGTCTCAAATGAAAATGTAGCCTATACAGGGTTATTCACCTAAGATGTTACCCGCCAATATCTTCTAAACCGTTAAAGATTTCAATATTCTGTTTTCACTTTCGGAAATGGTGCTAAGGGGCTCATACATTAACGTATACTGGTTTTTCCTATCTTTGTGAATAGCTGAGATATTGGTACTGCCCCCGGAAATTGAATTATATTGAGACCACGATGGCTGTATTGGCAAATATGAGTAAAGTTATGAATGTCATAGTTATGATGTGGATATTCATGACGTAGGCACGGATGACGCAGATTTCATGCCAGTAGGCTGATTGAGCTGAGATTCCTGGTGACGTCATGATTTTGTTCGACAAAGATCTTAGATTTACGACGCAGTCGCAGGAAACAAGGTATTGTGCTAAGGAAGAAGCTACGCTATTGGAGGAGAGACTCGAACCAATGAACGATAGTTTGGAAGGAAGACGGAGATTGCTGAAACTACGATATTTGATTACTTTTGGCATGCAGATTTGTGGAAATCTATTTTCAGTTATGGCATTGATTTGGAATTTTGAAGAAATTAATTTTGAGTTTTTGAAATTTGAAAATCCGTCAAGTATAGCCAAAGTTAAAACTTTTAGCAATGACGCAGCAACAGGCTATGGAAGGGATGGATACGCCCCTTAAGAAGTTGATAAAAGGTCGTGCACAGGAGAGAGGAGCTCTCAGATCTCAGAACTCAGATCTCATATGTCAGATCGCATATATATTTCTGGTGATATATAGTTATTTTCAAGTGATTCAGTGAAGTAAGTTGTCTTTAGCGTGGTTAAAGCCTGGCGCATCGAACGAACTCGGGGCAGTTCCATTTTACGCTGCTCGAAACTAGGTGAAGTTGAAACGCTCACATTAACGTTTCCACCAGTCAAGATATCAAGCGCTAACTTCAGCCTTTATAATAGTTCTATTGGGCAGTATAACATTGAGGTGTGTAGAAGATTTGAACGATTTCACAGTTATACTTCGAAAGATATTGGAACTTTTAGGCTGCCAACAAAAGTGATTTTCTCGCCACATGAGAAACACGTTTAAAATTCCACATTATACACTACGGCTGACACGTGGAGTGCAACAGTGATATTGGAGAATGCGTTTGGTATTACAACGATACATTCGACTATGGAACATTATAATCTTAAAGTGCTTTCAATGATTATAACAGTAGTTGAGATGGAAGGCTTTAATGCAATTGGGACATATATTGATTGGAGTAAAGTAACAGCATGGAACTTCGTTAATCGTCTTTCTACAAAAGCGAGCATGTAATGAACATCCAACTACACTCATGCATCGTGAATCCATCGCTGAATTATACCAGATAACAGTGGAAATATTTTCATACTCCACAACTATGAATATTTCTGCGGAGATAACTACAATAAACTTCATGGCGAATTCCTGCAAGAACTTCAGAGAACTTTCAAGAGAGGCCAGGGTTGTCCCGGCGCACAAAGAAGAGTTTTGCCAGAAGGATGTTTTTCGTATCCACGGAGCAGTGCAATTTCGGAGGAGGAAGCAGTTCGATTCTCCGAGGACGCTGATTCCGAGTTCGAGGTCGGAGCACATCTTTACGCTGGTGAAATGGAACCAACAGCAGTTTTCTTTGAAAACTTTCCTCTGGAACTTCAATCAACAGATAAGGTAGTCGTGAACGTTTCTTGTATTATTTGAGTCTTGTAGCGATATCTGAGCAACCATTTTCCCATATTTTCTGTCCTATCTTTTGCCCCATTTTCTTGATTGATATTTCTGTGCTCAGTACACTTCGATGATTTATGCCTTTTTCTTCGATTTTTGAGACATTGCTATGTCATTGGCATACTTAATAATTTTGGATCAGTTGAGACTGATTTAGATTCTTTCAGTAATTTGCATATTTTTGTAGTCACGATTTGACGGTAAAGTTAACGATTTGCTATGGCAGATTTGAATTCAGACAGCGTGTCACTTTATTAAAGTAATTCTATTCAGTAAATTACTTTGACCAATTTTCTGTCATCCTCAAGAAAGAAGAATAATTAAATGATTTTAGAGCGTTAAAATCTATTACGATATCGACGATCTTTGAAATACTAGTCGTCTTATGAACATGATTGCAACATAGACATTTATCATTGCATTATAGACAATTTTATGAAATATGAACGTTAATTACAATTTATTGAATACACTATAGTAATGAACATTTGATAGGAGTTTTTCTCAATTCTAGATTGGAACAATAATGTTTGCATTCCACAATCTAATTGTATTCTATTCGACTATTTTGCAGTTTAGATGAACTTTGTTTGAAGATAGTATTTTTATACTGCGTTACTTTGAAGATGTTAATCTCAATTTTGATAGACCAGGCAGGAGTGTCTAATCGTATTTGCTATTAAATTTATTTGTGTTTGGCAAATTTTTACTTCATATCGATTCATGAATGAAACCCACGAAGGTTAAATAATAACAGTCATTATTACAATTGATGAATATAAGAATTTTTAAAGAGGAACAATGGATGTATAATCGTTAGTTCAGTGGACGTGTAAAAGTCGCTGTTGAATAATGCCCTTGAATAATGAAGGAGGTTCCCACAATAATTAATGAAGTTGATGAATTAATAAGTGGAGGTTTTTGTGTGTAGTTTGAAGGATTTTTATGCCATAT
The DNA here is from genome assembly GCA_946902985.2 of Meconema thalassinum. Classification (NCBI taxonomy): domain Eukaryota; kingdom Metazoa; phylum Arthropoda; class Insecta; order Orthoptera; family Tettigoniidae; genus Meconema; species Meconema thalassinum. The sequence goes on from OX336388.2 coordinate 1,825,723,125, forward strand.
ATATGAAGATATATGATGAATTTTGGGCCAATTGTTGTGCAATTTTGTGCGTTATAAGCGAAGTATTTTCCCGCTGAATGTTGTTCTTGTTCTTTGAAAGATTATTCATATGAAGATACTGTTAAAATTAACAAGAGTGTTAAATAATTTGAGATAAAGATTTTGAATGGAGGTTACCGTCACAAATATTAATAATTATTATTAAACCTTATTAAACCTGAATTTGACAGTTAAATATAACTAACCTTCATTGGTCGATTATATCATCACGATTTGAGTAATTATCAACCGGATAAACGTGTGGTTTAATGTATTTCTTGTATAAATAATATTAACAATATAATATTGTAAAATAATTTTGTAAATATCTTTGTTAAATAATTTGAAACGATAGTGATTAATACAGGCGTGTATAAAATTTTCAATTGTCATTCGACATTGTTATAAACAATTTATTATTGTTATAAATAATTAATGAACTTTTGTTATTAACATTTAGAGTTTTGTTTTTATACTCTAAACAACGCAAGTTAAGCAAGTGGTTTGAACAAATAATCATGATTTGGGATTGTTGGAGGAATCCACTGGTGTTTGAATGAAGCATGTAAGACATTTGCGTGATAATATTTCAGTTGAGATGTGAACATTTACGTATTTGAAAAAGGAGAGCCAAGCTATGAGGTAACACGCTTATGCTAGGGTTGAACGAACGGGAGTCCGCTTTGACAATACAGGTGCCTTGCAGCTGGCCCGGACAACTGTGTCACAGAGGCCAAGGACAGTTCCATAATAGCCTTGTGGCTATAAATAAAATGTGAAGAATATAAACACGCAAAACAATTGATATATGTGTCTCATCCCAAATCCCGTTTCCATTCCATATGCATTATTATTTTTACGTTGCTATGAGCTTGAGAAAGCTGAAACATTATATGTAGAGAATACAGGTCCTACAGGAGGACATGGTTATGTGGTCGATGGCTTCTGATTGCCACGTTGATTTTGTTGTTTTTTTTTTCATTTTGTTAAAATCATTCTTTATGTGAAATAAATTATTGTGCAGTTTAAGGTTTCTCGTCTCCGTTCTGGTTCATTTTAAATATCATGGTGGAGGTTATTGTGTGGGCATACTTTAAGTGATCCAGTTGACAACCCAGTCCCCGAGATATATTTAAGAGGTAAGTAAAGGTAAGTATGAACCCCCGTATATTTTGGTGTGTTCCACAATAATTTTCTTGTTAACTATTGTGCTCTAATCTCGATAGTATCTGTCAGTGCCATTTTCATTGATGTAGCTGTGCCGGTGCGTTTGATTATTGGCAATCCGATTGAGGGGGCGGATATCTGACAGCCTACTATCCGGATATCGTGTACAGTAGGATTGGCGCCCAACGTGGGGCTTGTTCTACAAAACTGGATTACCAAGTAGGATTGGCGCAATCAACGTGTGGGGCACGATTGTCTCGATTGGCACGTTCGACTGAATAACATTGGATTACCAAGTTATTGCAGTAGAATTGACACCGCAATTTTTGTGGAGTGTTCGAATAACATTGGATTACCAAGTTATCGTTGTCAAAGGGATTGTGAAGACTCAAATAAAGAGGTTGATTCTTTGTTAGATGTCTTAGCCAATTGTAGAATTTGAGAGTGTGATTATATAGGGATTAAATGTTGTGTTGTATTAGGAAAATTACACTCAGAAAGATCAGATCTTATTGACTTGAGAGAGGTTAAATAGGCTGGAAACTTAGAAAAATCGCCTATGATTTGGAATCTTATTTTATTTGACCGTCTTATGACATGTATAGTCATATTGAAGATAAAATTAAACTATTTGGATTATAAATGTAAATTATTTGTGTTAGGATATTTTAAAATGAACCAAAGAAACTTGAACATGTGCTTGAGTTTATTTCAACATGAAGTGTCTACGAAGGTTAATTATAAGGTAATTATAAGTTAGATTTAAGACAGAAAATTGCTCAAAACTTATATATGGTGAAAAATGTTGCTCAGATGTTGTTATTTTGCTCTGTTTGATGTATGTCCCTAAAGCAGTTTATTATTGAAATATTATTGAAATGGCAGATGAAAGTATTAAGAAAATGTTGGAGGAGATGTCCAACAATATGAGGGAGTTGGAATCTAGGAATATTAGTCGAATGCAGGAGATGATGAAGGAGAATGCTAGTAATTTGTCTACTAGGATGGATGAAAATTTGAAAGTTATTCAGACCAGTTTTGCAAACCTAGAAAATAATGTGTCGCGTTTACAGATCAGTACCCAGGGAATCGAGAATGCTGTAACTGACATGCGCACAGACGTGTCCAATGTCCATAAAGATTTATCCAATGTGCATAAAGATGTGTCTGATGTTAAAAATGATGTGTCTAAGGTACAAAAAGATCTTACCATGTTGAATCTTGATGTTGCTAATGTCCGGGGTGATATTTCATGTGCTAGAGCTGAAGTAATTGTTGTTAGGAATGATGTTGCTACTGTACAGGATAAAGTAGAAGAAGTTCAAAAAGAGGTTAGAAACGCTCGAACTGATGTGTCAAATGTTCAAGTAGACATCAATAATATTCATTCAGATGTTAACGATATGCAAAGCGATATCAATAAAATACAAGTAGAAGTCAATACTGTTTTTGTAGACATTGCCAAAGTTCAGACTGATGTTAACAAAGTTAGGGAGGAAATTGAAACTTCAAAAACACCTTGTACTCGAAACATTAGCGCATTAACAACTCGGTTAGTTGACGAGTCTGTTAGGACAACGGCTTCTTTAGCTGGTTTAAAATACGATGTAGAGGTCATGAGAACCCAAGTATTAGATCACAATCGTTTACTTAAGGAGGACATCGAAGTAGATATTGCAGAAATGTTAACTGCAAATGTAACAGTGTGGAAAGATGAATGGAACAGGTCAAGTGGGGAACATGTAGATCAGATTCAGGAACGAATTGAAAGAAAACTTGCCAGTACACAAGTAGACATTAACAATGAAGTGGTTCAGATTAGGAAAGACTTGAATGTAAGGATGGATTCGCTATCCGAAAAGCAGGTAGAGGATAGAACACAGATAGGTCAGGACGTGCAAACATTAAAGGAACAAATTCATAAGGTTGTCTCTGATGTTAACGAAACTACGAGCAAGCTGCAGAATTTGAAACTAGGAGAAGCTAGCATGATGGAAACCTATAAGGAAGAGTTGATTAGGAAAGTCGTCACGGAAATCACAGACAAGGATACCGAAGTATTGACTGGTGAAGAGGAGAGAAATTACGTGAGAAGAGGTAACCTTAATACAGAAGAGAGAGATATTAGTCCTGAGGAACGTATATCCAGATTTAGAGAAGAAGAAGAGGATCGGAATATTGAACCCGAATGGAAGTATCGTGATAGTGGGAGGAATTATATGGATTCATATCCGAGAAATGTGACAGTCATCCGGAATTTTGAAGACAAACCTCAAAAATTTAGCAACACTGATAGTCTCACACCGATCGAATATATCAGGAATCTTAAAGACTACTTCATTGAAGCCCACATTCCTAGAGAGAGAGAGATGAGAATCGTAGAAAGATTTCTAGCTGGAGGACCCCTCGAATGGTTTAGAGCATTTCGGTACACTTTCAGCAATTTTGACGAATTTGCAGAGGCACTGATTAAACGATTCTGGTCAATAGAAGCTCAGAATTCGCTAAGAGCTGAAGTATACTCGAGAAAGTATTCAGGTACTCTTCCAACACGGTACGCTGATTTCTTCACGAGTCAACTATCACGCTTGAGATTTTTGCAACCCCCATTGTCAACAGAGCAGTTGATAGATGCGATTTCACGTATGCTGCCTGTGGAGGTAAGAAGACTGATCATATCGTCAAACATTAGAGATTTGACAAGTATGGACGAATTGTTGAGAAGGCTTGACTACACGAGTCCAATGCCAAATTTGGTACAAAAAGGTCAGAGGCACGAATTCAAAGACGTTAATACGGTCTACATGGATCAAGTGCAGCAAACTGATAAGCCTGAGGAAGGAAAAACTGAAAATGTAGGTCCTCACAGGAATAATTATTTCCGCAACCACAGATCCCAAGGTTACCGTCCATATCAGCAAAGACGAGGCTGGAATAATAATAGAGGGAATTACAACAACGGAAGAGGTAGATACTACAACAATGGTTATAATAGAAATTATAACAGAAATAACCAGTACCAGAATCAGAATCAGAATTCTCAAGGTCAGGTTATGACACCCGACAAGTATCAGGAAAGAGAGAAAGAAAGTCAGCAGTATCTGAAGGAATTACGAGAAAAGGAAGCTGAAAATCAAAAGAAAAGACAGGATGTAGTGATCGATCCTGGTCCTTCTACAAGTCAGCAGAACTTGGAAAACAGATATTCAGGACAGAAGAGAAAGTAGAGAGGAGAGAATGCATTAGCCACACACAAACCAGAGAAGAAGAGACTTATGATTAAGGAACATAAAGGAAATATCATACAAGAGTAGAATATAATTCAATTTCGTGTTCAAGTGAATTGAGATATTTATAACACAGAGTTTAAAAACAATTTGCAACTGTTTTTAAAACGTGGTGAAGGGAGAATGCCCCCGGAAATTGAATTATATTGAGACCACGATGGCTGTATTGGCAAATATGAGTAAAGTTATGAATGTCATAGTTATGATGTGGATATTCATGACGTAGGCACGGATGACGCAGATTTCATGCCAGTAGGCTGATTGAGCTGAGATTCCTGGTGACGTCATGATTTTGTTCGAGAAAGATCTTAGATTTACGACGCAGTCGCAGGAAACAAGGTATTGTGCTAAGGAAGAAGCTACGCTATTGGAGGAGAGACTCGAACCAATGAACGATAGTTTGGAAGGAAGACGGAGATTGCTGAAACTACGATATTTGATTACTTTTGGCATGCAGATTTGTGGAAATCTATTTTCAGTTATGGCATTGATTTGGAATTTTGAAGAAATTAATTTTGAGTTTTTGAAATTTGAAAATCCGTCAAGTATAGCCAAAGTTAAAACTTCTAGCAATGACGCAGCAACAGGCTATGGAAGGGATGGATACGCCCCTTAAGAAGTTGATAAAAGGTCGTGCACACGAGAGAGGAGCTCTCAGATCTCAGAACTCAGAACTCAGAACTCAGAACTCATAATCTCAGATCTCATATGTCAGATCGCATATATATTTCTGGTGATATATAGTTATTTTCAAGTGATTCAGTGCAGCAAGTTGTCTTTAGCGTGGTTAAAGCCCGGCGCATCGAACGAACTCGGAGCAGTTCCATTTTACGCTGCTCGAAACTAGGTGAAGTTGAAACGCTCACATTAACGTTTCCACCAGTCAAGATATCAAGCGCTAACTTCAGCCTTTATAATAGTTTATTGGGCAGTATAACATTGAGGTGTGTAGAAGATTTGAACGATTTCACAGTTATACTTCGAAAGATATTGGAACTTTTAGGCTGCCAACAAAAGTGATTTTCTCGCCACATGAGAAACACGTTTAAAATTCCACATTATACACTACGGCTGACACGTGGAGTGCAACAGTGATATTGGAGAATACGTTTGGTATTACAACGATACATTCGACTATGGAACATTATAATCTTACAGTGCTTTCAATGATTATAACAGTAGTTGAGATGGAAGGCTAAGGCTTTAATGCAATTGGGACATATATTGATTGGAGTAAAGTAACAGCATGGAACTTCGTTAATCGTCTTTCTACAAAAGCGAGCATGTAGTGAACATCCAACTACACTCATGCATCGTGAATCCATCGCTGAATTATACCAGATAACAGTGGAAATATTTTCATACTCCACAACTATGAATATTTCTGCGGAGATAACTACAATAAACTTCATGGCGAATTCCTGCAAGAACTTCAGAGAACTTTCAAGAGAGGCCAGGGTTGTCCCGGCGCACAAAGAAGAGTTTTGCCAGAAGGATGTTTTTCGTATCCACGGAGCAGTGCAATTTCGGAGGAGGAAGCAGTTCGATTCTCCGAGGACGCTGATTCCGAGTTCGAGGTCGGAGCACATCTTTACGCTGGTGAAATGGAACCAACAGCAGTTTTCTTTGAAAACTTTCCTCTGGAACTTCAATCAACAGATAAGGTAGTCGTGAACGTTTCTTGTATTATTTGAGTCTTGTAGCGATATCTGAGCAACCATTTTCCCATATTTTCTGTCCTATCTTTTGCCCCATTTTCTTGATTGATATTTCTGTGCTCAGTACACTTCGATGATTTATGCCTTTTTCTTCGATTTTTGAGACATTGCTATGTCATTGGCATACTTAATAATTTTGGATCAGTTGAGACTGATTTAGATTCTTTCAGTAATTTGCATATTTTTGTAGTCACGATTTGACGGTAAAGTTAACGATTTGCTATGGCAGATTTGAATTCAGACAGCGTGTCACTTTATTAAAGTAATTCTATTCAGTAAATTACTTTGACCAATTTTCTGTCATCCTCAAGAAAGAAGAATAATTAAATGATTTTAGAGCGTTAAAATCTATTACGATATCGACGATCTTTGAAATACTAGTCGTCTTATGAACATGATTGCAACATAGACATTTATCATTGCATTATAGACAATTTTATGAAATATGAACGTTAATTACAATTTATTGAATACACTATAGTAATGAACATTTGATAGGAGTTTTTCTCAATTCTAGATTGGAACAATAATGTTTGCATTCCACAATCTAATTGTATTCTATTCGACTATTTTGCAGTTTAGATGAACTTTGTTTGAAGATAGTATTTTTATACTGCGTTACTTTGAAGATGTTAATCTCAATTTTGATAGACCAGCAAGGGAGTGTCTAATCGTATTTGCTATTAAATTTATTTGTGATTGGCAAATTTTTACTTCATATCGATTCATGAATGAAACCCACGAAGGTTAAATAATAACAGTCATTATTACAATTGATGAATATAAGAATTTTTAAAGAGGAACAATGGATGTATAATCGTTAGTTCAGTGGACGTGTAAAAGTCGCTGTTGAATAATGCCCTTGAATAATGAAGGAGGTTCCCACAATAATTAATGAAGTTGATGAATTAATAAGTGGAGGTTTTTGTGTGTAGTTTGAAGGATTTTTATGCCATATATATGAAGATATATGATGAATTTTGGGCCAATTGTTGTGCAATTTTGTGCGTTATAAGCGAAGTATTTTCCCGCTGAATGTTGTTCTTGTTCTTTGAAAGATTATTCATATGAAGATACTGTTAAAATTAACAAGAGTGTTAAATAATTTGAGATAAAGATTTTGAATGGAGGTTACCGTCACAAATATTAATAATTATTATTAAACCTTATTAAACCTGAATTTGACAGTTAAATATAACTAACCTTCATTGGTCGATTATATCATCACGATTTGAGTAATTATCAACCGGATAAACGTGTGGTTTAATGTATTTCTTGTATAAATAATATTAACAATATAATATTGTAAAATAATTTTGTAAATATCTTTGTTAAATAATTTGAAACGATAGTGATTAATACAGGCGTGTATAAAATTTTCAATTGTCATTCGACATTGTTATAAACAATTTATTATTGTTATAAATAATTAATGAACTTTTGTTATTAACATTTAGAGTTTTGTTTTTATACTCTAAACAACGCAAGTTAAGCAAGTGGTTTGAACAAATAATCATGATTTGGGATTGTTGGAGGAATCCACTGGTGTTTGAATGAAGCATGTAAGACATTTGCGTGATAATATTTCAGTTGAGATGTGAACATTTACGTATTTGAAAAAGGAGAGCCAAGCTATGAGGTAACACGCTTATGCTAGGGTTGAACGAACGGGAGTCCGCTTTGACAATACAGGTGCCTTGCAGCTGGCCCGGACAACTGTGTCACAGAGGCCAAGGACAGTTCCATAATAGCCTTGTGGCTATAAATAAAATGTGAAGAATATAAACACGCAAAACAATTGATATATGTGTCTCATCCCAAATCCCGTTTACATTCCATATGCATTATTATTTTTACGTTGCTATGAGCTTGAGAAAGCTGAAACATTATATGTAGAAAATACAGGTCCTACAGGAGGACATGGTTATGTGGTCGATGGCTTCTGATTGCCACGTTGATTTTGTTGTTTTTTTTTCATTTTGTTAAAATCATTCTTTATGTGAAATAAATTATTGTGCAGTTTAAGGTTTCTCGTCTCCGTTCTGGTTCATTTTAAATATCATGGTGGAGGTTATTGTGTGGGCATACTTTAAGTGATCCAGTTGACAACCCAGTCCCCGAGATATATTTAAGAGGTAAGTAAAGGTAAGTATGAACCCCCGTATATTTTGGTGTGTTCCACAATAATTTTCTTGTTAACTATTGTGCTCTAATCTCGATAGTATCTGTCAGTGCCATTTTCATTGATGTAGCTGTGCCGGTGCGTTTGATTATTGGCAATCCGATTGAGGGGGCGGATATCTGACAGCCTACTATCCGGATATCGGGTACAGTACCTACTTCGTTTTTCTTAATGGAACTATACTAATTTTTTCATACAGGATAAATGATTTCACTGAAACATATTCAACGTTGTTATTATTTCCCAAATCGGACGAGTACTTCTTGAGAATTCGAGGGTTTAAAAATTGTGCTAGGCCCCGCCTTCTTTCGGTAACACGTTGTGTGAGAGCGAATGGCTGGTACATAGCTTGTTGGTGCACTCAAATAGCGTCACAGGTGTAGTCTGTTTCAAAACAAAATGAATATCCTGTAATCAAAATCGTAGTCGTTATTGTCGGAGTTTGGTATTTTGGGATATGTAAATAAATGATGAAAATAAATTGAAAAATGAAGTTTCATTATTTGATGTCTAATAAATTCTTCCGTCACTTGATGTTTGGAATAATGGGACGATTTAACAAATGGTGGCTTACATTGCTTTTAATTTCCTATAACATGTAGAATAAATAGGGTTATTCACCTAAGATGTTACACGGAAATAACGTCTAAACCATTAAAGATATCGGTATTCTGATTTCATATGCGTGAATGATACCCAGGGGATGGAAAATAATGTGCTACGGTATTTGTTCTAATGGGGTAAGTAATAACCGAGATATTGATACTATCTCCATAATTTGAAAGGAACGGCACGAATTCATACGGCTGGTCTAAAAGTTCAACTGCGTACAAGTTTAAGTACGGTAAGTGAGTATTTTCAAAATCGGACAGTTACTTTTTGAGATATCGATAACAACAACATAGCTGTTGTGCATGCCGCATCAGACAGCGTGAAGTCTGGTAAACAGGTTCGTGGGTGTGATTCCAGTTACAGGACGGATACCAGGCATGTACTGTAAACTATCGTACACATAATGTGATGTACCGTAACATGCCCTGGGTGTGCAACGTTATTGTATGACTGGCGAACTCACCACACACACCCAAGCAAATGGGGTTACCTGACCACGCTATCAAAGCAACGGGAATGAAATACTGCAACAGCAAACTGTCACTCTTCTCCGTACCCCGTCGACTTTCTTAATCACGTGTAGCGGCTTGGATTCTTAGTTGTCGCTGTGGTGGTCCGAGTTCAATTCCCGGCTCTGATAAGGAATTTCATTCTGGTCGGAGGGCTGGAACGGGTTACACTCCACCTCGTTAGGGAAACTGAGACGAGGTGGGTTCGATACCCATCTCAGCTATCCTGTAAGTTTTTTTTGTCGTGTGGCCTCCTGAGAGGCCGAGTGCAAGTTTTTCGCGTGGGTTCGAGCCCCACCGTCGGCCGTCCTTGAAATGGTTTTCCGTGGTTTCCCATTTTCAACACCAGGCAAATGCTGGGACAGTACCTTCTGACAGGCCACGGCCGCTTCCTTCCCCATCCTTGCCCAGTTTCATTCACCATCATTCATTTCATCTCTCATTAACACCTCTCATGAGGTTGGCGTCAGGAAGGGCATCCGGCCGTAAAAACCATCGCCACAAAGACTTTCATCTCATCTCATCCCCGACCCCGTTGGAAAACGGGAATAATAAGGGGTAGACATACATACAATTAATTAATTAAACCATATGTTAAGAGGCATCTCTCCTTGTCAACCTGTTTATCCTCTTCCACACTTAGTATTGCTGTTCTGTTCGTGAAAATGTACATTGTAGGTTCTTATATTTATTGCCTTCGTTCATTATCCCCTCGTACTATGGCATTTATATAGGAAGTCCGGGAATGTTCTCCGCAGTGATTACGTGCAGCTGTGAGTGGTTGCGTCATCAGTTTAATTGGCAGCACAGTGTCCTTGATAGGGTGAAGGCCACATGTGTGGGCTGTGGGCTGTCGAATTCGTCAGTGCGTATAGTTAGATTATTGGAATAGTGCAACAGTATGTTATGAATGGCTGTGGTGAGTATTAGGTTTACTGTTTGTTTCGATACAAGCGACAGCCGTGCCGCCAACGTAACTGGTGACGTAATCTCTCGCAGCAGCTTGTAGGCACTGCGGAGAACATTCCCGGACTCCCTGTAGTATGTCTTGATCACTTATGTGATATTGGTGTCAGTATTTGTGTGTGTATATTTTCAAATGATGCTAACTCTATTTTTAAAGCATTTAAGGACTAGTATTTCCAGTCTCAAATATATCGTTAAGCCCATCATCAGCATCCTTACAAATTATAGTCTAGTACCCACTCTGTATGAATCACGGAAACTGAAAATGATATGTACTCTGTTATATAAGCATAAGAAACAGAAATTATACCAATAAGCATTTCAAAAATACACTAATTAGCCGACGTTCCAATATCAATAACATTAACGGAGATTTATGTAGAGATGTGAAGACAGCAACATGGCAGTATTTTATCAGTAACGAGACATCGTTAGTCTCTCGTAAATACCATTATATCCTAGAATTGGTTCGTTATAATAATGACATCTATTCTCTAAATATGATATTCAATATGTGTTTGTTTTCATGCGAACTCATTCCAAGTCTCGCGATTCTTGCGCGTTTAAAACTGCTTGATGACTAATGATCCGGAAAAGAAAATTGTCTGCATATCTGTCAGCCTACATGTCCGTCAATTTACAAAATTCCAACTTGGTCACGAAGCGTAGACGTGCTCGTTAAATCGTGTACCACGGCAGTGAGGACATTTGCAGCAAGTCCAGAGATGAGAAGTTCGAATCCCGGCGCTGACAGTGGATATCGGGAGTGTGGTTTTTCCCCGCGTTTTTCCACACTCCCAACAGCATAGTATCTTACTTCAAGTTCCTGAGCACATACATATTCCCTGTCCCTAATACAATTATGGAAGTGAAACTTGGACTGTTGGTACAGCAGAAAAGAGGAGAATAGAAGCATTTGAAATGTGGTGTTACAGGAGATTGATGAAGATCAGATGGTTTGATATATAAACAAGTGAAGAGTTATTAGGACGAGTAGTAGAGGAAATATGTTTCTGGCGACTGCTATTGAAGAGAAGAGATAGGTTGTTAGGACACATACTAAGACACCCAGGAATATCAAGCTTAGTTATGGAAGGAAGGGTCGAGGAAAAGAACTGTTGGGGTAGACCATGGTTAGAATTTGTTAAACAGATTGCTTCAGATGTAGGTTGTGGTAGCTATGTAGAGATGAAACGATTAGCTCAAGACAGGGAGACTTGTAGGGCTGCATCAGTCAAAATACTGAAGTGTGAAGACTCAAACAACTACAACAGAGCATAAGTAAAATAAAATAAATAAATAAATAAATAAATGAATAAATAATTACATAATGCATTTCATTGACATGTGATAATTTGTCCGTATTAAATTGTAAATTATATTCAAGGTTTTCTCTTATCTTCAATACAATATATTTTTTTAGATTATTACCACTCATGAAAAAAAATGTATTGAAAAAAGAAAAGAACTTGAAATACCTACAGGTTTGGGGCAAATGATTTCAGTGTTCCAGCCAATATGAATGCCAATCACCTGAATGTTTTTGTGCAATCTGTTAAGGTATGGTAACCAGGAAGTGTAGGATTATCCCAGAAAGCAACTATTCATCCTTTCTGATGTACCTCGAAAAGTTCTTAAGGTACTGCCTTGACATTTCCATGAAGGGTTTAAATATCCTTAACATATCATTCCTATAACTTTGATTATCACAAGTAGAACATAAATATTTTTATGAAATAATTAGGGGGTAAATATTTGAAAAAATGGTAGCAGGTTGTGGATTTTCATTTTCATTTTGAAAGTAAATGTACTTTTTTCACGGGGCTGATAGCCCCATCTCAATAAAATGTTCTATACGTATAGCCTAATAATTCCGGGAACTACAATTGTATAAATACCTTTCAGAATAATATGAAATTAAACACTGCAAAAAACTTTAAGATATTTACAAAAGTTTAAAAATTCATCCTAGAATAAGATACGAAATTTCCTGTGGTACCCATAAATAAGCAATATCTGAGGAATGCTTAACGGATAATTCATTTTAATTCCTTTAGTAATTAACTAGCAGAAGTACCCGTTCTTCGAACGGTGTTATATATTAACACCAGACATTATCAATTGAGCTACTGTTGCAATGGTTAACGGTTTGTCATTCCTTCATAAGTTTATCAGAACGAAGTTAGTTTTCTAGGAATATCACACACACTGTTAATTTAAGGGCCTTAAAATGTGGTTTTCGGAGACCCTTTATAGACTCGTGAATTTTGTGTCTCACAATGAGAAGCGCAACATATGCTTTGATCGTCCTTCTAGGATAATTTTTATATTTCGCCTATTTTAGCATGTATTTTGAGAAGTTTTTCCCTATATCCACCCTTCAATGTATGAAAAGTACGGTGAGGAGTTTTATAAATGATTGGTGTATTGACTCATGTTTACCATACCTAATTTTACGATGCACCAAGCATCCGAACACGATTTATAGGCGTACATAAAGATACACAGAAAGACAGACAGACAATTCTATTGTCTACAACATATCACCCAGATATCCAAATATGGGTATATCTACCATACGTATCAAACAAAATCATCCCTACAATGAAACCGAATGTCGCAAAAAAAACGATTAGTTAAAATGTGCTCTCAAACTAAATTCACCTAACGTGTACTTTCTGACGTGAAATAGATTTGACAGCCTTGTAGACGAAACGCAATACACCTCACATAAAAAATGACCCTCTACGTTGTGTTAGGTCCCCATACACAGGAAGACCTCTTTCATAAATTATAAAGGCTTGTGGTGTATGAAAATTCAGGTTCTTTAGCCTCAAATGGCCCAAATTCCTAAAAGCCGCAAAAAATGCTGATTCAATTCAGGAATTTTTGAAAATAATGTTGCTGTTTGGAGATATAATAGACTTTCTGTACTATATGTCGCAGGTGAAATTGCATGAAAAAATTCTAGGTTACCCCTTGACCCCCTTAATTGCATTGACGAATTATACAGTCTACGTTGGTTCCGTGATAACCTTATAGCCATTTGCAAACTTTCACAGAAATGTAATAAATGGAGTAGCCTAATAATAATATCGTATGGCCTCGGGTGCCAGGTGCAAGCTTCGTAATTTGACACCCAGAGGGTAGCTTGCATGTCGAAATTTCGTTGTTCCTTGAATCACTATGAAAGTCAAGGAGGGTAGATATTTAAGCTCCTTGAACACTATAGCGCTTTCTAGTAGAGAAATGAGGAACTTTGTGTTGGCGGAATCTCCTGAGGTTAATTATGCCATTATGAACACGGCCTACTGAATTCAAATGGGTTATTTGACATGCCAACATCGTATGACATGCGAGTCGTATTTTTGCCGCCTTTCAAAAATCACGTACAGGCCGGACGTTTGTTTTAGACGATTGCGCTTGACCTTCAAGCCTGCGGGTGAGCCTGTACACAGTCACTCTCTCACCCTATCTCTTCACATTTGTCACCACCGATCTGATGTAATGGAATTCCAGACTTGAGCAGACAGTACAGTCCACGTCGAAGAATTGTGTGACACGGAAGTACACGTTACCTAGTTACGAACAGAACGTTATTATATTTGCCAGTGACTATACTTCAGCAATAGTGTGAAACAGCTTTATCAATCATCGGAGCGCTTGGGGCAGCTGTTAACAACTCAGGTACTGTAGTAACTCGCCTCCAGTCTTCCATTAAGATTTTTCACTCGTCTAAAACAAACGTCCGGCCTGTACCACGGCCAGGAGTGAACCTGCAATCTTGGGGTTAGTAGACCGACACGCTATCCACTCACCCACCGCGGCAAGGTATAAATGTAGTGACATTGCTTCTTACAGAAAAAGATGGTAAGTTGGATGCCACCCCTTGAGATAATGTTGTCATGGTTACCGATTTCCATTCCTTCATTAGTTTGTTAAATTAAATTAAATTAGTTTTCTGGGAATATTTCAGATACTGTTGGTTTTAGATCCTTATAATGTAGTTTTCGAGGCCCCCAAGTTTTGTTTCTGGCACCGAGAGGCTTTGTCTCCTCATTGTACGCCATAATATAATACTAATAATAATAATATAATGTAGGGATAGGAATATAATAGACCTGCCGTACCACACCCGCAGGTGTAAATCGCGTGAAAAAATTCTAGTGTACCTCTTGACACCCTTAAGCGCATTATACGTATTGATGGATTTTACAGCTTAATTTGGTTCCGTGATAACCTTCTAGCCGTTTCCAAACTTTCACACCAATGTAATTAATTGCGTCTTACAGCAATAGATGGACCTCTGACAATCTGTTGCCATGGTTACCGGCTTGTATTCGTTCATTAGTTTATTAAATGAAATTATTTTTCTGGGAATATCTCAAAAATGGTTGGTTTTAGGGCCTTAAAATGTAGATTTCGGGGACCCTTTAGGGCCACCGAGTTTTGTCTCTCTCATTGAGGGGCTGAAAACGATCTTTATCTCGTCCTTCTACTCTTATTTCAGCATGTATTTTAAGGGGGTAGGCCCTCTTTTATGAGAGGTACGGAGAAGGGTTACATCAATGATTAGTGTCGTGCCTCCGATGGATATCTGTACCAAATTTTACGTTGATACACCCAGCCGTTCTCGAGTTATAAGGGAACAAAATTGTCCACAGACAAACAAACAAACAGACAGACCAAAAAAATATTTTCACGCGCATCCCTAATAAAACAGTCTGAAACGCGTAAATAACTCAAATTTCCGTAGAAATTGCGAAAAAACCATACAAACTTTAATTTTTATGTATGTAGAGATATACTGCACCGCTCGGTGTTGACCGGGTTTTAATGCACAAATTTAGGTTTTACTCGCTAACCGTTGGAGATACACGAAAAGTGATCAGGACCTTTTGGATAGAAAATTAAATGTTAAATCTCGTGTATGCATCAAAAATGTGCTATTTCTTAGCGTTCTCTTTTTATTTGAAATGGAAATATGAAATTTTGAAACCAAAGGGTGTAGTGACGTCACATATGTGGGTTTTACTCGCTAACCGTTGGAGATACACGAAAAGTGATAAGGACCTTTCGGATAGGAAATTAAATTTCAAAGCACGAATGTGCCATCAAAAGTTTGCTATTTCCTACCGTTCTCTTTTTATTTGATATGGAAATATGAAATTTTGAAACCAAAGGGTCTAATGACGTCACTAAAATAGTCGCCATTTTTAAATATTGCAAAATTTCGAAATCAAAAGTATCCTATATGTAAACCTGGTACATCATCTACATCCATGCAAAATTTCATTTAAATCGGACCAGTGGTTCTTGCGTTATTGAGTAACAGACAGACAGACAGACAGACAGACAGAAAGACAGACACACACCATCTCATTTTTATATATTAGTATGATGAGGAAATGGTACAAACCTATGTCAATGCCCTCAAAAATATTTCCACCAATTACCCCCAGATTATTTCATTAATGTTTGTTTTTCGTTTCAGCTTGTGATAATGAAAGTCATAGGAATCCTATATATTAAAGATTTAAAAGTCTCCTGAATATATCGAAAAAGTTGCTTGAAGTCTTTTAGAGATGCAAGATAAAGTATGAATGGTTGCATTTGGTGGTGATTCTACACTTCCTGGTTACCTTAAGAGAACAATGCTTTTGATACGGATATACTGTTTATTGTTTAATAATACTAGTTTACCTATTTGGAGAAAATGTATTATTGAACAACGTAAGCATAATAATGCCAAATAATTTGTAAAGATATTTAAGTGCGCATTTTTTTATATTTTAATTTAAGAAACAAGTACACAAGCGTGCAATGA
This sequence comes from Meconema thalassinum, assembly GCA_946902985.2. Taxonomy (NCBI): domain Eukaryota; kingdom Metazoa; phylum Arthropoda; class Insecta; order Orthoptera; family Tettigoniidae; genus Meconema; species Meconema thalassinum. Next base: position 1,825,739,432 of record OX336388.2, read on the forward strand.
AATGAAATTACGAGGGGTATCAGAAACAGACTTTACAAGGTATCCCAGGAGTTTCGTCTGTTGGCAGTTGGCAGTCAAAGTGAAATGTTGTGTTTTTCCCGAGCTCTCAGGTGTGCTGAAAAGGGTTGTTCTCTGGAGTGTATTCGCGCGAGGATCGGACTGTGGTATGTTAAGGGTAGTCGGGATTTCCGGTGTTTGTGTGTGCGTACGGGACCTAGTAACTTGTGGTTCATAGCCCTAGTGATAGCTGCATTGCTAGTAATTGGTGGAGTGGAAGTGAATCCAGGCCCTGTTACTCCAAATATGAATCAGGCAAATGATCCAGTGGCAGCTTTAAAGTGTTCGACGTGCGGTAAAACATTGAAGAACGGTGTTCAGTGTGGACTATGTGAGAAATGGTTTCACTTCGGCTGTATTAAGGTCAAGAAGGAGGATTGTGATGTCGGGAATTGGTTTTGTAAAGTATGTGATACGTCGGACTGTTTGAGGGTGCAAATCAAAGCAAGGGATCAAATAATACAGGAACTTAGAACAAAGCTTCGTGAATCAGAGGAAACAGTGAAGGATGTGACTGAACGGCTTTCTACAGGGATCAGTGTGGAAGAGGGCGTGCAGGAGCAAACTGAGGATGACGTTATCATAATGGGTGATTCTATGATACGATGGAGTGCGAATATCTCGAGGAAATCAGGTGCGAAAGTGCGGTGTTATCCGGGGATTAAAATTGACCAGCTTGCCCAACAAGTGGAAGAAGCAAATGTAGGGGACTGTGACAAAGTTAAAGTGTTGTTGCTCCATGTTGGGACGAACCATTTGAAGAAGAGGGCTACAGCTGATTACATCATGGGGGAGCTCTACGAACTAGGCAGAAAAGCTAAAAGCAAGTTTGGAAATGCAAAAATTATAATGGGTGGCATTGTTCGGCGGGGAGATATTCCGTTAAGGCGAGTTAAGACTGTAAATGACTGCATGGACTGGGTTTGTGCACAACTGGGATTAGTATGCGTAGATGCTGACTGCTGGATTGGTGGCCGTGACTTCGCCCGAGACGGGCTTCATTTAAATCGACGGGGCGCTTTCAACCGAGGGAGCCTACACGACAGGGTCATCGGTTCGTGCCGGCCATTGTGAGGAGGAGCAGGTCCAGAGGTTGCCAGCCGACGGTAACAGAAGGAGCTACTTCGGGATATTTGCTGCGGAGGTAAGACTCTAAGATTACTGCAGGTTAATTGTCAGAGTTTATGATATGAATTAATTGAATTTTGGAATCTTGCAGAGACGTATTATCCTGACATTGTCATTGCTACTGAATCTTGGTTATATGAGGATATAAATAGTAATGAAATAATTCAAGGGACCTACGAAATGTACAGAAGGGATCGGGGTAAGCGAGGTGGTGGGCTATTTATTTGTGTGCGCAAAAATATAGCTAGTTTCTTAAAGCGGGCTGATACGGATCTTGAAATGTTATGTGTACAAATTTCGGATAAAGGGAATAAATTCCCTCTTCAGGTGATAGGGGCGTATAGAGCACCGAAAGATAACTTTTCGCTTCTCGACACACTGTATGATAAAACTTGTACGGGTAATGCTATGAAAAAGAGCATAATAATTGCCGGAGATTTAAACCTCCCCAAAGTAGACTGGTCTGGTGAGTCAACTAGCTGTGGTCAAGCTCAGAGCGCGGCAAACAAATTCTTAAGGGAGAGGGGATTTTCCCAAGTAGTTGACTTCCCAACTAGAGGCAATAATACCTTAGATGTTTATCTCGTAAGGCCAGTAGGGGTGTTGGCGAATAGGGCCAGCTAATCTTCCGAGTGGATCTTTCTTATCTTGTCATTCCATCCCACAGTCCTTTTTGGCCAGTTGCCCCAGGCCAAGTTCTGGTTCTTCCGCTGAATATATCCTCCCTTCCGTCCCCCACCACTACCACTGTGAAAACCCAAAATCTAAGGTAACTTATTTGTTCTTGCAGAATGACCCGCTGGCTCTGGGATTTCCTGTAAACACTCTGCCATGCAGGGCTGTACAAATTGCACAATTCACTGAAACAAACATTAGCCTATGCCTTAATTCTTTTAAAAGGCCACATCTGTTAAAAGTTACCTTAAACCCGTTACATTATTATTACTATTATTACTATTTTAATTATTATTTCCCCCCGTGGTGTATGGATAGCACGCTTTTCTCTTACCGAGGAGGCTCTGGATTAGATTCCAGCTAGAAACTTAAGATCTATGTAATGTTATTGGTTTTACGTCCCTTTTAACTATTATGGCCGGGGTGCCGGAATTTTGTCCCGAAGATCTTTAACGTGTCAGTAGGTTTACTGGCACGGCTGCATCGCAATTACGCACCCGCAAATGCCAAGTGACTGTGCCAGGATTCAATCCTGCAGCCTTGGACTCAGTAGGCAAGAACGTTACCGCTGAGCAACGCAGCCAGTCATACTTAACATCTGATTTGAGGGCGGGAAACAATTGTCGTTTATTCATTTTGAAGGCTTGGCGATCATGTAGTGCAGTGTACTTTGGTGTGTGTGGAATCTGTCTGATAATCTGTGTTATTGTAACTGCTGTAGAGTACTATTGTGTACTTGTAATTTGGCTAGGATATGGTTAGAAGGGCACCATGACCTTAATTTAGGTACAATCTAGGCATCTGCCTGGAATACAAATGAGAAACCATGAAAAACCACTTCCAGCATGACTGAGGTAAGAATCAAACCCGCCTATTCTCAATTCTGCATCAGGAGAAGGAAAGCCTCGTGAGGACAATTAAGTACTGTACCTGCTTGATATGAGAAGTAGTGGTCCATGATCTAAAATCAAAGTGATGTGGCTAAGGGTGTCGTCGCGCAGGTTATTCGTCCCCCACAATTTGTAGGCTATGAACTGGGTTGCAGTCGGCTTGATGTTTGGGTGCTCCCAACCACGGGTTTGTTAGACCATTATTGTTGATTCATTGAGGGGCTTTGCGACATCGTCGTCATGTAACCCCGTGTACTTGGTTGTGTGTGTGGAATTTGTCTGATATCTTGTCTTATTGTGATGGCTGTATTATTGCGTGTAGTTGTAATTAAGATGAGGATTGGGAAGGAGGCAGCCGTGGCCTTCAGTCAGGACTCAATTCGGCATTTGCCTGGAGTAGAAGTGGAAAAGCACCGAAAACTACTTCCAGGATGGCGGAGGTGGGACGAACCCTCCTCCTCCTCTCAGTTTTACCTCACGAGGCTGAGTGTAACCCGTTCCAGCCCTCAAATCAGAATTAAATTTCTTGGCAGAGCTGGTAATCGAACCCGGGCCTCCGCGGTTATAGCCACTACGTAACGAGGCGAACATATAATGCTCAATGAAATGTCATCTAAAAAAACCTACTAAAATGAATGAAAATGACTTTTAAAAAACTATTCCATCAAACTGAAATATGGCGACAGTTTTACAGAGGATTCATAATAGGAATCCTGTTTTATTCACTACACAATTACCTACTCTCATTAAAATATACTTGAATTTAACAAGGAAATGGCAGTTAAAATGTTATTCTTAATCTTAGTGTTTTTTTTAACCATATTAATTAAAATCTCAATAAAACAAACTTCCCGGATAGACAATAAAGAAAAAAACTACTAACTTTCATTAAAATATACTTGAACTTAACAAGGAAATGGCACTTAAAATGTCATTCGAATTAATGAACTAAAGAAGGAAGCAGACGTGGCCTATTGGAAGGGACAGTTCCTGGATTTGTATAGAGTTGAAAATAGAAAAAACGGAAAACCATTTCAGGGTGGCTGCGTGATCGAAATATAATTGCTGAATAATATTGTGACCCTTGGTTAGTATATAAATATAATTTACACCAATTAAAAATTCAGTTCACTGGGGGTGATTGCCAAGCTACCCCAGCCCTTAAAATGAATCTCCAACTATTAATTATGGTACTGGTATTAAGTATGATTTAATTTCATCTAATAGGTTAGGGTATTCAATGAAAATTGTTCACTTGGTTTATTAAAATTTAATTTTGTTCATTTATTAGTGTATGCAACGAAGGTCGGGTAAAATGTTAGAGCTTGCACTTAGGGTAGGCTATATTAACGCTGTCAGTTTATCGAACACAATCTCATGGATGTCCATATTTGTGGAACTATTGAGGACATACCGTATTCTTTGTATGAAGCTCCTCCACAAACAGTAGTTGTCACCATATCCAGAAAGCTAGGTCATACATATGTGAATTTATAGTAATTGACACCCCTGGGACCGTCAAACTGAGAGTCACCTCCCCTCCAACAGTTTAATGACAAACGTGTGTACAGTATGATATGTGTTGGCTGCAGAGTGGGGGAAGGTAGGGGAGGTTGCTAATGAGCTATCGCTGGCCGAATTGGACTATGAATTATCAAAGGGGCAGATCATGGCGGCCAGAAAAGTCTGTCCGATTTTATCAGTGTAATTAACTGGCCAAATTGGACTGCGCCCGCCAGTAGAGCTGTATATTAACTGTATGAAAGTACCAGGAATTAGTGACCATTCTGGGGTTGAATTAAATATTAGATACGGTGACATTACAAAATTAGACTCTGATGTAGCAAATAAGATCATATTCCAGTATCGCAGGGTGGATCAGGGCAAATTTCAGGGGTTTTTGAATGAGCTATTTGTAGGATGGGCATCGGAAGTAAATCACATTAACTTAATATCCTGGGGACTAACTTTTTGAAAATTTTAAATATCGCTATTGATAAATTTGTTCCATTTAAATTACTGAAACAAAACCCAGATCCTGAGTATTACACACGGGAAATCAGGAATCTTAAACGGAAAATTAGGAAATTATACAATAAAAGACATGATAGTGACAAGTATATGTTGAAATTTAACTCCTTATCAAGAGAGCTCGTCTTAAAAAAGAGGGCTGCTCAAGACAATTATATGCAAGGATTACTTGGTTCGGGAGGCGATGGGTGGAAAAAAAATTACAGTTATGTTAGGAGAAGAAAGAGAAATTCAAATAATTTGTCGATGATAATGTCCAGTGACGGTAAATTAATTACTGAGAAGCAGGCCATTGCTAATGAATTAAATGTCTTTTATGGTAGTGTGTTCAATAAATCCAATAGCTGTGTGTTGGACCTTAACGGTGAATCAGGGGCTCCACTTCTACAAATAAACCAGTCAGCAATTGTAAAGCTAATACAAAAATTACTTTACAATATATCGAAAGGTCCTGATAATATTGTTAGTGAAGTACTTAAACTAGGAGGTAGGGCAGTGGCACGATACTTGGAGGTGATGTTTAATGTGTCCATAAACAATGCGCAAATCCCGGATGACTGGAAAAGTGCTACGGTAGTCCCAATATTTAAGGGAGGGAGCAGACTTGAATTGGGCAACTACAGGCCGGTTAGTCTTACGTCCATCGTTTGTAAACAGATGGAGCATCTCATTTGCGACTACTTGAGGGAACAGTGGGAAACATTATCATGGTCTAATGATAGGCAACATGGATTTCGGAAAGGTTACTCATGCGAGAGTCAGATGCTATCACTTTTTCTAGATATTAGCGAATTGTTAGACGATGGAGTTTCAGTCGACTCCGTAGTTATAGATTTTGCGAAGGCATTTGATGTCGTGCCGCATGACATGCTACTCCATAAATTAGCTTCGACGAAGATTGATAGAAGAGTAATTTTATGGATCCAAGAATTTTTGACGGGTCGTTCCCAGAAAGTGAAAGTTGAAGGCCGATTCTCGAATGAAATTGCCGTAACGTCGGGTATCCCTCAGGGCAGCGTAATCGGAACTTTGTTAATTTTGGCGTTTATAAATGACTTACCAAATGGGATTCGCAGTGACTGTCGATTGTTCGCGGATGATTGTATTATATATCGAAAGATACATGACTCACAAGACAATGCATTACTTCAAGATGACCTGATCCTGGTCTATAAGTGGGCGATTGAAAATAAAATGAACATATAACATTGACTCGGAAATTCTTGTAAAAGAAGATTCTTGCAAATATTTGGGCGTTCACGTAAGAAATGATATGAAATGGAGTAGTCATATAGGATGTGTAGTTTCTAAAGCTTACAAATCCCTGCACTTTGTAATGAGGGTATTAAAAGGAAGTAGTACCTCTGCTAAAGAATTATAATATTTGTCACTTGTAAGACCTATTCTGGAATACGCCTCGGCGGTTTGGGATCCATATCAAGTAGGGCTCATAAATGAGTTGGAAATGGTTCAAAGAAAGGCCGCTAGATTTGTGCTCAGTGACTTTAATCCCAGGAGCAGTGTGAGCCGTATGTTAAAGAAACTTGGGCGGGAATCACTTGAGGCTAGGAGGATGAAATCTAGACTCTGCGCTATGTACAACACGTATACAAATCAACCAGCATGGGATGAGCTTAGAAAACGTATGGAAAAGCCTACTTACATGGGTAGGAGCGATCATCCTTTCAAAGTTAAGGGCCGACCACTGCGAACAAATTATGGTAAATATTCTTTCGTAAACCGTGCCATTGATAATTGGAACTCTCTACCTGCCGCAGTCTTAGAGCCTTTTCCCAAACATATAGGTGTGTTTAAGAAAAGACTGACTATTTGTGTAAATACTCCATTTTAATTGTTAGTGAATTGTTATGTACAATTATTTATTTGTTATGTATATCTAATTTGCCACCGGGGGACACACCCCCAATTGTAAATAAACGAATGAATGAATGAATGAATGAATGAATGAATGTTATAGAGAAATTATTAGTGTGGGGTGAATCAAATACATAGTCAACAAAAAAAGTCAACCCCTGGTACTATACAGCCCATGACGGGCTAAGGCCGACCAAGCGACCGCTGCCCAGCCGTTTGGTCTGCAGATATTGGGGTGACGCGTGATCAGCGCGTCGGGTCCCCTCGGCCGATAATCTTGGTATTCGTGATCGGGGCCCTGTCTCACTGTCCGACAGCTACTCAATTGTCCTCACGAGGCTGAGTGCACCCCGTTCCAACCCTCACGTCAATTTTAAAATCCCTGATGGAGCCGGGGATCGAACCCATGGCCTCCGGGTGAGAGGCAGGCGCGCTACCCCAACACCACGGGGCCGGCTGATTCAAATACATACGGTTGGTAACTGTGCAGAGTTTCAGCCACCCTCCACCTAAAGCGCTATTGGCGATTCGTTTGGAAAACTAGACACGCGAAGAGATCCGCTCAGTTATACGATTTCTGTGGGCGAACCATGTAATCCCGTCTAGAACTTCTCACCGAAGGCGTCATCTTCCTTCATGACAACGCGCTACCTCATACAGCTCATAAGATCACCACGCTGTTCCAGCGGTTTCGATGGGACATCATTGACGAACCTCCCTACAGGCCAGACCTCGTCCAAACGACCTTCACCTGTTTCCTCACTTGAAGGAGCACCTAGGAGATCTATGATTCGCTTCATATGTGGAGGTGAAACACTTTACGACAACGTGACTAAATACGCAAGGACAGGATTTTTACCATAAGCGAATATTTAAAATCATCCCACGAAGCAACAAGTGCCTAAATCGATATGGAGACTTTGTCAAAAAATAACCTTTCACTGCAGGCTTTGTAAGCTTAGTTTCTGATCACCCCTCTTAATAAAACCGAAGAGATTGGTCGGTTAGTTTCTGAGTTTAGGAACTGCGAAAACGCAGTCATGTAGCCCCGTGCACTTTGGCTCTTTGTCGAATCTGTCTGATAACCGGTGTTAAATGTGATGGCTGTATTAGTGTGTGTTATCTGTAATTCAGGTTAGGACTGCAGACATTCAATCTTGAAGTAGTTCCTACTTTTGCTACCAAATGCTACCGTCAACGACAGTTAGTTGTGAACTTGTTTACTAGATGCCACCGCAGTCGGCTCCTGGCGACGAACGTTGGAGCTTAAGAGCGTTAGTCAAATATTACCTATAATTTAGCTTCACACAAGTATAATTAGTGGAAGGATTTTTACGTGCCATAAATCTATGACATGGGTCCGCCTGCTTTACTCCCCCTCCGAAGAAAGGCATACTGAGCGATTTTTGACGCTCGTAAAAAATCCGATGACTTCGGCCGGGTTTAAACCCGCGACCTTGGGCATAGAATCTCGGCATGCTACCAACTGCGCCACCGAAGCCGTCCCCATAGAGATTAATATACATGTTATTTACATTAATATACATAGATTGCTGTGAATGGTTGAAAGTCTTGATATGTTCCGAATTGGTCAGTGATTCATTAGCTAAGTAGTCAATATAAAGCACAGACTATAAACGCCAATCACTTTAAGTATCATGGAACAGAAAGATATCCCTGGGCAAAATATTAGGGTGGGGGTAAGGACGCTATTTATGGGAGAGAAGTCGAGTACGATTGCTAGATTAGTACAACTTTAAGAATGGAATGATTATATCTTTCTTAAAGGTCAAGATAATTGCTAGCGGCAACCTTTCAGATATTTCATTCAAGAACATACTTATAGAAAAGAGGAAGAACTATAATCTCAGAAAACCTCCTTTATCCAGTTGGTTCTCCTGTTAAGAGCATTAATTGGACGTTCTCGTATTGAGGAACCTCATTGTTACGTATTAAAATTCTCTTTTATGAAGTTCATAATTTACGAGGAATAAATATTTAAGAAGCGTTCCTTAGCTTGGAGGGCTATTATTCCACCTGACGGTACGCGATATTACCCTCTACATATTCAAGGGCTCTAGATAACGAAGAGGGTTAATTAGCCGCTGTATGACTTTTAACCATACTGAATATTAATCCAAGGAAGAACGAAACGACCCGGGAGGAATTATCGGAATATCTTTACTGTGCGCGTAGTGGGTGGGTTAAGGGTATCGTATGTTATCTCCAAATGAATTATCATGCCGTATTATATTACACAGAACAGTGCGAGGTATATTTTATGGTGTGTTATTCTTGCGCTTGCTCCGTGATGAAAGGACAGCACGTTCGTCTCTTACCCATTCGGAACATATATCAGGACTTTCAACCATTCACAGCAGCCTAACGTCCGTTGGTTGGTTCCTCAAGGGGGGGGGGCTGCGACAACGCAGTCATGTAGCCCCGTGTACTTTGGGTGTGTGTAGAATCTGTCTTATAACCGGTGTTAATTGTGATGACTGTATTAGTGTGGGTTATCTGTTTTTTTAAATTCAAGTAAGGACTGCAGACGATAATTTCAATTAGTTCCTACTTTCGCCACCAAATGCTACCATCAATGATACTGAGACCGTTAGTCGAGTCAACAACCACGATGACTTTTCTAACATCCCATAAGTCGAATAAAATTACCGTGAGGATCAGGTGAACTTCCTAATAGGCTAAGCGGCACGAGACACTGTAGTACACGGGGATCGTGGTACATGGTGACGATGGTCATAGACTGCCTAAGGAAGGGTTCACTTCAAAAATAGACTGAGAAATTAAACATCCAGACTTAAGTAAAACACCGTGAAAATTTATTAAAATTCACAAGCCACTAGCCTAGTTCGGAGGGTTATAATCGGCTAGTCCGCAAACTAATAAACAAAGCAAAATAAAGAGCAGGTCCCTACCTGAGAAGTTACTGAAAACCCTCGCGAAAGATCTAACTCACAATAATAAAGCAACAACAGCAACACTAGGAAAATGGTACGACGCAAGTCCCTAGTTCAAGTTACAAGATTAAGCTAATATCAGAATTTACATTTAACAGGGTAGCAAAACAAATCTAAGTTAGGATGATACCATTTACACATTTACATTTAACGGTAATCATCTAGCTAAGTCCTAACAGTTAATAACAAAATTTACGGCGATGACGTCCGTAACAGAAAACAATTACAACAAATCTAAGTGTACAGCCATGAAAAACATTTAATTACTCCTAATAACTACTTGCTATCAGCGCACAATAAGGTAACATGTAGGATTTACATACTTGTACATCATAAATAAGTAATGAAATAGACACAAATCTTTATTAAATCCCTGCCTACACCTTGGTTTACTCTTTGTAAGCCATAGTCATCTAATGTGTGTAATTACGGTGACGAATGCGTAGTTGAGACCACGTCTGACATCGCATGGCCTGAGCTCCACAAACTACGAAATCTAGCTTCGCGCATGCTTCAGGTCGGTACAAAAGTGTCAACTGTCCTAGTCATTTCCACACAAGGAAATTACCTTCAACTGCACGGCTATGTCAACAGTTCCAAAATGCAACAGAACAAAGTTAGATAGAAAGAATTCATTAGTTAGCTCTTGTTTTACCAAAATTATGCGTTTTATTATTAAGATATCGGTTTAGGTTTATCGTTGGTTTATGGCGAATAATACTGACAATAGCTCGGGCACGGAGTGTCTACACTGAGATCTTTCTCCACCAAAAAGCCTCGACTCAACAGTCGGAATAAGATCAACGAGCAATAACAACTCGGACACACAATAACACGGGTTACCAGCGGCGCAAAGCTCGCATTCAATAACTCTGGGATAGGGTTGTCCACAACAGTTACCTTCCAATAACATCTAGTCAACGGGAACCCTCCCGGACAAGGTAATCACAAGTACCTTCATACAATAAATTCCTGCATTCAACAGGGTCGCCTGCAACTCACTATAGAAAACCTGACCTAATTGTACACGCAAGAACGGTACACGCAAGAAGTGCGCTCAACTAACAAAAAGCAATCTATAAAACATGTGATCTGAGACAGGGTTGAAAACTGGGTTACATAAGCTAAGTTGCAATGAATGAAAGAAAGAGCGAATACAATTGCATTCTGTCTCTTGTCAAAGTCCTCTGTCTCACAAACAAATGAAGCGAGCTTTCAAGGGCACTGGATTACAAAACCAGTTTATGTCACCAGCAGGCTACCACATTCCTGCGTTCGGTCGACACAAAACACACATTATTCAAGGCCGGCGATTAAATCAATATAAAACTATACATCTGGCCTGTTCATAAAAAACATTACCATGGGTTATGAACCTCTAAAGAGTCCGGGTATAAAAAACACGCAATAAATCTGAATAGAATAATATAATTCCGTCTTTCTACCAAAGACGTCTAAATGATAGTAATCTTACAATTACTGGAGCTCTTTGCTCTCAAAATACAATTCAGTAGTTGCTAGTACAACATCAAATAAAAACGTGTCTTACATGACACAAGCAAAAATGATAATTGTGGCGCAGATACCATACAAGGATCTGCTTAATGATACGTTGGGAACCGAGTTCGATGCTAGGCAACGAAACATTCCTTCTAGTTGTTAGGTTCAAACTTGACCAAGAATAGCTTCTGAAGTCATCACAATTAACACCGGTTATCAGACAGATTCTACACACACCCAAAGTACACGGGGCTACATGACCGCGTTGTCGAAGCCCCTAAACTAAGGAACCAACCAACCAACCAATAGCTTCTGAGCTTATTCAAAATGAAAATATAATGCATTTACAAAACTGGCAATTACAGTCGATTGCCTAACTGATACGACTTTTCTAACGAAAGTCAGGGGTGTATCAAAACTGGCTGCAAAGAATGCAGTTAAAGAAATAACCATGACATCTGATTGTCATAACTAAAGTCAGCAAAGACTTGAAAAATCACCCCAAACAGGGTTGTACAAAATAGCCTCGAATGACTACGGTCACATCTAGCAAAAGATAGGCTTTGACGTTCTACGACGTTCATCAAGCTGCACCAGGGTTAACCAAAATGTCGGACCCAAGGGTGTCTCACGATACTGAAATAAATGACATTAAATTAAACTAGATACAATCCCTACCTAGAAAAATGGCTGACACAGAGTGTGGTTGATTCAAAACTACATTAAATCTAATATACCACCAGAACTAGAACACGAGAAGGGATGTTCAAAAACTCACGACATGGAGAAGCTATCACTCAGCCCTCTATTCAATAACCAGGGTTGTACAAATTCCTCTCTGGATCTCTGGAACGGTATTATCCTCATCAGGATTCCCATCTGGACTCCTCCAAAGACCAGGGTTCGATTCGTCCCTGTCGACAACTCCGTGAATATGCTGGATATGCCTGGAAATGGCATCTTGGATTCCTTCCTTCTCGTACTCGGATCTGCAAGCTTCACCATCATGCTAGTTCTCGTAGAAATATCACCCTCATACCAGGATGGTATTAGCCCATGATGACTGATTCAAGCATGGTGTGGAATAGTCTGGTCACGTTGACGGTGAAATAAATTATGAAATTCATTCTTTCACTTTCCAAAAATATAATGTTCGTCGTAAGTATTGTAGGCTTTGATAGTAATTGACAACCCAGCCTTAATTTCGTGGATGTGGATAGATACATGAGCTAGCACTGCTCTATGATTCTGCACGTGCTAATGACGCTACTTTTCTATCATACAGCATCGGTAAAATGTACGTCGTTTTGTAAATAAAAACTTCACTCTGGCAATCCAAATATGTTACACTATCGTAATCACACTTATTTGAAGTAACACATTTACCTGTATATTTTCCACAAGGCATTTGGCCCTCCACAAACACGTGGGTACTAAAATGTGGTGTTCCGGTACAATTATATAATTCACTAATACTTGCCAATAATTATCTTCAATATGTTTCTGTGGCTCACTGTGCATAAATACCAGTATTTCACAATATGCCAGTGCACGATGGCACCTGATAACCAATTCAACGATAACAAGCGGATATTCTTCTATGTCTTACAGGACAAATGCAATTACACGCCTGTACTGGGCGGATTCTCCAGACCTAGTGCAAGGCACTGGGTGTCTCAAGGAAGTAGGTCGTCAAACCGAAGTCGTTGAGCGACTACTTACGTTCCTATTTGCGTATCTGCAAGGGTATTACCTTACCTTAAGCTAAAATAACATTCTCAAAAATGTTTTAATAATGCAGCATGACGAAATGGAATATTCTGAGTCTTGAGAAAGAATAAAATTAATTAATAAGATCTCAGATAAATAATTAGCAGTTCTCACCAAAGTCAAAAGTGCGATTCAACGCTACTTCAAAGAGTATCGCGTGAGCTCTCAGCTCCACGTGGCTTCCTGGGTGTGTTCAAAGGTACAACATCCCATCATAAATGTTCTGTCATAAAAAATATCACATGAACCATAGCTCAGCGGGTTCATCTGCCTCTCCGTCGTTTCAAATAAAATGTTGGGACGACATTTTTATTTGACTTGAAAATCATTCAAGAGTGATATTTTTTCAGATTGGCTGCATTAATGGTTCCAATGCGCTCTCCTGTCCTGATGTCTTCTACTACATAACTTCCATTGTTCAAAGCCTGTCGGATACGACTAGGGCCATAATATAAGGATAGAAATTTCCCATATATGCGGTCTGTAGGACTTGAAATTCCGGGTCTCCTTATGAGGATAAGGTCTCCCTCAACTAGTGGTTCTCTAAATCTCTGGCGTCTAGTTCTTCTCAAGCGCTTGGCAGCTTGTCTGTCCATAGTTTCCCTTGCAGCTAAAAGTCTGCTGGCATGTGATGGTTGTAAACAAGGTGGATTTACAATCACACGGTCCCATATTCTCAGCGGCATCTGGTTCAAATGGAAGACCATAGGTATTTGACCAGTGCTCTCATGGACTGTTGAATTAATACACTTTGCCATAGTGACTAGGACTTCAGTCCATCGCCAGTGTTCTTCTTGACAATATAATCGACAGAATTTTGCGATAATAGACATCACGCATTCTGCTGGGTTGCTCTCCGGATGACGAATAGATGTTAAAACATGACCTATTTCAAGCTCATTCATAGCATTGGCAAATTCTGCTGAGGTGTACTGTGATCCGTGATCAGTCAACAAGAATTGTGGCTTTCCTGCCTCCGGTATCACTTGACGTCTAATCCTCTCAATAATCTGATGTGCAGTAGCTTTTTGAATCGGATGAAGCATCGTATATTTCGTGAACACATCAATAGTTACAACGATGTATCGGTTCCCACGACGAGCCTTAGGTATTGGGCCATACAGGTCCTGTGCGTATAACTCTCTAGGTTGATTTGGGAGTATTGGTCTAGGTTGTTCCTTCAACAAGTGTGACGTGTACTTGTTCCGCTGGCATGCGTCGCAAGCACGTAAACACTGTCTAACGGTGGCTCCTAACCCTTTCCATGTAAAAGATTCTTTGATGGTTGCAATGGTTTTGTCTGTTCCACCATGACCAATGGATAGATGAACCATAAGAATAACAGATTCTTGGTATCTCCTAGGAATAACTGCACGCAGTTGAGTATGGTCCTCGTCCACAAACTTGTATAATACACTATGATAAATCAAGTAATTATCTGCAACAGCAGCAATTCTCGCATAATGAGCATCCTGTGGATCCATTCTTCCTTCCAGGAATCGGATAATGTGCCTGAGTTCCTCCTCGCGTCGCTGTCCGTCAGGTAGATGACGAAGTCGGCGAAGGTGTTCCTCGCATTCTCCCTCGATGTCTATGGCATTAACAGTAGCTTCAGGAATCCGGCTGAGGATGTCGGCCAACACATTCTCTCTGCCTGGTCGATAAACTATTTCCAAATCGAACTGTTGGAGAAACAGCGTCCAACGTGTGATCCTGTCGCTTGCCAGTCTTGTTCTTAAGATGGTCCTCACAATAATCCTCTGGCCTAACAGAAGTTTCTGCCAGTATTCAAGTGCGTAAACTATTGCAAGTGCTTCTATCTCAGTCGTGAAGTAGTGAGATTCATGTGCTCCTAAACGTCGGCTTAAGAAAGCGATGTAATGACGTTTCTTCTCATCATCCTCCTGCAGTAAAATGGCTCCTATACCAATGGCAGATGCATCAGTTTCTAGAATAAAGTTCCGGGAATAATCTGGATATTCTAACTGAATTGAGTCCACTAGCATCTGTTTAGCTCTCCTGAAAACTATCTCGCATTCATCATTCCAGTTCCACCTGCAGTTCTTTTTCAGTAATCCTTGCAGAGGTGCGACAGTCTCGGAATACTTCTCACAATGAGCAGCAAAGAATTGCAGAATTCCTAAGAATTGTCTCACGTGTTTCACATGGATTGGCGTTGGAAATGCAGCAACAGTTCTAATCTTTGCCGGATTTGGTATGTATCCTTCTCCATTGATTATGTGTCCTACGAATTTCACTTCATTCTGAAAGAATCGACACTTGTCAAATTTGACCTTAAAATTCGCCTGTCGAAGATTCTCAAAAACAAGGCGCAATGTCTTTAAATGCTCTTCTTCTGTTTCTGAAGCTATGATTATGTCATCCACATAACATATTACTCTCTGCTTCACTTCAGGAGTCAGCTTGGCATCAAGTGCTCTGATTAATGCGGCTCCGGCATTTTTCAATCCAAATGGTAGTTTTCGAAAGACATAGGTAGTCTGATCAAACAGGAATCCAGTATATTTCTGAGTATGCTCAGATAATCTGATATGGTAATAAGACTGAACCAAGTCCAATGATGAAAATATCCTTTTTCCTTTGAACTTCCTGAGAATGTCCCTAATCTTGGGCGGTCTGTCGTGCTCAGGAGCTAGGCGTTCATTCAAGGCTCTGGCATCAAGACAAAGTCTCAAGCTTCCATCTACCTTAACCACAGGCGTTATGGGATTCAAGAAAGGAGTCGGTGATTTCTTGATTGTGCCTGCTGCTTCCATCTCATGGAACTTCTTAGCAGCTTCTTCACGATGTTTCTCAGCAATCGGGTAAATTTTCTTCTGGAATGGGGAATCATCCAGTAGCACAAGGTCGTATTCGTAGTCTAATATCTCACCAGGTGTGGTGTCGAATATGTCCCTGTATTCGTTCAATATTATATCAAGATTCTCTCGTGTGGGTGCTGATAATGATTCTGCCTCTTCGTCGGCATCGAGTGTCTCGTCAATTTCCTTGCCATTCAAGTTTTCGACTACGTCGACTTCGGATAGGAATTCCGGTTCTTCTTCAACTAGGTTCATCTGAATGGGTTCGTTCGGCTTTAACTCTACCGTGTTACGGACCATGTCAATGATACCATCATATTTTCTAATGAAGTCTGCGCCTAGTATGGCGTCATGATGCAAGCCCTTCATTTCAAGAAATTCGTGCAAATACACGTAATTTGAAATCTTCAGAGTACAAAGAATCTGGATTTTGCACGTCACAACCCGGTCAGGTATGACACCTCTGACTCTTACAGCTGAAATAGGCAGCTCTGTCACGTCAGAGTTGGCCTTTAATCTGGCATGGCAATCGGCGGAAATAACACTAATCATTGCCCCAGTATCAATGAGAATGACTACGTTGACTTCGTTCAAAGTGGCTACTATCTTGGGCAGACGGGTCAACTCATAATTGTGGTTCGTCGTTCGTCTCTCGTCCAACAAGTCTTCTTGGATTGGCTCCCAGAGTAATATGGTAGCAGTTACTCGGTGCTCAACCTGACAAGGATCTGTTAATTTTTCGGCGTTTTTTTATTATCCTGGCGAGAAGTAATGGGCTGGTTGTGCTCCGTCTCCTGCGCCGAATTTCTGTTTTCCCTCGAAGTTGGGCTCCGTTCTCCCTCTTCTTGGATTTGCAGTTCTCTTAATTGTTGGAGGTACTCACGGCTCTCCCGTGCTCTTCCTTTCCAATCTCTGTCTGGCTGGTATCTAGGGTCTCGATCTCGGTTATATCCTCTAGCGTATCGATAGTCCCTTCGGATACTTCCGTGCTGTTGGTTTCTTCCGTTATTCCCGCGGTGGTAATTTTCGTGACGTTGGTTATCATTCGTCCCTCGGTCGAATCTCCGATTCCAATGACTACGACGGTCATCTTGTCGATCTCGAGCATATGGAGCGTTGTTCCATTCCCTCCTACGATAGTTGTAGTTATCATCACGATGCTCAGACCTCTCTTGTGTTTGCGTTTGTTAAGGAGTCTGGCTTACTTTATCGACAGTGGTCAAGTTTATGTGTCTTTTCTCGCGCCTGTCAGCCTTCTGCTGACGGTGTGTCGGGAAATATTCCGTGTTCGCATCCAAGCGTCGCAGAATCTGGTCACATTGTTGAAACGTGGATGCCCCTGCAGCGATCAACACACGTTGTACGTCCGCAGGGTACTGCCAAACAATGGTGTTAACTAAATCTTGTTCAGACAACGGAGGCTGAAGACAACGAAGCTTCGCAAGCTGTATAGCGAAGTAGTTCTCATAACGAGTAGGCGTATTCGAGCTGTATCTACGAGTATACATTTCAGCTCGGATGCTCTGCTGAATGTCACTCGACCAATACGTCCTTAGTAATGCTTCCTTAAAGTCCTGGTAGCCTGTAAACGAGTATCTAAATGCTCTAAACCAGGTACTGGCTTGCCCCTCAAGCAAACGTTCTCAAGCTTCAGCCGCACTTGGGGCGCACACAGTCCTACATTAGGGATTCAACCCATTTCGTCGAAAAATTGTCAACCATCGCCGTTCAACCAAATGCTATTTTGGTGAGTTTTGATGTAGAGTCCTTGTTTACCAGAGTGCCGGTGGACTCAGTCATGTCACTCATCAAGGATTTGTTTCCTGAGGACATTGCCCGATTATTCCACCACTGCTTGTGTTCCAGCTATTTCTTGTGGGATGGTAAATATTACGAGCAGACTGATGGTGTGGCCATGGGAAGTCCACTCTCGCCTGTCGTGGCAAATTTTTTCATGGAACATTTTGAGGGGGAGGCTATATCTTTGGCGTCTTTCAAACCTGTGATTTTGTGGAGGTATGTGGATGATACGTTCGTGGTGTGGGAGGAGGGTTCTGAGAAACTGAACCACTTTCTGAACCACCTAAATCAGCTGCATCCTTCAATACACTTCACAATGGAGCTAGAGTCAGGTGGATGCTTACCTTTTTTGGATGTTCTTGTGAGGAGGAAAGCGGATGGCTCCATGGGGCACAGCGTCTACCGTAAGCCAACTCACACTAACCGTTATTTACATGCGGACTCCCACCACCACCCAGCACAAAAACAAGGAATTATAACAACTCTAGCCAAAAGAGCGGAACGTATTTGTGAGGCATCAACTCTTCAGGAAGAGTTACATGCCTTACAAACCATGTTTAAGGGTAATGGCTATAATGAATCCACTATATATAGGTCCCTACATCCCAGAAGGAGGGATAGACAACCTTCTCAGAGCTCCGACGTGAGAGGAACTGCTTACCTCCCTTATATTCACAACACCACTGACCGCGTTGCTAAGATTCTCCGCAAGCACAAGATAAAAACAGTTTTCGGCACTATGACGAAAATTGGTCAACGTTTAGCATTAAACAAAGATAAATTGTCCCCAATACTACAACCTGGGGTGTATGAAGTCCCATGTACTTGCGGAAAAGTCTACATTGGACAAACAAAACGATCCATTGCCACTCGCATCAAAGAGCATCAAAGGAACATCCGTCTAAACCAACCTGACAAATCAGCTATAGCTGAACATGCCCTGTCTTCAGGGCACGATGTATGTTTCAAGGATGCTCATGCGCTTGCCCTTGTTAAGCACAACTGGTCTAGAATTATAAGGGAGGCAGTTGAAATTCGTAAAAATCCCAATAATTTTAACAGAGACACTGGTTATCAGCTAAGTGACACTTGGCTACCAGTTATTAAGGATCTAGGGAGATAGTTCCTCTCAGTCTCTCTGTTCTTCACATATTTAAATTGTACATTTTCCCTCTAGGGCTCAGAGCCTGGATTTGATCTCCTTTGTTCGTCACTGGAGGAGTTTCCATCTGTTTTTTCGCCGTTGACTGTATGACGTTAGGTATCGTTCAGCTAGTATTCCCTTTTGTCTATGTTTCCTTATATCCATCTAACCCTCCCACCTCCCCCCCCCCCTCCTCATTCTTCGAGGTGTTTCTATATTTTCACACCGCCCCCTTTACCTTCTTGTTACTTACTACTCTGTCCGCCGTTCCACCATGGTCCATACAGTTATTTCTGGCAGCTGCTCTCTGGTGACGAACAGAGGAATTTATCTATATTTTTTGTAATCTCGTTGATATACTTTCTTTGGCCACATTGTTTATTTCCATTGAAAAAGGAGGCAAGGTTTCTCCGAAACGTATGGTTTAAATTAAAAATACACACGGCATTAGCCCAAAAGCATGAATTATTTATATAAACGTTCTATGACTCTGAGTTCCCTCTCTGGAGTTACCATCGTATCTCTCAGATAGCTTTCGACATTGGCTAGAAATTCCACTGGAGTAACACCACTTCCAGTTCCGGAGAAGCGAGCTGGTTGCTCCTCTCTCGAACGTATTATCGTCACATTTCCCTGCGTATGCGCGGGTCTAAATGTGTTCTGCGTGTAGTCATGTGTAGGTGTATTCATCTCATTATTAGGTTGACTTGGTGCTGGTCGAAAGGAATGGGCGTTAAAGTTCAAAACCTGGCTCGGCGCTGAACCAGTGAATTGTGAAGGTTGTGGTTCTGTAGGTGCGCTGAGCTGAAAATGAGTTGGCATCATTCCTTCAGATTGAGAAACGGGTGTTTCCTGAGATTCTCCCATTTGTGAGTGTAAGTGTCTCTCCCTAGGAGTCGTTTCGAGTCTGTCAAGACGTCTTTCTATGCCTTCAAGTCCTTGAATAGTTCTGGCCGCGACTTTGTTGCCTAAGTCATTCAATTGTAATTCGATTCTATAGACCTTTCCCTTGAGGTTCGCGTCTACCTCGCGTATGGCCGTTCTGAGGTTATGGCTAAGGTCTAACCTTTCGTTTACTGTGACCTCCTCAAATCGCTTTTGTAAAGAATCGATCTCTCCCTCGACTCTTGACATGTTGTCTTTGACCCCGGCTACCTTGGCCTCTACTATGGTCTTATGTTCGTTGAGGTCCCCTCTTAATAACATGAGGTCAATGTTATGTTCCTCATGATGAACATTCACCGTTTCGCGTAGGCTTGCTACGGTTTCCGTTAGTTCAGAAATGTTTCTCCTGTTAACGTTTAGTTCGTCTCTGACCTCTAACATGCCGTCAACGATCGTCCTAACATTGTTGTTCACAGCATTTGCAGCTCCTCTCATGAGAACTAATCCGATATTCATGGTTGTCATGTCCTATTTAACAGTGTCCATGAATCCCTCGACGTGCGTCAATCGAGTCCCGAATTCTTCCCGAGTGTGTTCCAGGTCAGCTTTCATGTCTATCTGGACTCTATTTATGGTGGTTTGAATTTGAGCCGTGTGTTCCTCCAGTCGGTTTTGCACATCCTCCCTAGCTCCATTAATTTGGTCTGTTAGGCAATCTACACGCTGGTTAGCCTCTTGATGGTGTCGTATGACATCAACCCTAACTGCCGCTAAACCTACCGCGAGATCATTTCTGGCTTCGACCCTAAATGCGTCCATATCAGCCCTGACTTGAGTTAAATCAGTCCTGACATTATTAACATATTGAGTGTTTATCTCTAAATCGAATCTTATTTGGTCTACATGCCCACTAACATTGTTTATAGATTGGGTGTTTACCTCTAAATCTAATCTAACATTGTGAACGTCCTGTCTTACTTGGTCTACATGACCACCAACATTGTTTATAGATTGTGTGTTTACTTCCAAGTCCTGTCTTTCATTGTTGACAGCCTGAGTGTTCTGACCTAAGTCATCAGTAATCTGTTGGAGATTGACATTCACACCTGCCATCATCTCTCCAAACACGCGACGAAACGTTTCCTAATCCATTTGACAAGAAATATATATGAGAAAGTGAGGGATCAATTTCTACTAGAACTTACAGCTATGATAAGTTACATGGTGGTATAAAGCTTGTTTCATTTATATAAATATCACGAGTACAGCTGGAGTATGCAAACAAAGTGCTTCTACATTTACAAAGACAACGACGAGAAAAGCAAAGTATTACATTTACTCAGGATGAGGCATCATCAAAGAAAACCCTATCCATCATTTATCCAACACTAAAGCCTCACCCCATGGACTTCTATCAAACATGAATACCATGCGGTCAATTGATCTGCAGTACGACTTTCTAAGTTCGTCCCAGTCCTGTCAATTTACCATTAATCAACATTAAGATCCTCCAAAGTAACATGGTACTGACGGTCACCACGTTAACGTCGGCACATGAGTTGGGCGCCATTTTATGCGACCAAGTCCGCCCACAACGTTGTGCGCCATTTTCCTTATGAGACCGTTAGTCGAGTCAACAACCACGATGACTTTTCTAACATCCCATAAGTCGAATAAAATTACCGTGAGGATCAGGTGAACTTCCTAATAGGCTAAGCGGCACGAGACACTGTAGTACACGGGGATCGTGGTACATGGTGACGATGGTCATAGACTGCCTAAGGAAGGGTTCACCTCAAAACTAGACTGAGAAATTAAACATCCAGACTTAAGTAAAACACCGTGAAAATTTATTAAAATTCAGAAGCCCCTAGCCTAGTTCGGAGGGTTATAATCGGCTAGTCCGCAAACTAATAAACAAAAGAAAATAAAGAGCAGGTCCCTACCTGAGAAGTTACTGAAAACCCTCGCGAAAGATCTAACTCACAATAATAAAGCAACAACAGCAACACTAGGAAAATGGTACGACGCAAGTCCGTAGTTCAAGTTACAAGATTAAGCTAATGTCAGAATTTACATTTAACAGGGTAGCAAAACAAATCTAAGTTAGGATGATACCATTTCCACATTTACATTTAACGGTAATCATCTAGCTAAGTCCTAACAGTTAATAACAAAATTTACGGCGATGACGTCCGTAACAGAAAACAATTACAACAAATCTAAGTGTACAGCCATGAAAAACATTTAATTATTCTTAAGAACTACGTGCTATCAGCGCACAATAAGGTAATATGTAGGATTTACACACTTGTACATCATAAATAAGTAATGAAATAGACACAAATCTTTATTAAATCCCTGCCTACACCTTGGTTTACTCTTTGTAAGCCATAGTCATCTAATGTGTGTAATTACGGTGACGAATGCGTAGTTGAGACCACGTCTGACATCGCATGGCCGAGCTCCACAAACTATGAACACTAGGTTCGCGCATGCTTCAGGTCGCTACAAAAGTGTCAACTGTCCTAGTCATTTCCACACAAGGAAATTGCCTTCAACTGCACGGCTATGTCAACAGTTCCAAAATGCAACAGAACAAAGTTAGATAGAAAGAATTCATTAGTTAGCTCTTGTTTTACCAAAATTATGCGTTTTATTATTAAGATATCGGTTTAGGTTTATCGTTGGTTTATGGCGAATAATACTGACAATAGCTCGGGCACGGAGTGTCTACACTGAGATCATTCTCCACCAAAAAGCCTCGACTCAACAGTCGGAATAAGATCAACGAGCAATAACAACTCGGACACACAATAACACGGGTTATCAGCGGCGCAAAGCTCGCATTCAATAACTCTGGGATAGGCCTGTCCACAACAGTTATCTTCCAATAACATCTAGTCAACGGGAACCCTCCCGGACAAGGTAATCACAAGTACCTTCATACTGTGCCCGCTTCTCCAATGGGACAGGCGATCACCCGGCTAGCATCCCGGCCCCATCAGAAGAAACAGCCAAGGGAGTGGGTACAAAAAAAAATTAGGGCATGAATCTTGGTTCATACAGACAAGACTGAAAGAAAAGCTCCAGCGAGCTAGAGACAAAGGGTCTCGGGTCGTTTACGGGTCGGGATGGTAAATAGACTGAACCAGGATTCACAAGCAAAACCCTAACTTGAACTGACAAACAGAAAAGAAAGTAAAAGCCCTCGTAAAATCACATCTGCTCCTTTATTGGCCAAAGGATAAATAAATATGCAACCTGCCTATCACGCACGAGTATAATGTTATGGTGGGACAAAGTCCAAAAAAAAAAAAAAGTTCATAGTCCCTAAACAAACAAAAAAATTATACTTATTCAAACTCGTGGGTGTCCTCTCTTAAAGTTCCGACAAGGAGATCGCCTTTCAAAAAGCTAAATTAACCCTTCATTTATCGGTGCACACGCATGTAAACATCACTAGCCACTTAACACAAAGTTCACCTGCGGCAAAAAAAAAACTCTAAGAAAATATCGAATATCTATGTAAATTACAACTGTCTACCCTTATACAGTAATGGACGGATCTCCTCCATCGAACTGCAAATTAATAATTAAAGAGCATCATGTTACATCAAATAGCACTCAAACATCGACTCAGCTTCACATAATATGACATTTCAACAATTAATTATAACCTATCATAAATTATTAACACACCCAGATTGTGCTTACATATTTACACTACTAATTCTTCTTATTATTATTAATTTATCTTCGCCTTTCCAACAACCTTGATCCACACGGTCATATTTGTCCTTGTAATTAAATTATAGCATTGTCAAATGTTTATGAAAGGTTAAGAACCTCGCAATAAGGCGCCCTAGCGTATTTCATAATCACAACAAAACATTTAATCGTAACCCTTCCGCCGAACACTCTGTGTGAAGATCCAAACAACCTGACTGTCGAGCGCACCATCAATTACACCCCTGCGCTATTCAATACCACTCTTCAATGAACGTGGCACGTTCGTCAAGAGGACCCTGTCCTTACAAATACAATTCAACGGGCATCCGTCGCCCCGTGAATAATCTCGTCACATTTTGACGGAATAATACCATATCTAATCACCACATAATTATCACCTAAACTTTACACAACGTCATTACAAAATAAATCATGCATTATTAGCATGTCTCAAGAACCCACACTAACAGAGCGTATCAACTTTATCGGGACCACGAGGTCGTATGATAATATGGCATCCTATCCAAGGAACCTTATCCGACAATCTTCTACCATATTCATTTGCAATAAAAATCTATGCAATCCGTGACAAACCTTTCAGAATAAAATTCGAATAATGACCTCTGAAATCGTCAGGCTAGAATCTCCCAGCAAAAATGGGCATCTCCTATTATCGTTACCCAAATTCAAATTATTATTATTATTATGTCTCAGAGAATAAATACATGTCTTACTCCTACCATTGATGCTGTAAATTTATGTAGGTCAAATGACCCGAAAAGAAAGACAAAAAAAACATCTGCACGACCCTATGGAAAAAAATGATGCTCTTATTCAACCTGGAATAAATGATTATAAAGGGCGTTAAGTTACACGATCTCAGGTTATCTCATGGCATGGCTATCCGAGGTAGAAGTTCTCTTCTTTCTGATGAACAAGGATGGAAAGGAAACGTCTTACTTTATATCCGGCGTCCTCGGAAATCCATGGCGTCGGCGTCGTCATCGTCTGCGGCATCAGGGCGGCGGCGTCCCTCCAGCGTCCCCGCGATGTGGTCTCCCAGCGTACTGGTAGAGGTAATTGCCCATGGCACCTCTCGATCTCCTGGCGACGCCCATGTCTGCCCACAGGTTGTCCCCGGTCACCTTCATCAGCGGCGTCTCCCGACGTCCCAACCATGGTCCACTCGTCCATCTCGTTGCGACCGTTCATCCCATTATGGCCCCTTTAGAAGTTCAGTGCAGCATAATTCGCGTGTTAATATGCATGTTGATGCCCAGAATATATGAGTCCATGGTTATTAAGTTCATGCCGCCGTGTAGCAATATTACATTTCACTATATCAGAGCACATTCACGCTCGCACCCTATGGCGTCTAGTTCCTGGTTCACTTGAGTTATATGTTTTCACTTCCTTTAACCCGGTGACACACTTCCTTCCACGAGGAGCTATTTCCAGCTGGCCTTGACCGACATATCAAATTGCCTACGGCCTACCGTCTTCCAACACGAGCTTAAAGTAGATGTGGTCTTTCTTACTGCGTTCTCACTGCGTTTCTTAAAACGCCGTACTGCTATGCTATTTCCGAATGGATGTCTGTTACCATATAGGGCCTCGCGATAATGCTTCGCCTCAACTATCGTTATATAGTTCTTCCCCTGTTACTCGTAATTTTAAACACCTCCTGGTATCAATCTTTAATGAACATAAATTGTCGGCATAAACGGACTTCCTTTATCAGTTCTAACTGTTTCCTCACATACTAGCGAGTCCGAAATCGTCTTGAAATTCACACTGTTCGACCAACAAACTGACATACTTCACTGTAAAAAAAAACTCACTGGCAATACATGCACGCTAGTTTCAGGCTTCATGGCCTGCTGGTCACTCACGAAAACCATTCAAGTTCCCGATGTAAAATCACTGTCTACATGACATGGGCTAATCTTCCGTGCTCCGCTGTATGACATTCTCGTCCACGCACTACTGACTCACATACTAGCTGACTCACATACTGAACATTCCGGAACCGCGTCCTTCTTCGAGAAAAAGAAAGTGGGAGGGGTTGGAACCTTCTGGAGCATACCCCTGCTCTCGCGGTTACCTCGCCGCGTCATGCCATGACGTCATACTAACTCTCCGAGTTCCTTCCGATCTCCTGTCATCCGGGGCCGGTAATTGACCCTGACTGGATCGGTCACATCTCTCCCGCGGCCTTCAAAATATAAGCGGTGGGAACATAGCTTATGTTTTTCCTCAAATGATGCATGTGAACGATATTTTCAGTCATCTCCTCAATGCTGACTAACGGGCTTGCCGGTGATACTTCCGCAGATTCGCAGCATTGAAATTCCCAACAAGTGCATTCGTGACGTTGTCAACCACCCTATAGCAATTGTTGTCCATCACTCTGGCAATCCTATGGGGTCCCGAAAATGGGCGCGCAAACTTGGGTTTCCGAATCAGCACCAGGTCATTGACTCGAAGTGGTTCGCGAAAACGGCGGCCAGCCTTCCTTCTCTCCCGTTTCTGCGCCTGTAGCTGCATCCGCTCCCGAGCCAGTTCGTTTCTCCTTTGCACCGACGGCTCAATCTCTGGGGGTGCCTGTATAACAGCATGCCAAGGTCTGCTTGGTTTTCGTCCATGGTGCAGAAGACAAGGAATTTGTCTGGTACTCTCATGTGTTGTAGAATTCAAGCAACGTTCAATTATGGGTACCACTTCCATCCATCGATGATGCTGTTCATGACAGTAAATCCGGCAATACTTTCCAATCTCCGCATTTACTCTTTCAACCGGATTTCCTTCTGGGTATCTTATGGAGCTCAAGATATGCCTTATGCCAAGTCGTGCCATAGCTTCTTGAAATTCAGCGCTCGTGATCGCTCAGAAGGAACTCTGGCTTCCCTGCAGTTGGAATCACGCCGGTTTCGATCCTGCGAATCACGTATCGGGATGTTGCCTTCTGGATAGGGTGCAACATGACTAATTTGGTAAACACATCCATCGTCACCAAGATGTATTGGTTACCCCTGGTGGACCTCGGAAGGGGGCCATACAGGTCCGTAGCCATTAATTCATTCGGACGAGTCGGTATAATAGCCCTAGGCTTCTCCTTAGATACGTCCGATGGGAATTTGCATCTCTGACAGATGTCGCATGTCCTGATTACCGCTCGTACGGTTTTTCCCATATACTCCCAGGTAAATGTTTCTCTTATGGCATGTAAGGTTTTATCACATCCTCCGTGCCCAATAGATCGGTGAGCCAACCAAACCACTGCTGAAATCAACTTCGGCGGTATTACAATACGTAGCCTTGTGTGGTCTTTATCGACAAACTTGTGAATCACGTCACCAACAATGTGATAAAAGTGAGCAATCTTCGCCGTTCCAGCATAATCAGGATCATCTGCACCCATGCGATTCTTCAAATACCGGTATATCCGTCTTAACGGAGTATATCGCCGTTGCGCCTGGCTCAGGCGTTTCAAACGTTCCACCGTTTCCTGATCGTCCGGTATTAGCTCTACCTGGTGCAAAACAGCCTCCTCACGTGGGTTTCTGCTCAAAACATCCGCTAGAAAGTTTTGCTTTCCGGGCCTATGAATAACTTCTGCATCGAATTGCTGCAGGAACAGGGTCCAGCGCGTGACTCTTTCGCTTGAAATGTCAGACTTTAACATAAACTGTAACGCGCGATGGTCCGTCACAATCACGACCTTATGCCCTAGAAGAATCTTCTTCCACATCTTTAGAGCATAAATTATAGCCAGCGCCTCCAATTCCGTGGCAAAGTAATTAAGCTCAGGCTGTCGCAATTTCCTACTGGTAAATGCCAGATAATGTTGTTTCTTCTCGTCATCCACCTGGTACAACACAGCGCTCACTCCTACCTTTGAAGCATCGGTGTCAATATAAAATGTTTTGGAGAAGTCTGGGTACTCCAGTTTAACGTTGTTAAGGAGCATGTGTTTAGCTTCCGTGAAGGCCTCTTCACACGCCTGATCCCACTTCCAACGATTGTTTTTCCTGAGCATGCTCTGTAGAGGGGCAACTACATCCGTGTAACGGGGACAATGACTAGAAAAGAATAAAGTCATTCCCAGGAACTGCCTCACTTGTTTCACCCTTTCTGGTCTGGGAAACTCAGCTATCACTTCAATTTTCTCCGGGTTCGGCCGATATCCATGTTCGTCAATGAGATGTCCCAAAAATCGAATTTCTCGATGTAAGAAATTGCATTTCTCCAGGTTTGCCTTGAATCCGGCCGTAAGCAAGTTCTCAAACAACAATCTCAAGTGCTTCAGGTGCTCCTCTACTGACGTGGATGCCAAGATCAAATCGTCCACATAACATAGTACGTGTTTCTTGACCTCTTCACTCAAGTTGCTGTCCAGCGCTCGAATCAGCACAGGGCCACTGTTTTTCAAACCGAAGGGAAGGCGGTTAAAGACGTGGGTCTTCTGCTCATGCAGGAAGCCAGTGTATTGCTTGCTGTTCTCGGTTAATTCGACATGATAATAGGAATTTGTGAGATCTACGGTTGAGAAATATTTATTTCCTTTAAAGCGCCTCAGCAGCTCTCTAATTTGCGGTGGGCGGTCGTATTCTGGCAAAATGCGTGCATTTATTCCACGTGCATCTAGACAAATCTTTAGGCGACCGTTTGGCTTCCTTACAACCGCTAAAGGGTTTAGGAAAGAAGTCGGAGCCTTCTTTATTATGCCATCCTTCTCCATGGCGTTTATCATGGCCTTTACCTCCTCCTTCCATTTCTCTGGGACTGGATATATGTGTTTCCTGTATGGTGAGTCATCACTCAACTTGATATCGTACTGAAAGTTCTTGATAACTCCAGGTTTGTCGCTAAATACCTCCCGAAACTCCTGTATTAGGTCATCAAACTGTTCCTGGACGGTTGGATCCAAATTCTCCTTTACACCAACGGGCATGTGGGTGATCGTCTCTTCCTCACGTTCCACGATATTCTCAAGTGTGTTCTCCAAAAAGGGCGTGCTCGAGCTGGCATTGATATAACCTTTCGATCCTCTGCTCGGCGATTCGTTTCCGACATACATAACACCCTCTTGCATATTTATAATCCAGCCGTACTCCGAAATGAAGTCAACACCCAGAATTATTTGAAAATTGATGTTGGAGATGGCCACGAACACGTGCTCATAAAACCTCCCCGCAATCTTGATCGTCAACAGGGCCTGCAGCTTGCATCTCACTGAACGATCGGGAATTGCACCTCTAACCTTTACATTCGCTACAGGTAGAGTATGTACGGGTCCTGCCTCCATTATCTCGTCCAAACATGACTGAGACACCACACTAATCATCGCTCCGGTGTCAACCAGGGTTTTTATTTGTTTACCGAGCACCTCTACTGTTATGATTGGCAAAGGATACACTTTCCCGCGGCGGATAACGTCTTCCTCATGAATCAAGTCTTCGTCGGTAGCCTGAAATATCTCTTGAATTTCAATCAGTTCGGGAGGACCAAGGTTTGAGGAATTTATTAATTTGAAGTTTTTTTTTGTTGATCTGACCGACTTGTGTCAGGTGGTCGGTCAGCTTCCCCCGGTGGTGCGGATGGATTACTCCGTAATTGTTGTAAATATTCCTGGCTCTCTCGATGTCTTTCCGTATAGCTCGGCCGCGACCCCTGCGAACGAGAATCCCTATAGGCATTCTGTCTCTGATAATATTGATTTGACTGTCTTCGCTGATATTCACCATATCGTCCCTTCGTATTGTTGAATCGGGATCTCCTACGTTCTTCATACGGTTTATTCCTCCATCTGGGTCGCTCGTCTGTTCCACCGTAGCTCCTATCTCGGCTCCGATAGTACCCCGTGTCTCTTGGCCTGTCCGTCTCCCGCGGCGTTCGCACTTCCGTCTGCGCAATTTTGTCAATCACGACCGTGTTCACATCTCTATTTTCCGGTCGTCCGGACCTCGCCTGTAACTGTGCGCTAGTGTGGTCCAGTTTTCGAAGAATCTCTTCACATCCCTCTAAAGTCTCGGCTCCTGACGCTATTACACTCTTCTGGACCTCTACAGGTAACTGTCGTATAATGGCTTGGACCAATTCGTCCTCCGGCACTGGTGGAGTCAAATACTGCAGCCTGGCGAGTTGCGACGCGAAGTACCCCGCGTACCTAGTCGGATTGGACGTCGCATACCGTTTAGCGTATAGTTCCGCCCGTGTGTTCAATTGTTCTTCAGGGCTCCAAAAACGTTTGATTAATAATCGTTTGAACTCATCCGTGCTCGTGACCGTGTATCGAAATGCGCGAAACCAAGTTAATGCCGTCGATTCCAGGGACCTCTCAATAACTCTTAGTTCCCTCTCACGTGGTATCTTATTCTCCGCCATGTATTCACGGACCTCCCTCATAAATTCGATAGGTGTGACGTTATTAGTCCCATTGTTCCCCGAGAATTTCCTCGGCTGGTGGTCTATACTTCTAATGATAGTTAGGTGTCCCGCGGGATTTGTACTCCGTATTCTCGGCGTTGCAACTACCTCACCCGCCTTTCTAGAAGATGAGGCGTTTTCACTTTCCGTCCCGTTAAGATGTGGCGTGTTTTCAATTTCGGACCATCTAACCCTTTCTGACTCCGATTTGTCTTTTATCTGCGTCATTTCCGCCTCTAAGTTGCCTAATCGAGTGAGTTGCCTTCCCTGTTGAATAATGATCTTCTCCTCCAACTCAACAATGGAAGTGTGGATAGATTCTCTCACATGTTCGAGTAATGTCGTTTGTGAATGAGTGATTTTCCTGTCATACGTGTCCTGGAATGATTCAACCTGTATCTGCATGTTTTTCACGTCCTTCGCAACCTCTTCCTTCCAACCTGACACGTCCTGTTTCAACTTATCCAGGGTTTCCTCGCTAGACTGACCAATTTGCTCAATTTTTGCCGTCAAATCTTGTCCCATGCCTTTAATATTACTGTTCAACTTCTCCTCAAGTCCTTCAATATTCCCCCGAAGCGAACTCTGAGTATCACTGATTTGCCGTGCCATAGAATCTTTGAGCTCCGCGGTGAGCACTTGGAATGTAGTTTCTACCTTTTTATCGAGTAGATTAATCTTATTATCTATAGCCTTTCCTGATAGTCTAAGATTACGTTCTACAGCATCAATGTTTTTCTGCAAATGAGATTCTAAACTCTTAAGATTAGATCCCATGACTTCTAATAAGTCGGTTCTGAGACCATCAACTTTATCACTAACATCTTTTTTTTATTCCTGCTATTTGAGTGCCGACACCCTCTTGTGTCCTCTGTACCTCTGCTACCTGAATACCGACACCCTCTTGTGTCCTCTGTACCTCTGCTACCTGAATGCCGACACCCTCTTGTGCCGTCCATAGGCGATCCATATCGCTCTTCATGTTTGTTTTAATTGACCCAACACTATCCTTAACATTATTCATTTCAGTGGTTAGACCATTTAATCCAACTTGGATTTGTTTTAATATATCAGCAATATTCTCTGTGGTTACTACTTGTGACATCTTACAATACAACTTAAATATAGGGGCCTACATGGGAATGTAGGTCGTCGAGTATAGCCATAACCTGAGATCGTGTACCAACCCTGTCAAATGGTTCACTACAGGCTCAGTGTGATACGAGGTTAATTTTACACAAGAATTACACATGGCAAGTATCGCGCTCCCATCAAAGGCACGAATCTGACCACACAGTATACTCCCATCACCACAACAAATGATTGAGTACAAAAAACATGCCCTCGACGGAAACGAAACATCCCATCGTCGTCGAGCCCAACACGTTGGCGGCGCCACTTCCCCCCCCCCCTGTGCCCGCTTCTCCAATGGGACAGGCGATCACCCGGCTAGCATCCCGGCCCCATCAGAAGAAACAGCCAAGGGAGTGGGTACAAAAAAAATTAGGGCATGAATCTTGGTTCATACAGACAAGACTGAAAGAAAAGCTCCAGCGAGCTAGAGACAAAGGGTCTCGGGTCGTTTACGGGTCGGAATGGTAAATAGATTGAACCAGGATTCACAAGCAAAACCCTAACTTGAACTGACAAACAGAAAAGAAAGTAAAAGCCCTCGTAAAATCACATCTGCTCCTTTATTGGCCAAAGGATAAATAAATATGCAACCTGCCTATCACGCACGAGTATAATGTTATGGTGGGACAAAGTCCAAAAAAAAAAAAAGTTCATAGTCCCTAAACAAACAAAAAAATTATACTTATTGAAACTCGTGGGTGTCCTCTCTTAAAGTTCCGACAAGGAGATCGCCTTTCAAAAAGCTAAATTAACCCTTCATTTATCGGTGCACACGCATGTAAACATCACTAGCCACTTAACACAAAGTTTACCTGCGGCAAAAAAACTCTAAGAAAATATCGAATATCTATGTAAATTACAACTGTCTACCCTTATACAGTAATGGACGGATCTCCTCCATCGAACTGCAAATTAATAATTAAAGAGCATCATGTTACATCAAATAGCACTCAAACATCGACTCAGCTTCACATAATATGACATTTCAACAATTAATTATAACCTATCATAAATTATTAACACACCCAGATTGTGCTTACATATTTACACTACTAATTCTTATTATTATTATTAATTTATCTTCGCCTTTCCAACAACCTTGATCCACACGGTCATATTTGTCCTTGTAATTAAATTATAGCATTGTCAAATGTTTATGAAAGGTTAAGAACCTCGCAATAAGGCGCCCTAGCGTATTTCATACTCACAACAAAACATTTAATCGTAACCCTTCCGCCGAACACTCTGTGTGAAGATCCAAACAACCTGACTGTCGAGCGCACCATCAATTACACCCCTGTGCTATTCAATACCACTCATCAATGAACGTGGCACGTTCGTCAAGAGGACCCTGTCCTTACAAATACAATTCAACGGGCATCCGTCGCCCCGTGAATAATCTCGTCACATTTTGACGGAATAATACCATATCTAATCACCACATAATTATCACCTAAACTTTACACAACGTCATTACAAAATAAATCATGCATTATTAGCATGTCTCAAGAACCCACACTAACAGAGCGTATCAACTTTATCGGGACCACGAGGTCGTATGATAATATGGCATCCTATCCAAGGAACCTTATCCGACAATCTTCAACCATATTCATTTGCAATAAAAATCTATGCAATCCGTGACAAACCTTTCAGAATAAAATTCGAATAATGACCTCTGAAATCGTCAGGCTAGAATCTCCCAGCAAAAATGGGCACCTCCTATTATCGTTACCCAAATTCAAATTATTATTATTATTATGTCTCAGAGAATAAATACATGTCTTACTCCTACCATTGATGCTGTAAATTTATGTAGGTCAAATGACCCGAAAAGAAAGACAAAAAAAACATCTGCACGACCCTATGGAAAAAAATGATGCTCTTATTCAACCTGGAATAAATGATTATAAAGGGCGTTAAGTTACACGATCTCAGGTTATCTCATGGCATGGCTATCCGAGGTAGAAGTTCTCTTCTTTCTGATGAACAAGGATGGAAAGGAAACGTCTTACTTTATATCCGGCGTCCTCGGAAATCCATGGCGTCGGCGTCGTCATCGTCTGCGGCATCAGGGCGGCGGCGTCCCTCCAGCGTCCCCGCGATGTGGTCTCCCAGCGTACTGGTAGAGGTAATTGCCCATGGCACCTCTCGATCTCCTGGCGACGCCCATGTCTGCCCACAGGTTGTCCCCGGTCACCTTCATCAGCGGCGTCTCCCGACGTCCCAACCATGGTCCACTCGTCCATCTCGTTGCGACCGTTCATCCCATTATGGCCCCTTTAGAAGTTCAGTGCAGCATAATTCGCGTGTTAATATGCATGTTGATGCCCAGAATATATGAGTCCATGGTTATTAAGTTCATGCCGCCGTGTAGCAATATTACATTTCACTATATCAGAGCACATTCACGCTCGCACCCTATGGCGTCTAGTTCCTGGTTCACTTGAGTTATATGTTTTCACTTCCTTTAACCCGGTGACACACTTCCTTCCACGAGGAGCTATTTCCAGCTGGCCTTGACCGACATATCAAATTGCCTACGGCCTACCGTCTTCCAACACGAGCTTAAAGTAGATGTGGTCTTTCTTACTGCGTTCTCACTGCGTTTCTTAAAACGCCGTACTGCTATGCTATTTCCGAATGGATGTCTGTTACCATATAGGGCCTCGCGATAATGCTTCGCCTCAACTATCGTTATATAGTTCTTCCCCTGTTCCTCGTAATTTTAAACACCTCCTGGTATCAATCTTTAATGAACATAAATTGTCGGCATAAACGGACTTCCTTTATCAGTTCTAACTGTTTCCTCACATACTAGCGAGTCCGAAATCGTCTTGAAATTCACACTGTTCGACCAACAAACTGACATACTTCACTGTAAAAAAAAAACTCACTGGCAATACATGCACGCTAGTTTCAGGCTTCATGGCCTGCTGGTCACTCACGAAAACCATTCAAGTTCCCGATGTAAAATCACTGTCTACATGACATGGGCTAATCTTCCGTGCTCCGCTGTATGACATTCTCGTCCACGCACTACTGACTCACATACTAGCTGACTCACATACTGAACATTCCGGAACCGCGTCCTTCTTCGAGAAAAAGAAAGTGGGAGGGGTTGGAACCTTCTGGAGCATACCCCTGCTCTCGCGGTTACCTCGCCGCGTCATGCCATGACGTCATACTGACTCTCCGAGTTCCTTCCGATCTCCTGTCATCCGGGGCCGGTAATTGACCCTGACTGGATCGGTCACAATACAATAAATTCCTGCATTCAACAGGGTCGCCTGAAACTCACTATAGAAAACCTGACCTAATTGTACACGCAAGAACGGTACACGCAAGAAGTGCGCTCAACTAACAAAAAGCAATCTATAAAACATGTGATCTGAGACAGGGTTGAAAACTGGGTTACATAAGCTAAGTTGCAATGAATGAAAGAAAGAGCGAATACAATTGCATTCTGTCTCTTGTCAAAGTCCTCTGTCTCACAAACAAATGAAGCGAGCTTTCAAGGGCACTGGATTACAAAACCAGTTTATGTCACCAGCAGGCTACCACATTCCTGCGTTCGGTCGACACAAAACACACATTATTCAAGGCCGGCGATTTAATCAATATAAAACTATACATCTGGCCTGTTCATAAAAAACTTTACCATAGGTTATGAACCTCTAAAGAGTCCGTGTATAAAAAAACACGCAATAAATCTGAATAGAATAATATAATTCCGTCTTTCTACCAAAGACGTCTAAATGATAGTAATCTTACAATTACTGGAGCTCTTTGCTCTCAAAATACAATTCAGTAGTTGGTAGTACAACATCAAATAAAAACGTGCCTTACATGACACAAGCAAAAATGATAATTGTGGCGCAGATTCCATACAAGGATCTGCTTAATGATACGAGGAGCTCACATTCAAAAGAGACTTTGTCCAAAAATTCAAAAAAATGTGTTTAGTACAGGTTTCCCTTTGTGAGATTTATCCTGAGGTCCCAACACCCTGTAAACATTCAAAAGTGACTTTGTCTTGGCTATATTGATCTCTGAACGTAGACTATTCATTCAAAAAACAACTTTGTCCACTGCAGTATTCGTTCAAACAAGACTTTGTGTACTTCAGCCAATCAGAACTCTAGCATCATAAGAATTGACTCCCATCATCCTTTGCGTGAACAGCGAGGTAGTGTATGACCTGTGTGTATGATGATTATTGCTTTTGCTGTTCAATCCAACTTCTGATTAATGTTTCCTCTGTCATATTGGTTATTCACGATTCTTGTGAAACAGTTCTAGTCGGAGATTGTTACAAAGGAAATGGAAAGATAGCATGATGAGAGAAATTAATCAGAAACTTGAGCATAACAATCAGAAGTTAGATCAAGTACGGTAGCTAAAGTTAATGAGAAGTTAGGTCAAGATTATAAAAAGTTGATAGAAAG
The DNA here is from genome assembly GCA_946902985.2 of Meconema thalassinum. NCBI lineage: Eukaryota > Metazoa > Arthropoda > Insecta > Orthoptera > Tettigoniidae > Meconema > Meconema thalassinum. The sequence continues at coordinate 1,825,774,727 of OX336388.2, forward strand.
CCTAGTACAAGTGATAAGTGAGATCAGAGGAGAGATTAAGGGCCAGTTAGAGGAGATTGTAGGTGAAAGTAGAAGAGAGGTAGAGGATATTGTAGGTGAAGGTAGAGGAGATTGTAGGTGAAAGCAGAGTAGAAGTTGAGGAGAGACTGGATGTAGTTGTTAATAGAGTAGATGAGATCAAGGATCAGGTAGAGGAGGAAGGAAGGAAGCTTTTAGTTTTACGTGACCATTAACCATGCGATCATGAGCCACGGGACCTCCTTTTTACGTAGAATCCGAACCACAGGGCATGGCATTTAACTTCGAAAATCTCACATGCATTGACCGGGAATCGATCCCGGTCCACCTTGGTGAGAGGCCACCACGCCCCTTAGGTAGATTAGATTGTAGGAGTTAGTTAGTTGTTGTTTTAAGGGGCGGATCTACGAGGTCATCTGCCTCAGATTTTAGGAGAAAGTAGAATAGAGGTTGAAGAGAGGAAAGAATAGATCAAAGAGAGAAAAAGAAGGGAACAATGAAACGGAAGTGAGAGAGAAATGGGTGAAATAAACTTAGAAATGTAAGTAGGTGAAAATTGGTTTAGGCGAAAAGATTTTCAATGGTACAAGAGGTTGTTAATGGATACACCTGCAGCAAGTGTTCCTCGTGAGGAAGTATTATGTGACTGGAAGATGATGTGGGATTCCATGTATAAAAGAAGATTTTTGTTGTAACGTTTCATAAGAATGGACGTTTTGAATATTAACTAAGTAAATGACATTGCGGTTGAATGTTCGGCTTATTACAATGTTTCGAAATGAGTTAGATGTTTAGGCCTTATCAAAATATTATGCAGTCAAAGAGGACTATGTCCCATGTTCATGCAAACAAAAAGGATTATGTCTTTTCTGTTCAGTCAATAACAACTATGTCCAGAATTTAGTATGTAAATACTGAATATCTACTGTAGTTTGATTTCATTAGAGTGTCTTGTTACATTTTTACAACCCATATGTGTGTACATAAATGCATAAAATAAGCAATAAGATGTTAATTTGAGAGAAATCGGTTTTTTGGTCATTCCCTAAAGTTGTATTTGAGTGACAAAGTCTCTTTTGAAAGTTAGCTCCTCATTGGGAACCGAGTTCGATGCTAGGCAACGAAACATTCCTTCTAGTTGTTAGGTTCAAACTTGACCAAGAATAGCTTCTGAACTTATTCAAAATGAAAATATAATGCATTTACAAAACTGGCAATTACAGTCGATTGCCTAACTGATACGACTTTTCTAACGAAAGTCAGGGGTGTATCAAAACTGGCTGCAAAGAATGCAGTTAAAGAAATAACCATGACATCTGATTGTCATAACTAAAGTCAGCAAAGACTTGAAAAATCACCCCAAACAGGGTTGTACAAAATAGCCTCGAATGACTACGGTCACATCTAGCAAAAGATAGGCTTTGACGTTCTACGACGTTCATCAAGCTGCACCAGGGTTAACCAAAATGTCGGACCCAAGGGTGTCTCACGATACTGAAATAAATGACATTAAATTAAACTAGATACAATCCCTACCTAGAAAAATGGCTGACACAGAGTGTGGTTGATTCACAAACTATATTAAATCTAATATACCACCAGAACTAGAACACGAGAAGGGATGTTCAAAAACTCACGACATGGAGAAGCTATCACTCAGCCCTCTATTCAATAACCAGGTTTGTACAAATTCCTCTCTGGATCTCTGGAACGGTATTATCCTCATCAGGATTCCCATCTGGACTCCTCCAAAGACCAGGGTTCGATTCGTCCCTGTCGACAACTCCGTGAATATGCTGGATATGCCTGGAAATGGCATCTTGGATTCCTTCCTTCTCGTCCTCGGTTCTGCAAGCTTCACCATCATGCTAGTTTTCGTAGAAATATCACCCTCATACCAGGATGGTATTAGCCCATGATGACTGATTCAAGCATGGTGTGGAATAGTCTGGTCACGTTGACGGTGAAATAAATTATGAAATTCATTCTTTCACTTTCCAAAAATATAATGTTCGTCGTAAGTATTTTAGTCTTTGATAGTAATTGACAACACAGCCTTAATTTCGTGGATGTGGATAGATACATGAGCTAGCACTGCTCTATGATTCTGCACGTGCTAATGACGCTACTTTTCTATCATACAGCATCGGTAAAATGTACGTCGTTTTGGAAATAAAAACTTCACTCTGGCAATCCAAATATGTTACACTATCGTAATCACACTTATTTGAAGTAACACATTTACCTGTATATTTTCCACAAGGCATTTGGCCCTCCACAAACACGTGGGTACTAAAATGTGGTGTTCCGGTACAATTATATAATTCACTAATACTTGCCAATAATTATCTTCAATATGTTTCTGTGGCTCACTGTGCATAAATACCAGTATTTCACAATATGCCAGTGCACGATGGCACCTGATAACCAATTCAACGATAACAAGCGGATATTCTTCTATGTCTTACAGGACAAATGCAATTACACGCCTGTACTGGGCGGATTCTCCAGACGTAGTGCAAGGCACTGGGTGTCTCAAGGAAGTAGGTCGTCAAACCGAAGTCGTTGAGCGACTACTTACGTTCCTATTTGCGTATCTGCAAGGGTATTACCTTACCTTAAGCTAAAATAACATTCTCAAAAATGTTTTAATAATGCAGCATGACGAAATGGAATATTCTGAGTCATGAGAAATAATAAAATTAATTAATAAGATCTCAGATAAATAATTAGCAGTTCTCACCAAAGTCAAAATTGCGATTCAACGCTACTTCAAAGAGTATCGCGTGAGCTCTCAGCTCCACGTGGCTCCCTGGGTGTGTTCAAAGGTACAACATCCCATCATAAATGTTCTGTCATAAAAAATATCACATGAACCATAGCTCAGCGGGTTCAATACCTAGCTGTGAACGTGACTACTACTAGATGCCATCGCAACCAGCGCCCGATGACGTACGTTGGAACATAAGAGCATTAATGAAACCTAACCTACAAATTTTTCTTCATACAAGTGTACTGTAATTAGTGGAAGGTTATTTTACATGCCATAAATATGTGACATGGGCCCGCCGGCTTTACTTCCCCTCCAAAGGAAGGCATGCTGAAGGATTTTTAACGCTCTTAAAAATCCGACGGCTTCGGCCGGGTTTAAACCCGCGATCTTGGGCATAGAATCTCAGCATGCTACCAACTACGCCACCGAAGCCGCCCCAGCCTAACGTCAATATATATATTCATCTCTTTGGTTTCATTACGAGGGGTGATCAGAAACTAATGTTACAAAACCTGCAGTGAAACGTGTACATTTTAATTCATACAACCAATACAGACACCTGATATTATACATTAGGTTATTTTTTGACATAGTCTCCATGTCGGTTTAGGCACTTGTTGCTTCGTGGGATGAGTTTGAATATTCGCTTATGGTAAAAGGCCGGCTCCGTGGTGTTGGGGTAGCGCGCCTGCCTCTCACCCGTAGGCCCCGGGTTCGATTCCCGGCTCCGTCAGAGCTTTAAAAACTGACGTGAGGGTTGGAACGGGGTGCACTCAGCCTCGTGAGGACAATTGAGTAGCTGTCTGACGGTGAGGCAGCGCCCCGATCACGAAAACCAAGATTAACGGCCGAGGGGACCCGATGCGCTGATCACGCGTCACTCCAATATCTGCAGGCCAAATGGCTGGGCAGCGGTCGCTTGGTCGGCCTAGGCCCTTCATGGGTTGTATAGTGCCAGGGGTTGACTTTTGTTTGACTTATGGTAAAAATCCTGACCTGTTCTCGACTCTGCTCGACATTGAAGATCCCTCACGAGACTCCATCTTGGAGAAAGAATTCATGATGAAAAACAATAAATGTAAAACTAAGATAATGGAAAGCAGCCTAAACAAATCAGAATCCCCTTTTGACGTCAAATTGACAGGTGAAAAGCTAGAGAAAGTAGGAGACTTTTGCTACATAGCAAACAAAATAATCAGTGATGGACCAATCAAAGATGATATAAAAAGTAGGCTGACTCAGGGAAGGAAAGTATTTCTACAAAAAATGAAATCTGTTTGCAGCAAATATAGATTTAGGTATTAGGACGTCATTTTTGAGAACCTTTGTGTGGAGTGTAGCACTTCATGGAAGTTAAACTTGGACTTAGAAGAGTACAGTGCAACTTTTCAATTAGGCTAAATTCAACTACTAAACATAATTTATGAACATTCGTAACTAACGACCAAGACTCGCATTTGTACACATGTGACGCACTGTTTGAAATATGGGGGCGTGGTGGCTCAGCGGTCTAGCTGTATGCCTCTCACCAAGGCGGTCCGGGTTCGATTCCCGGTCAATGCATGTGAGATTTTCGAAGTGAAATGCCATGTCCTGTGGTTCGGATTCCACGTATAAAGGAGGTCCCGTGGCTCATAATCACAAGATTCACGGTCACGTAAAACTACAATCTTCCTTGTTTGAAATATGGAGGCAATTCAAGGCACGTCAAACAAACGAACATCAACGTCTCCACTCCGTACGTCATCTGTAACATCATCGACTACACTAAAGAACTCCTCTGGACACGTACCTATCGCGGAAAACAAGGTTTGGAAAAAGTGCCGCACTTGGAGGTCGGTATGAGGTTCCTCGTCGAGATTCACAACAGAAGTTTATCTAGCAAACCCTAGTCCCACCATTAAGTTTAATAGAAATGGGAGTTAAGAAACAAGGCTCTGGCAATGCTGTAACTGTGTGCAGCGTGGCCAAGAACAGATCGTAAAAACTCGGCGCTGTGCTGGAGCTGTCTCATTAGCAGGGTCCGGCTCCGTAGCTAATAGGCTACCGTACTAGGATTTGGCCCGAAGGGTCCCGGGTTTGATTCTCGGCTGGGCCATGAGGAATTTAATCTCCTGCGGTTAATTTCTCTGGCTCGGGGACTGGATGTTTGTGATGTCTTCATGTACAAAGGAACCAATTACTGGAAACAAATAGAACAAACAGAAACAAATAAAAAAAATAGCTCAGTTGAAAAAGGTAATGCCGTGAATGCGCCGGTTATACGAACGTGCCGATGGTTAAGTCGCGTTGGCGCCATTTCTATTTATTTTCTTTCTTTCAGTTCAAGTATGAAATTGTATCCAGTTAACACACCACAATGCAATATACAGTATTAAGTTTTCCCCAATATGTCTTCATTCTTCGACTATGCTGCTTCCTTCTGTCCTCAGACCACTTCGCCCCAGGTTTCCATTCCACTCTTCCCTGGAATCCTTCCATACTTAACACCTTCATTCGAAGAATTTATCTGTCCACAGTGTCTTCTTCTCTTATATTATTCCTTTATTTAAACATTCAAACATAACATGAACTTCTTACATAAGTAAACGACCACTTTGTTTCTTCCATGGCACAAATAAGGCCGATAGAACATAATAGTGGATACAGTAACATCGTCTGTATCCAATGAGGTACAAAACTCGCACTAGGTAGGCTACACTACGCACAATAATTCAGTTGTGTACGTTTGACGTCCTGTCTTATCTTCACAGAGTCGGGAACTTACGTCACAAAAAGAACGGCCTGACGTAGATTCGAGTCTTAGATCCATGGTGGACGTGGATTTGATAATCAAGTAGTCTACTCAGTGAGCTATGACGGCTGGTACGGTAGTGAGGGGTGATACACATTCCTCTGTATACTCTGATGTCTGCAGGATGTGACAGTGTTGCCAGCTTGTCGTTTCCATACTTGTGTTTTCAAACCGCACCCGCTCCGACTTTGCTACAGAAACTTTTGTCTTGCATTTGGATGAGGAGTCGCATGCCAACTTCCAATTGCGGCGTTTTTCCTTCACCCTGTATACTTGGACCACCAACTCAAGTGTATAAATTCACCTTATATTTCACAATTTATGAGCCTCTGACGTTGGTAGACGGGGAATCAAACGTACGACAGGGATCCTAATTAGCCTACTGTACGTGTCAGAATTACCATCATTGGTTCAATGTCTGTTCACTTTAAGAGAGTCATGCTCTCTCAGCACCATCTCGTGGCCGTGATGAATATTTCAAGCGCCGGGACGGTTACGGATGAATTGAGCGCTCGTGGTGGTGGGGGTCAAGTAATGGAGCCAGCTTTCCATTCACGCCACGATGGAAGTCCCTAATGAAGAATTCATAGCAAGCAATCGACGGACGAAAGATCGATCGATCACTGAAGTAGTGGCTTACAAGTAGAGTGTTTCTCACCAAACTTTTCACGACTATCTGTTGCTCAACTCAATAGTAGTGAGTGTTAAAGGAACTTACGTGAGGGAATGTGGTGGCTGAAGTTGAACGAAGAATATTGGTAACAATTCTGAGTGAATTTCTTGACTTGTAGTGGAATGTAAATTTTACCACCTCGTGGTGTAGAGGCTAGAGTTCTTGGCTGTTACACCGGAGGTCTGAGTTCGATTCCCGACTCTGCCAAGAAATTTTAATTGTTGTGCCTCATGAGGCAAAACTGAAAATAGCAGGGCTGAAAGTAGTTTTCCCTTTTCTCCCCCCACTAATTCTATTCCAAGCAAATGCTGGGCCACGGCCGCCTCCTTCTTAATCCTATCCCCAATTTTCAAATACACACACTAGTACAGTCATCACAATCACACAAATTCCACACACACACCAAAACACACCGGGCTATTTGACCACGATATCGGAGCCCCTAAAATAAGCATCAATATCCCTGAGGTGAAACTACAAGAGCGGGGTCCGAATGGTAAGGAGGGAAAATGAGGGACTAAAGTTGTGGTTATGCCTGAATGACTTGTAAACATTTTCACTGAACAGAATAATATGGCGTTATCTAGTATCAACGATCTGAAGATAAGTCTGTCCCATAAAAAATAGTCTGTTACGTTGATTTCCTGAAGATCAATTTCAATTTCAATTTCTATTCTTGTCTTTTAACGAGGAGGCATGACTAATATCCCTTTGGTAAGTCTTTCATTGTCCTTTTTAGCCTATTTTCAATTTTGAAAAAATAGGCTTATGAGATCACCTATTGTCCGTGCATGTGAGCGTGTGTGTGTGATGGTGCGTGTCGCCCCCATTATAACTTCTAAACGGCTGGGGCGATTTCAATGAAACTCGATAAGTTCATAGCACAATTCCGGACGACCCCGACCGTGCCCTTCAAATTGTGATACATCTCACCAATCCAACATGGCGGCTTGCGAAATATTTCACCAGCATTCAATATCTCCGAAACTATTACCGATATCATCCTGATTTTTTTACGGTGATAAAGGGAACTACTAGAAGTTCACCTATGTGACTCTTGAAAATGTGGTAACTACAAAACCAAATGGCGGCCAAGCGAAGTTGCGACTTTTAAATAGACGTTTCTCGCGATTTAACCAACCAAACGCAATAAAACTTGGTACAGTATATGTTTATACACATTGTAATGCACCGACATCTAACTTCGTTCAATTGTTTACATAACCACAAGATGGCGGCTGTGCGAAATATTTCACCGGCATTCTATATCTCTGAAACTATCAGCGGTATCACCCTGAAATTTTGTATGCAGATAAAGAGCACTACTGGAAGTTCGTCTATAAGACTTTCAAAAACTGTTTAACTACAAAACGAACATGGCGGCCAAGCGAATTTAAAAATTTTAAATAAACCTTTTCTCGCGATCTAATGTTCCAAACGCAACGAAACTTGGTACAGGAAATGTTTATACACATTGTAATGCACTGGTATCTAACTTAGTTCAATTGATTACTTAACCTCTAGATGGTAGCTGTGCGAATTTTAAAATTAAATTTTTATTTCTTGTGTCGTAATCATGCGATTGAAGTGAAAGTTTGAATAATGAACCTACGCAATAATGTTCCCTTAATGGTACATGACTCTATGGCCTATACATTTAACAATCCAACATGGCGACCTTCCGAAATATTTAGACGGCTCTGAATATCTACGAATCTATTATAGCAATCAAACTGAATTTTTTTACGTTCATAGGGGCTATGAACATAAGTTCACCTATAGGACTTTCAATAACCTGGTGATCACAAATCCAACATGGCGGCGACGCGAAGTATAAATATTCACATGGACGTTTATCGCAATTTAATCATCCGAGTGCAGTGAAACTTGGTGCAGTAAATCCTTATACAAAATCCACTGGCATCTAATTTATTTCAATTGTTTCCATAACTACAAGATGGCAGCTGTGCGAAATTTTAAAATCTCGTTGTTACTTCTTGTGTCCTAATCATGCGATTGAAATTTGAATGCTACACGTACACAATAATCTTCATGTAACAATACATAACTCTAGGACCTACATATATAAAATTCAACATGGCGACCATCCGAAATATTTAGTCGGTTCTCAATACCTACGAATCTATTACAGCAATCAAACTGAAATTTTGTGGATTGACAGAGGCAATTAACATAAGTAGGATATATGAAAATAAGCTGTATAGTTCTTCACGGAACTACTTGTTTTGAATATGTTCATAAAATATTATTATTATTATTATTATTATTATTATTATTATTATTTCTTTCTTTCTTTCTTTCTTTCTTTCTTCGTCTTGCCCGACTAAGGAGCGCGATTGAACTTATTTGGCTGATGGCATTGCCCTTCTCTTCTCCCAAAATTTCGTCATCTTCTCGCTGTGGCTTCTCTTGCGATCTTCTGACCAGGTTTTGTTGGTGATAGTGCTTGGATGGTCTGCAATGCGGTGATTATCTTATTATGAAAATCCACAGCCTGCTTTCAGTCTCCGACCGGGTCAGGAATGGAATGAATGAAGCCCCCATCTAGCGGCGAGGATATGAACTGTGCCGGCTGCCTAGGCCTGACGCACTCCTCTGGGGCAATGATCAACTGAATGACGGATGAAATGATAGTGGAGAGTGTCGCTGGAATGAAATTTTGACAGGGAAAACCGGAGTACCCGGAGAAAAACCTGTCTGCCTCCGTTCTGTCCAGCACAGATCTCACATGGAGTGACCGGGATTTGAACCACGGACCCAGCGGTGAGAGGCCGGCGTGCTGCCGCCTAAGCCACGGAGGCTTCGATTATCTTATTATAGTTATTATAATTATTATTGCCATTATTATTATTATTATTATTATTATCATATTTGCATATACGGCATTGACTAATTGATGTTGCGGATTAAGTGTTGCTGGATGTATTGCCAATACATCGTAGGTGAAGACAAAGCTGAACTGTTCTTCCTGTTTTCTATTATGCACAATTATCCTCGAGGTAGATTGCAATTATATAAAGAATTGAAATTGTTCCTCTTTGCAGAATCATCCTGTAGCAGTCTAAAAGACGTTTCAAATCTTACACGTATTCTTGGCTAATGGCTGTGACTATTACTGCATTTGCTTCTGTCATTTGCTTCCTTACGTCAATAAATGATATTAATATTAGGCCAAGAAATACATGCCTTGGGAAGTCTAATGTTAATTTCAGAATCTGAAGAAACGAGAATGATTTCTCTCTATTCCACTGGCACTGCGAAGAGAACAACTGCACGCGACAGATTTTATCAGTGGTTGAGGCCTTGACACGCGGGAGGCACGATCTACTTCGTGAGGACTAGGTGGAGATTATCTCTGCCTTACATCAAAGACCCACAATCGTAAAAGGGAATATTGAGTGCAGATGTTGGAAGTTTCACATTCGCTCGCATATCCTCATGTTCAAACAATGCTATGCGTTCTGCTGAAGGTGAAGACCATCTGGTCTGAATGCTGGAACGGGGTTTGAAATGGTGGGTTTGTTTGCTCCTCACCCATCCTGGAAGTGGTTTTCTGTGGTTACCCACTTCTATTTCAGTAAAATTAAGAGGATGGTTGCCAAATTAAGGCCAAAACTAATAAAACCATCGCAATATAAAAGGTTATCAGACAGAAATTCCCCACACTCAAGTATGTTTCTCAGTTTCGACTCACAATGCTAACTGTACCCCGTTCCAGCTCTCGGATCAGAATTAATCGAACCCGGGTCTCCGCGGGGCAGTTAAGACTGCTAGCTACTACGCAACGAGGTGGGATCAACTGCAAATGTTGTTGTTTGATTCTTCAGACTTTCGACTGGTTTGATGCAGCCCTTCATGCTTCCCTGCCCTGAGCTAATAGTTTTGTCTCTACATAGCTGCCACGCCCTACATTCGACGCAATCTGTTTAACATATTCTAACCTTGGTCTACCCCTACAGTTCTTATACTCGACCCTTCCTTCTATAACTAAGTTTGCTATTCCTGGGTGTCTTAGTTCGTGTCCTACCAACCTATCTCTTCATTAGCAGTCGCAAAAAAAACTCTCCTCTCCCACTCGTCTTAAACCTCTTCGTTCGTAACCCTATCTATCCATCTGATCTTCATCATTCTCCTGTAACACCACATTTCAAACGCTTCAATTCTCCTCTTTTCTGCTGCTCCAACAGTCCAAGTTTCACTTCCATAGAGTGCCACGATCCAAACAAAGGCCTTCAAAAATGACTTCTTATTACCTAAATCTATATTCGATGACAACAGATTCCTTTTCTTTAGAAATGCTTTCCTTGCCTGTGCTACATCCTCTTTGCTTCGTCCATCACTGGTTATTTTGCTTCAACTGTGAATAAATAGTGATAAAACTTTAGATATCTCTTGAACACCTTACTGTTGTTGTTAATTTATTTGGGGGGTTTCGCAACAGTGTGGTTATGCAGTCCCATGTACTGTACTTGGGGGTTTGTGGTATGCCTGATAACCTGAGCTCTTGTGATGGCAGTATTAGTGTGTGTGTAATGTATTTGTAATTGGAGCTATGATTGCAAAGGAGGTGGCCTTGACCTTAAGTAAAATACTATCCTGGCATTTGCATGAAGTAGAAGTGACAACCCACAGAAAAGCACTTCCATGATGGCGGAGCCACATGAGACTGATTCATTCCCGCTACAGCCCTCAGACCAGAATTATATTTCTTAGCAGACCCGGGAATCGAACTCGAAACTCAGGGATGACAACTAAGAATGCTATCCACTGCACCATGTTGTGAATAACATCTAAAGGACTAACCGATCATTGTTAGCAAACCATTCTGTGAAATGACTGCGCTAGACCTGATTTTCAAAGCAAAGATTGTAGTTTAACGTGACCGTTAATCTCGTGATCAAGATCCACGGGACCTCCTGTTTACGTGGAATCTGAACCACAGGACATGGCATTTCACTTCGAAAATCTCACATGCATTGACCGGGAATAAAACCCGGTTTGCCTGATTTTCATCCTGCGATACATTTATTGCTGCCAACGGGAAAATAATATGAGATACCAACCCGCGAGTTACTCATAAATATCCCAACTCATAAAAAGGTTCTACAAATTGAAAGTAGTGATTTTCAGTCGGTATACACGATTGTGTTGACCGACTGAAAAGCATTAATTTCGATTGCTAAAGCAACACTGAAGAAATACTTCCAACATGATAATATTCTACAAAATGTACCAACATTTCTGTGAAGGAAGTACAGTAGTCAACAATCAGTGTGTGTGTCTTTGGATTTTGCCCAGAAGTATTATGTCTGTTATATTCGTTGGAATGGTTTTATCAGTGACGACAGATCTGCCCCCAATAAATTGTGTGGGCGTCAGTTTCAAGACTGTATTTGGTGTATCAGTGAATCTGTTAATAGTTGTTTCTGAAGTGTTTGTATTGAATTCATATTATTACTAGTTGAAACCCGTCAAAATATGACGATCAATGGGAAAATATTTACTGAAGGATTTCCTTACATACGACATTCTTTGTAGGGTTGCTATTAGGCACTATTGAAACATTGAGGGGTCAAAAGATCACACTCTCGACATTCCAATATACAGTATAACCGGCCATAACTGAAAACTTGCTAAGATAAATAGACACCTTCACGTTCCCGAGTTTTCCCTTCCAAACAGATTTGGTGCCTCTTAAGTATATATACAATGATTTACAATTCCAGAAATGTTAAAACAATTTTGAGCGTATTCAGGTGGCACGGTAATATTGGCACCAGGGGAAACGATGGACATAGAATTGTTGCACTGCCAAATATTCCCTCTGAAATTTCTTGAGATATCGTCAATTCCAGGGAAAAAATTGTTTCAGCCTGCCAAGTATTTTATATTCCAGCAGATCACGTTTACCTTCACAATAGCGAAGGCCAGATTAACCAATCAAGAAAAGTATAATGCTGAACAATGTTTACATTCGTTCGTCAAAGACCCAATACAATGGTATAATATCTGGATTTTTTTCTGAAATGGCAGATTAATATTCGATTTTGAGAGTGGCTTCGTCTTTCCTTTGATAAGTCATTGTTTTTCGTATATTTGTACTTTCCATACGACCGGTCAATGTTCTTTTTGTCTAACGGGTTGATTTACAGTATCATTCCTTCCCAAATTAACGTTGATATCACTATAGTCTCTTGCATCAACGGAGCCGCTAAATATTAATGGCAAATAATACTTTCATTGCAATAATCAACAGCGTGGTTAGTATCAATTATATGTACCATACTATAAACAATCAATGAACAATTGGCTCATACAATGAAGTTTAACGAAACCAGCATATTCACCGTCCAAATATAAGACTTTCATTCTCAGGTTGGTTGTTGAGGAGAAGGCGAGGCTGATCGCCAAAAATAAAATCCTTTTATTTATCTCAGTCAGCAACATTCTTTTTCAACAGTTTTCAAACGTAGCTCACACGATGTCGTTCTTAGTTATGATATAACCAGTAGGAAACAGCTCTAAATAAGCTATTTCGATCACCTATTATACAGATTCAACCCTTCGGGGTTTCATAACAATAAATTATAAAGGGGTCATAGAATCACTTCGCCAGCCACCGTAATTGAAACAGTTTTAGAATTATAAGTCCCGTGGTTGTCAAAAATCGTATTAACACAGAGATGCCCACTCTCAAGTTTACCAGTGAAGTATCCAGACAAAGCGGCCCAATAATTCGTCATAGTCTTTTTCTAGCAGTGCATAGCAATGGGATATAAAAGGAAAGGTTTTTAACAATTCGTAGAAGCAGCATGATGTGTTTTCAATTACGCCACAGTGAGGAGACGGCAGACTACACTGCGCATTCGTTCGCACATTTAAGAGTTAAAACGTGTCTCTAAGTAAATCGCGGAAAATAGGTTACTTAACGGGAGTAATAAAAGTAAAATATGTTTATGACCATGGAAAACCAATAGGAATAAAGAAGAATAAGGAAATTAAAGATATTTATCCCATGTGGGATTCGTACTCATTTGGCTCTGCATAACACTGTATAATCACCGTATGGAACGCTACCACTTCAGCCACCAAGACAGTGGAGAGGGTGCGTACTAGTAATTATAAGTTTCAGTAAATCTCTTGCAAACAACATAAACAATATTTTCCTTCCTTTATAATTCTCATAAACGACAATCACAGTAACGCGTTGCATCTTCTGTCCACTGTCCACCATTTGTCTTTCATGGACGAATGTGATTCAGCGCACGCGCATTAGTTAGGAATATTAGATTTTTATTAAATGATATAAAAATATAATGCAACGTATTTTCTTCCTTTTGAAGACACTCTGAAAATCTACAGGCCAAGAGCTTTCGTCAGAGCACCTTACGAAGTCAATAGGGTTCAGCCGTTCTCTGAATCTCATGGTAACAAAAATCACCTTAGTGTTTTAAATATATAGATTATTAATATTATTGTTATTATTATTATTATATTATTATATGAATGTAGAAATGAAATGTTGAAATCAGTTTAGTCGAATCCTAGGGACGCAATAGAATTGGTAACCATTGAATGTAGTGTACGTGAGAGTTGAAAGGGCTCAATCATTCCGTTCCCATTGATGTGCTGGATAAAGCAGTCAGTCAGCCCCAAGCCAAGCGCGATTTCGGCCGAAGAATCTCATGCATTACAAATACCTCCACAAAGGGCTTTCAAGGTACAACGTGGATATTGTGTATAATAACCACTTCCTCCAATGCTAACATCACAGCTGGCTGTTCATAGCGCATTCTAAGGAGGTGCATAACCACCTCAGAATATAGATTAATCCCCTTATGTAATACATTCATAGCTGTTAATACCGATATTGACAGCGCTCTAGCGTAAGCAGTAACTTCCTCGAGGTTGTATAAATACAGGAGTCTATTAGTTCATTTGCTAGGGTGTAACTTATTTGTTCACCGACTTACGCAGTTTAGGGGTAATGGCCCTTCGGATCAACAAACGAACAGAGACTAATTTCATTGGGCAATATACATTATGATGAATTCACATTTTGCATCTTCTTCTTATTATTATTGTTTCGTTTCGGCCAGCTAAGGAACACGTCATTTGAACTGTTTCCTTTCAGCTTTAAAATTAGCCCAATATTCCTTCATTCATAGACGGAGTTGTTCTTTTCTCTCTTTTGTCCGCGCCTTTCCAGATTTCAGCGACGGCTTTGGTTGGAAACTCTCATGTTCGAAGAGATTTATTTTAAGTTGGTCACGCTCCTGGATAATCTTCAGTTTGTAACGTGTTTTTCGAGGGGTTTTATGCAACTGGCATAAGTCAGTAGGAAGCCATTCTATATTTATTTACGCGGCAAATTGTTCAGCCAAGAGAATTTTTCATGGTAATTTATTATTATTATTAATTTATTATAATTATTATTAAGGTATTTTCGGAGCATTTTATAAAAATTATTAGCATTCAGATAGGTTTTCCATGTCTTAGAAAACGCTATCAAGCAAATTATTACGAACGACAATATTATAGAAAATTATGTGATTACGGAATTTTACGGAGTTTTGTCAGTTAGGGTATTTGAGAGACATGACTCACTGGGAATTCGAGTACAAGCTGATTCCTGTCGAGAAGTATTACGCAAGGCTGGGTCGCAAGGTCTAGAAAAGGCGAATTGTTGGGACGGAAATCGACTTCTCCCTCTCGCGCGCCGAGTGTAATGAGGCAGAGGAGGGGAACTAGCGGCGTGCTCAGCCAATCAGTGTGGACGACGTAAGCTAGATGTCGGTACCATGGTGGGGGAGCCAACGTGTGGATATATCGTTCGACGCGCCGTGAAACGAGGACTATCTGTGAAATACTTGAGGAGTATGGATGCGCGTGCGAGTCGCTCCGATGTTCAGTGGAGTTAAGGTCTATCTGTGAAATACTTGCGGAGTATGGTTATACGCGGGGGACGCTCCGATGTTCCGTGGAACGAACAATCTGTGTAGAACTTGCAGAGTACGGTCGCAAGTGCGTGTCGCTCCGATGTTCAGTGGAGTTAGCGACGAACTTTTGTAAAACTTGGTTGTACGAGTGTTTGGGTCCGAGGTACGGACCATAGAATTATCTAATCTACCAGAATATCATCAAATTCCGACGGAGATGACGACGTCCAGGAGACTGTGGGAAGCTCACAACATCATCAAGAACGAGGGAAATGCCTTGGCAATTTCCAATGGTAAGCGCAAATGACGCAGAAATACGCAATCTCTCATTTTTCTTTGTTTTATATTTCATATTTCAGTAACTTCATAGCTTGGAAATAAGAGTAAAATCAATTTATCAGACTCCGTTTTCACGTAATTTTCTATCGGTAATATTCAAATCACAACGCTCCAATTTAAATTTTATACTTATTATTATTATTAATTTTGCTATACTTGTTTTATATAATAAATTCATTTCTTTTACAATGCAATCTTTGCTTTCAGTAGGTAGCATTAGATATAGACCAATTCCTTCTCCTGATACAATTGTTTGTTGGGTTAATGATCAAATCATACCACGATCTGAGTGAATAGATTCTTGACGGTGTTCTACCAGAGCTAGACGTTGTTAAATACAAATTTAGATTTCAGCATTGCGTTGAAGTCTTGGCGCCCATTAAAACAACATAGCTTAGGCAAAGGTAAACAATTACATTTTCTCCCAACAGTGTGGGCTAGCGAAACTGTTACATTTGTCGCTACCAACATGGGGCATTAATAACCATTACAAGTTGAGTTCCCAATCTCATATAGATCGTTTTGTATCTCACTGAAACATGCTCCCTTTAACTTTCTATCTTGGAAAAAAGTGAAAATGGGATAAGCTAATCTTGTTGACGTCATTCGGGCCAGATGGCCATAAAACGTAATCCGTTTTATTTTCGTCCTTTATATATATTAAAGGTTCTTAAAGAAAACTATAAATACATTATTTAACATTTAGATAGGTTTGAAGCCAATTTTTCAGTGTTGATTTATTGATATCACCACTTCTCAGTCGGTCAACAAAATATAATTCCAATACTGGGACATGCGAAATAAAACCTGATAAAAGATATATACTGGTACTGTACTCCAGAAAGTTAAAATATGATACACAAACTATTTTAAGGAAGGAAGATTGTAGTTTTACGTGACCGTGAATCTTGTGATTATGAGCCACGGGACCTCCTTTTAACGTGGAATCCGAACCACAGGACATGGCATTTCACTTCGAAAATCTCACATGCATTGACCGGGAATCGAACCCGGACCGCCTTGGTGAGAGGCATATAGCTAGACCGCTGAGCCACCACGCCCCCCACAAACTATTTTAAGTACACTAGTTATAATTGTATAATTTATTTCAAAAATGTATGTAAAGTGAGTAATTTGCAACTGTTTATTTTATTTTAGAATTTTGTATAAATTATAACAAAAGTTTAGTGCTTTTCAGTCGGTCAACACGAAAGTACCCAAAAGAGCTGGGTTATGCCCTAATCCTGAAATAAATTACATGATATTAATAAATACACTAGGATGACCAGTTTACAAGTCGGTTCAATCCTCGGCTCAGTCAATGGCCGAAGCTGGGGTGAATTCGAGTTCAGTATGATGTTGCAAAATTTGGTAAAGATCAGATTGGTCAGGTTGGTCGTAATTTGATTTTAGCTTTTAACATTTGGGTGGACGCCATTACGTTTTCGTCAAGACGGCGGCGATATAACCCATGGCACTGAGGTGCTCCTTGCTAGTGCTACCTCTGTACCAAATTTCGTTCAATTCGGTTTCACCGTGTTTGAATTGATAGGGGGAATCTATTTGCACGCATACATGGCCGCCATCTACAAACTATTTGACTGATGATCTTGTAGTTTGGTCAAAATATGCTTCATACATAAAGGTATGTTGTTGCAAGATTTGGTAGAGATCAGATTATTAGGTTGGTCGTAATTTGATTTAAGCTTTTAAAATTTGGGTGGCCGCCATTACGTTTCAGTCAAGATGGCGGCAATATAAAACATGACACTGAGGTGTAATTTGATAGTGCTACCTCTGTACCGAATTTCGTTCAATTCGGTTTCACCGTGTTCGAATTGATAGGGGGGGCAGACATTCAGAGTACACACACTCACACACACACACACACACACACACACACACACAGAGACATACAGACAGACAGACAGACAGACACACAATTTTTGGTCCTGTGTAGATCTCATAAGTCTACTTTCATTGTTTGCAAAAATTGAAAGTAGGCTAAAAATGTATAAATGAATATCATCATGAACTATAAATTGCGCGTGATTAGCATACATGTAGTTTGGTTTTACATTTAGAGCCTTGGAATGTGAGAGTTCTTATTAATGGCGCCAGGTCTCTACAATTAATGCTAGATGTGTAAATATTCATCCTTAGAGAAACTGATTGCTCTATAACTTACAATTCCGAGATTTAATATATGAAGTTAGTTAATTATTATTGTTTTAAGGGACGGAACAGCGAGGTCATCTGCCCTATGAAGTTAGCGGAGAGTTTCTAATATGTACATTGGTAATTTGATTCTGAACTTCAAGTGTATCATTTTAGGTAGATTTCATTAGAAAGCTAACTATTGCAATGGGTACCATATTTCGACTTCCGGAAAATTTCGACATATCTTCACGTTTCACATCCCCTAGACCCCAAAACCACCGTCAGTTAAAAAGTTTATACATAATTTATGTATATATATATATGTGTACAGTGTGGTCCACCCG
The DNA here is from genome assembly GCA_946902985.2 of Meconema thalassinum. NCBI lineage: Eukaryota > Metazoa > Arthropoda > Insecta > Orthoptera > Tettigoniidae > Meconema > Meconema thalassinum. The sequence continues at coordinate 1,825,792,788 of OX336388.2, forward strand.
CCCCTTATTATTTAGTTTTATGAAACCCAACTAACATCGCATTTCTCCCGAAGGTCGATATTGCTCTGCGCTCTGACTGTGTGACAGCAATGTAATTGGGTCATAGGTCTAGCAAAGAAAAACCGACCTTAAACTTTTCCCCGCCAAATACTATGGCCCATTCTACTAACATTTGACTTACTGCTCCTTGAAATAACCCACATACACGTAATACGATCGAATTAATAGCTTACGCCACGTGATCTGTAATAGTAGAAAGTTAAATCAACACCATAAATCGTGATTGAAGACTTTGAGATGGATTTAAACGTTTGAGGTGGACGGCTACAGTAACAACTGCAAGTGCAGCGCGCTCTTTCTACCATGCACTGGTGGCCGATGCGGTTAAAGCACGGCCGTAGACGGCGGGCGAAAATGGCTAGAATAGTGCATCGAATCAAGTGGTAGGCATACTTTTTTTTATGAAAGCCCACGCTCCATTTTAGTTGGGATGTAACTACATTGCCACATTCATTCCCTTACATGTATTTTTGTGAAGAGTGGGTTGAATTTTCCTGATTTATAAAGAGAATACGACCGAATTGATAGCTTTTGCCACGTGACCTGTAATGGCAAGAAATTAAAAAAACTGTCATGGATATTAACATAACATATCGACGTGTCGCTCTGGAGGTCCAGGTTCGATTCCCAGTTCTGCCAAGAAATCCAATACTGGTCTGAGGGCTGAAATTGGTTACACTCAGCTTCGTGAAGCAAATCTGAGAAGAGGTGGGTTCGATTCCCACCTCAGAACCCTGGAAGTGGTTCTCTGTGGTTTCCCACTTCTGCTCCAGGCTATTGCCGGGACGGTTTCTAACTTAAGGCCCCGGCCGCCTCCTTCCCCATCCTCACCTTAATTGCTAATACATACATTATACAGACACCGCTATAGACAGGTTATCAGAGGAATTCTACACACACACCCAAGTACACGGGGATAAATGACCGCGATGTTCTAGCCCCTCTAATGAAACAAGATTCTGATCGCCGGTATACGTATTCTTTAAAATTTTCCGTGGTATTATTTTGTTCGTCGCCTCCGTAGCGTAGCGGTCAGCATGGTTAGCTGCCGCCCCGGAGGTCCTGGGTTCGATTCCCGGCTCTGCCACGAAATTTGAAAAAGTGGTATGAGGACTGAAACGGGGTCTACTCAGCCTCGGGTGGTCCAAATGAGTAGAGGGGGTTCGATTCCCCCTCAGCCATCCTCGAAGTGGTTTTGCGTAGTTTCTCACTTCGTCTTCGGGCAAATGCCGGGATGGTACCTTCTTCAAGGTCACGGCCGCTTCCTTCCCTCTTCCTTGCCTATCCATCCTCACCATCCCTTACCTTCCCTCATGAGGCCCCTGTTCGCTTTGCAGGTGAGACCGCCTGGGCGAGGTGCCAATCCCACCTCACCAGTTGTATCCCTTCCGATTCGATGTTCCCAGCTCCAGGACACTGCCCGTAGAGGCGGTAGTGGTGAGTTCCCTCGCTGAGTCCGTGGGTCCACCAACCTGGGGGGTAAACGACTAAAAAGAAAAGAAAACAAAAATATTTTGTTCGGGGTCTACTCAGCCACGGGTTATCCAATTGAGCATAGAGGTTTCGATTTCCCCTTCAGTCATCCTCGAAGTGGTTTTCCGTGGTTTCCCACTTCGTCTCCAGGCAAATGCCTGGATGCTACCTAACGTAAGGCCACGGCCGCCTCCTTCCCTCCTCCTTGTCTATCCCTCCCAATCTCCCCATCCCTCGTAAGGCCCCTGTTCGCTTTGCAGGTGAGGCGGCCTGGTCGAGGTGTTCGTCCCACCTCCCCAGTAGTATTCCCGTCCTACGTTTCAAGCTCCAGGACTCTGCCCAGGAGGCGGTAAAGGTGCGATCCCTCAGTGAGTCCGAGGGAAAAGCTAACCCTGGAGGGTAAACCGACTAAAAAAATATATTTTGTCATTAAATTCTAGCAAGAAGAAGAAAACTCTATTTGACGTGTACATATTAAGATGTTTCGTGTAATACCGAATTCGGAAACAACGTACCGTTCATGGAATCCAACCTGAAAATGCATCTGCTCGCTATATTACTAGTGCCCCATCCTCAATAATTAACTGTGACCTCTTGTATCATTTCTGTCGTAAGACATTGGTAAAGTTGTCGACACAGACGATAAAACGTACCGAAACAAATTATAAATCTTCTCCCTCTACCAAGTATCGAACCCCGAATCCTTCAATCCGCAGTCCAACGCGTTACCCTTTCAGCCACGGTTGCTTACACTACATGTGGAGCAGAATACACCAGAAGGATAGAAAGTGAGAAGTGGGATGCCACGGGAAACCACTTCCTAGATGATTTAGGTTGGCCTCGAATAGATGATAAAGATTTGATAATCAGTTCCACAAGCATGCCAACACACGTTATTTTGTTTGCACGAAAATAATCCTACCCGAGAGTTAATTCAGCAGGAAATTAAATATTCATAAATAACAGTCGAGTTTCGTTTACTGAATATTGCGCATTGGACGCTTGTATTCTTTCATGGCCTCCTCGAATACGCCACTATGACACTTCCCAGGCAGTGAAATTTAAAATAGGAGGCCTTGGAAGTCAGTGCATGTGCGATGCGATCCTTACCTAATTGATCAAACAGCTGTGTCGTAATGAAAATCTTGAGCTCTGATTTTTGGAGAACCTCTATCATAATGAAACTCGAACTATAATGAGCCTCTTTAAGATGCAGTTTTCTAGCATATCATATTTATATTTCGGCATGGTCGAACATAATAGTGCATTATGCAACGAGCCTATAATGGCAATAATTAAGACACGAGTATGTTTATAAAACGAGCGTATGCGAGTTTTATAATTTTCATACGAGTGTCTTAATTACCATTATAGACGAGTTGCAAACGACGGTTTATGTTCGACGATAATTATTATAAGTATTTTATGTTCGAGGTCGCCTCCGTAGCGTAGCGGTCAGCCTGGCTAGCTGCCGCCCCGGAGGTCCTGGGTTCGATTCCCGGCTCTGCCACGAAATTTAAAAGTGGTACGAGGACTGGAACGGGGTCTACTCAGCCTCGGGTGGCCCAAATGAGTAGAGGGGGTTCGATTCCCCCTCAGCCATCCTCGAAGTGGTTTTCCGTGGTTTCCCACTTCGTCTTCGGGCAAATGCCGGGATGGTACCTTCTTCAAGGCCACGGCCGCTTCCTTCCCTCTTCCTTGCCTATCCATCCTCACCATCCCTTACCTTCCCTCATGAGGCCCCTGTTCGCTTTGCAGGTGAGGCCGCCTGGGCGAGGTGCCAATCCCACCTCACCAGTTGTATCCCTTCCGATTCGATGTTCCCAGCTTAAGGACACTGCCCATAGAGGCGGTAGTGGTGAGTTCCCTCGCTGAGTCCGTGGGTTCCACCAACCTGGAGGGTAAACGACTAAAAATAAATAAAAAATTTATGTTCGAACATAAATATTCATACATATCTGTCGAGATTTCGCAAGTTTTATGTACTGTGCCACTGCGCGAGCGATTGCGAATGTGGTGGCAACAGGATGGGGCCCCACCTCACGGATCATTAGTCGTCAGGAACGATCTTCATGATACATATCCAAATAAATGGATAGGAAGAGGAGGACCCTTTCACTGGCCTGATAGATCACCCGATCTTACGCTACTTGACTTCTTCCTGTGGGGTCACTTAAAGCAGGTAGTATATGCACATGAGCCTGAAGATCCTGACCACCTTCGGCAACTAATCACCGAGGCATGCCAAGCTGTTACACCTCAGATGTTACAGCGTGCAAGACTGTCTGTAATACGTCGTGCTGAAATCTGCATCAACCAAGGTGGTCAACATTTCGAACACTTGCTACACTGAATATGCATAGTACCTTGCCTTATTCTTACAGGGGGGTGTGGTGGCGCAGCGGTCAAGCTCTTTGCCTCTCACCAACGCCATGTCCTGTGGTTCGAATTCACGTAAAATGGAGATCCCTTGGCTTATGATCGCGAGATTAACGGTCACGCTAAACTACAAGCTTTCTTCCTACATACCATTATGTCATCGTCTAACCTGCCTACGTAGAATCGAATAAAAACGGACCTTTTCAGGACCAAATAAAAATTCATTCATTGGAACAGGTAGATATGTGTCCGTAGTGCAGCTACTGTAAACGGCATTAAGCAAAAAAAAAAACTTACTTACCCTGGGATCGAACCTGTTACATTGCAGCATGGCTGACGTTACGGCAGATGAGCACGATTTAACCATCTTAGCTACCGTGAGCCGTGGTGGGATAGTTTCACGTATTGAGTCTATTTGTAGTCCTCATAGACACTTCATGTCCTTCGTGAGGCAGTGTTGTTCGGATCTGTCGATTTACACATTCGTTATAAATGATGGCATTGAGATAACACTGCTGCCAATAATTTCGACTTTATTCGCGAGCATGAACTCAACCGTAAAGCTGTACTAGGCCAAGTACGAATGTTTTTAGGACGACTATGATATACGCATTAGTTGGGTTGCCTTCCTCCAAAAATAATAAGGGGCTGGTGGACCACACTGTATATATATATACATCACTTTCTTGTGGACACGATAACTACCGCAATTTTTCACCAATCAATTTGAATTTTTTACATAATATGTATCCCTATAAAATTTCGGTCGAGTTCGCTAATGGGCACAATCGGTCGACGGGGGGTGAAAATGGGGGTATTTTTTCGAAAAAGTGAAATATCACTATAACTCTCTTAATATTTGAAATATCGAATCCATTCAAAGTTCATACTATGTGTCGAATAAGGCCCAAAAATTTATGTTTGAAGAGTTTTTTGATAACACCAACCATTGACCAAAGGGGTGGGAAAAAGAGGGTTTTTCGGGAAACATTAATCATATCTCTCTTAATAGGCACAATATCAAAATCGTACAAAATGGACAATATTCCCACAATAATTACCTAAAACTTTTGTCTGAAATAATTTTTGATATGCCCCACCAATACGCCAAGGGATGAGAAAAATGATTTCGGAATTATAAGAAAATGCCAAGAGCTATCAGAGGTTGCCATGACAACACTACTAAATTGATGAGGGATGAGCCATCAGACGTTGCCATGACAACGCACTTGCACGCGATCACATTCAGTTTTCCATCTGACTAAGTGAGAAGCGGTCTCGGTGACGTAACTGGTAGTATGCAGAATTTCTATGCCCAAGGTCGCGGGTTCAAAGCCGGCCGAAGTCGTCGGATTTTCTAAGATTGCTAAAAATCCCTCAGTATGCTTTCCTTTGGAGGGGAAGATCCAACGTTCGTTGCGAGTTGCTGGTTGCGGTGGCATCTCGTAGCCAAGTTCAGAGCTAGGTGTCGTTGACGGTAGTATCTGGTAGCAAAATTAGGAACTACTGCTTGAAATTGACCGTCAGCAGTCCTCACCTGAATTACAGACTAATACAGCCATCACAATTCACACTGTTTATCAGACAGATTCTACACTCACCCAAAGTACACGTGTACATGACCGCGTTGTCGCAGTCCCTAAACTGAGGAACCAACCAAAATCTCTGCGGGAGATATAATTTTGCGTGAAGAAGTAACAGACCGTTACATAGTTACACATCAGTGTCGAAACCTTGCATAAGGACAGTGTGACCACAAGTATAAAAATATACCCCAAATGACAAGAAGGTTACTGTCCCTATAAGACAATAAAATGTTTAAAATATGCATAAAATGACGAAAAACAAAGTTAATTAAGCTCCAATTATAAAATACATTCTCGCAATAAATGAAGTCTGATCCTTCTACGAAAACGTGCATATTCTGCCTATTTTCGCCTATCCCCAAGTTAGCCCGATGAAATCTACCTCCGCCTTCCGGCGTGCCGAAAGGACTTTTTTTAATATCATTATCGTGTTAGAACCCATTTTTCAGTGTGGCCTTAGTAAACTTTCTTCGGCTTTTCCCATTTAATTGGGGTCGCCGGAGCCAACCAGGATCATTTTGGTGTTGGCCGGGGATTTAATCTGGATGCCCTTCCTGACGCCACGTTATTTTTCAGGTGAAAATTCCACCCCGCTGTCACTGGGATTCGAACCCCGCCCATCCGGGTGAATGACGAGCAGCTAAGTCACTACGCCATCACGCTCCCCTCAGTAGTTTCGTAGTTTCCCACTTCAACTCCAGGCGAATGCCGAGATGGCTCCTAAATTAAGGCCACGGCCACCTCCTTCCCAATTCTCGTGTGAATCACGACTACTGTACACACACTAATACAACCATCACAATAACGCAGATTATCTGACAGATTCCACACAACGCATACCCAAGTACACGGGGCTACATCACCATGATGCCGCAAAGCCCCTGAATGAATCAACAACTAAACAGCCCTCACAATAAGCAGGGTTATCAGACAATTTTCTACTCACCCAAGTACACGGGGATACATGATCCCAATGTCGCAAAGCGCCTAAATAAATCAACAACAACATTAAATTGATCAGTTCATTTCTATCGTATGTCTTTCTTGTGCAATACGGTTCAGTACAATTAGGGTGGTGAAATATCTGCATAATAGACAATGTGAGAAAAGTAATTTGTATCATAGACGAGAACAGGAGGAAAGTCTAACCTTTATGGCAAGCTGGCGTAGCTCAGGGCCAGTGTGTGTGAAGCATTGGAAGTGAGCAAGGCGTCTGTCAGTCGCAGAGGTTAGACTTGTCTGTTATTCTGAGAGTACGAAGCTACACCTCTTGGGCCCCCAACGGCTCATTTCTCTTTTACTAAGGTTTGTAAATGGGTTTTACATCCTAAGATATTTGAATTCATGTGTCATTAGATGGGTTTACGCATATTTGATAAATCGAATATATGAACGATATGAAGGTGAATAAATTCTTCTTTTGACTTATTATCGTATATACATTTTAGAAGCTACAGTATTTCTCATGGTGTCCTTCCTAATTGTGTATTCCCCCATTTTCGAGAATCGTATAAAAGTGTATATTTACCCATATAATTTCTGCCTGCCCAGGAGATGTAAGTGTTGTCCCCGCCCAATTTAAGTAGGCACATTAACGAATTGACCTACTGAAAATCAATGCTCATAGTCTCTTAGACAATTAATCTTCTTGTCATGTTTCGTCATTTTTATTCTTCTCGGCATTTAACCGCCCCGTGGTGTAGTGGCTAGTATTCTTGGCTTTCACCTCGGAGGTATGAATTCGATTCCCTTCGCTGCCAAGATATTTAATTCTGGTCTGAGGGCTGGAATTTGGTACACTGAACCTTCTGAGATAAAATAGAGAAGAAGTGGGTTCAATCCCCATCTCAGCCATCTTTGTAATACAATGGTTTTCCGTGGTTTCCCACTTACTGTATACTCCAGGCAAATACTGTGATGACTCCAAACTTAAGACCACGGCTACCTACTTCCCAATTCTCAACGGTATTACAAATCACACACTAATATAGCCATCCCAATCACACAGTTTATGTGACAAATTCCACACACACCCAAGTACACGGGGCTACATGACCACGTCGCAAAGCCACTAAATCAATCAACAACAGCAACATTTTGGTTGTCGAATTTCATATTATGTTTATTCAAGATGGCAGCTCATACACATTATAGTTTTTTTTGAAAATTGGACATTTTATGTTCTCAGTACTCTTTTATTTAGCCACTTTTAGTAGCTATTTTACTTACATCTTGAGGCGGCTTCGGTGGCGTAGTTGGTAGCATGCTGAGCTTCTATGCCCAAGATAGCGGGTTCAAACCCGGCCGAAGCCGTCGGATTTTTTAAGAGCGTTAAAAATCCCTCAGTATGCCTTCCTTCGGAGGGGAAGTAAAGCCGGCGGTCCCATGTCATAGATTTATGGCATGTTAAAGATCTTTCCACTAATTACACCTGTGTGAAACTAAATTGGATAGGTTAAGAATGTAAACAACGCTCTTAGGTTGCTACGTTCGTTGCCAAGAGCCGACTGCGGTGGCGTCTAGTAGCTAGTTCTGAACTAGGCCTAGTAGTCGTTGACGGTGGCGTTTGGCGGCAAAAGTAGGAACTATTTGAAAATTCAAAGTTGCAGTCTCTACTTGAATTAAAAAACAGATACACACACTAATACAGTCATCACAATTAACACCGGTTATCAGACAGATTCTACACACACCCAAAGTACACGGGGCTACATGACCGCGTTGTCGCAGCCCCTAAACTAAGGAACCAACCAACCAACTTACATCTTGAGATGAGAAATTAAATGTATTAGTAGGTCAGGCACGCGCTATATTGAATCTGAGGAAATAATAAAATTGTGCTTCATGCAGTGTAGTCCCTTATCCAAAGCTAATATCTTGCAAATGTTCGTATTTATATCTTTATTAGATGCCCTTTAATATTTTTAGCCTATTTTCATTTATGAAAATTCAGGCTTATGAGATCACCTTTTGTTCGTGTGTGTGTGTGCCCGTGTGAGTGTCCCCTCCTAATAACATTCAAACGACAAGAGCAATATGAATTAAACTCGGTTAGGTCATAGTCCTGTTTTGGCCTACCCCGACCGTCCCCTTAAAATTTTATGACGTCTCACCAATCCAACATGGCGGCTGTGCGAAATATTTCACCGGTATTCTATATCTCCGAAACTATTGCTGATATCACCTTATTTTTAGCCTATTTTCAATTTTGAAAAAATAGGCTTATGAGATCACCTTTTGTCCGTGTGTGTGTGTGTGCGTGTGTGTGTGTGTGTGTGTGTGTGTGTGTGATTCGTGTGTGTGTCCCCCCCTAATAAAATCTAAACGGCAGGAGCGATTTCAATGAAACTCGGAAAGTTCATAGCACTATTCCCGGCGACCTCGACCGTGCCCTTCATATTTTGTTACGACTCACCAATCCAACATGGCGGCTGTGCGAAATATTTCACCAGCATTCAATATCTCCGAAACTATTACCGATATTACCCTGACATTTTCAATGGTGATAGAGGGAACTACTATAAGTTCATTTATGTGACTTTTGAAAACCTGGTAACTACAAAACGAACATGGCGGCCAAGCGAATTTGCGACTTTTAAATAGACGTTTCTCACGATTTGACCAACCAAACGCAATGAAACTTGGTACAGTATATGTTTATATACATTGTAATGCACCGACATCTAAATTCGTTCAATTGTTTACATAATCACAAGATGGCGGATGTGCGAAATATTTCACCGGCATTCTATATCTCTGAAACTATTAGCGGTATCTCCCTAAAATTTTGTACGGAGATAAAGGGCACTACTGGAAGTCCATCTATAAGATTTTCAAAAACCGATTAACTACAAAACGAACATGGCGGCCAAGCGAATTTGAACATTTTAAATAGACCTTTCTCGCGATTTAATGTTCCAAGCGCACTGAAACCTGGTACAGGAAATATTTATACACATTGTAATCCACTGGTATCTAATTTAGTTCAATTGTTTACATAACCTCAAGATGGCGGGAGTGCGAATTTTAAAATTAAGTTTTTATTTCTTGTGATGTAGTCATGCGATCGAAGTGAAAGTTTGAATAATGAACCTACGCAATAATTTACCTTTAATGGTTCATGACTCTATGGCCTATACATTTAACATTCCAACATGGTGACCATCCGAAATATTTAGACCATACTGAATATCTACGAATCTATTTTAGCAATCAAACTGCATTTTTTAATGTTCATAGGGGCTATGAACTGAAGTTCACCTATAGGACTTTAAATAACCTGGTGATCACAAATCCAACATGGCGGTGACGCGAATTATAAATATTCACATGGACGTTTCTCGCAATTTAACCATCCGCGTGCAGTGAAACTTGGTACAGTAAATCTTTATCCGAATGTTAATCCACTGGCATCTAATTTATTTCAATTGTTTCCATAACCTCAAGATGGCAGCTGTGAAAAATTTTTAAATCTCCTTGTTTTTTCTTGTGTCCTAATTTTGCGATTGAAGTTTGAATACTACACGTTCACAATAATCTGCATGTAACAGTACATAGCTCTAGAACCTACATATATAAAATCCAACATGGCGACCATCCGAAATATTTAGTCGGTTCTCAATATCTACGAATCTATTACAGCAATCAAACTGAAATTGTGTATGCTAAATAGTGGCAATTAACATAAGTAGGAAATATGAAAATAGGCTGTATAGTTCTTCACGGAACTACTTGTTTTGTACGGTGATAGGCCTCAAGGGCACTTCCAGAAGTTCACCTATGTGACTTTCAAAATTGTGTTAACTACAAAACGAACATGGCGGCCAAGCGAAGTTGAATCATTTAAATAGACTATTCTCGCGATTTAACCATCCTAACGCAGTGAAACGTGGTACAGCAAACTTTATACACATTGTAAAGCATTGTCGTCTAATTTAGATCAATTGTTTAGTTAACCTCAAGATGGCGGATGTGCGTAATTTTAAAATTAAGTTTTTATTTCTTGTGCCCTAATCATGGGATCAAAGTCACAGTTTGAAAAATGAGCCTACGCAATAATCATCAACTAATAGAGCATAACTCTATGGCCTCCATCTATAAAAATTCAACATGGCGACCATCCGATATATTTAGACGATTCTCAATATATATTAATCAATGACAGCAATCAAACTGAAATGCTGTATGTTGATAGAGAATATTAACATAAGTTCACCCATGGGACTTTCAATAACCTGTCAATAACAACTACAACATGCCGGCGGCGCAAAATTTAAATATTTAAATGGACGTTTTTCACGATTTAACCATCCGAGCGCAGTGAACTTGGTACGGTAGGCTATATGATTATACAAATTTTAATCCACTCGCATCTAATTCATTTAATTTCAATATTTTTCATAACCATTTTCATGGCAGCTGTGCGACATTTTAATATCTCGTTTTTATTTCTTGTGTCCTAATCATGCGATTGAAGTTTGAATAATACACCTACACAATAATCTTCATAAATAGTACATAACTCTAAGGTCTACGTAATAAAATTCCAACAAAATGACCATCTGAAATATTTAGACGGTTCTCAATATCTACGAATCTATTACAGCTATCAAACTGAAATTATGTATGTTGATAGAGGCAATTAACATAAGTAGGATATATATTTCTTCACGGAATTACTTGTTTATATTCGAGAAGGCAGTTATACTTAATGTTCACTATAACACTTTTGTGGCTTACAGGAGGTTTCCAATACTTGGTATACTTCACATGACAAATTTCGGAAGATTTCTCTAATTTATGGATTTTAACTTTTTAAGAGTAACTTATACTTGGTTGGCATCTTCAGTCAATGAAATCAACAAATGTTATGCTCGCACTAAATAAACGTAAGTGCTTAATTATTGATTTTAATATAATACTAGCAGAATTACCCGCTCTTCGAACGGTGTTCGGTATTAATAACCAGATGTTATCAATTGAGCTACTATTGTAATGGTTAGGGGCTTGTTATTCCTTCATAAGTTTATCAGAGCGAAGTTATTTCTCTGGGAATATCACACTGTTAATTTAAGGGCCTTAAAAGGTTGTTTTCGGAGACCCTTTAAGGACTCCCGAATTTTATGTCTCACATTGAGAAGCGCAACATATGCTTTGGTCATCCTTCTAGGATTTTTTAAAATATTTCGCCTATTTTAGCATGTATTTTGATTTTTTTTCCTATACCAACCCTTCTATGAGAAGTACGGTGAAGAGTTTTATAATTGATTGGTGTATTGACTCTCATAGATAGCCTACCTAATTTTACGATGCTCCAAACATCAGAAATTATGCCTTACTTCGGAGGGGAAGTAAAGCCGGCGGTCCCTTGTCATAGATTTATGTAATGTAATAGAACCTTCCACTAACTACAATTGTGTGAAGCTAAATTTGTTGGTTAGATTTGATTAACGCTCTATTAGTTCCAAAGATTGCCACCAGGTGCTGGTTGAGGTGGCATCTAGTAGCCAAGTCAGAGCTAGGTGTCGTTGACGGTAGCATTTGGTAGCAAAAGTAGGAACTACTGGAAATTGATCGTCTGCAGTCCTTACCTGAAATACAGAAAACACACACTAATACAGCCATCACAATTAACACCGGTTATCAGACAGATTCTACACACAAAGTACACGAGGCTACGTGAACGCGTTGTCGCAGCTTCTAAACTGAGGAACCAACCAACGTACAACACCCAGATGTCCGAATATGGATACATCAACCACACAGTATCACACAAAATCATCTTTACGATGAACCCGTTTGTCGAAAAAAAAAAGTGAATGTACTCAATCTAAATTCACCTAACGTGTACTTCCTGACGTGAAAACAAAATTGAAAACCTCGTAGACGATACGCAATACACCTCACATAAAGACTGACCCTCACCGTTGTGTTAAGTCTCCATCCACAGAAATACACCTTTAACATATTATAAAGGCTTGTGGTGCATGAATATTCAGTTTTTTTAGCCTTCAATGGCCCAAATTCCTAATAGCCGCAAAAAAATACTATTTCAATTCAGGAATTTTTGAAAATATTGTTGTTGATTGGAGATATAATTCTGTACGACACATCACACGTGTAAATCACGTATACAATTCTAGAGTACCCCTTGACCCCCTTAAGCGCATTGATGAATTTTACAGTCTAAGTTGGTTCCGTGATAACCTTATAGCCATTTGAAAACTTTCACAGAAATGTAATAAGTGGAGTGGAATTGCTTTTTACAGAAATAGATGGAAAGTTGGATGTCTTTTCTTGAGAACCTGTTGTCATTGTTGCCGGCTTGCATTCCTTCATTAGTTTATTAAATTCATTAATTTTCTGGGAATATCTCAGAAACTGTTGGTTTTAGAGCCTTAAAATGTAGTTTTCGGGAACCCTGGAGTTTTGTTTCTGCCACCGAGGGGCTAATAAATGAGCTCTGTCTCGTCGTTGTATGCCATAATATAATATTAATAATGATAATAATATAATAAATACAATATAGGGATAGTAATATAGAAGACCTTCCGTACCACATGTACACGTGAAAATCGCATGAATAAGTTCTAGTGTACCCCTTGACCCCCTTAAGCGCGTTATACGTATTGATGAATTTTACAGCTTAGTTTGGTTCCGTGATAGCCTTATAGTCGTTTCCAAACTTCACAGTAATGCAATAAATGGAATTGCATTGCGTCTTACAGAAATAGATGGTCCTATGAGATTCCGTTGCCATGGTTACCTGCTTGCATTCTTCATAGATCTCTTCTTCTTCTTCTTCTTCTTCTTCCTCTTCTTATTTTCGTTTGGGCCTACTGAGGACCACGGGGCTCGTTTTGACTTCTTGTAAGGAATTTATGTTTCTTCTTAGCCTAGGCAGCTTTCATCTTCTGGCTGTGTGTCTGCTTTCTTTCCTGTGTCCACTTCGGTCTGGTAGTCCCTGTACTCTTCCTGCTGGTGAGAGACACTGGAAAGGCACCATGTTGAATCATCTGTCGGAATTGTGATCGATCCTGTATGTTTTTTGATGAAATTCCAAGTTGCTGTAGGTCTGACTTCACTGTGGTGATCCATTTGTTTTTGGACGCTTTCCCTCTTCCTGTCGTGGTGAAGATCTGGCTGGTAAGTCTATCTGGACCCATGCGTGTCAGATGTCCGTAGAAAGCTAATCGTCTCTTCCTCATGGATGTGACGATATCTTCTTAATGATCATAGAGCTCATTGTTGTGCCTGATCCTGTAAGTACCACCCTCTTCCCTTATTGGTCCTAAAATCCTTCTAAGTATTTTCCGTTCCTTGAATTCTAGTTTCTTCAGTGGGCCTTTCCGGTTCATCAGGAGACACTCAGAGGCATATAGAACGGATGGTCTTACTACTGAGTTGTAATGTAGAAGTTTAAGGTTCTTAGAGAGGCATTTGGATGTGTAGATGCTCTTACAGGAGTGGTAGACCCTTTCCAGTTTCGTGCATCTAGTGTCTATTGCTAAGGTCTCACTCTCGTTTGCTGGAATCCACTCCCCTAGGTACTTCACTGCAGGAACTGTTTGAATTGCGGTGTCTTTCACAAGAATAGTAGTTGGGGCTCCCTTTATATTTGTCATGAACACTGTTTTTTGTATATTGACCTTCAAGCCAGTTTTAGCTGCTATGTTATAGAGGCTCTGTAGTTGGTGAGTAGCTTCTTCTATGTTGTTCGCTAACAAGGTAAGGTCGTCGGCAAAGGCCAGGCAAGGTACATTGAGATTGTCTTTCTTGTACCCAATTTGCAGTCCTGTTCCTGATGGTAACGTGGTAGTCCATTCCCTGATAATCTTCTCAAGTACACAATTGTAGAGAATACAAGAAATGCCATCACCTTGTCTAACTCCTGTTTGGATAGAAAAGCTGTCTGAGAGTTCACCTCTGAACTTGACTTTGGAGGTCGTAGTCTTCAGTGTAGCCTGGATTAGTCTGGTGGTCTTCGCATCCAGTCCTAATTCCCATAGAGTGGAGAAGAGGGTCTGTCTGTCTATTGAATCATACGCCTTCTGGAAATCCACTAGTATGACTACCCATCGATGTCCGCCGCAATTCTTGTACCTTAAGATTGTCTTGAGGTTCTGTATTTGCTCTATGCATGATCTATTTGCACGAAAACCGGCCTGATATTCACCTAGTTGGGAATCTAGTTGACTAGTAACTCTGGTTAGCAAGGCTTTAGATATTATCTTGTATGTGACAGATATTAGAGATATGCCTCTGTAGTTATCAAGGTCAATCCTACTACCTTTCTTGTGTAGAGGATGGATCACAGCTGAGGTCCATCCCTCAGGTAAGGTCTCCGTTGCCCATATGTCCTGTATGATTTGATGGAGGTTTTCATAGATCTCGATATATATATATATATATAAGAATGAAAGTTTGTCTGTTTTTTCTGAATTTCCACGGGAATTTGCGTTATTTACGCGTTTTAGACTGTTTTATGACGGATGCGCGCGAAAAAATATTTTTTTGTCTGTCTGTCTGTCTGTCTGTCTGTCTGTCTTTCTGTCTGTCTGTTTGTTTGTTTGTCTGTCTGTGGACAATTTTTGTGTCCTTATAACTCGAGAACGGCTGAGTGGATCAACGTAAAATTTGGTACAGATATCCTTCAGAGGCACGACACCAATCATTGATGGAACTCTTCTCTGTACCTCTCATAAAAGGGGGACTACCCCCTTAAAATACTTGCTGAAATAGGCGTAGAAGGGCGAGACAAAGCTCATTTTCAGCCCCTCAATGTGAGAAACGAAACTCGGGGGCCCAAAAGGGACCCCAAAAACCACATTTTAAGGCCCTAAAACCAATGAAAGGAAGCTAGCCGGTAACCATGGCAACAGAAATTCACAGGTCCATCTATTGCTGTAATATAAGACGCAATACAATTCCATTTATTACATTACTGAGATAGTTTGCAAACGGCTAGAAGGTTATAACGGAACCAAACTAAGCTGTAAAATTCATCAATACATATAATGCACTTAAGGGGGTCAAGGGGTACTCGAGAATTTTTCACGCGATTTACACGTGATGGTGTGCTACGGAAGGTCAATTATATCCCTATCCCTATATTGTTATATAATAATAATAATTATTATTATTATTGAAGCCTCCGTGGCTCAGGCGGCAGCACGCCGGCCTCTCACCGCTGGGTCCGTAGTTCAAATCCCGGTCACTCCATGTGAGATCTGTGCTGGACAAAACGGAGGCAGACAGGTTTTTCTCCGGGTACTCCGGTTTTCCCTGTCAAAATTTAATTCCAGCAACACTCTCCACTATCATTTCATTTCATCTGTCATTCATTTAATCATTGCCCCAGAGGAGTGCGTCAGGCCTCGGCAGCCGGCACAGTTCATATCCTCGCCGCTAGATGGGAGCTTCATTCATTCCATTCCTGACCCGGTCGGAGACTGGAAGCAGGCTGTGGATTTAATTTCATTATTATTATTATTACACTACGGAAAGGAAGACCCCAGAGGATTGGAAAAAGGGAATAATTGGCTCGATCTTCAAGAAAGGTAGTAGAACAGAATGCAGAAACTATCGGGGAATAAAACTGATGAGTCATTGTGCAAAGATGTTTGAGAAAGTTTTGGAAAGGAGAATTAGGACAAGGATCGAAGGAGGGAAGAGGGAAGAACAACATGGCTTCATAGCAGGAAGGTCCACAGTGGATTTGATTTTTGCTGTAAGGCAGTTACAAGAATAGCACTGTGAGTATGGAACAGATCTACTGATGGCCTTCCTGGACATTGAGATAGCATATGACAGTGTATGCAGAAACAAAGTATGGAAGTCCCTGGAGGATAGAGGAGTAAAAAAATGGACTATAAGGAGGATAAAGGAGATGTACAAGGGAAGCGTGAGCTGTGTGAAAGTGGGAGGAGAGAGATCGGACTTGGTGGAACAGAGAAACGGCCTGAAACAAGGAAGTGCACTGGCACCGTTACTTTTCATTGCGGTGATGGATGACATAATGACCCGAGTGGCACAAGTAATTGGGGAAGGAAATATGAAAGCAATGGTGTTAGCGGATGATTTGATGATTTGGGAAAACAAGGAGGAGGTACAGGAACAGTTGGACGTGTGGGAAGGAATAATACAAGGATATGGGATGAAATTTAGCATAAATAAGAGTGAGATGGTGATCACAACATGGAAGAAGGAAAGAACCACAACGGGAATAACAATTGGTGGGGAACAGCTGAAGAAAGTGGAGAGTTTCAAGTATCTGGGAAGCCTGATACAAGATAATGGAAGAAACTATAGAGAAAAAATGAGCGGGGGAGACAGGCAGAAGCATTCCGGAGGAGTGTGAGAAGCATGTTATGGAGCAAGGATGTCCCTCAGAACAGAAAAAAGATCATATATCGGACGTACTATGCCCCTATCCTGACGTATGCCTCGGAGACCTGGGCTATGAAAGGAAGGGAGAAGAGCAAAATACAGGCCAGTGAGATGAGGTTCTTGAGAAGCAGTATTGGAGCTACAAAGATGGACAGAATAAGAAATGAGAGGACCAGAGAATTAATAAAGGAGGAACCACTACGAGATGGTATAGAGAAATCTAGACTTAGATGGCATGGACATGTAAAACGAATGGAGGATAAGAGGATACCCAGGAGGATACACGAGACGAAGTGGGAAGGAAAGAGACCGAGAGGAAGACCGAGAGGAAGACCGAGAGACAGGTGGCAGAAAGGGATGGAAGAAAGCGTGAAGAAGAGAGGAGAAGATTGGACAGGGGTGGAAGCTGAGAGATGGTGGGAAGACAGAAGACGATGGAGTGGCCTGTGTTCCAAACAGACCCGGCCAACGGCTGGAAACTGTGCAAGAGGATGATGATGATGATACTACGGCCTACAACGACGAGACAAAGCTCATTTTCAGCCACTTGGTGTCAGAAAAAAACCTGAACAGTCGAAAACGGTCCCCGAAAACTACAATTTTAATGCACTAAAACCAAGAGTTTCTGAGATATTCCCAGAAAACTAATTTCATTTAATAAACTAATGTAGGAATGCAAGCCAGTAACCATGACAACAGTGTCTCAAAAAGGTACATCCAACTTTCCATCTATTTCTGCAAGGAGTAATGCCACTCCATTTATCAAATTTCTGTGAAAGTTTGCAAATGGCTATAAGGTTATCACGGAACCAACAAAAACTGTAAAATTCATCAATGCGCTTTAGGGGGTCAAGAGGTACCCTCGATTTTTTCCCATGACTTAAACGTGCGATGTGTCGTACAGAAGGTCTATTATATCTTCAAACAGCAACATTATTTTCAAAAATTCGTGAATTGAAATAGTTTATTTTTTATTAAATTTTTGCTTTTAGGAATTTGGGCCATTGGAGGCTAAAAAAACTGAATTTTCATGCACCACAAGCCTTTATAATTTATTAAAGGGGTCTTCCTCTGGATGCGCACTTGACACAACAGTGAGGGTCAGTTCTTATGTGACGTGAATTGCATTTCGTCTACGAGGTTTTCAATTTTATTTTCTCGTCAGGAAGTACACGTTAGGTAAATTAGTTTCAGAGCATATTTCAACTTATCATTTATCTTTGTCGACAAACAGGTTCCAAGCCCCTAACCATTGCAACAGTAGCTCAATTGATTACGTCTGGTTATTAATACCGACGACCGTTCGAAGAATGGGTACTTCTGCTAGTTATTAAATAAAATTAATTTTCTGGGAATATCCCAAAAACTGTTGGTTTTAGGGCCTTAAAATGTGGGTTTTGGGGTCTTTGTCTCGTCCTTCTACGCCTATTTCAGCATGTATTTTAAGGCGATAGGCCCCCTTTTATGAGAGGTATGGAGAAGAGTTACATCAATGATTAGTGTGATGTCTCTGATGGATATCTGTATCAAATTTTACGTTTATCCACCCAGCCGATCTCAAGTTATAAGGACTCAAAGTTGTCCACTGACACACAAAGAGACAGAAAGACAGACAAAAAATTTATTTTTGCGCGCATCCGTCATAAAACAGTCTGAAACGCGCAAATAACGCAAATTTCCGTGGAAATTCAGAAAAAAACAGACAAACTTTCATTTTTATATAGAGAGAGATAATTAAGATGGAAGTTCAGCGTAATATCAAATCTGATAATTTCTTGAGCATACTATAGCATGGAATGTTTCGTATAAGGTTTGTTCATTATTGCTCCTATTGTTGTTATTTTTTAATTTTTTGAATTCAATTTGGCGTTTAGCAAATTTTTCACCATAATACCTTTCGTTTTGTGCAACTAGGATCTCTCATACCAGAGTCTTCTTGTACCTATTTTCATAGTAATTGCCTATTGGCTTTCTGATTTATTCATTTAGATGACTACGCATCCATTATTTTGAATTTATGACTTTACGGCATGTATGTAACTATAACAGTCAATATCCCATACAACACTACATTACTGCCAAGTTTAGAAATAACAAGTTTATTAGACGGTGATGTTAAGCTCTTATATTCAAGATGGCGTAATATTCGATGTGGTAGACTTGTGTATCTGAGGTCTCTCACGCAAAACTCCCTTCACCACTTTTCATGCAAATTTGCTAAGTTATCCCAATTTATCGATCTTAATAGTAACCTATTATAGTGCGCATGGTCCCCCGCTTGGATGTTGCAAATTAAGCACCTGGGTATTCAGCGATGCAAACTTCCATGCTATGCTTTTTCCAAGATAAAATTTCAAAGTTTATTAGATGCGAATACTAGATTTTAATATATTATAAACTTAAGATGGTGTATGCGCGTAATAATCAGTGTGGTAGTGTTTTGGTATATGCAACTCCATATACCTCGTTTCGTGATGTTGTTCAATTACACCATAATTTATCGATTTTAATATTTCCACTGTCCACATTCCCACCATCGTGAATGTTGGAAGAATTAACTCGTGTCTTCAACGGAGTAAATCTCCTATACAATGGCCTACTACCTTTTTGTTAAGTCTCGAAATACGAAGTTTATAGATGTTGAATAATGTATCGTAGTATTTAAATATTCAAGATCACGGAAGCACCTAATATTCAATATCAATACTTTTCAACTTGGATAGCTTATGTACATCTTACAAAGCTTCCAGAATGCCAAGTTTGGTGAGCATTGATCAATTGGAAGGTAAGTTAGCGATTATAACATTTAAAAAAATATGCACGCCCACTATATTGAAATAAATTAACCAAGATATTTGCATCTTAGGCGTCCGATTCCCGTATTAGGATGATTCGAGAGGATTTAAATATGTAAGGATCTGATAATTACACAACCCCAAGCCGACTTAGGCAATGAAAATTCAGGTGGTCATCATTTTGTTTTCGCTAAGAGGTATGCATTTGCAGGATCATCATTTGTCTGGAAGTGCTCTTAACTATTGGATATGGCGTTCCATTAAACGTTTTAAATTACTACATCTGTATATTAACGCTGTTGAATCAACAATAACTGATGTTTCAATATTCAACTTATTGCCTAAACTTCCAGAACCTGCGTATATTAAGAGTTAAAGGCACTAATAAAATAAATAAATAAATAAATAAATCAACAAGAAGTTCCGTGAAGAACTATACAGCCTACTTTTCATGCCAATGATTATTCTACAGTATATGAACCTATCTAGAATAATGACGAAATTAAGTTGGTAATATCGAAATATCTAATTAGTTCAAAATATACATGGTATAATGTAGCCTAATAGAGCACTACAGTTGGCAGCCCTGGTGACTGAATATATTCTTAGTTCCATCTCTTAAGGTACAGAATACAACATTTGGTTGAAGTCCAATGGACGTTACATGCAGTTAGACACTGGATCTATCAGCACGCGTAAAAGCATGTTGCCAACAATACCATGCGTGTGCTGGTCAGAAAAACTGAAATATTATGATATCTTGTTGTGCCAATTTTGGATGAAATCCATTTGTTAGTATAGAAGTTACATGTATTTTAAAATTAGACATATCAGCAGGCATAGAATCATGTTGGCAGCACTGCCTTGTATTAATTACTCCAAATTAATCTAGAATGTCAGGTGCTATACGTGTGCAAAGTATAGAGCTGTTGGCTTGCATATTATCTGATATATTGATATTAGGGTAAAAAGAATATAGACAGCATTTATTAACAGTTGGCAGCCCTGATTGCTCTTAACATTACTTATAGTCATATCTGTTATGGTACACATTGCACATACGAAATTTGGTTGAAATCCAACTGATAGTATAGAAGTTACATGTATTTATAAATTGGTACTATCAGCAGGCTTTTAATCATGTTGGTAAAACTGACGTATATACGTTACTCCAAATTAATCTAAAATGTCGGAATATACGTGTGCATAGTTTAAAGCTGTTGGCTTGCATACTTTCTGATATATTGGTATTTGGATTTAAAAAAATAGAGAGAACAATTATTAACAGTTGGCAGCCCTGGTGGCTCTTAAGAATACGCTTAGTCATATCTGTTTATGTACAGATATTACATACAAAATTTGGTTGAAATCCAGTTGATAGTGTAGACGTTATATGCATTTAAACATTGTAACTATCAGAAGGCTTAAAATTACTTTGGCAACACTGTCATGGTGGGCCTCCTGGAAATTAAACTGAAATAGTATTATCTGCTTGTCTGCCAATTTTGGAATAGCTCCCATGCATACCTTGCAAGATATCCAACATGGAGCTCAAATTTCTAGTGCGTTTTTTCAGCAGTTGGTAGCACTGACATCATTTTCAAATATGGACGTGAGCTATTCCGGTGCACATCTTTACTCATACTAAATTTGGTTTTGATTGCTGCAGGCGTTTAGGAGTTGATAGGGGGGACACACACACAGCCAGCCAGACAGACAGAAGGACAGACAGACAGACAGACAGACAGACACACATTTTCCCAGATCGATCTCATAAGACTACTTTTTCCTCATTTTTGCAAAATGTGAAAAGTAGGCTAATAACAAGAGATATGAACCGAGCAATAAATGAGACCTTCCCCCTGGGTGGTTGCGGTATCCAATGCGCCACCTGGCATAGTTCCTAGAGGCATAAGCTAACTTAACCACATCCACGTCATTAGCATTGATATGTCCTGCGGAAATACATGATCCTCTAATCCCGATAATGGTATATCAACAGGAGCTAACACCATTTCTAACATCACGTGTTTGGTCAAGATTGATCCGGAGGCCACGTATCAAGTGCTAATCTACTTGCACGTCAGCTTGCCATACATGGCAGGTGCTAACTTCATAAAATTACCATCTAAAATATTTATTATACTTGACTAACAGATTCGTCAATAACAATACCTAAATAAGTGTTTGTACCGTAGAATATTATGCAAAATGCTAACCGAACTGTAAAGATACTGCCTATGATTAATCTCTGTATGGCAGTGAAAAGTATGGTGGTAGCCATGTTACGGGGAGTTGACGTGAGGATGTCTGTCTGTAATTTCTCATAGGTAGTCAACCCGGAGATTGGTTATGACTCCAAAGCGTACCGTCAAAAGATACGTGGTAGACACCCAAAATCCCAAGGTAGCATCAATGTGAGACTTAATAAGCAAGGTGAAAAATGAGGTAGTTTGCCATTAATTTTCTCAATGAGCCAGTGTGGCAGCACTGACCTTATGAGAAGCAATTTTCCCGGCATCAACTGGCACCAGCTGAGCCCACAAATATCACCCACATCTCAGTTCATTTAACATAATCACAGCAACAAATAATGAGACTCAGAGATTGCTGAAAAGCTATATTTTTCCTTTGTCTGTGCCAACAGACAAATGTAAAAATTATAACATTCATCAAGAGATGGCAACAGAGTTACAAGAAACGTATCAGAAGAATCAAAGACACTCTTCGACAAATAAAACAGCACACTAACAACGATTTTCCAAAAGCGGCTGCTGTAGTCGTTATTGTTGGTGGTGGTGGTGTGGTGAAGGTGGATCATTTAGGATCCTGATCATCGAAGTCATCAGGCCCGTGTATTTGGGTGTGAGTATGTGGGATTTATCTGACGATCTGTGTTATTGTGATGTCTTTAGCAGTGCCTGTAGTTGTAATTGAAACTAGGAATGGAGAGGAGGAGGTTGTGGCTTTGTGTTTGGAGCCATCCCAGCATTTGCCTGCAGTAGAATTATGAAACCATGCAAAACAACTTTTAGGATAACTGAGCTCGGAAACAAACTCACGCTATACTCAGTTGCCCTCATGAGGCTGAGTGGGCCCGATTGCAGCCATCAGACCAGAATTAAATTTACGGCAGAGCTGAGAATGTAGCTTAAATGCATTGAGAAGATAAGTGAGGGAATGGATAATATAATAATTATTGAGGCAGATCTAATATCCTGCTTGGCAATCCCTCGCTTGAATTCAAGGAAAGTTACAGACGAGAAGGGACGCATACAGGCGCCGTAAGGTTTAAAGTTTTCCACCAACAGAACCCAATAAACCAATTGTTATTTGTCCCAAGATAAGTAGATGTAACGTGA
Source organism: Meconema thalassinum (assembly GCA_946902985.2). Taxonomy (NCBI): domain Eukaryota; kingdom Metazoa; phylum Arthropoda; class Insecta; order Orthoptera; family Tettigoniidae; genus Meconema; species Meconema thalassinum. Next base: position 1,825,815,831 of record OX336388.2, read on the forward strand.
TCCAGCCTATTGTATAGATGAATCTAAGTATACACTTCAGTGGACAACCCCATGATATGTGTTCTTTGAGGCGACTTCGGTGGCGTAGTTGGTAGCATGCAGAGCTTCTATGCCCAAGATCGCGGGTTGAAACCCGGCCGAAGTCGTCGGTTTTTTTTAAGAACGTTCAAAATCCCTCAGTATGCCTTCATTCAGAGGGGAAGTAAAGCCGACGGTCCCATGTCATAGATTTATGGCATGTTAAAGAATCTTCCACTAATTACACCTGTGTGAAGCTAAATTATATATAGGTTAAACATTTGACTAACGTTCTTAGGTTCCTACGTTCGTCGTCAAGAGCCGACTGCGGTGGCATCTGGCAACTAAGTTCTGAACTAGTTGGTCTTTGACGGTGGCGTTTGGCGGCAAAAGTAGGAACTACTTGAAAAAATTCATGTTTGCAGTCCTTACTTGAATTTAAGAAAAGTCCTTTCGGCACGCCGGAAGGCGAAGGTAGATTTCACCGGACAAACTTGGGGATAGGCGAAAATAGGCAGAATATGCAGGTTTTCGTAGAAGGATCAGACCTCATTTATTGCGAGAAAGAATTTTATAATTGGAGCTTAATTAACTTTGTTTTTCGTCATTTTATGCATATTTTAAACATTTTATTATCTTATGGGGACGGTAACCTTCTTGTCATTTGGGGTCCATTTTTATACTTGTGGTCACACTGTCCTTATGCAAGGTTTCGACACTGATGTGTAACTATGTAACGGTCTGTTACTTCTTCACGCAAAATTTTATCTCCCGCATAGATTTTGGTTGGTTCCTCAGTTTAGGGACTGCAACAACGCGGTCATGTAACCCCGTGTACTTTGGGTGAGTGTAGAATCTGTCTGATAAACAGTGTGAATTGCGATGGCTGTATTAGTCTGTAATTCAGGTAAGGACTGCAGACGGTCAATTTCAAGCAGTAGTTCCTAATGTTGCTACCAGATACTACCGTCAACGACACCTAGCTCTGAACTTGGCTACGAGATGCCGCCACAACCAGCAACTTGCAACAAACGTTGAATCTTCCCCTCCAAAGGAAAGCATACTGAGGGAATTTAGCGCTCTTAGAAAATCCGACGACTTCGGCCGGCTTTGAACCCGCGAACTTGGGCATAGAAGTTCAACATACTACCAGTTACGTCACCGAGGCCGCTTCTCACTTAGTCAGATGGAAAACTTAATGTGATCGCATGCAAGTGCGTTGTCATAGCAACGTCTGATGGCTCATCCCTCATCAATGTAGTAGTGTTGTCATGGCAACCTCTGATAGCTCTTGGCATTTTCTTATAATTCCGAAATCATTTTTCTCATCCCTTGGCGTAATGGTGGGTCATATCAAAAATTCTTTCAGACAAAAGTTTTAGGTAATTATTAGGGGAATATTGTCCATTTTGTACGGTTTTGATATTGTGCCTATTACGAGAGATATGATTAATGTTTCCCGAAAACCCCACTTTTTCCCACCCCTTTGGTCAAGCGTTGGTGCTATCAAAAATCTCTTCAAACATAAATTTTTGGGCCTTATTCGACACATATTAGGAACTTTGAATGGATTCTATATTTCAAATATTAAGAGAGTTACAGCGATATTTCACTTTTTCGAAAAAAGACCCCCATTTTTACCCCCGTCGACCGATTGTACCCATTAACGAACTCGACCGAGATTTTATAGGTATACATATTCGGTAAAAAATTCAAAGTGACTGGTGCAAAAGTACGGCAGTTATCGTGTCCACAAGAAACAGATATACATATATATATATATACATAAATTATGTATAAACTTTTGAACTGACGGTGGTTTTGGGGTCTGGGGGATGTGAAACGCGAAGATATGTCGAAATTTTCTGAAAGTCGAAACATGGTACCCATTGCAATAGTTAGCTTTCTAATGAAATCTACCTAACAGATACACACACTAATACAGCCATCACAATTAACACCGGTTATCAGACAGATTCTACACACACCAAAAGTACACGGGGCTATATGACCGCGTTGTCGCAGCCCCTAAACTACGGAACCAACCCAACCAACCTATGTGTTCTTAAGGGTAAAGATTAGAGTACCACCCACCAGATCGAAATATCACATTTTTAAAACATAGACTTATTATATAAACCTAGGCTTTAGGATTATTTAGAAGAAATAATTATTCGAAAATCTGCTCTGGTTTGACAGACATGGACAAAATTAAATTTTTCATAAGTTTGTCATTTTATAAAAAGCATCTTCAAAGCTGCTTATCTGAAACGTCCGTAGCTCTCGATCGCGAGATTAACGGTCACGTGAGACCAGTGGCGGCTGGTGTAGACAATTAGTTGTGTGCTGTAGGCCTGAACCTCCCTCCAATTTTTTTTAAATAAACATATAGAAACACTCACTCAGTGACGAAAAATGAAGTCCATACGTCGCTCCTTCTTGCTGCAGAACTTGTCAATCACCCTGGCATTGAACCCCTCTATACTGGAGACCGTCTTCTTCTCAATGGAGAGCATAGCGAAGGCACTTAGTCTTTCTTGTGCCATGGTGTTCCGCAGAAAGGTCTTGATCCTCTTCAGCGATTAGAAACACCTCTCAGGCTCTGAAGTAGTCATGGGTGTTGTTACTAATATCCTCAGAAGCTTGCTTGTTTGGCAGAACGTACCTTACAGATTACTGGATATTATGAAATGCAGAAGAGGGACTGCCCCACCAATATTCCTAAAATCTGGCCTACAGTACAGAACCGATAGTTCTGTTCCGTTCTGAGCCTTTTCTTTTCCAGCATGCTATAGGCATGAACAGTTACACCTAGTTTTTTATCTGGAAACGTTTTGGAAAATCGTTCAAAGTTGGTGGAATCTAACAGTTTTGCTGCTTCCAGGTGATCCAAGATTTGGAAGCGATCGTGGGCTTCTCGTGTGTTCTCGTGACACAGCGGATTTTATCTTCACGGCATCAGCTGTTCTTGACTGCAACTGATTGTACATGGTAATAACACCTGCAATTACAAAATATTCACGAAACACTTGGTGTGACCGCGCAAAAACAGTACTACTCAGTATTACCAAAAGCATTAAAATGAAACCAGCAACGCCGTAATGCAAAATCACAGGTTATTTTGCAATAGTGAAATTTATGAACTAGGCATCACAATAATCATGTCCTTATTTTGACGACATAAACATTATAATTTTTATAGTACATCGATTTACAAAATGTGGCTATAGAATAATGAAGTTGGGTGAATTGAAAAAGACCTTCTAGCGGGAACAGCTGATGGCTTCCTCTGCTTTTTTACCCCATTTTCTTTGAGCGATTCCCTCTTAAATCCTATTGCTGTGTCCAGATAGTGCCACTGGCCTCGTTCACATTCCTTGTGACCAGTGCTGCCTCTCTGTGGTCGAACAAAGAATCGCTGTGATGACTGGTCTTAGCTGTTGTCCCAACAGCATATCCAGAACACAAGGGAAAAGTTGGGCGCGCATGCGCAAAAGACAAAATTCACGTATGCTGCCAATAAACTTGGAAATTCTCGCTGGGCTGTGATCTGCACAGCTAACGCCGTGCACGGAGTGGAGCGCACGCCTAGATACCTCGTACCGTATCTGTTCTGTACCTCGTAGTGAGGGGAGTATAAATATTTCCTACTCTTTGCTTGACGTCTTTTTTTAAAGCGTTGTATTTGTAGATAATAAGCCTACTATTAAAATAATTTATTTTCAAATAAAGCAGTGTGCTGCAGCACTTCAGCCCATAAGGAGCGGCCGTCCCTGCGTGAGACCACAAACTATCTTCCCTTTTCTGAAACTATTCAATTTCATAATGGCTTCCATCATCAATTTAGTAATCTTCCATGAATACTGTTCATATCGTCAGGGTTCAATCTTTTATCAACGTATACTGCTGCACACTGAACTTCATTCAGTTTAATATTATTAGCCTACTTTTCACATTTTGCAAAAATAAGGAAAAAGTAGACTTATGAGATCGATCCGGGCAAATGTGTGTATGTCTGTCTGTCTGTCCTTCTGTCTGTCTGTCTGGCTGTGTATGTCCGTCCCCCCACCCTATCAACTCCTAAACGGCTGCAGCAATCGATACAAAATTTGGTGGGAGTAAAGATCTATACCTGAATATCTCAATGCCGTATGTGAAAATACTGTCAGTGCTACCAACTGCTGACAAATCGCAATTGAAATTTGAGCTCCATGTTCGATATCTTGGAAGGTATGAAGGGGAGCTATTTCAAAATTGTCACACGTATAGATAATAATATTTCAGTTTAATTTCCAGGAGGCCATATATGGCAGTGTAGACAAAATGATTATAAGCCTGCTGATAGGTCTAATTTTAAAATGCATGTAACTTCTACTATATCAATTGGAATTCAACCAAATTTTGAATGTGCTATGTGTACATAAACAGATATGACTAAGCGTATTCTTAATATCCACCACGGCTGCCAACTGTTAATAGATGCTCTCAATTTTTTTTTAAATCCAAATACCAATATATCAGAATGTATGCAAGCTGACAGATTTAAACTATGCACACGCATATTACCTGACATTGTATATTAATTTGGAGTAACTTATATACGTCAGTGCTCATAACATGATTCTAAGCCTGCTGAGGTGTCCAACTTTAAATATATGTAACTCCTTTACTACCATTTGGATTTCAACCAAATTTCGTATGCGCTATGTGTACCATAACAGATATGACTATGCGTATTCACAAAAGCAACCAGGGCTGCCAACTGTTAATAAATGCTGTCTCTCTTTTTGTTACCCTAGTATCAATATATCAAAAAGTATGCAAACCAATACCTCTAAACTTTGCACTCGTATAGTACCTGGCATTCTAGATTAATTTGGCCTAACTAATATACGTCAGTGCTACCATCATGATTCTAAGTATGCAGATAGGTCCAATTTTAAAATGCATGCAACGTCTATACTAACTAATGGATTTCATTAAAAATTGGCACAACAATAAATCGTATTATTTCAGATTATTTCTGACCAATACATGCATGACATTGTTGCCAACATGATTTTACGCGCGCTGTTAGATCCAATGTTTAACTGCATGTAACGTCCATGCTATCCATTGGACTTCAACCAAATTTTGTATTCTGTACCTTAAGAGATGGAACTAAGAATATATTCAGTCACCAGGGCTGCCAACTGTAGTGCTATATTAGGCTACATTATGCCAAGTATACAGTATTTCGAACTAATTTGAAATTCCTATATTACCAACTTAATTTCGTAATTATTCTAGATAGATCCATATATATTAATCATTGGCATGAATCTTCAATTTTAAAGAAAGTAGGCTCTTTAGTTCGTCACGGAACTTCTTGTTTTTAATCTCAAAATGTTGTGATGGCAGAAAAATATTTTATTTATTGTTCAGTGTGTGAGTTTAATTCTCTATGTGTGTGTTCTTAAATTCTACATACTATAAAACAAAGTCCCTGATTCTTGTATGTAGCCTAACGGGTAATCTCGAAAACCACTGGATGGATTTTGATGCGTATTTCACCATTCTCTAGGAAGGTTTATGTAGAAAAGCATTCACTTATGACCAAAGGAAGCCGAGCAGTAGCGACTTCATTGAATCGAGTCAAAGAAAAACCTGTCGGATGTGACGTTGAATTGATTGTCATCTCTCTTTACTCGTTGAGAAGTGACATTTTTAGCCTATTTTCAATTTTGAAAAAAAAATAGGCTAATGAGATCACCTTTTGTCCGTGTGTTTGCGTGTGTGTGTGTGTGTGTGTGTGTGTGTGTGATTCGTGTGTGTGTCCCCCCCTAATAAAATCTAAACGGCTGGAGCGATTTCAATGGATCTCGGTAAGTTCATAGCACTATTCCCTGCGACCCCGACCGTGCCCTTCAAATTTTGTTACGACTCACCAATCCAACATGGCAGCTGTGCGAAATATTTCACCAGCATTCAATATCTCCTAAACTATTACCGATATTACCCTGACATTTTGTATGGTGATAAAGGGAACAACTATAAGTTCACTTATGTGACCCTTGAAAATCTGGTAACAACAAAACGAACATGGCGGCCAAGCGAAGTTGCGACTTTTAAATAGACGTTTCTCGCGATTTAACCAACCAAACGCAATGAAACTTGGTACAGTATATGTTTATATACATTGTAATGCACCGACATCTAACTTCGTTCAATTGTTTACATAACCACAAGATGGCGGATGTGCGAAATATTTCACCGGCATTCTATATCTCTGAAACTATTAGCGGTATCTCCCTGAAATCTTTTACGGAGATAAAGGGCACTACGGAAGTCCATCTATAAGACTTTCAGAAACTGATTAACTACAAAACGAACATGGCAGCCAAGCGAATTTGAAAATTTTAAATAGACCTTTCTCGCGATTTAATGTTCCAAACGCACTGAAATTTGGTACAGGAAATATTTATACACATTGTAATGCACTGGTATCTAATTTAGTTCAATTGTTTACATAACCTGAAGATGGCGGATTTGCGAATTTTAAAATTAAGTTTTTATTTCTTGTGATGTAGTCATGCGATCGAATTGAAAGTTTGAATATTGAACCTACGCAATAATTTTCCTTTAATGGTACATGACTCTATGGCCTATACATTTAACAATTCAACATGGCGACCATCCAAAATATTTAGTCGGCTCTGAATATCTACGAATCTATTATAGCAATCAAACTGAATTTCTTAATGCTCATAGGGGCTATGAACTTAAGTTCACCTATAGGACTTTAAATAACTTGGTGTTCACAAATCCAACATGGAGGCGACGCGAAATATAAAAATTCACATGGACGTTTCTCGCAATTTAACCATCCGAGTGTAGTGAAACTTGGAACAGTAAATCCTTATACGAATGGTAATCCACTGGCATCTAATTTATTTCAATTGTTTCCATAACCTCAAGATGGCAGCTGTGCGAAATTTTAAAATCTCCTTGTTACTTCTTGTGTCCTAATTATGCGATTGTAGTTTGAATACTACACGTACACAATAATCTGCATGTAACAGTACATAACTCTAGGACCTACATATATAAAATCCAACATGGCGACCATCCGAAATTTTTAGTCGGTTCTCAATATCTACGAATCTATTACAGCAATCAAACTGAAATTGTGTATGTTGCTAGAGGCAATTAACATAAGTAAGATATATGAAAATAGGCTGTATAGTTCTTCACGGAACTACTTGTTTTAGTTTTTATTATTGAGAGTATGGTTTTTAGTACCGGGAGTGGCCGAGGACATGTTCAGCCCGCTACTTCTATGCGGACACCCATGGGGTGATCTAAAAGTACTGTCGCATGTGGATGAGATGAATTCAATGAGATGACTTAGCAAGTTCAATTTCAAGTAGTTCCAAGTACGACTACCAGATGCCACTGACACCTAGCAACGAACGTTGTAACTTGATAGGGCGTTTCTTAACTCAACATAACCTACAAATTTGGCTACACACTACCAATTGTAGGGGTAGTTTCTTTTTCCTGCCATGAATCTATGATATGGGCCCGCCGGCTTTACTTCCCCTCCAAAGGAAGGCATACTGAGGGATTTTAACGCTCTTAAAAAATCCGACAACTTTGGCCGGATTTGAACCCGCGATCCTGGACATAGCAGTTCAGCTTGCTACTGACTACACCACCGAAGCCGTTGAGAATTGACTTAAGAAAAGCCTATAAGCTTCAAATTTACTTTAAATCCTGGCGAGAAGTTTCTGATTGGCGGTGAAGTGAGTTCATTGGAGGTGCGGTTCCCTCCCTACTTCTTCTCGCCGTGGTACACGATTGATGGCGCACCTGTTCTGTTCCCATGCACTAGCTGAAAAACTCAATTTAAAGTTCACAGCGCCACTGCAAGAAGGGCGCCAAAATCTGGCTGATATCTTGCGGCGAACAATGGTTAGCCACACAACCACCGAGGGAAAGAAACTAACCCTTTCAATATAGTAAGTGAACTATTGGGAAGTCATCTGGTCTTCTAAATGGATCTCTCATGTACGTTATTATGCCGGCCCCATAGTGTTGGGGTAGCACGCCTGTCTCTCACTCGGAGGCCCCATGTTCGATTCCCGACTCCGTCAGGGATTTTAGAAACAGACGTGAGGCCTGGAACGTGGAATCAGCCTCGTTAGGACAATTGAGTAGCTGTCTGACAGTGAGCCAGCGCCCTGGTCACGAAAACCGAGGAGACCCGATGCGCTGACCAAGCGTCACCCCAATATCTGCAGGCCAAATGGCTGGGCAGCGGTCGCTTGGTAGTCCTAAGCCCTTCTGCGCTGTAGTGCCAGGGGTTATTATTATTATTATTATTATTATTATTAGTAGTAGTAGTAGTAGTATCATTATTAATATTATTATTATTATTTACATTATTATCTTTGTAGAAAACGCTGTTTTGTTTTGTTAATTCAATTAGAGACTTTGCTATGTAGTAATTCAGTATCTACGTGTACATGGGTGCTTGGTATCTGTCTGCTAACCTGTGTTATTTTGATGGCTTTACCAGTGTCTGTTTGTATAATTAGGGCTAAGATTTGGGCAGCAGGACGCCATGGCCTTAATTTAGGTACCATCTAGGACGAGTTATTTCTCATAAGGCTACGTGTACCCCGTTACTGATATAAGCCATAAGAATAACACACAGAATACAACGTGCAACGGCCATCTTAAAAGTATAGAATAATATGATAATGAATAACAAAAAGTATTTTGAAGCTACGAGTACATATCCGAAAATTAGTCGTATGTAGAGCTTTGATCAATGATCAATTCAAAAGAACAAAATCAATAACAAGGATCCAATTGTTCAATTAACACGTAACTTTGTAAGTGAAGAATATCATATTAGAGACTTCGGTAGCATTAGCCACAAGATTATCACACAGCATATCGCAAACAGCCACCATTTTGAAAATATACTGTACGATATTTATATTGATTATCTGCTATACAATACAGATACAATGACGAATCGCAGCAATTATGCTGTCTAACATAAGACGCTTTCTCTGTTGATGGCTCATGATCAATGATTCCGTAGATTTAAGATGGTGGATGGACGTGCTTTCATAATGTAAGAATATGTTTCTCTGGATACAAGACCTGAATTACAGCGATACTTAGTAAACGATGAGTCTTATAATTATAAGGTACAACTCTTAACTTCATCACAGGAACATTCAATTATAAGAGTTATAATTGTAAGTAGGTTAAATGTTCTTTAGTGAACATGTTGTTTACGAATGAATTCCTATTGCTTGCTATCATGTGACGACAGTAGTAGTGTGTCTATATATAACTGGTGGCTGGGATTTGGGTAGGAGGCGTCTGTGACCTTAAGTTAGGTACCAACGCGGTGTTTGGTTGGAGATGTGGTATAACCACTTTAGAATGTCTGAGGTAGGAATCTAACCACCTAATCCTATTTCTACCTCATGAGGCTCAGTATACCTCGTTCCAGCTCTCAGACCCGAATTAAATTTCCTTGCAGAGCCGGGACTCAAACCCCGACCTCAAGGGTTGCAACCAAACATGTTAGTCACTCCCGGTGTTGTGGTCTTTGAAATGTTTACCACTTGGTACAGCCTACTTATCAGAAAACCGGTACGATTGATTCAAATTAATGACTGAAAAGCAATTAACTCCTCTCATGACGTAAGGGTCAGGAAGGACATCTGGCCGTAAAATTAACCCACTACATAGACTTTCATCGCATCTCAACCCTGAACCTGTTGAAAGCGGGAATAATAAGTAAAAATACACAATGAATGAAAATCAAATAATTGGAACCATTTGTGATGCCAAGAGAGCTTATTTCCTCGAATTGACTGAGTTAAATTTCAAACCTCTCGAAGGTTTTCACTGAGAATTTGTGACATGTGTCACAGTGTGACGTCATACAATGCCTCAGAGCAAGATTCAGCTTGTCACGTGACCTCCCTAGGTCATTGGGAAAATCCCTCGAGATGTCGCATGATCTCGTTCCCTCTACCTCCACGAGATCGACCTTTCCATGGTTTGTCTGCGTGACCTTCACTTGGATACCAGCTCGCTACACGCCCGTTATGTGTTATCTAGTTTACGTTTACACTCAAAACCATTTTGTAAAGTCTTGTTACCTGTTCCCCAGTTGTCTAACAGCAGAAGGCTTGCAAGTGTTGCAGAATGCGACGTACGTTCTTTTTGTGTTTTCTTAAACCAAGCATATCTGCAATCTGACCTGGAGGTTCATACTGTACGTATGTTCCCAGCTGTCTAGTACGAGGAGTGATCAGAAACTAAGGTTACAAAGCCTGCAGTGAAACGTGTACATTTAATTTCATACAACCAATACCGCCAACTGATTGTAGCCTACATACATTAGGTTATGTTTAGCTTATTTTCATTTATGAACAAGTAGTTCCGTGAAGAACTATACAGCCTATTTTCATATATCCTACTTATGTTAACTGCCACTAACAACATACAAAATTTCAGTTTCATTGCTGTAATAGATTCGTAGATATTGAGAACCGACTAAATATTTCAGATGGTCGCCATGTTGGATTTTATATATTTAGGTCCTAGAGTTATGTACTGTTACATGAAGATTATTGTGTACGTGTAGCATTCAAATTTCAATCGCATGATTAGGACACAAGAAGTAACAAGGAGTTTTTAAATTTCGCACAACTGCCATCTTTTGGTTATGGAAACAATTGAAAAGAATTAGATGCCAGAGGATTAACATTTGTATAAGGATTTACTGTACGAAGTGTCACTGCACTCGGATGGTTAAATTGCGAGAAACGACCATGTGAATATGTATATTTCGCGTCGCCGCCAAGTTGGATTTGTGATCACCAGGGTATTGAAAGTCCCATAGGTGAACTTATGTTCATAGCCCCTATGAACATTAAAACATTCAGTTTGATTTCCGTAATAGATTCGTAGATATTGAGATCCATTTAAATATTTCGGATGGTCGCCATGTTGGATTGTTAAATATATAGGCCATAGAGTCATGTACCATTAAAGGGAAATTATTGCGTAGGTTCATTGTTCAAACTTTCACTTCGATCGCATGATTACTACACAAGAAATAAAAACTTAATTTCAAAATTCGCACAGCCGCCATCTTGAGGTTATGTAAACAATTGAACTAAATTATATACCAGTGTATTACAATGTGTATAAACATTTCCTGTACCAGATTTCATTGCGTTTGGAACATTAAATCGCGAGAAAGATCAACTTACAATTTTCAAATTCGCTTGGCCGCCATGTTCGTTTTGTAGTTAACCGGTTTTTGAACGTCTTATAGATGAACTTCCAGTAGTGCCCTTTATCTCCGTACAAAATTTCAGGGTGATAACACTGACATTTTCAGAGATATAGAATGCCGGTGAAATATTTCGCACATCCGTCGTCTTGTGGTTATGTAAACAATTGAACAAAGTTAGATGTCGATGCATTACAATGTGTATAAACATATATTGTACCAAGTTTTATTGCGTTTGGTTGGTTAAATCGCGAGAAACGTCTATTTAAAAGTCGCAAATACGCGTGGCCGCCATGTTGGTTTTGTAGTTACCAGTTTTTCAAAAGTCACATTGGTGAACTTCTAGTAGTTCCCTTTATCACCGTAATAAATTCCAGGGTGATATCGGTAATAGTTTCGGAGATATTGAATGCTGGTGAAATATTTCGCACAGCCGCCGTTTTGCATTGGTGAGACGTAACAAAATTTGAAGGGCACGGTCGCGGTCGCCTGGAATATTGCTATGAACTTACCGAGTTTCATTGAAATCGCTCCAGCCGTTTAGAAGTTATTAGGGGGGGGGACACACACCTCTCTCACACACACATACGCACACACACACTAACAAAAGGTGATCTCATAATCCTATTTTTTTTTTTTTTTATTTTTTTTTTCAAAATTGAAAATAGGCTAAAAATTGGCTCATGGAATCACGTTTTGTCCGTGTGTGTGTATGTGCGTGAGTATGTGAGTGTATCCCCCTGTAGTAACTTCTAAATGGCTGGAGCGTTTTCAGTGAAACTCGGTAAGGTTATAGCACCATTTTGGGCGACCCTAACAAATTGTATTACGTCTCTCCAATCCTACATGGCGGCTGTGCGAAATATTTCACGGGCATTCTATATCTCCGAAACTATTACCGATATCACCCTGAAATTTTGTACGGTATTAAGAGCACTACTAGAAGTTCAACTATGAGACTTTCCAAAACCTATTAACTACAAGACGAGCATGGCGGCCAAGCGAAGTTGAAAGTTCAAATATACTTTTCTCGCGATTGGAGCATCCAAACGCAATGAAACTTGGTACAGCAAATGTTTATACACATTGTAATGCACTGGCATCTAACTTAGTTCAATTGTTTACATAATCTCAAGATGCGGGTGTGCGAAATATTTCAGCGGCATTCTATATCTCCGAAACTATTACAGATATCACCCTGACATTTTGTCGGTGATATAGGTCACTACTACCGACAGTGGTGGCTATGCTCGCTAAAACGCTGCATTAGGCCATGGGGCCAAGCTCTCTGCTGACTCGGTAGACGCGTGGGTTCAAGCCCCACCGTCGGCTGTCCTTGAAATGGTTTTCCGTGGTTTCCCATTTTCATCTCAAGTCAAATACTGTGAAGGTACCTTCTGACAGGCCACGATCGCTTCTTTCCACATCCTCGTCCAGTTTCATTCACCATCATTCATTTCATCTCTCATTAACTCCTCTCGTGAGGTTGGCGTCAGGAAGGACATCCGGCCGTAAAAACCATCCGCCACAAAAACGTCCATCGCAGCTCTTCCCCGACCTCATTGGAAAACGGGAATAATAAGGGGTAGACACACATACATAAAGGTCACTACTAAAAGTTCATCTATGTAATTTTCAAAAACTTGTAAAGTACAAAACGAACATGGTGGCGAAGGGAAGTTGAAAATTAGACTTTCCTCGCGATTTAACCATCTGAGCACAGTAACATATGGTACAGTAAATGTCTATTGTAATGCACTGGCATCTAATTTAGTTCAATTGTTTACATAACCTGAAGATGGCGGTTGTGCGTAATTTTAAAATTAAGTTTTTATGTCTTGTGTCGTAATCATGCGATCGAAGTGAAAGTTTGACTATTGAACCTTCGCAATAATTTTAAATTAATGGTACATAACTCTATGGAGTATACATATAACAATTCAACATGGTGACCATCCAAAATATTTAGACGGTTCTCAATATTTACGAATCTATTACAGGAAACAAACTGATTTTTTTAAGTTCATAGAGGCTATGAACATAAGTTCACCTATGGGACTTTCAACAATCGGGAGTGCACGAATCCAACATGGCTGTGACACCAAATATAAAAAAATTAAATGGACGTTTCTCGCGATTTAACCATCCGAGTGCAGTGAAACTTGGTACGGTAAATGCTTATACAAATTTTAATCCAATGGCATCGAATTTATTCCAATTGTTTTCATAACCACAAGATGACAGCTGTGCGAAATTTTAAAATCTCGTTTATAGTTCTTGAGCCCTAATCATGCGATTGAAGTTTCAATACTACACAATAATCTTCATGTAATAGTACATATGTGATATAACAACAAGTGTTTGTCTAGAGTATAAGTGTGAAACCAAAGGAAAACCCTCCATGTTGGTTAATGTGTGAACTAAACCCACCTCTTCCCTGTTTTGCCACACAAGGCTGAGTGTACCTCATTTAAGCCCTCACATCAGTTTCTAAAATCGCTGACAAAGCCGGGGATCAAGCCTGGGGCCACTGAGTGAGAGGCAAGCGCGCTACCCTAACACCACGGGGGGCGGCTAAACTCTTAACTAATACAGCATAATGTGTTCCATTTTCTCTTTTGTATCTTAGTTGCTGCTACTAAGAGTCAATGTGAACAGATTGTATACAAGCGGAAACAGATTAAATTACTGCAAAGTCATCAACAGTGCATGTCGAACATGGTAGAGACAGCAGTTCAGTCTTGTGAGGGCTCCAGGCTTGCTAAAGAAATATTTCTGTCATTTATGTAAGTGCATTCAGGTTAATGGGCATTTGTGTCATGAGCCCCCTCCCCATGTGTTGAATACAAATGTTTTTACATCTTCTGCAGTTAGTTACCTACATGTTGTAAAAATTTGGCACTCTAGGCGACGCCTTTCCTAATATTGTTGGTTTTGCTAAGTGAATAAGCGAATCCTGATACAGGTGAGTATTAACAATTCTATACTGTTTGAGTCTTTAGTCTTTGACTGTTTTGATGCAGTTCTCCATACCTTCCTGCCCTGAGCTAATCGTTTCACCTCTACATAGCTACCATACCCTACATTCAAGGCAATCTGTTTAACATATTCTAACCTTGGTCTACCCCTACAGTTCTTGTCCTCAACCCTTCCTTCCGTAACTAAGCTTGTTATTCCTGGGTGTCTTAATATGTGTCCTACCAACCTATCTATTTTCTTTATTAGCAATCGCTAAAACAACATTCATCTTTACACTTGTCTTTATTTGTTACTATATCTACCCATAACAAATAATGTGTTTTGAGTCTTTAGTCTTGGACCAGTTTGATGCAGCTTTCCATGCCTCCCTGTCCTGAGCTAATAATTTCATCTCTACATAGCTACCATACCCTACATTCAAGGCAATCTGTTTAACATATTCTAAACTTGGTCTACTCCTACAGTTCTTGTCCTCAACCCTTCCTTCCATATCTAAGCTTGCTATTCCTGGGTGTCTTAGTACTGTATGTGTGTGTGAGTGTGTGACTATATACGTCCTACCAACCTATGTTTTTGTTTTGTTAGAATATGCTAAAACACCTTGATAACCTGTAAGAGTGTGTGTACTTCTAATTCAGATGAGGATTAAAAGGAGGCGGCCGAGGCCTTCAGTTAAGATACATCCCCAGCATTTGCCTAGAGTAGAAGTGGAAAACCACAGAAAACTACTTCCAGGATGGCTGAGGTAGGAATCAAAACCAGCTCCTCTCAGTTTTTTTCCTCACAAGGCTGAGTGTACTTCGTTCCAGTACTGAGACCAGAAATTAAATTTCTTGGCAGAGCGGTGAATCATATTTAGGCCTAAGCAGTGACAGTCAAGAATGCTAGCCCTACACCAAGAGGTGTTTCATGAATATCAGTTGTTGATTCTTTTAGCGGTGTTGTGATACCATAGTCATGCAGCCCTGCGTACTTGGTTGAATGTGGAATTTGTCTGATAACCTGTATGCTTGTGATGACTGTATTAGTGTGTGTATTTGTAATTCAGATAAGGACTGGAAAGGAGGCAGCCAAGGCCTTCAGTTACGGTACCTCTTGCCATTTGCCTGGAGTAGAAGTGGGAAACCACAGAAAACTACATCCAGAATGGTTGAGGTAAGAATCAAACCCAGCTCCTCTGAGTTTTGCCTCACAAGGCTGAGTGTACCCCATTGCAGTCCTGAGACCAGAATTAAATTTCTTGGCAGAGCCAGGACTCAAACCCGGGACTCAGCAGTGACATCCAAGATTACTAGCCCCTTTACCACAAAGTGGATAATATAAGGCTGGTATTGATTGTACATGATCAGTCAATAATTACCTAATAATAATAATAATAATAATAATAATAAATAATCCATTTAGCAACTACACAGCTGACATCTCTTTATGACGTCATCCACAGTCTCAGGGTGTAGCGGCCATCTTGCCCATTAGCCCCTGTGCCAGCTATGACTCTCCCTCCATAAGAATAACATAGGGCTGGTTGCGCGCGGCCGCCATCTTGCCCATTAGCCCCTGTGCCAGAGCCGCTCTTTATTGTCACCGGGAAAATTTCCAAATAATGAAAATGCATGAATAAATGAATGAATGAATTTATCTGTGAACTTACTAAGCAAATTTGAACAATCACAGTCACCACTACCGGCCGAAAACAAAAGTATTGGAATGCAGCCGAAATAAATCAGAAACCTCTATGGACATCAAATTGGCAGGTGAAAAGCTGAAGGAAGTAGGAGACTTCTGTTACTTAGAAATCAAAATAACCCGTGATGGACGAAGCAAAGAGGATATAAAAAGTGGGTTGGCTCAGGCAAGGAAAGCATTTCTACAAAAAAAACTGTTGACATCGAATATAGATTTAGGTATTAGGAAGTCATTTTTGAAAGCCTTTGTCTGGATCGTGGCAGTCTATGGAAGTGAAACTTGGACTATTGGTGCAGCAGAAAAGAGGAGAATTGAAGTGTTTGAAAGGTGGTGTTACAGGAGAATGATGATGATCAGATGGGTAGATAGGGTTACAAACGAAACGCATGGGAGAGGCGAGATGTTTCTGGCGACTGCTAATGAAGAGAAGAGATAATAATAATAATAATAATAATAATAATAATAATAATAATAATAATAATAATAATAATATCGTATGGCCTCGGGTGCCTGGTGCAAGCTTTGTTAATTGACACCCAGAGGGTAGCTTGCATGTCGAATTTCGTCGTTCCTTTGAACGCTATGAAAGTCAAGGAGGTTTGATATCTAAACTCCTTGACACTACAGCGCTTTCAAGTAGAGAATAGAGGAACTTTGTGTTGGCGGAAAATCCCGAGATTAATTTTGCCATTGAACACGGCCTACTGAATTGAAATGGGTTTTTTAACATGCCAACAACTTATGACATGAGTATCGTGATTTTTGTCGCCTTCAAAAATCACTTACCATGGCCAGGGGCGAACCTGCAATTTTGGGGTTAGTAGTCCGACACTATAACCACTCACCCACCGTGGCAAGCAAGAGAAGAGATAGGTTGGTGGGACACATACTAAGACACCCAGGAATAGCAAGCTTAGTTATGGAAGGAAGGGTCGAGGACAAGAACTGTAGGATAGACCAAGGTTAGAACATGTTAAACAGATTGCCTCGGATGTAGGGTGTGGTAGCTATGTAGAGATGAAACGATTGGCTCAGGGCAAGGAGCCATGGAGCTCTGCATCAAACCAGTCAAAGGACTGAAGACTCAAACAACAACAACAACAAATACCGGCCGACATCTTTAATACCGTAACAGTTGAAAGGGACGTTGAACCCTTAAAGTTATTATTCACCTCATCCCCGGGAGT
The DNA here is from genome assembly GCA_946902985.2 of Meconema thalassinum. NCBI lineage: Eukaryota > Metazoa > Arthropoda > Insecta > Orthoptera > Tettigoniidae > Meconema > Meconema thalassinum. Next base: position 1,825,833,015 of record OX336388.2, read on the forward strand.
AGTAAGGGGGATATCATCAGTCTGCTAACAAAGCCATTTCTAAAGCATGGATTCACTTTATTATTATTTAAGAACTACTGTCAGAATTGAAGAGGAAGACGTTGCAAGTAACGCAGCCTCAACTACGACGTGGTTCATTGAAAAGGCTCGAGGATATGGTGCGTCAGCAAGAACATAAAATGGAAACGATCTCTAGCTTATATGGCCATCCTTCCTCAAAAAGTGCCCAATACATTTGTTACGAGCCAATCCTCTTCTGTCGACGTTGTTTTACGATTCAATCTCGGAGCTCGATAGCTATGACTGTTCGGGCATTATTTTACGAATAGGCATTACCTCTCGTTGAGAGGTATCCTTTCTCCTTTCTGTGAAATTATCACAATGACCATTGTATGATTCGTGCTCAATATTATCACTCGCGTTTCCCCTCTAGCCGCATTATATCGGGGAAGCTTTATACTCGTAAAGGACGAAATTGTATTCACTGGCGATAATTTTGAACGAGAAGCCCTTAAAGATCGGCTAACCTTTCTCTTCTGTTCAGTTTCATTTACGGTCAAATGTGGCACAGTTATTTTCTCAAACGACAGAGGTAGAAGTTCTGTGTAGCTCATTCAAATGCTATTATCAGTCAGGACAATATCAATTGAAAGCAAAATCGCCTTATGGGTCGTCGGACGTTACTCTGTGAGTTACCGTAATTGACTGAAATAAACGAGACTACAGTAGGAAATTGAGACCTCTTATTACTAAACATAATTCTTCTAACTCTTACGAGGGAACGGTACGAAGTCGGACGGCGAATTTTGATTTTATTTTACATAGTCGTGAAGGTCTTTTTACGCTGAAACAGGTAGTGGAGGTCTAATTTTTCGCTGGTCCTTTTTAAGGGGGGTATTTGGGAGCTCCAAGTTGGCGGATCGCACTCTGAATTGTACAGTACATGCCGACACACGTCGGCGTGCACAGCCAGCGATGAATTCATTGTGGAGTATAAAAACAAAAACAATGGTTTACAAATCATATAATACATAATCACATATCATCTTCATCATCATGCCGTTCAAACTGTTCAAGAAATGCCTTTATTCAAACACAGTCTGGCATGGGTGCATTGTTCATGGCATGATAGTGAAAATCTAACACAAAATATGAATAACAAAACATAAGAAAACAATGTACTCATGTACTCACCTTAAAAAAGAAAAATTGGTGCAATCATTTCCAGCACTCTTTTTATCAGTCAAATTATGAAAATTAGATTGCGAGACAGTATGAAATTGTAGTATATTGTCAGTAATGGAATAACTACCCGCTTTCCAAGCATATTTCGGCATTGGTACAACATAATCAGCTAGTAATTGGTTATGCGCTAGCATTTGACTAGTTATAATGAAAAGTCTGTTCTTGGATTTTAATTTTGACTGGCTGTATACATTCCTTACTAAGCACATGTTTTCCATTCGATGGACTAAACATTTTAGTTGTCGGAAGAGTTCAAGATCACATGGCTGGCAAAGATACGCAGTTCCTATCGGTATGTATTCAATTTGTACATGTTTGTTCGTCAGAGATTCAAGTTGTGCATTTTTGCCCTGGCCACTGAATGAATCTTGGAGAAGAAGATTTCGTGCGTCGTCCTGTAATTGCGGATGGGAAACGTTTCGGATCCAGGCACGTACATGATGAAGATGATATGTGATTATGTACTATATGGTTTGTAACTCATTGTTTTTGTTTCTATACTCCACAATGAATTCATCTTTGTAAATAAAATATCCCGACTAACGTCAGTTTTATCCCCCATCCTGTGTAAAAAGAAAAAAATACACACCTGTAGGCAGCCGTATGTGCTGGACGATAGTGGAGAACTAAACGAGGGAGAGAGTAGGCGAGGCAAGACAGCCGCTGGCTGTGCACGCTGACGTGTGTCGGCATGTACTGTACAATTCCGAGTGCGATCCGCCAACTAGGAGATCCCAAATACCCCCTTAAAAAGGACCAGCGAAAAATTAGACCGCCACTACCTGTTTCAGCGTAAAAATACCTTCACGACTATGTAAAAATAAAATCAAAATTCGCCGTCCGACTTCGTACCGTTCCATCGTTAGATATGGCTGATTATTTCACAGTTACCTGAAGCTTTAAACTTAATAAGCCTCGCAGGATAGCTAAACATGTTCAGACACGCTTGACGGCGGCAGTGAGAAGCTTCACGTCCGGTTGATCTAAGTTTCACATTCCGGTGGTGTCAGTGGTCATCTCATTGTTGTTCTCTTTCGTGACTACCTGTACCACCCTTGTCCTTGATTCTAATATTAATTGACTGGCTTCGTGGCTCAGCCCAAGATAGTGGGATCGAATCCTGGCACTGTCAGTTGGCACTTGTGGGTGTTTTAATGTAATGGAGCCGCGTCAGTAGATTTGCTGGCACGTTAAAGATCCACTTCGTAACAAAATTATGGTGCTCCGGTGTCTAAAAGCCACAGTAGTTAAAAGTGACGTAAAACCAACATTATTATTTTTATTATTAGCCTACTTTTCACATTTTGCAAAAATGAGGAAAAAGTAGGCTTATGAGATCGGGCAAATGTGTGTCTGTCTGTCTGTCTGTCCTTCTGTCTATCTGTCTGTCTGTCTGTCCTTCTGTCTGTCGGTCTGTCTGGCTGTGTGTGTGTGTGTCCCCCCCCCCCTATCAACTCCTAAACGGCTGCAGCAATCGAAACAAAATTTAGTAGGAGTAAAGATCTATACCTGAATATCTCACGTCCATATTTGAAAATGATGTCAGTGCTACCAACTGCTGAAAAATCGCTATTGAAATTTGAGCTCCATGTTGTATATCTTGGAAGGTATGAATGGGAGCTATTTCAAACTTGGCACACATATAGATAATAATATTGCAGTTACATTTCCAGGAGGCCATACAATTCATTGATGCCAAAATGATTATAAGCCTGCTGATAGGTCCAAATTTAAATGCATATAACTTCGAGACTATCAATTGGATTTCAACCAAATTTCGTATGTGCTATGTGTACATAAACATATATTACTCAGCGTATTAAGAGGATGCACGAGGGCTGCCAACTGTTAAAAAATGCTCTCAATTTTTTAAATCCCATATATCAGAAAGTATGCAAGCCGACAGCTTTAAATTATGCACACGTATAGTACCTGACATTCTATATTAATTTGCAGTAACTTATATACGTCAGTGCTTCCAACATGATTCTAAGCCTACTGAGAGGTCCAACTCAAAATACATGTAACTTCAATACTATCATTTGGATTTCAACCAAATTTTGTGTGTGCTATGTGTACCATGACAGATATGACTATGCCGATTCTTAAGAGTAACCAGGGCTGCCAAATGTTAATAAATACTGTCTCTATTTTTGTTACCCTAATATCAATATATCAGAAAGTATGCAAGTATGCAAGTATGTAAACTTTGCACACGTATAGTACCTAGCATTCTAGATTAATTTGGAGTAACTAATATAGGCCTACGCCAGTGCTGCCAACATGATTTTAAGCCTGCTGATAGGTCCAATTTTAAAATGCATGTAACTTCTATACTAACTAATGGATTTCTTTTCAAAATTGACACAACAATAGATCATATTATTTCAGATTATTTCTGACCAATACATGTATGTCATTGTTGCCAGCATGATTTTACGCGCGCTGTTAGATCCAATGTTTAACTGCATGTAACCTCCATGCTGTCCATTGGACTTCAACCACATTTTGTATTCTGTACCTTAAGAGATGGAACTAAGAATATATTCAGTCACCAGGGCTGCCAACTGTAGTTCTCTATTAGGCTACGTTATGCCAGGTATACAGTATTTCGAACTAATTAGAAATTTCGATATTACCAACTTAATTTCGTCATTATTCTAGATAGATCCATAATATAGATTAATCATTAGCATGATTCTTAAATTTTAAGAAAAGTAGGCTCTTTAGTTCGTCACGAAACTTCTTGTTATTAGTATTATTTTACAATCGATTCGGACTTCTATGGGCCACGTTATTTCAACTGACTTCTCCATCGTTCTTTCACATTGGACCAGTGTTCACACATTCTTCTTCGGTGAGCTTCATTTCGTTCTTCGGTCCACTTCTTGCCGGTTTTTAATATGGGTTTTGGCTGAAAACTCTATATTTCCCGGAGTCGATTGTCAGGCTCTTGTTCTTACAACCTAGTCCAACCCCATTCTCTCCTCACACAATTCATTACGCCATTCGTTCTCGAGAACACAGTTGAGAACACAGAGGCGAGAGCTCATTTCCCTGTCTCACCCCTGTCCGTATTGCGAAGGGTTTAGAAATCTCTCCCCTGAATTTCACTTTCGAGGCTGTGTCCAACAGGGTTTGGTGAATGATTGCTCTTGTCTTATTATCTAAACCAAATTCTCTTAAAACCTGGATCAGTGTACTTCGATCCAGCGAGTCATAAGCATTCTTGAAATCAACAAATGTCACCACAAATTTCCTACTTCTAAAATTCATGTACGATAGAATTGATTTTAGACTCATGATTTGCTCATCACAAATGCGCCCCTTTCGAAATCCTCCGTGGTATTCGCCCAGTTGTTGATCGAGCTGTGCTTCCTCTCTCGCTTGAAGTGCTTTCGCGAGAATCTTGCATGTTATCGAGAGGAGTGATATGCCATGATAGCTGTTTATGTCCGCTCTATCACCTTTCTTGTGCAGGGGGTGCATTAGGGCCAATTTCCCAAATCTCCCGGTTCATGTCCGTTAGCTTGTCCACTGGTTTATCACATAAAGGTTCAGTTACTTTCAAGGTGCGCTTCGCGAATTCTCCATTCTTGGAGGCCCTTTTCTGGGACTACTTCTTTTATGGGCTAGATATGTCGTTCGTCACCAACGCCATGAGCGTGGAGTTTTTCTGATAACTGTGTTATTGTACAATCGCGAATATTTATACTTTATCTGAGCATATTCCGTCCTTATATCCCGTGGCCTATCCCACCTTCACATCACTGGGCTCATACAATTTACCATTGCTAATGAGCGCATGAATTACTTTCCCTGTTGAAGACGGCTAGCTGCGCATTCAAAGATCCACTCTTGAGATGGCCACAGTCAGCGCTAGTATCTCAATTCTGAACCTCGGAGCTAGCCGTCTTCAACAGGGAGATTAGTTCAATACTCTCATTGCCAAGGTGAATAGTAATATACTAGCGAACCCATGCGAGAACACTCCCATGTATATAAACCACCCGCCTGGCTTTATTGATATGCGGGCCCGAAGGGACACAGTTCCGGCAGGAGCTATCGCCTTGTTTATTTGTTGAAAGACACTCTTTAAACAAAATGTCGATATTTATAAAATCAGAGTACAATTCGTCACTGATACGTGTAATTTCCTTTCTTTTGATGGTTCATTTGTAACGATCGGTTACTAGTAGTTGCCTCATGTGTAGACGACCCACCCGGATTTACCGTTATGCGGGCTGGATGCAACCCATTTATGGCAGGAGCTATCGTCTTGTTTATTAGTTAAAACGCATTTTATGAACAAAAGAGGATATAAAAAGTAGGTTGGCTCAGGCAAGGAAAGCACTTCTACAGAAAAGGAATCTGTTGACATCGAATATAGATTTAGGTATTAGAAAGTCATTTTTGAAAGCCTTGTCTGGAGCGTGGCACTCTATGGAAGTGAAACTTGGACTATTGGTGCAGCAGAAAAGAGGAGAATTGAAGCGTTTGAAATGTGGTGTTACAGGAGAGTGATGAAAATCAGATGGGTAAAAAATGGTTACAGATGAAGAGGTATTAGACGAGTGGGAGAGTAGAGATGTTTCTGGCGACTGCTAACGAAGAGAAGAGATTGGTTGGTAGGACACATACTAAGACACCCAGGAATAGCAAGCTTAGTTATGGAAGGAAGGTTGGAGGACAAGAACTGTAGGGGTAGACCAAGGTTAGAAAATGGTAAACAGATTGCCTCGGACGTAGGGTGTGGTAGCTATGTAGCGATGAAACGATTAGCTCAGGGAGGCATGGAGAACTGCATCAATCCAGTCTTGAAGACTCAAACAACAACCAAACAAGAGAATAAATTTCCGTTGACTTTTCAAGAAATGCAGGTTTCTTCCTGTACTATTGAGACGATGATTCTAGCCTTACGCAAATCTGCCGGCGTTCCCATGCATCGTCTTACCTGTTTGTTAGAATAGACCCTTCACTTTCTGACTTGCTGCGAATAACATCATCCAATAAGCCACCACTGTTATAAGTTTGAACTCTCCACATTGATAACGAGGTAAACAAACCACTCCCCAGTGCCGTCCGGTTAACAACGTTCATTATAAGTTCCCATTGTTATATGAATCCCCTCATCTTCTATTGACCAGCTGGTAGGGAACACACGTTCGGCATTGGTGTGTAGTTTGGTATGTTCGGTCCACGTTCGAAGTATTGGAGAAACTTTCACTTCAAGACCCCTTGAGTGGTAGGGAGATTTCCATCTGTTACCTGTTCACAAACTTTTAATTGATACTTCAGAAAGTCGACACTCCACAATACCATATAATATTCAGACGATAACAGTTTACCAAGTTCCAACATAGGTTTGCTCCATTACTCGTTTCTGATGCAGAAGATTTGAATTGAATTTTGTCGTACTACATCTTTCCATTTAACTTATAAGAATATTTACTCCGTGCTTGAACGTGGTTTGAAAGAGCAAACCTTGGTATTATTCTGTAGAGTAAGAGAAAAACTAAAGTATGTTTCAAAACTGTGGTACTCCTATTTCAGGAAATATTCCGTGAGGACATATTGAACTTTATATCAGATCAAAAACCTCCGCAAAGGCTTTATGAAGGAGTTACAATCTTAGCCTTGTATTGATCGTGCCTCCAATCGTATCACCGTCCGGAAGTCCGGGTTCGTTTCCTGACTCTGTGAAGACATTTAATTCTGATCGGAGCGTTGAACCGGGATACACTCTCCCTGGTGAGGCAAAACTGAGGATAAGGGATTTCAATTCTCACCACAGCCATCCTTGAGGGGGTTTTCCACTTCAACTCTAGGCAAATACCGGGATGTTTTCTTACTTAAAGCCACAGCCGCCTACATTCCAATCATCACCTCAATTACAAATACAGACACCACAATAACACAGGTTATCTGGCATATTCCACGCACTTCCAAGTGCGTACATGGGGTTAAATGACCAAGTTATCCAACCCCCTCAAATGGAACAGCAACTGGTCACAGGTGAGCGCCACGAACCCCGTTAATATAATGTACCTAGGTAGTATGCTTTCTTCGAACTTAAACGCTTATTATTCTTATTACTTTTATAGTTTAGTTAGTTAGGCTACTTATTGCTCTTTTAAGGGGCAAAATTTCCAGGTCATCTGCCCTTTATTTTATAGATTAATATCGATATTTGTTATCCACGAATAATTCAGAACGCCTATAACTGACTAATAAACACTTAAGGTAATTATACGCCAAATCAATACTATCAGAAACACACTTAAATGTCTACAATTTATAGATTATTTGAATTGTAAATGTTTCGAAACAACAATGGTTTCTTCTTCAAGACAATTAAGAGAAAAAATACTTATTCTAAGGAAAATCTTAAATTAAAAATGGATAGACTATCCTTACAATACGTTTTGAAAGAATAATTTGGAAGAAACATTTATGTATGTCTACCCCTTATTATTCCCGTTTTCCAACGGGGTCGGGGATGAGATGCGATGGAAGTCTTTGTGGCGATGGTTTTCACGGCCGGATGCCCTTCGTGACGCCAACCTCATGAGAGGAGTTAATGAGAGATGAAATGAATGATGGTGAATGAAATTGGGCAAGGATGTGGAAGGAAGCGGCCGTGGCCTGTCAGAAGGTACCGTCCCAGCATTTGCCTGGTGTTGAAAATGGGAAACCACGGAAAACCATTTCAAGGACGGCCGACGGTGGGGCTCGAACCCACGCGTCTACCGAGTCAGCAGTGAGCTTGGCCCCATGACCTAACACTACGCTTTAGCCAGCGTAGCCACTACTGTCGGTTGGAAGAAACATTTATAAATCCTTAAAATTATCTATGAAAATTTTGGCAATTATATGGTTAATCTTCTGAAAAATATCTATGAAAAAATATTGTAAATATTCCTCTTCTGAAAAAATTATGGTTCGTGGAACATAAACAGTGTCTTAAAAATAAACTAGTAAAGCTTTACAGTACTGTACCACGGAGTTGAAATAACACATGTAGTCAATTCTCTGGAACTGATTCAATCTTGTACCCTATTAAGAGCATCAAGTCTATATTTCGATGTTCATTCAGTTACGCCTAGTAACACAAAGCTGGCTCAACAGCGGGCTCATCAGCGGGTTCTTAGAGTCCCTGCCCAGACAAGACACGACATATACCTAGAAAAGTCGCTGAGTTTTAATTCACTGACCATGAAAGTCAATATACCTTCTTTTTATAAAGTGAACTCTTTGCTCACCCCGAAACCAACGGAACGTTAAAGCACTGTAGTCGGGGTCTGTCAGTAGAAAATCATTACAGATATTACAGTAAGTACTGAGCGCAAGGGGGTTGAGTCACAAGACAACTCAACACCACCTTGATGAGATTGAAGTACTAGTGCTGATGTACGGAGCACGTGTTACTGTGCCAGGAATATTCATCAGGTTCTGTAGAAGGTTCAGCTTAACAAAGGACGGGATATCGTCATATCTGCCATACGTGGTTGACTGAGAGTAGTGAGTAGTCTAATCAACATTCTTAATAGTGGCTTACGTTCATTCAACATTATGGTAATTCATTTTAATTTCCTTTTTACATTTAAAATGTTTATTTATTGATTTATGTATTTTATACATACAAACTTACATTTTGATTTGAAACTGTTTTGACTTCCAGCGTCCAGTCTAGTCTGCAATCCTCTGTTTGTGAACAAGTCACCTCCATGATCCCCTAGTAGCAGTTAGCACTGCAGCCTCCTTTGTTTCTTCATCTCTCACTTTGAAATCGTTCAACACTGTATCCAACCATTGCCTTCTAGGTCTGCCTCTCTTACCCTCTACGACCGAACTCATTAACCTCTTAGGTAACCTCTCCTCCCCCATTCTCTTCACATGACCCCACCATCTGAGTCAGCTCATAAGAACAGCTTCATTTAGCTTGTTCATTTCTAACTTAGCCTTTATCTCTCTGTTACGAGTACCTTCCTGCCATTGCTCCCATCTGTTTGTCCCAGCAATCATTCGTGCTACCCTCAAATCGGATACCTCTAGCTTACGGTATGTTTTAGACAGTGCTTGATTTGTAAAAAGAGTGGTTCCGGTACTGTGGGTTACCGGGTGGTGGTGTGAGGGGGAGAGGGGGGGTGTTCTTATGGAATATTGAAATATAGAGTTCTAAAAACGATATTTGTACGCTTTTCTGAACACCTTTAAAAATTAATCAGTGGACAAAATAGCAATCTTATTATGACTGCAATTTTAAAATTAAATTGAGACTGCTGTAGCAACATTTTTCTTATATTGTCATTTAGACTTTCACGGCCCGTGTTACTATTCATAATGTTGAATTTTGGGCTTATGCCGTGTTTATTATATTAAAATTCGACGCGTTTCGAAAGAAACCATGCCTTCTTCGTCAGGAATAATCTGGAATACGACAATGATTGCTAAGAGAAAGGCATGGTTTCTTTCGAAACGCGTCGAATTTTAATAAAATAAACACGGCATAAGCCCAATATTCAACATTATGAATAGTAACACGGGCCGAGAAAGTCTAAATGACAATATTAGAAACCTCTAGGGGGAGGATATTTTCCGACTGATGTCTAGATTTAGTAGGTTACGACGCAAGAAGGTGTGTCTTATCTCTTCACTCACTTTTCTCCTAAGATGCCGGGATCATGATATTCTACCGAATTTTGTTATGTTGAAGCATGCCTTCAAAACACCTAAGGCAACGAGAATCTATCGTCGTGCAAGCAAGGCGTTATTGATAGAGAGGGCCGATAACCTAGATGTTAGGCCCCTTAAAACAACAATTATCATCATCATATTATTGATAGAGAGGTTACAGCTTACACGTAAGCAGTTGGATTTTATTTCGAGGGAGTTACTACAGCTACATCTACGCCTCTCGAACTTCGTAAGTGAGGAATTATGGAAGATCTTTGATCGTATTTCTTCAGTGCAAGCTAACAGCGTTCTAGATCAGGTGAGGGCAAGACATATTTCCAAATATGATAGCTTATGTCAGATGCAGAAATCTCAAGCCATTAGACTTGATGCTAACAAGGTTGTCGTAAATTTGTCCAGCATGCCCCTAAATGATACCCAACAGGCAGTTCTCGCTAAAGGTCTCAATTTTGCTGTAGCGCCTAGAAGAATTCCTATTGAAGAACTTATTACATCTGTAGAATCCTCGGTACATCACCTCACACCTGAAGAGGCCGAGGAAGCCAGTCAAGAATGTTCCAGAGTTCTCAAGAACGCTAAGCCACCTAGCACCAACTTAAAACAAGGCGAAAGCCGGGCACTTAAAGTTCTAAGGGACAATTCTGATATTATCGTTCTCCCCGCTGACAAGGGTAACGCGACAGTGGTGTTGGATAAGGTTGATTATGATTCCAAGATCTCGTCTTTGTTATCAGATCCTGTATATAGGATTAATAGTCGTGATCCTACTACTCGCTACTCAAATGTCACCGTCAAATTGATCAAGCAATCGTCTATTCCAGCGGATGCAGCGAAGACTCTCCTTCCAGGGGATGCTATTCCTCCGAGACTCTATGGTCTTCCTAAAATACATACAGAAGATGTTCCTCTTAGACCTATTGTTAGTACGATTGGTTCTCCTACATATGCCCTTTCCAAATACTTAGGTAGACTACTTCAGCCGCTTCTGGGTAACACGCCTTCGTACATTAAGGATTCCACACACTGCGTGGAAAAGTTGAAAGCTATAACACTTCAGCCGGGTGATATCCTAGTGAGTCTCGACGTGGTGTCTCTGTTTACGAGAGTACCTATTGATGGTGTTATGTCTCTCATTAATGGCTTTTTTCCTGAAGACATCACAAGGCTTTTTTTTTATCACTGCATGACCTCCTCCTACTTTCTATGGAATGGGAATTTTTATGAGCAGACTGATGGTGTGGCCATGGGTAGTCCTCTCTCTCCTGTTGTGGCTAATTTCTTCATGGAGAACTTTGAAGAGAATGCTTTGTCGTCGGCTCCTTTCAAACCGAAGATCTGGTGGCGTTATGTGGATGACACGTTCGTTGTTTGGACGGAAGGTGAGGAAAATCTTAGCCATTTCCTGGATCACCTTAATCTCCAGCACCCTTCTATTTGTTTCACCAGGGAAAAGGAATCTGACGGCAAAATACCGTTTTTAGATGTTCTCGTCACCAAGAAAGAGGATGGATCTTTAGGACACAGCGTTTTTCGTAAGCCAACACACACCAATAGATATCTCCACGCAAGTTCTCACCATCACCCTGCCCAGAAACATGGTATCCTTAAACTCTAACTACCCGGGCTAGGAGGATTTGTGAAGTGTCTTCTTTACAAGAAGAAATTAATACCTTGCGAACCACCTTTGAGAGCAACGGTTATAGCAAGGCTTTGATCTCTACGGTTCTGAAACCAACAAATAATAATAGGACGTCAGTTGAGAAAAGAGATGTAAGAGGAACTGCTTACCTACCTTACATACACAACACGACGGATCGTATTGCTAAAATCCTACGTCGGTACAACATACGGACTGTATTTGGAACTTCTGTTAAGATTAGGCAACTCCTGCGACCAACTAGGGACAGTTTGCCTAAATTGCAACAACCGGGTATCTACAGAGTTCCCTGTACTTGTGGCAAGGTTTACATCGGGAAGACTTCGAGAACAATATGCACTCGCATTAAGGAACATAATAGATGTATCAGGCTCATTCAACCTGATAAATCAGCTGTTGCCGATCATGCATTAACACCTGGCCATGATGTCATGTTCCAAGGAGTGGAAGTTCATGCCCGTATAAAACAATATCGTCCCAGAATCATCAGGGAGGCGGTTGAAATACGTAAACACCCAGATAATTTCAACCGCGACACCGGCTACAATCTCAGTGAATCCTGGCTACCTATTATAAGAACCCTGAGAAAGTAATTCACTGTGGCTTTCCGTTGTCCCTAACATGGGGCTATAATGGCGTCCATCTTTGGGCACCTTCTATATGTTCTTTGTTGCTTTCTCTTAGCAATCATTGTCGTATTCCAGATTATTCCTGACGAAGAAAGGCATGGTTTCTTTCGAAACGTGTCAAATTTTAATATAATAAACACGGCATAAGCCCAAAATTCAACATTATGAATAATAACATTTTTCTTACCATAGCCGTTGGCCTAGGCCTATATTAAATTTTAATGTAGGCCATCTAGGCTACCATTCAAACAATGTACATAATTTCAATTTAATTTTTACGTAATTTAAAAAGTAAATACATTTGGTATGAAAATACACACATTTTCACCAACAATCATTTACTTCTTGTTTTATAATTTTGTCTTTACAGTTTTCTGAAATAATTATCCAGTCAAAAACCAAGTTGGTCTTGACTTACAACTAACGTTCCACAGTTGTAAACATTATGTTATATATTCGACTTTTCCCCCAACCAGAGGTTTCGGTACGGCGTACCGGTGCGTACCGTCACAAATCTAGCCCTGGTTTTAGATATCCTGAATCTACCCATCTCTCACTTCCATACAGCAAGGTCTGTCTAGGCGGCTTCAGTGGTGTAGTTGGTAGCTTGCTGAGCTTCTATGCCCAAGATCGTGGGTTCAAACCCGGCTGAAGTCGTCGGATCTTTTAAGAGCGTTAAAATATCCCTCAGTATGCCTTCCTTCGGAGGGGAAGTATAGCCGGCGGGCCCATGTCATAGATTTATGGCATGTAAGAGAACCTTCCACTAACTACAATAATATGAAGCTAAATTTGTAGGTTAGATTTGATTATCGCTCTATTAAGTTCCAACATTCGCCACCAGGTGCCAGTTGCGGTGACATCTAGTAGCCAAGTACACAGCTAGTTGTTGCTGCCTGTAGCATTTGGTAGCAAAAGTGGGAACTACTTGAAATTGATCGTCTGCAGTCGCTACCTGAATTACAGATAACACATACTAATACATCCATCACACTTAACACCGGTTATCAGACAGATTCTACACACACCTAAAGTAGGCCTACACCGTGCTAGATGACCGCGTTGTCGCAGCCCCTAAATTGAGGAACCAAGGTATGTCTAAATACTGAGCGATGTAGGGATTATTCTTATTTACTTATTTATTTATATGTTTACCTACTTATTTATTAATTAATGAATTAATTAATCTCTGTCGTAAATGTATTATTTATTTATTTATTTATTTATATGTATATATTTATTTATTTATTTATTCATTTATTTATTTATTTATTTATTTATTTATTTGGTCGTTTGGACCAACTATGAATCACGGTGCTTGTGTTTAGCTGTTGTCTGCCAATTCTGGTGTTCGTAGTGGATTGTTTGGCGGCTGCTTTCATGCTGAAATCTTATTTTCTTACTTATTTATCTTTAATTTTCGTTAGTTAGTTATTGTTGTTTCAAGGGGCGGAACTACGAGGTTATCTGCCCCTAATAATTTATTTCCTTATTGATTTATTTATTTATTTATTATCATTATTAATCTTGATTGGTCACACTGGACCACTTGAGTCGTTCCACAATCACTTCTTCTTTGAAGGTAGTACTGCTTGCTTCTTGCGCTCTTTCCAGTACTTTTTCATTTCTTCAGATCGGGATTTTCTCAAATCATCTGAAATCTCCATAGGCTTTCTATGTGTCATTTCTGCAGAAAATTGGTGAGTTTTAAGAATGGTGTTAATTTTATTTTTCTCCTCGGCATCTGTTATCTTGAGTCCAACTGCTTTGAGATCTTGTTGGATTTCTTGGATCCATTTTCCTCCAGTTTTCTTTTCTAGATTTCTCATCACTAGTTGACATATAATTCTGTTTTCTGGAAGCCGTGAGATGTTAAAAAAAATGAAATTCTTTTCTTCTTCATTTTTTTTTATTTTTATTTATTTATTTATTTATTTATTTATTTATTTATTTTCGATGGCCCGTACGTACAGCAAAATGTGTTGTGAGATGTCTTGGGGCTCATTATTGGGCAAATTATATTCAGGCTAAAGACCGCGTCTAGAAATACATTACATCCCTTGCCTCTTTTGCCTTGGGATGAAAATTGGGAATTGGGAGTGTTGTTCCGCATTTGACTTATCTCGATCCCCTGTGATTATTGGACACGAATTTTGCACACATTGTGTTCAGTATTCCGTTACTATCACGATTCACTCATGTGTACGTCAGAGACAGAAGTAAAGTAACATGCAATGCTAAGGTAATACTTCAAATGCAGAACATATGCGTCTGTCATATGGAAAACGGCACGTCTTATATTTCGTGGAGCTTTGCGATTCAGATCACGTAAAGTTGTAATTTTTCTCCTTCTGCAAGTCTAGCGAGACTTTTAAAATACTTCCGATATTTGTGGGTATACCGGTACTTTGTCTTATATTTTAGTGTAAGTTAACTCCAGCACGTATGTCTGCTTTAATAAATAAGTAGGCAAGACCTCTCACGTTTGAAATACGAGAGTCCCAGCTAGTGTACAGTGTTTATGTTGGTACACTTGCCAACGTAAATATTCTCGAAGGCACGCCACCTGGTCTTTCACTCCACTTCTTTAGAGAAGAAACTTCAATTTATGGACCGAAAACAATGATGTCAACCTCTCACGCTTTCTTTATTTATTCTTACGCACTTTCACATATTCTCCAGGCCGTTGGTTTTCTACGTTCCTAAGCAAAGCTTAGACCATAGAAAAAATGAAGACTCTCTCAGTCAGTATATTTAACCCTTTTTATGCAAATCTATTTTGAGTGGTTATTTAAAATATGCCAATCCAAGTTTAGCGAAATAGCCTATTTATTAACCGCAGTATGTTATACCTTTTTCCGTAGCAGTTAAAATTATTTTGAAAATTGTACATGCTCAATTAACATTTTATTAAAATACTTGAAAATTCCAAAGATTTGAAATTAGCTGTGTAATGTTGACAATGTATGTAGTATTTTAAAAATCCCTTTCCGTAATCACCCGATTTCCAAATAAAGCACGTATGGGAAGTCAGTTGTCTGCAGCGCGTTCAAAGATTAATTATTATTAATCCAGTTATTCGCGGAACATAACCCTAAACAAGGCAATATTTCCTGTGATACACATATTTTTTGGTCCTGTCTGGCATCTACAATGGTTAAGTTTTGGCTCCACTTGGCGATATATCTTGCTAGACACAACATTGAGGTGCCTATCTATGATTTTCTACCCTCTCAGGAGATGTGGTGGTACTAGATACAATAACAAGACGACCAAGAAATCTTCAAGATAGCTGCCCACATGAACAGACCATGTGGTTCAGAGGTATTGTATGTATTATTACGTTTGTAAATAGTTGTTCATTATATCTTACAAATGAAGGTCACAATATATATTTAAATAATGAAGCATTTAAGTATTACCATAATGTAACTCTTGTAGTTTATTATAATAATTGAGTATTGATGTTGAACACCTCTTGGTCTGCCCGAACTTGACTGAAGCCAGCACGCTGGATGACCTGGTTTCAGCAAATGCTCGTGCAATCAAGGCTGCCGAGTTCTGGGCCTCAAAGTCGATTTGATGTGTTCATAATTTGTGTGTGTATTGTGAATATGTTTTGAATTGTAGATAGCTGTATTGTACTGTCCTGGATACGAAAATATAATATTTATAAATACTGCAGTGTTTCTCAGGAGATACATTGCCAGACCCTGGGAGATTCAAAACTATAACCTCAAATTATACTCTTTGGATGTATCCTACCTAGTTTGAATGATGATGATGATGATGATGATGATGATGGTTGTTGTTTTAAGGGGCCTAACATCTAGATTATCGACCCCTAATGGTCTGGGTGATAGTGAAAGATGAGGATTTATTGTAAACTCTAACTAATAGGCTACTTACTACATACTTACCGGTACATACTAGAAGAAGAAATGGTAAACAAGTAAAGGATAAGCCAAATAAAGGACAGGATCAAAGGAAATGCCCTCAACCCTCAAAGAATGAGGATTGAGGGAGACTTGGAAGGACGGAGAGCCATGAAAGGCAGATAGGAAAGGGAAAGAGGAGAGGGCCCGCCCCAAGGGCAGTGGAAGAAGGGGAAAAACAGACCCGGCTCAGGAATCCCCCGGGATCACCAACTCTCGAACTCACCAGCCGTGAGCCCCTGAGGATGTAGCAATATCTAGGGTGCACCAGAAGTGGTGGGGCTACATACACCGTGCCTCCTTGAGGACCTTGAGCAGAAGGCAGGAGATAACATAAAAAGAAAATGAAGGCTGACCACTCGCAGACGCAGGGAATCAAGAAAGATGAGACAAGGGCCAATTATGGTGGGAAAGGAAGAGACTACCTTGGCCTCGGATACTCTAATACCGTCGGGGTCGGAAGAGAACAAGAGTTGACCAAGGGTGATCAACAGGAATGAAGGCTAAGAGGAGCCTGGCACAAGTTAGTAGAAGCAATGCCGGACACAACTGGAGCCCCGTGGTCGCCAATCCATGTCCCACTAGACGTGAGATAGTAAGAATGGAGGCTCATTCAGTTTGTTAATTATAATTTATTTTCATTTTAGTAACTTATATTCACTGAAAATAGTTTTAATGAATGTGTGTTAACATATTTCTTTCAGAGGATGATTTATAAGTCACGTGCTGAGAAGATTTTGTCAATGCTGCCAGTTCAAGGGGCATAATCTGATGTAGAAGAAGATTCAGATGGAAATGCAGATGAAAGTAGGTAATTTCCAACCTCAGAAAAAGCAGAGTACACAGTATGTCTTCCTAACTTTGAACTTGAGGATGATGATGATGATAATTGTCGTTTTATGGGGCCTAACATCCGGGTTATCGGCCCCTAGTGGTTTCAGTGATACTGAAAATGTAAATGGAATGAATCTAAACCTAAAACTAACTACAAACATACAAACTAGAAGAGGAAATGGAAAACAAAAATAAGAATATGGGAAACAAAAGAAAGGAGAAATGGAAATGCCCTCAACCCTCAATGAATGTGAATTAAGGGCCTTGGAAGAAAGGAGGGCTAGGAAAGGTAAATAGGAGAAGGGCCGCCCCAAAGGCAATGGAAGGAGAAAAACCGTACCCAGCTCAGGACGCCCAAACTCGGGGTCGCCAACTCCCGAACTCACCAGACGTGAGCCCCTGAGGGTGTAGCACAATCCAGGGTGCACCACAAGTGGTGGGTCTACACACACCCTACCTCCTTGAGGGCCTTGAGCAAAAGGCAGGGGATACAATGAAAAGAAATCAAGAGATCTGACCCTTCGAAGATTGAGGGATCAGGAAAGATGAGACAAGGGCAAATTAAGGCGGGAAAGTGAAAGACTCCCTAGACCTCGGGTACCCTAATACCGTCGGGGTCGGGAAAGGAACAAGAATTGACCAAGGGAAGTCGACAGGAAAGACAACAGAGAGGAGCCTGGCACAAGTAAGTGGAAGCAATCCCGGACTCAGCTGGGGTCCCGTGGTCGCCAACCCACGACCCACTAGATGTGAGCCCCTGGGGGACTTAAGGAAGAAGTCATGCTACACTTAGAAGAAGGAGTAGGCCTAAGTGATGATCCTAACATTAGTAATGCCTTTCCAAATTTGCCAGCTGTTATGAATGGAAATGAACATGGAGATCAATGTACAGATAATGAGGAAAATGAAACTCAGGCTGAAGATGAGGAAAATACTGATCTTCTTTGTATGTCAGGCAGTCCTCAGTCGCCAGCTGCGAATGATAGACCTACTATGCCCCGCCGTACCCAGCAACGCGCTCAGAAAGAACAATTCAGGTAGATTCCTTTTGACGTATATGTTATTTTGAATACTAAATTATAACAGTTTGAACTACGAACTATATGCTTATTTGAATTGTATTTACAAATATATTTTCATTTTATTTTATTTTTATTTTAGATGGATCGAGGGTGAATTCCAGCATAGTGTTGACTTTGAAGATTAATCTTTCACCACTCCTGACAAACTTGGTACACCACTGGAATATTTCATGAATTTCTACAGTCTGGATGTGATTGAGATGATTGTAGAGAACACTAATTTATACTCCACTCAACAGACGGGGAGATGCGTGAACACTAGTGTTACTGAAATGTATGATTTTCTGGCAATTGAATCCTAATGAGTGGCATTCAGTTACCAGCCTACACGGACTATTGGGCACAGGGAACAAGAATATCACAAATAGCTGACATTATGCCACTGAAGAGATACCAGACTCTCAGAAGATTTCTACATTTTGTAAATAATGGTGATATGAATGAGGATAGGTGTTTTAAAATTAGGCCCCTTATGGAAAAAGTGAGACTGAATTGTTTGTATATTGAGCAAGAGAGGAGGAATTCAATAGATGAAATGATGGTGCCATATAAAGGTACTAGAGCTGGGTCTAGGCGCCATTATGTGAAAAGTAAACCCAAAAAGTGGGGTTTCAAAATCTTTGTCAGACCAGGTGTTTCAAGGATGATCTATGATTCCCTGATGTATGGTGGCGCTGACACATTTCGAGGGCATACATTTACTGTGGAAGAGGATTCCATTGGTTTTGGGGATAAGGTAGTTATTACACTGTGCAACACATTGGTTAGCGCTCCATGCTCTGTGATCTATTTTGACATTTATTTTACGTCACTAGAACTAATTCACCTTCTGCGAGAAGAGTATGGAATTCTAAGCTTAGGAACACTGCGCAGCAACCGCTTGAGAGGCTGTAAGACTAGAAGTGAAAAAGAGCTCAAGCAAGAAGATAGAGGTAGCCATCATCAGGTAGTTGATGATGAAAATAAATTAGCAATCGTCAAGTGGTGTGATTCTAAATGTGTCATTCTGGGGAGCTCCTGTGTGTCTGCTGTTTCTGTGTCAAAAATCAACAGGTTTGTGAAGGAAGCACGAGGAAGATATACGGTATATTGACTGTCCTAAAATTGTCAAACATTATGTGTGGTGTGGATTTGTCAGACATGCTTGTCGCTTTATACCGAACATCTTCCGTGACCCATCGTTGTTATATGTCAATATTTTCCCGGATTCTTGACATCTGTGTCAATAATACATGGCTGTTATACAGAAGAGAACTTTTTTTTTTAGCGTATGGGTATTAGTGCCGGGAGTGTCCGAGGACATGTTCGGCTCGCCAGTTTTTGTAGCTGCTTCGAGACGGACACAAAATGGGTGAGCTACACCTACCGTCGCGTGTTGAGTGTTGTCTGGGGAGGAAAGTGTGATTGTAAGGACAAGGATTTGGCAGGTAGCGGCTGTGACCTATAGTTAGGGACCAACCCCGGCATTTGCCTGGAAGGAAGATGGGAAACCACAGAAGACCATCTTCAAGGTTGCCGGCGGGGGGATTTGAACCACCTCGCCTCCCGGATGTGAGCGACTGTCAGCAGTCATGCCGTAACGACCACGGCTAACTCACCCGGTAGAAGAGAACTAACTCAACTGCAAGAGAAAGAATCAATGCCTTAAAGGGATTTAGGTTTGTAATGAGTCATGGCCTCGCATACAAAGCAAAGATGCGTGGCGGACCTTCTTCTGAGGACTTGAAAGCACCATCAATTAAAATCCACCGACCGGTAGCTCCCAGACCAATTGATGATGTGCGATACGATGGCAAGGACCACTTTCCTATTCGTGGCACAAAAGGATGATGTAGGCTTTGTGCCAAGGGGCAAACCACTGTTCTTTGCAGAAAATGGAATTTAAGGTAAAATGACCTACTACCTGTACTGTCAACCCTGTACTGTCCAAGTTGTAATTTTGGAGAATGGAGTGTTTCCTTTGAGTATAACTGAGTTTGTTCCTTAGTTGTAGCCGTAAGGAAGTTTTAATATTATTGTTAGTTAGTTATTTTAATGGGCGGAACTACGAGGAGGTCACCTGCCCCAATATTATTATTAATCATGTTCATTTATTAGATTTTGGGTTAATAGATCAATATTGAAATATTTTGTCCAATATTTGCAGTAATGAAAGCTGATTAAATTAATGTAGTCTGAAACTTGAGTTATTATCTTCTAGTTTGCCATACTTGGCAATGTATCCTGTAAGATACGACTCAAAAAATGGCCTAAAGAATAAAAGTATCTAATTTTCCACCAAATGTCTGTTCTTTATACCTGCTTAACATCACATATTTCATGAAATAGTAATTTTAAATCCAAGATCCTGGATAGTGTGTCTGTGAATAATAATAATAATAATAATGATAATATTAATTGGATTTCTACGGCCACATTCTCAAAATGAATGACAGACTCAACAAAAATATTCTCAACCTTGCTCTCTTAATGAAAGTCAAGAACAACTGGCTTAGTGAAACACAAAAATACCTTCAAGAAATTGGCATTAGAGAGGAAATATATATATCGACTCCAGTTCAGGACATTAATCAACAACCATCATTTCTCTGAGAAAATTACTATCAGAACCAAGAAATCATGGACGGAAGAACGGATGAAGATTTTCAGTGTCAGTGCCCAGATGAAGATATTTTGGGAGAAGAAAAAATATAATTAGCAGCATAAGTTCTATCGTGCTCCACAGATGGGCTTAACGATGTAAAAGAATTATTTTTTTTAATTTGGTCGATAAATTGACCCGTGGTGAAGTTCCCACGATCAATATATCGGACTAATACGCGAAGATCAACCATTGGTATGTATTTTGTATTCTAAGAAAAGTAGACTCTTTAGTTCGTCTCGGAACTACTTATTAAATATACTGTATATTCTAAATATTTGTTGAATAAGGAACAAGAAATATTAAAATGTTTACTATAGAATAATAAACCACTGGCATTATTGCACAGTAGTGAAGCCAGAGTGCCTCTGTGTGGCAGAAACCTTATCAAGCATGAAAACTGTTGAAATTGAGAAAAAGGAAAGGAAGATCTTCCGGAAAATTCTAGGTTCCAGAAACTACCTGGAGATGGATACAAATTTCAACTAAGTATATTCCAAGAACTCTATGACATGCTGACAAACTAGATTACATTTCTGTCAGCATGAGAAAGAGGAGTTTGATGTTCTATGGACATATTAAACTATTGGGGACCGAGAGATTGGCTAACAAAATTCTCAACCTTCGGGAGAAATAGAAGGTGCAACCTCCATGGCTTCAGGAACTACATCAGGACATAAACAGGGCAAACATTGGACCGGCCGAAGTCTGGGACAGGACAGGATTTAGAACCAAAATTGCAGGTGTGAAGGAGACCCCAAAGAAAGACCCACGCTTTCGGCCGAAGAACGATTGAGAAGGAGCCAGAGGCTGAAAGATCTTTGGCTGGAAGCTAAACGACAAGGAAGAAACACCTTAAAGAAGAAACCCTGAACGCTTGTTGTGTATTTGTAGTCCATAGGTGGCTGTATCAAATAATAATAATAATAATCCACCTGCAATAAAGCCTGTTTAGATGAACAACGGTCCTCTCTTAGGTAAAGTGCCTATCCCTGTGGTCCGGGTTCGATTCTGCCAAGAAATGTAATCTAGTTTGAATTGAAACTGGGTACACTCAGACTGGTGAGGCAAAACTGAAAAAAGATGAGTTCGATTCCTACATCAGCCATCTTCAAATTGGTTTCCCATGGTTCCCCATTTCTACTCCAGGCATATGCTGGCAACCTCCTTTGGAATCTTCACCTCAACTACAAATACACTACTACAGACACCACAATAGCAGAGGTTACCAGACAAACTCTACACACATCCAAGTGCATGGGGATGAAATTACCACGATGACCAAGCTCCTAATTGCTGTTCTTGATTCATTGATGGGGTTTACGACATCGTAATCATGTAATCCTGTCAATTTGGATGTGAGTTGATTTTGTCTGATAACCTGTGTTACTGTGATAGCTGTATTAGTGTGTGCACTGTTGTAATTCCGACGAGGATTGAGAAAGAGACGGTTATGGCCTTAATTTAATAACCAGCCAGGGATTTGCATGGAGTAGTGGGAAACCACGGAAAGCAACTTCCAGGGTGGCTGATGTGGGAATCAAAACCGCCTCTTCTCAGTTGTACCTCACAAGGCTGTGTACCTCGCTTCAGCCCTTAGACAAGAATTATGTTTCTTGGCAGAACCTGGAATTGAACCCGGGCCTCCCCATTGACAGCCAAGAGTGGTATCCACTACGCAACGAGGTGGACCTCCTAATTGGTGCAACAGATAAATAAATAAGGAAGATACGATAGATAAATGGTGTTAACTATGGGCTGGCTGCGTGGCTCAGGGGTAACGTTCTCGCTTGCTGGGCCCAGAGTTGCAGGTTCGTATCCTGGCGCAGTCAGCTGGCATTTGAGGGTGCGCAAATGCGAGGGAGCCGTGTCCGTAGATTTACTGACACGTTAAAGATCCCCTTCGGGGCAAAATTCCGGCACCCCGGCGTCTCTAAAAGCCAGTGTAGTTAAAAGGGACGTAAAACCAATAACATTATTGTTGTTGTTGTTGTTGTTGTTGTTTGAGTCTTCAGTCTTTTGACTGGTTTGATGCAGCTCTCCATGCCTCCCTGTCCTGAGCTAATCGTTTCATCTCTACATAACTACCACACCCTACATCTGAGGCAATCTGTTTAACATATTCTAACCTTGGTCTACCCCTACAGTTCTTGTCCTCGACCCTTCCTTCCATAACTAAGCTTGCTATTCCTGGGTGTCTTAGTATGTGTCCTACCAACCTATCTCTTCTCTTCATTAGCAGTCGCCAGAAACATCTCTCCTCTCCCACTCGTCTTAATACCTCTATGTTTGTAACCCTATCTACCCATCTGATCTTCATCATTCTCCTGTAACACCACATTTCAAATGCTTCTATTCTCCTCTTTTCTGCTGCACCAATAGTCCAAGTTTCACTTCCATAGAGCGCCACGCTCCATACAAAGGCTTTCAAAAATGACTTCCTAATACCTAAATCTATATTCGATGTCAGCAGATTCCTTTTTTGTAGAAAAGCTTTCTTTGCCTGAGCCAACCTACTTTTTATATCCTCTTTGCTTCGTCCATCACTGGTTATTCTACTTCCTAAGTAACAGAAGTCTTCTACTTCCTTCAGCTTTTCACCTGTCAATTTGATCTCCATAGAGGTTTCTGATTTATTTCGGCTGCATTCCAGTATTTTTGTTTTACATTTATTAATTTTCATCGTGAATTCTTTCTGTAAGACGGAGTCCATACCATTCAAAAACTCATTCAAATCCTCAGGCTTGTCGGCCAAGATGACGATGTCATCAGCAAATCTCAGAGTTGAAATTATTTCTCCTTGAATCTTCACTCCCACTTTAAATTTTTCTCTAATTTCCTTCATTGCTTGTTCAATGTAAAGATTGAAAAGTATGGGTGATAAGTTGCAGCCTTGCCTTACACCTTTCTGAATACCAGCTTCTCTCTCATGTCCTTCAACTCGAATGACTGCTGTCTGGTTTCTGTATAGATTGTATATCACCCTCCTATCCCTGTACTTTATTCCAATCGATTTCAAAATGTCAAACAATTTAGTCCAATCAACGTTATCAAAAGCCTTTTCTAAGTCTACAAAAGCCATGAACGTTCTCTTATCTTTCCTTATTATACCTTCCAAAATCAGCCTAAGACTTAGTACAGCTTCCCTTGTTCCTACATTTCTCCTGAAACCAAACTGGTCTTCACCCAACTCCGTTTCTATCTGGCTTTCAATCCTCTTGTAAATTATCCTAGACAGGATTTTTGAAGCATGAGTAATCAAGCTGATTGTACGGTAATCTTCACATCTGTCAGCTCCCACTTTCTTTGGGATAGGGATGATTACATTCTTCTTGAAATCAGGGGGTACCTCACCTGTCTCATAAATCCTACACACCAAGTGAAATAACCTGATCAGACCTTCATCTCCTATGCAGCGTAGCAACTCAATCGGTATATCATCTATGCCTGGTGCTTTGTTCCGGCTTAAGTCTTCCAAAGCTCTATCAAATTCTGATCTCAATATTAAATCTCCCTTCGCATCCTCATCAATTTCCTCCTCCCTTTCCATTACATGATTCTCAATCTCCTTTCCCTTATACAAACTCTCTATGTAAGCTTTCCATCTCTCAACCTTTTCTTCCCTATCTGTTAGAGGCTTTCCATTTGTGTCCTTAATATTACAGCACTTAGTCTTCTTTTCCCCAAAAGTATTCTTAATCCTTCGATAAGCTGTGTCTACTTTACCTAATTTCAGACAATTTTCTATACCTGCACATTTCTCTTTCAACCATTCTTCTTTCGCTTCCTTGCACTTCTTGTTAACCTCATTTCTCAGACGTCTGTATTCTGCTTTCCCCTTCTCATCTCTTACATTCTTGTGTTTCCGCCTTTCATCCATCAATCAACATTATTATTAGGTGTTAACTATAAGCTAGCAATGAATATGGTAGTGTCACACAGTTGTGAGAAATTATCGGTGATTTTCCAAGATAATGGTTATTTATTATTGTGTTTGAAGCCATTTTCAGTGTTGCCTTAGTAAACGAAAGTTTGATGCTTTTCAATCGGTCAACACGAGTTTTTCCCAAAAGAGATGGGTTATTCCCTAATCCTGAAAAAATGTACATGAGATTAATAAATACACTTGTATCCAAGGTAGGAATAGAACCCACCTTTTCTCAGGAATGCCTCACGAGGCAGAGTGTACTCCGTACCAGTGTATTTATTTATTTATTTTACATGTTACAAGCCTATAGACCACGCGAAGCAAAAATGACTTTTTGTTCTTCCTGTCTTTCCAGTACTCTTTCATTCGTGCACTAAAGGCCCTCTTCCTTTCTTCGGTCCACTTTGGTCTTTGGGCTCTGACAACACTTCCCACTTGTATACTTTGTATCGAAATACGGTTTTGTCTATGACGTCTTCTGGGTCGACCTGTGCTTTTACTAGATCAATTTTGACTTGCATCATCCAGGGTGTAGTAATCTTGAGCCGCTGTATGTATCTAAGAATTTTGTTGGTGAGTTTGGTTTGTGGGAGTCTGCTGATGTGGCCGTAAAATTTTAGTCGCCTCTTTCTGATGTCTGCTGCGAGGTTGGACAATTTCTCTGTGGTGTCTCAGGAGTGAAGCCTGTATCCTTCATCTCCTTGCAATGGTTTTCCGTGGTTTCCCATTTTCAACACCAGGCAAATGCTGGGACAGTACCTTCTGACAGGCCCCGGCCGCTTCCTTCCACATCCTTGCCCAGTTTCATTCATCTTCATCCTTTCCATCTCTCATCCCGACGCGCAGGTCGCCCACGGGCGTCGACTAGAAAGACCTAGACTCGGCCTCTCAGGAGGTTACACGAAAAAAAAGAACTGTGTGCTTTGGTCCAATTATTTTCCTTATTATTTTTTCTTTCCTCTGTGAGGATTTTTTCCAAGTCGCCCTTAGTGTGTAACGTCAATGTCTCGCTAGAATAAAGCACCTCAGGTTTAATAACCGTGTTGTAATGAAGAAGTTTAGTTAATGTGGACAGACATTTTTTGTTGTAGACACCCTGTGTCTTGTATAAGGCTCACTTCATTTTCATCAACCTAGTGTTCTGCGCGATTTTCTCTTTTCCCATCGGCTCAAGCACTTCACCTAGTTATTTAAAGAGGGCAAAACTATTGATCTTACCATATTTCGTGTTTAAATTCTGTATGTCGAATTTCGTACATAAAAACTCTGTCTTTTGGAACGAGATCCTACATTTTCGGTGCACTTTCGGAGTACTTCTATCGGTCTGATTGATGTGGTTTCGTTATCTGAGAGCAGTGCCAGATCATCCCCGAAGGCTAGACAGTCAACCTCCAGATCGTCCTTTGGTCGTCCTAGTCGCACTGGCCCCCAGTAACATTGAAATCTCAGCTCTTTCTTCCTTGATAACTTTGTTCAGCACTAGGTTGAAGAGGAGTGGAGAGATCCCGTCACCTTGGCGAACACCTGTATTGATCTGAAATGTTTCGAGATTGTATTTATTAATCTCATGTATTTTTTTTTTCAGGATTAGGGATAACCCATCTCTTTTGGGAAAAATTCGTGTTGACCCACAGAAAAGCATCAAACATTCGTTTCATAATGAGCATTATTGTTGTTGTAAGGCGTGTAAGAGCGAAATCATCTGCCCCGACGTTTCAGGATACACATGCTACGGAGTAACAAGATGTTCAGAAAAGAATATATAGCCTACTTTCCCCTAAATGCATGGGTATTGTTATAACTCTTTGTCCTTTTCAAGGATTTTAATTGAATGTTGGTTGTAGTAGCTTGTTGAAATACAACGTGCTCTACGGATATTAAACCTGAATATGAGGTGCCCTTTGCTAGTGCTACCTCTGTAAAACATTTCATTCAATTCGGCTTCACCGTGTTTGAATTGATATGGGGAATCAATTTGCACACATACATGGCCGGTATCTGCAAACTATTGGACTGATGACCTTGTAGTTCAGTCAAAAGATGTTTCCCACAAAAAGGTATGTTGTTGCAAAATGTGGTCGTAATTTATTTTAAGCTTTGAACATTTGGGTGGACGCCATTACGTTTCCGTCAAGATGGCGGTGATATAAAACATGACACTGAGGTGCCCCTTGCTAGTGCTGCCTCTGTACCAAATTTCGTTCAATTCGGTTTTACCGTGTTTGAATATGGATAGGGGGAATCGATTTGCACACATACATGGCCGCCATATGCAAACTATTGGACTGATGACCTTGTAGCGTGGGCAAAGAACGCTTCGCACATAAAGGTATGTTGTTGCAAAATTTGGTAGAGATCAGATGATTAGGTTGGTCGTAATTTGATTTAATCTTTTTACATTTGGGTGGCTACCATTACGTTATCGTCAAGACGGCGGCGATATAAAACATGACACTGGAGTGCCCTTTGCTAGTGCTACCTCTGCACCAAATTCCGTTCAATTCGGTTTCAGCGTGCTTGAATTGATAGGGGGAATCGATTTGCACACATACATGGTCACCATCTGCAAAGTATTGGGCTGATGACCTTGTAGTTTGGTCAAGACACTCGCCATATGAATATATGTTGTTGCAGAATTTGGTAGAGATCGGATGATAAGGTAAGTCGTAATTTGATTTAAGCTTTGAAAATGTGAGTGGCTGCCATTACGTTTCCGTCAAGATGGCAGCGATATAAAACAAGACACTGAGGTTCTCTTCGCTAGTGCTACCTCATTACCAAATATCGTTCAATTCGGTTTCACCGTGTTTGAATCGATAGGGGAATCGATTTGCACACAAACATGGCCGCCATCCACAAAGTATTGGGCTGATGACCTTGTAGTTTGAACAACAGATTCTTCATACATAAAGGTATAAAGTTGCAAAACTTGGTAGAGATCAGATGATTAGGTTGGTCTTTATTTGATTTAAGCTTTTAACATTAGGGAGGCCGCCATATCGTTTTCGTCAAGATGGCGGCAATATAAATCATGACACTGAGGTTTGCTTTGCTAGTGCTACCGCTGTACCAAATTTCGTTCAATTCGGTTTCACCGTGTTTGATTTGATAGGGGGCATCGATTTGTACACATACATGGCCGCCATCTGAAAACTATTGTTCTGATGACCTTGTAGTTTAGTCAAAAGACGGTCGACATATAAATATATGTTGTTGCAAACTTTGGTAGAGACCGGATGATTATGCTAGTCGTAATTTGATTTAAGCTTTGAAAATTTGGGTGGCCGCCTTTACGTTTCCGTCAAGATGGCGGCAATATAAATCATGACACTTAGTTTCTCTTTGCTAGTGCAAACTCTGTACCACATTTCGTTCAATTCGGTTTCACCGTGCTTGAATTGATAGGGGGAATCGATTAGCACACATACATGGCGGCCATCCGCAAAGTATTGGGCTGATTACCTTGTAATTTGGTTAAAATATTCTTCGTACATAAAGGTATAATGTTGCAAAATTTGGTAGAGATCAGATGATTGGGTTGGTCGTAATTTGATTTAAGCTTTGAACATTTGGGTGGCCGCCATTACGTTTTCGTCAAGATGGCGGCGATATAAAACATGACACTGAGGTGCCATAAAAATAAAATAATTTAAAAAAAACTTCCACTAACTACACTTGTGTGAAGCCAAAATTTGTAGGTTAGAATTGATAACGCTCTATTAATTCCAACGTTCGCAGCCATGTGCTGACAGCGATGCTATCTATTCTGGTCTCAACTCATTTATGGTCCAAAGTAAACTTGTGCGGTCTTGCAGCTACCTTCTTCAATTCATTGTTCTAAGAACGTATGAGTAATAGAAGATGAGAGTAATCCTATTAAGAAGTTCTGCAATTTTCTGCTTTGCTCAAAGCCGTCACTAGTAATTTTCGTCTGGGATAGTTTTATTCCTCACGGTGTGGAAAATCAGTCGCGTTTGACATTTATCACCCGTTCCCCTCATAATAAATCTAGACTTCCACTACATAACTTATAACTTGTCCCTGGATGTCAAGTGTCTCGTAACTGAAAGAGACACTAGTTGTGCAATTCCCCGCCAGACGCCCCGCAGTTTATGAGTCGGTGCGTCTCGTAATTCCCTCCCGGGCAGTAAAGGGCAAGCAGCGAGACATTTACACTCTTCCAACAAGAGAAATTGAGGCATTTAAGATTTCTTCCTCAACAACATAAGGTCGCATTTTCTGCGATTGGATTATCGCTATTGGACATCTGCAGTGTCTATGTCCAACCTGTTGTTATCTCTTGATAAATGCAATCATGTTACATTTGTCAGTTGACGCAGGTTAGAAGATACTGGATTGGCAACGTGGTGCAGCGGTGACGTTCTCACCTGCTGTTCCCAAGTTTTCAGGACGGAATTTTGGTGTTTGGCATTTGAGGGTTCGCATAATCTATGAATTCGTGTCAGGTGATTTCCTGGACGTTAAAGATCCCTTCAGAGCAAAAACCTGCACCCTGGCACGGCGTCTTCAAAAGCCACAATAGTTAAAAGGGCCGTAAAACCAGCATTATTATTATTACTGTTATTATTATTATTATTATTATTATTATTATTATTATTATTATAAAATGTGAGATTTCACTGTAATATCAGTCTCGTTTATGGTTGTGATTGTTTGGAAGACCTCGCGGTGTAGCTGTGCGTGTTAGATCGCTCACCACAATCACGACGGAGCACTGCAGCAAGTGAGGAATCGGAGGTGTGGTTTTCTTCAGCGTTTCTCCACACTCCCTCCAGGAAAATGCCTGGATAGCACCTTATTTCAAGTCCAGGGGCATCTGTCTCCTCCCCAGTGTTAAAAATTACAGCTACACACACATACGAGCATAGTCGTGGAATACGGTCAAAAAACGACACTCTCATGCTGATACTCATACACCGCACAGTACGCTAAACCAATTCCTTCTTTCTTGCTACTGCACGACAGTGGAACAATCTGCCGCGCTCAGTCAGAGGTGCAACCCCGTCCAGCTTCAAGCAGCGTTGCCAGCAGTCACTAAGTAGGCTAAATGAAAGTGTAACTCAACACTTCGAAGACATAAATTCTTATGTCGTATTACATATTCAATCTTTCCAATTCACACTTTCTTATTTACTCTCTATTAGGCTACGCATCTGAATAACCTTCTTCATCCATTCAAAATACTCTGCATAATTAACCTTGCTCTTCATCATCATCATCACCATTATTAGTATGCAAATGTACTGCATTCATCAAGAGATGGCAACCACCCTAGCGATAAATTAGAAGTACAGCAATTTACTGCCTAAACCAAGTAAATCTGTTTTTATTTTAATTTATATTGTATCAACATTGTGTTACTGTTAGATTTAAGTAGTATAGACCTGTTCACATTTGTTTTGTTCATTGTGTATTAATTGTAACTTAGTCTATAATCTGGTTAGATGGAAGAGAGGGCCGAATGACCCTAATCTTGCCAGAAAAAATGAATCTATTCTATTCTATTCTATTTTACTATGTAGTCAGGTTGCTTGGTTTCTCAGTTTAGGGGCTGCGACAACGCGGTCATGTAGCCCCGTGTACTTTGGGTGTGTGTAAAATCTGTCTGATAACCGGTGTTAATTGTGATGGCAGTATTAGTGTGTATATCTGTTTTTAGCCTACTTTCGATTTTTGCAAAAAATGAAAGTAGACTTATGAGATCACTACAGGGCCAAACATTGTGTGTCTGTGTGTGTGTATGTGTGTGTGTGAGTCTGTGTGTGTGTGTGTGTGTGTGTGTGAGGATGTGTACTCTGAATGTCTGTCCCCCCCTATCAATTCGAACACGGTGAAACCGAATTGAACGAAATTTGGTACAGAGGTAGAACAAGCAAAGGGCACCTCAGTGTCATGTTTTATATCGCCGCCATCTTTACCAAATCTGAATGGCGGCCACTCAAACGTTCAAAACGTAAAATCAAATAGCGACTAACCAAATTATCCGATCTCTACCAAATTTGGTAATAACATACCTTCATATAGGACGCGTCTTGTGACCAAACTATAAAGTCATCCGCCGTACCATTTCAGGATGGCGGCCGTGCGAATTATGCAAACTTTATAATCCATATCATGGGACCCCCAGTTCCGATTATCGAGCCGAGAATCGATTTAACTGTTCTAAAGGAAGAGGCACGTTCGAAATTAAAAGTTTATTTTGTAATACTATAGTGCAGAAGTGATTTTAAAAAGCTGAGCCGTCTCGGTAAGAAGACAAGATGGCAGCGGATATCTTGTGCCTGACTTATATTTCACTAATTTGAGTATTGAATGCAATATAGCGTACTGATACAAAATAAATAAACTTAGTATGAAATGCTTTATACATAAATAATATAGTCCACTGATGAAATCGTTAGGTCTAAATCATTATTTGCCAACAAGTTCTATGTAAGTCATTTTATATAGATCAATGTTCGTTGGCACAAATGGCTCCGTGGTAAAGCGTTAGTCTGTCATTCATATGCCTATGGTTCAAACCCCATCAGAGTTTGGTTTTTCGCTTGAAATTTTACAGATTTGTTGCTTTGTAATGACTCAGACATTTTAAAATTAAGCCTTATATTGTGCATATTACGGTGCAAAACATATATTTAATTAAAACATAATTCGCCAGCAGATTTGCTCGAGACATCTAGCAGCCAAAAAGGTAACTGCACGCCGGCCTACTTATTAACTTCCAGATTTTATTGAAAAGTTTCTTCTTATGGCCGCTAGAATGCACTCGCCCTGTTAGGATTATATTGTTCGATATTTCTCCACTAGATTTCACGACTGGTCTACATCGGACTCCATTGATAGTATACCATTGGCATTCTATGCGCATCGAATTTGAAGAATGACAGGATGATACTATGATACATTTTTACTTCTTATTTTAAAGGGTTTGTTACAGCCTATTGTGCGTTATTGAAAATGTTATTTGAAGTAAAGAACAAAACGATTTCACATAGTAACTGAATTCTAGCCGCTGGTACTAGTTCAGGTTATTAATACTTTTATTTCAGGCAAATAGCAATCGAAAATATCCACATAGTTTGCATACACACGTCTCTGTAGGGACACGGAAAGATTTGTTAATTCAATTAGGGTTGTGAAAGCCATGCACAACCAGACGTGTAAAGACATGCCTCAACTCAAAGTTGGATGTT
Organism: Meconema thalassinum; assembly: GCA_946902985.2. Classification (NCBI taxonomy): domain Eukaryota; kingdom Metazoa; phylum Arthropoda; class Insecta; order Orthoptera; family Tettigoniidae; genus Meconema; species Meconema thalassinum. The sequence continues at coordinate 1,825,864,877 of OX336388.2, forward strand.
GCCCACGGCAGGTCGATTATATAATAATAACAATAATAATAGTTATTTGTTTTACGACCCTTTTAACTACTGCTGCTTTTAGATACGCCGGGGTGCCGGAATTTTGGACCGAAGGGGATCTTGAACGTGCCAGTAAATCTACTGACACGGCTCCCTCGCATTTGTGCACCCTCAAATGCCAGCTGACTGCGCCAGGATACGAACCTGCAACCTAGGGCCCAGCAAGCGAGAACGTTACCGCAGAGCCACGCAGCCAGTCCGGTCGATTATGTCTCCAGATCCATAACATTCTTGAGATACTTCTTATCTATCTTTCTTCAATGATGGTAGTAGTTTTTTTCTAGGTTGTGGCGTTTGGTAGAGGTAAATAGTTTCTAAGGTCTTCAACCAAGAAATGATTCTATTATACTCTTTTATAATAACAACGAGTTATAACTATACTCATACATTTAGGAGAAAGTAGGCTATATGTTCTTTACTGAACATCTTGTTTATTTCAAGTAAGGACTGCAACTTTGAATTTTTCAAAAATTTCTACTTTTGCCGCCAAACGCCACCGTCAACGACTACTAGGCCTAGTTCAGAACTTAGCTACTAGACGCCAAAGCAGTCGGTTCTTGGCAACGAACGAAGGAACCTAAGAGCGTTGTTTACATTCCTAACCTATACTGTGCCCAACTCTAGGAATGGGTATTCCAAGTTTCAGACACCTAGATATCAAGGGAAAGGCTGTAGCCGCTTTTGAAAGTTCAGATATTTGAATATCGCGCTACATTGCTTCGAGAAGCATTTAGAAGAATTTTACCGATAGTTGGATGTCAAGTGACGTAGCGAGTAATAGCAGAGGTGGAGGCTATTTATTGATTAAATAGTTAACTATGGAGTAGAGACTTGAGACTGGGATCAGATTACTGGCACGGCCAAATGAAAGAGAACGCAATTAGTATCAAGTAAATCGGACCAGGGATTCAAGAGATATGAGGATTTCTAGATATCAGGCGATGACGCGTGACTCTGACCGTTTTGAATAAAAGCCAGCTGGAGCAGACATGGTTAGCTCATTCTAACACAAGCACTTGGCAAGCAAGTTGCGTCTACGCTGAGCCAAGGCACATGGTTGCCGCATCTACGCAGAAGTTCTTTTCAAATCGTGATAGTCACGAGAAGTGCTGCGCTTCGAGTTGAAACTTAGTAAGTTTCTGGTGAGGAGAATCACTGAGGTGATTGATTTCTACAGACATTGGTGGAAATATTTATATTTCTAAAAGGACATATGCTAGACTTTGTCTAGAAAATAGTATTTTGTCACAGTCCAGTAGTAACTTAATACTTGGATGTTTAAATCCATTTCAAGTCAGTTTTCATTTTTGTAACTAGTTAACCACTTCGATCCGTCAGTACACTAAAGACTAGTCTATAACGATGGCGTTCATTAGTCTACGCAAGGGAAACTGCAGGTTGCTTAGCGCATGGCAGATGGTGATATTAATAAACCATGCCCAGGGAACGATCTTCAGAACAGCCGTTAACTGCTTAGACTGTTAATGTTTTTCTTGTACTGATGAGATTACAGTGAGTTATGTTACAACTGACATACCTAAGAAGAGATCACTTAGATCTGACCCTATTTCAACAAACTGTTATGGCTTTGTTAGAAGCCCATATTAAAATGGAACCACAGTTTATTCAAACGTCGAAAGATACTACCACTATGTCTGACTAGACGAATTGTGGGTCTACAATGGCGGCCGATACAAGGATTATACGTGCTTGTCCGCTAGGGCATGTCTATGGATAAATCTGGTACAGACCAGGTTTACTACGCTTCAAGACCATCAAGAAATGTAAGCCACATTTGAATTATATTATGCCTAGCTAATTGGAACAAACTATTTTTCTGCAGATGACCAACACATTTTTTTCGTCGTATTTAAAGCTTGCAATGATTTACGCAAGACTTATTAGAGTTATTCTGAGCATTTTCAGCACTCAGAACAGTTTAGGATCGATGACCGAGCATTTCGAGCATTTATTTGAATTTTTCATATTTTAAGGAAACCACGGAAAACCCCCGATGTAACTGTAAAAGTTAAATTTATTTTTGTTGAGGAATGGATATTTTTTCCATATTCGAAGGTTCGAACATGTGGATTCTCACATAATGAGATGATAATTAAACATATTTAAAATGATATAACGAATAATAATAATAATAATCCACTAATAATAATAATAATAATTTTCATAATTTTTCTAAATAATTCTTGGATATTATATTTTATAATAATCATATGTATTGAGAAAGAGCCTATGAAGTAGTTTAAACATTTCTAGTTTGGAACAGGAGATTTTCCGAAGGAAAGTGGTTAGGGCAAGCCCGCATTCAACCAACATTTCAGTTCTGGTTGAACAGTTGATATTTGCAATGAACAAAGTATATTTTTCAGATAACACGGAGAGGCATGAAACGGGAAGCAAATGATAATTGTATCAAATAGGATATTTTTGTATAAAATCATGACGTAAATACACTCGAAAGTGAAATGAAGATTTTCATAAGTATGGTTAAATTCACGGGTTGAACTGAATGGTAAAATAAAATAAACTTGTAAGTTTATTAATCTTCCAGTGTTGATAACAAGCAGAGGCTTGATTTATTGTATAAATTTTGGGAAGATAATTTATGTGTGGAGTAGTTGAAATGCCATTCCCAGGTGCGCATGTTAAGTCGCAGGAATGAAGAGGTTTTTTCGAGCATCAATCAAATAGCAGGTTCGATGGCTCAGGTTTATAGTAGGAGTATTGGAGCCACACATTTCGTCGTATGAATGACCCGAAGGTTATTTCTTTGAAACCATCAGTTCTTATTTCAACCTTGTTTACGAATTCCATTTAGACTTGGATTTTGCTAGAACCCGGATTTGTCATGATAGTAGTTTATTCTTCTTCAAAGGAAGACCTTTGCCGTTGTTGTTGTAATATTGTGTTCTTACACAGATAATAGAATGGGCCACTGCCAATTTAAAATAATTCTTTAACCACGAATAATTTGAAGGATATTTTCAGTCCTAGTGCCATGAACTAAATGAATTCATTATAAAACTACAATTCTTATTTCCGCATTCTGTCGAAGAATTGCAAGTTGTAAAAGTTGCTAAAAATGGCCATGAATATAAATATTTTTATAATATTGTTCCCAAGTGGATAATCTAATAGTTGAATGGTTCAACCATTTATTGATCAAGTTGATGATTCAGAAATCATGTATTTTGTTTGGAACTTGAAGTTCATAATCGAGTCACTTCTCGAATGTTTAATGTCAGAAGAACAATTAATTGTTGTTGTGCTTCGCACAGTTCTTCGATGCTATGCTCAAGGTCAAATACTTTTCAGATGTTATTAATATGTGTTAATAATTTGTGTTGCTTCTATGATAATATTTTTCGACGATATATTTGTGAAAACTGGAAAACAAGTGAAAGTTTAAGAATTCTATAAACATTTATTCTACGAGTGTTAATATCATGTAAATAGTCAAACAGTGATCTACGTTATTTCCAGTATAGACAATTAATTTTTAACTGGAATTAAGTATTAATAATTTTGGAACACAGTCCACAGGACTATTAATCGGACTTGTGTTTCCAAAAAGATTGTCAAATGTGTTTGGAAAATTTCTGTATATTGTGTGTAAATAAGAGTGTGGATCGCCACACGTGGATGATGCTGCTTTGAGCATCTTTGCAGTCAGATTTTAACTTTAAATAAACTGAGATAATTTTACCAGATGTGTTACTCCCAATTAAATCTCCTTCTATCCTTATTGTTGCATTGAGCCAAAAATCAGCAAAGCATTTTTTTAATTTGATGTCGTTTTTGCGATTTGTTTTAACCCATCTGGCGCTCCGGGATATTTTGACTCTCGTGCTGACTGATTATTGGTAAAATGCATATGTGGTCGTGCGGACTCCGGTCTAAACGGGCACATAAAATAAGATAGAGAGAGAAATGGCTTCGAACGTGGGTCCCGATTTAGACATGGTCAATCGCATGCCGATTTGAAATTGTGATAATTTTATAGAAATATTTTGGGAGTTGAGAGATGTCTGGTTTGGATGAATAAATTAGTAGGAAACCCAATTAGTGGGGAAAATTAAAAATTTAACTGGTTAGTAATTAGAATGGGTTTGATTATTTTGATAATGGCTTAACCATTAGGGCGTCAAGTAAATTCAGTAGTAAACGTTCGATGACTGGATATACACATTATTAGAATCCAGGTGGAGGATATTTGAGAACTTGCATATTTTTCTTGTGATATTGTGGTAAATGTAATTCGTAAAAGTAGAGAATTTTGTTTTTCCATCACGTCGATATTAGGACAAATCTCATTTTATTATAGTGTTCCAATTAGCTATTCATATTTCTTGTTCTAGTTATAAGCTTGTGTTTGCCACTGTTGTATACCCCTAAGTTTTGAATAATAATCGAAATTATGGAAGAAATGATGAGGATGATGAGGAGTTTGGAGGAGAGTTCAAAAGAGGCTGGACTGCGTGTAGCAGCCATTATGAAAGAAAATACTGAGGCTTTGGAAAAGAAACTTAAAGAAAATTCTGATTAACTTAAAGAAAGTTTAAACGATAAACTTAAAGAAAATTCTGATTCTTTAGAAAGTAAACTTAAAGAAAATTCTGATTCGTTAGAAAATAAACTTAAAGAAAATTTGAATGATAGACTTAGAGAAAATTCTGATTCTTTGGAAAATAAACTTAGAGAAAATTCTGATTCTTTGGAAAATAAACTTAAAGAAAGTTCTGATTCTTTAAAGGGTAATTTGAAAGAAAATTTAAACAGTAAATTTAATTCAATGGAAAGTAAATTTAAAGAGAATTCTGAAATTTTGAAAATGACACTTGAAAGTAAAATGAATAAATTATGCGAAAAAACACATGAGCTCGAAACTTCATTAGCTACTAACGCAAGTTTAATGGACGATAAATTTCGCGATGCCGATCTTCGATCCCAAAGCTTAGCTGATAGGATAGAACATGGTCTTAGGAAAGTTGGTGAAGACATGGTCAACCTGGAAGTCCGAGTGAAGAAGGAGAGTAACGAGATGGGAATTCTAGTTGTTCAACGTTTAACGGAACAATTCAAGGAACTTGTCATGGGAGAAATAAGAGAAGGTGTGATTAGTGAGTTGCAAACTGAAATTAAAACCACAGTTGTCAATGAAATTAAAGACACACTCAAGCTGGAGAACCAAGAGGGAATCAAGGAGATTAGGGAATCTTTGTCATCCCATATTGAAGTAATTGCCAAAGATATCCAAGCAACTCAGAAGGACATATCAGATATGACAGGGTCATTGAAAAGTCATGAGGCTGTTATGAACCAGATATCCAATGATGTTAAAGAAAATTGTAAAGAAACTGAAGCAATTAAGAAGATGGCAGAAGAAAACCAGAAGGAACTTGAGGCTATGAAAACTCAAATCAAGGATGAGAAACAGTCTGATCATCTGTTGAAAATGCCGAATGTAAGGGGAAAGGAACAGATACAGATAAATCTAGGAGGAGCTAGAGACACGGATAGTCAAAGACAGGATGAGGTCAGGACAGTATTTCAATCCAACCCCATAACTGTATTTAAGAATATAGAAGATAAGCCTTCTAAATTTTCAGGGCGAGATTCTGTGACACCCGTGGAATTTTTGAGAGAAGCAGGTGATTACCTGAAAGATTCTAAGATCCCTAAAGAAAGACAGATCCGAGTGATAGGGAAGTTCTTGGAAGGTCCCGCACTTCTTTGGTTTAGAGCATTTAGATCCACTCTAACCACTTTTGAGGAGTTTTCTCGTGGGCTATTGAAGAAGTTTTGGTCCCCAGAAACCCAACAGCAAGTTAGAGCAGAGTTATATTCGAAGAGATTCTCGACGTCACAACCTACTCGATACTCTACGTACTTTTCTGGACAGCTGTCTAAACTCCAACATTTAGATCCGCCGATGCCAGATAACGAGTTGATTACTGCATTGATACGTCAATTTCCAGCAGACGTCCAGAGGACTTTGATCGCAGCTGATATCTATAATATGGAACAATTTGATGAAGTATTACAGAAGCTGGATCATACAAACGCACAATTCTTCCATCAGAAGGGAGTAAAGAACAACAACGCTGTGTATGCTGTTATGGCTGATAGTTATTCTCAGACACCTCGAGAGATTCGAGAGGAGCGAGAAGAGAAAACGCCGAGGGAAGATCCGAATAAGAGAGGATGGAACAAGTACAGTAACAGATACAGTTACAAACCATATGCGAGACCGGATGGTGGAAATCGATACAACACTCGATGGAGAAGACCACGAGATAGTCAAGGAAGGTACCAGGACAGAAGATATTATGGTAGAAACAACTACAACAACAGAGGGAATGTGGATACTCGTCAGTCCAATGAAGAGTTTAACAAGGACACAAGGAAAAATTTGGAAGCAAGACACCAAGATAACTTGCAATTTTTGGAGCAGAGGCCCAATGAACCAGGTCCATCGGGAACACAACAATCCCGAGGGAAAGGTAATGAAAAAAAAAATTCGAATTCACAGTAGAAGATAGAATTTTGAATACTTTCACTTCCAGAATTATTAAATGGCAAGCAGAGGATGATGACTTAATTCAACAGAATGACGAACGAAAAGAAATGGGTACCAGGATTAGAATGCCAATTATATCATGCGAAGTATTTGGTATGCCTGTCGATACTTTGATCGATACTGGGGCTATGCTTTGTCTGGTGAGTGAGAAGCTTTATATTCTGTGGAAGCTCAAAGAGAATTTAGAGGAAATTCCAGTATCAGGAATTAAGATCCAAGGAATAATACCCAATAAAATATCTCTGTGTAAAACACAATTATACTTATGTATTAAGATTGGAGGACATGATTTCCGACATGTATTTGTTGTAATGAAGGACATGGCTTTTGACATGATATTGGGAGCAGATTTCATTCAGAAATATCAAGCAGTGATAGATATGAAGACAGAGACGATCAGATTCAAGAATACCGAAGTGATAAACTTCGAGGGAAAAGAAGAGGAAGACATCGAGGGAGATGCTCAATGGTCTCTGATTTTTCATGAAGCTGAAGGAAGAGAAGTCTACACTGAGAAGGAGTCCCCAGAGCTAGGGAAGATTTTGGAAGAGTATCACGATATTTTTGATATTAAACCTGGTGAAATTGAAGATTTTGAATATTGTGGAAACTGAAAGAATTTCCAGAGATTTTATGATGTTAGATGGTTTAATCTACAAGTTTGCAGATCCCGACCATACGAAGCTGAGAGTAGTGATACCTCCACGATTGCAAAAACCCATTATTTGGATGGCACATAGAATCGCAGGTCATGCTGGAGTAGATAAGACAGTCAACATGATTCAAGAGAAATTTTCGTGGGAGCGAATGCGACAAACTGTCAGAAACACTATTCGAGAATGCGACTTATGCCAAAGGAGTAAACATAATTCTAGATTACTGAGAGAATTACCACGGCCTATTATTCCTTCTAAGCCTTGCGAAATCTTCGCGACTGATTTATATGGTCCTCTCCCAAAGTCTAAAAGAGGTAACCGATATATTCTGGTGACCATGGATGTTTTTAGCAAATACACCATGTTACATCCAATTCAGAAGGCAAACGCAAAGTATTGTGCGAAGAGAATTAGAGACAGCGTGATTCCGGAAGCAGGCAAACCGGAATTCCTTTTATCAGATCGTGGACATCAATTTACATCTTTGGAATTTCGAACCATCATGAATAATCTTGGGATTAGACAATTGTTTTGTTCTATTAGACATCCAGAGAGCAATCCAGCGGAACGCGTGATGGCTGTGATAGCAAAATTTTGCCGCCTCTATTGTCCAAATGAGCATTGGAAATGGATGGATGTTCTTTCTTTAGCATCCGAATCCATCAACTCTACTATTCATGAGAGTACTGGACAGATTCCTATGTTGCTTCATCATGGAATTAAACCAACACGATTATGGGATCGAATCATCTCTATTCCACCTGAGATTGAACCAAGTCGTCAGATGAGGGAAACTCTAGCTTTAGACAAGTTAAGGAGTCAAGCTGAGAAGAGAGAGCGCAGAGTGAGAGGAAAGCGTTTTCGCAGACCCTTGCGCGTAGGAACTCTTGTTTGAGTGAAAAGACCTACACCCTCTGACGTGCAAAATCGAGTGTACTCGAAATTTGCAAGCCTTTACGCTGGACCCTACCGTATTGTAGAAGTAAACAATAATGGAAGCTATGAAGTAGCTAATACACGAACTGGTAACATCGTGGGAACTTATAATGCATCGAATCTGAAGATCTATTATTCAAGAACCAGATGATTTAATGTGTAGATAGGAAAAATAAAAATGTTTCTATTTTTATTTTTTGCTAGGTGTGGGGTGGATGTGCCCAACTCTAGGAATGGGTATTCCAAGTTTCAGACACCTAGATATCAAGGGAAAGGCTGTAGCCGCTTTTGAAAGTTCAGATATTTGAATATCGCGCTACATTGCTTCGAGAAGCATTTAGAAGAATTTTACCGATAGTTGGATGTCAAGTGACGTAGCGAGTAATAGCAGAGGTGGAGGCTATTTATTGATTAAATAGTTAACTATGGAGTAGAGACTTGAGACTGGGATCAGATTACTGGCACGGCCAAATGAAAGAGAACGCAATTAGTATCAAGTAAATCGGACCAGGGATTCAAGAGATATGAGGATTTCTAGATATCAGGCGATGACGCGTGACCCTGACCGTTTTGAATAAAAGCCAGCTGGAGCAGGCATGGTTAGCTCATTCTAACACAAGCACTTGGCAAGCAAGTTGCGTCTACGCTGAGCCAAGGCACATGGTTGCCGCATCTACGCAGAAGTTCTTTTCAAATCGTGATAGTCACGAGAAGTGCTGCGCTTCGAGTTGAAACTTAGTAAGTTTCTGGTGAGGAGAATCACTGAGGTGATTGATTTCTACAGACATTGGTGGAAATATTTATATTTCTAAAAGGACATATGCTAGACTTTGTCTAGAAAATAGTATTTTGTCACAGTCCAGTAGTAACTTAATACTTGGATGTTTAAATCCATTTCAAGTCAGTTTTCATTTTTGTAACTAGTTAACCACTTCGATCCGTCAGTACACTAAAGACTAGTCTATAACGGTGGCGTTCATTAGTCTACGCAAGGGAAACTGCAGGTTGCTTAGCGCATGGCAGATGGTGATATTAATAAACCATGCCCAGGGAACGATCTTCAGAACAGCCGTTAACTGCTTAGACTGTTAATGTTTTTCTTGTACTGATGAGATTACAGTGAGTTATGTTACAACTGACATATCTAAGAAGAGATCACTTAGATCTGACCCTATTTCAACAAACTGTTATGGCTTTGTTAGAAGCCCATATTAAAATGGAACCACAGTTTATTCAAACGTCGAAAGATACTACCACTATGTCTGACTAGACGAATTGTGGGTCTACAATGGCGGCCGATACAAGGATTATACGTGCTTGTCCGCTAGGGCATGTCTATGGATAATTCTGATACAGACCAGGTTTACTACGCTTCAAGACCATCAAGAAATGTAAGCCACATTTGAATTATATTATGCCTAGCTAATTGGAACAAACTATTTTTCTGCAGATGACCAACACATTTTTTTCGTCGTATTTAAACCTTGCAATGATTTACGCAAGACTTATTAGAGTTATTCTGAGCATTTTCAGCACTCAGAACAGTTTAGGATCGATGACCGAGCAATCCGAGCATTTATTTGAATTTTTCATATTTTAAGGAAACCACGGAAAACCCCCGATGTAACTGTAAAAGTTAAATTTATTTTTGTTGAGGAATGGATATTTTTTCCATATTCGAAGGTTCGAACATGTGGATTCTCACATAATGAGATGATAATTAAACATATTTAAAATGATATAACGAATAATAATAATAATAATCCACTAATAATAATAATAATAATTTTCATAATTTTTCTAAATAATTCTTGGATATTATATTTTATAATAATCATATGTATTGAGAGCCTCCGTGGCTTAGGCGGCAGCACGCCGGCCTCTCACCGCTGGGTCCGTGGTTCAAATCCCGGTCACTCCATGTGAGATCTGTGCTGGACAAAACGGAGGCAGACAGGTTTTTCTCCGGGTACTCCGGTTTTCCCTGTCAAAATTTCATTCCAGCAACACTCTCCACTATCATTTCATTTCATCTGTCATTCATTTAATCACTGCCCCAGAGGAGTGCGTCAGGCCTCGGCAGCCGGCACAGTTCATATCCTCGCCGCTAGATGGGGGCTTCATTCATTCCATTCCTGACCCGGTCGGAGACTGGAAGCAGGCTGTGGATTTTCATTTTTTCATATGTATTGAGAAAGAGCCTATGAAGTAGTTTAAACATTTCTAGTTTGGAACAGGAGATTTTCCGAAGGAACGTGGTTAGCGCAAGCCCGCATTCAACCAACATTTCAGTTCTGGTTGAACAGTTGATATTTGCAATGAACAAAGTATATTTTTCAGATAACACGGAGAGGCATGAAACGGGAAGCAAATGATAATTGTATCAAATAGGATATTTTTGTATAAAATCATGACGTAAATACACTCGAAAGTGAAATGAAGATTTTCATAAGTATGGTTAAATTCATGGGTTGAACTGAATGGTAAAATAAAATAAACTTGTAAGTTTATTAATCTTCCAGTGTTGATAACAAGCAGAGGCTTGATTTATTGTATAAATTTTGGGAAGATAATTTATGTGTGGAGTAGTTGAAATGCCATTCCCAGGTGCGCATGTTAAGTCGCAGGAATGAAGAGGTTTTTTCGAGCATCAATCAAATAGCAGGTTCGATGGCTCAGGTTTATAGTAGGAGTATTGGAGCCACACATTTCGTCGTATGAATGACCCGAAGGTTATTTCTTTGAAACCATCAGTTCTTATTTCAACCTTGTTTACGAATTCCATTTAGACTTGGATTTTGCTAGAACCCGGATTTGTCATGATAGTAGGTTATTCTTCTTCAAAGGAAGACCTTTGCCGTTGTTGTTGTAATATTGTGTTCTTACACAGATAATAGAATGGGCCACTGCCAATTTAAAATAATTCTTTAACCACGAATAATTTGAAGGATATTTTCAGTCCTAGTGCCATGAACTAAATGAATTCATTATAAAACTACAATTCTTATTTCCGCATTATGTCGAAGAATTGCAAGTTGTAAAAGTTGCTAAAAATGGCCATGAATATAAATATTTTTATAATATTGTTCCCAAGTGGATAATCTAATAGTTGAATGGTTCAACCATTTATTGATCAAGTTGATGATTCAGAAATCATGTATTTTGTTTGGAACTTGAAGTTCATAATCGAGTCACTTCTCGAATGTTTAATGTCAGAAGAACAATTAATTGTTGTTGTGCTTCGCACAGTTCTTCGATGCTATGCTCAAGGTCAAATACTTTTCAGATGTTATTAATATGTGTTAATAATTTGTGTTGCTTCTATGATAATATTTTTCGACGATATATTTTTGAAAACTGGAAAACAAGTGAAAGTTTAAGAATTCTATAAACATTTATTCTACGAGTGTTAATATCATGTAAATAGTCAAACAGTGATCTACGTTATTTCCAGTATAGACAATTAATTTTTAACTGGAATTAAGTATTAATAATTTTGGAACACAGTCCACAGGACTATTAATCGGACTTGTGTTTCCAAAAAGATTGCCAAATGTGTTTGGAAAATTTCTGTATATTGTGTGTAAATAAGAGTGTGGATCGCCACACGTGGATGATGCTGCTTTGAGCATCTTTGCAGTCAGATATTAACTTTAAATAAACTGAGATAATTTTACCAGATGTGTTACTCCCAATTAAATCTCCTTCTATCCTTATTGTTGCATTGAGCCAAAAATCAGCAAAGCATTTTTTTAATTTGATGTCGTTTTTGCGATTTGCTTTAACCCATCTGGCGCTCCGGGATATTTTGACTCTCGTGCTGACTGATTATTGGTAAAATGCATATGTGGTCGTGCGGACTCCGGTCTAAACGGGCACAATACAATTTAGCTTCACACAGGTGTAATTAGTGAAAGGTTCTTTAATATGCCATAAATCTATGACATTGGACCGCCAGCTTTACTTCCCCTCCGAAGGAAGGCATACTGAGGGATTTTAACGCTCTTAAAAAATCCGACGACTTCGGCCGGGTTTGAACCCGCTATCTTGGGCATAGAAGCTCAGCATGCTACCGACTACGCCACCGAAGCCGCTACTATATAGTCAGCCCAGTAACATACTGTAGGTTTTCATACAAATCAACACAACCAAGTACAAGGGAATGAAGACCAAAGATGATCCAAGCCCCTATTACAAATTAACAACAACTATACATAAATTGTTCTAAATGACATTTTTAATGTTGAAAACAATTTTTAAATTACACTAAGAGCACTCAGACTCCAGGGGGCCACTTTAGCAAAAACGTAAAGTTAAGCTATTTTGACAATTGTGCCAAAAGTTGAAAAGCTAGAAGACCTGCACAAGTGTCAAAATGCGTGTTTTGAAAACTCTTATCATATTTCAAAATAAAATTTTGAGAATTACTTCCAGCTTAAATGATATTTAGAAAAAACATGCCAAAATGTTTGTTTTATGGAATTTGTTTTACATATTTAAATAAAATCAAAGTTTGTTTTTCTTAACCTATTCTTTGATTCTTATCTTCAATTTGTGGGAAGCAGATTTTTGAATTTCTCAAAACGGATGTAGATATTTCGATTTTGATTTGACCATGAATGGGTCAACACTAGCGTTCATAGTGACAAAATTGGAGAACTACTTTTGTCAAAGGATGTGTTCTAACGCTTGGTGGCCATGACGTGTCAGTTTAGTGTGCGTCACCACATCGCCAGCACATAAGAGGCGTTTGTTTGATACCCAAAAATTTCAAAAGTGGAATAATGAAATTAAAAAGCAGAAAGTAGTAAGATTCAGCGACTAACCTGGCACGAGTCGGCAACAATATGAAGGCATTGTAATCACTGAACGATCAGCAACTACAAAAGATTACTTCAAAGAAACGCAAACCTCGCCAACAGAAGACGAAGACAGACTATACTTGCATGGTTTCGTTCAAGCGATACGTGGATACCAAGCGTAGCACCACATCCATTGTCGTATATAGTGCACTAAATATATCAATACGAGCACTAGTGTTGACCCATAAAATTGATGGTCAAATCCAAACCAAAATATCTATTTCCGTTTTGACTGACAAGTCATGAACACCAACAGTTAGACCAAATCCTTCGTCGTATGTCGTTCACGAAATTGATGTAAAGTTTATTATTTCTTTTCTTCTTTGTTGTCCTATAATCTTAATTCGCAAGTCATGATTTCAACATTAAGTTCCCCGTCTGCATTTTTACTTTTTACTGTAGAGCGGGGTTTGTGATTTGGGATTTTTGAAAATTTTACTTTTTATTAGAACTTCACCCACTTATGTACATTACCTAACTGTTCAAATATACTAATTAATAACATTTAAGTAATCTCTACTTAGTATAAAACAAAGTCCCCGATTCTTGGATGTTACGGGTAAACTCCAGAACCACTGGATGGATTTTGATGCGGTTTTCACCATTATGTAAAGGATATCTCGAGGATGATTTCTGTAGAAAATAATTTATTAATGTTCAAAGGAAGCCTAGCAGTAACGATTTCAGTAGAAAAGTCGACAAAAAACTCGCGTCCGAGCGTTTTGAAAGCTTACGCTGGGCAAACCGTTAAAACTGTCTAAATACTATGAGTGTAAGAATTGTTCAGCATGAAAAGTTCTACAAAAAAGTCCCCGAGAGCATATGTTTATCTTCAATACATCGCCCACTAGAAGTGTTTTTACGTTTTAATTTCTTCCAACCATGTCCATTCAACTACTGAGGCGACAGTTTACGAGTTAGCTAAGGGCGAGTCTATCATCCCTGTTACAGCCTAGCTAGCGGGCGAACCTATTGCTCCAGATACAGCCAGCAGCAAACCGTTGAGTCCTGTTTATTAAGACTTCTGATTAGGATGGTTGTGTTTGGAGTTTCCCTGGAAGAGCAACTCGGGTTTTATTCATTTCGCCTGTGAAACACAGTCAAGTTAAGATTGGACGGAAGGAGGATTTGAATTGCATTCCCCTCACCATTCCCTGGAAGTGCAACTCTCATTTCGCCTGTGAAATTTTCGTCCGCAAAATTCACAGTCAATTTAAGACTGGATGGGAGGGGGATTATATTATATTAAATTATACTGATTGGCGTATAATCTCTACTTAGTATAAAACAAAGTCCCCGATTCTTGGATGTCACGGGTAATCTCGAGAACCACTGAATGGATTTTGATGCGGTTTTCACCATTCTGTAAAGGATATATCGAGGAAGGTTTCTGTAGAAGATAATTTATTTATGTCCAAAGGAAGTCAAGCACTAACGATTTCAGTTAAGAGGTCAAAAAAAACTGGCGTCCATGCGCTTTTTAAGCATACGCTGGGCAAACGGTTAAATATATCTGCAGTGAGTGTAAGAATTGCTCAGCATGAAAAGTTCTACAAAAAAGCCCGGGAGAGCATATCTCTATCTTCAATACATCGCCTACTATAAGTGTTTTTACGTTTTCATTTCTTCCAACAATCACAATTCAGTTACTGAGGTGGCAGTTTACGAGCTAGCTAGGGGCGAGTCTATCACCCCAGTTACAGCTTAGCTAGCGGACGAGCTTATTGCCCCAGATACAGCCAGCAGCAAACTGTCGAGTCGTGTTGAGTTAAAAACTTTAGAGAAGAGTGGTTGTGTTTGGAGTTTCCCTGGAAGTGCTACTGAGCTTTTCATCATTTTTCCTGTGAACTTTTCGTTCCGAAAAATTCACAGTCAAGTTAAGATTGTACGGAAGGGGTATTTGTGTTTCATGCACCTCGCCATTCTTAACCCTTTGGCTTTCAAGCTCTCAGCTGATGGATGTGTCAAAACTGACAGCCATATTTACCACACTATGCACACACGTCCTTTAAAATTACATGGAAGGCACACCAATGAAGATATCAACATGAAAGATGGTAAACGTACAGAGTATATTTCGCTTATTATTACTGTAAGTAGGTCATGTCTCTAAACCAAAAGGGTTTAATGTTAAAAAAATAAGAAATGTGAAATCAAAATTACAATTTTCAGATTTATAAAGTTTGGAAGTAATTCTAGAAAATGGTTTTCGTTATTCATGTCAGTAGGAAGGCTATAATATTGTTTACTAGCATAGTAAATATCAAGATTCTATGTGCATTAGATCCAAGGATAAATTAAAATATTAAAAAGATGTAAAACTGAAAAATGTCAGCCATTTTTGCATAAAACACAGATTTCTTATAAATAATATGTAGCACTCATCTATGAAGATATTACTGGATCATCATTATCCTCTACACTTTCCGATTCGGACAGAGTAACATCATCATCAGTTGAATAATTATCAAGATATTCAGTGATATCATCTTCAGCTAAATGAAGTCTTTCCGCAATGTCACACACGGAAAATAACTAGGCCTAATCTAACTGAACTTTATCTAACACTTCACTATCACTATGCACCTAATTACCTAAGAAAACTATTTAATTAATGAACTAACACGTTAAATATTTATATTGCCTACGATATAACTTAATTATATTGCCTACGATATAACTTAATTTTACTATATAATCACGTACGAAAACACAAGAGAAATGAACGGAAGTTTGCCGGCGACCATGATGTAAACAAGATTCGGAACTCCAGTGAGCACATGTTTCAGCCTCTAAGATTATCGATAAATATGGATATCCGGAAGTTTCCGTGGAGTATAACGTGAGATTCAACTATACTCTTCTTATTCCGTGCAAGAATGCTGCTATCTAGCGCGTAAATAATGAACTAATAATAAAAAAGATAGGTAACGACTGATCTTACCCTGTCAATTTTCGCAGGACCCGTGGGTACCGATAGATCGTTACCTTGAAAGCCAAAGGGTTAAAATTACGTCTGACAAGAATTTATTGCACATGTGCATCTCCAAGATAATATAATTAATAGTACAGTCAGTGATTTTAACCCATCATGCCGAGACGTAAAACGGTTGTTCATTGATATTGGAAAAAAGCGCTTATCACGTAATGCTTTCATAACTGTTCCCGGGCGAAGCCGTGTCGGGTTGCTAGTCTATATATATAAAAATCAATTTTACGTGATAGTTTGTCTGTCTGTGGGTATGTATGTCTCCTATGCGTCCCGTTTGTGTTCATATACCATTCGTCCGATAGCGATGAAACTTGGGTGAGATGTTGTGTACACTTACGTGAAGGTTTCAAAATTAGTGAATACATTTCACAGTAGATAGCGCACAAGTAGATTCAACAAATGAGCGACGACACGCAATGCGTTTCAACAAAGTCCCGTATGCATTCATATACCATTCGTCCGATAGCTATGAAACTTGCGTAAAATGTTGTGTACACTGCAGGGAAATTTTCTGGCTTAGTACATCCACTTTACAATAGGCAGCGCACGAGTAGATTCAACAAATGAGCTACGACGCGCGAAGCATTTCAACAAAGTCACGTTTGCGTTCATATACCATTCGTCCGATGGCGATGAAACTAGGCTGAGATTTTGTGTGCACTCCAGGGAAGATTTCTAGCTTAGTAAATCCCTTTAAAAATAGGTAGAGCACGAGTAGAATCAACAAATGGGCAACGGAGCGCGAAGCGTTTCAACAAAGTCCCATATAATTTCATATACCATTCATCCGATAGCGATGAAACTTGGGTGAGATGTTGTGTACACTCCAGGGAAGGTTTCTGGCTTAGTACATACATTTTACAATAGGTATCGCACCAGTAGATTCAACAAATGAGCGATGACACGCGAAGCGTTTCAACAAAGTCCCGTATAAAGTCATATACCAGTCGTCTGATAGTGATAAATGTTTGGTGAATTGTTGTGTACACTCCAGGAAAGGTTTCTGGCTAAGTAAATTCATTTTACAATACGAAGCGCACGTTTATATTCAACAAATGAGTGACTACGCGCGAAGCGTTTCGACAACGTTCCGTATACGTTCACATACCATTCATCCGATTGCGATGAAACTTGGGTGAGATGTTGTGTACACTCCAGGGAAGGTTTCTGGCTGAGTACATCCATATTGCAATATGTAGCGCAAGAGTAGAATCAACAAATGAGCGACGACACGCGAAGCGTTTCAACCAAGTCCCGTATGCATTCATGTACCATTCGTCCGTAGCTATGAAACTTGGGTGAGATGTTGTGTACACGTCATGGAAAATTTCTGGCTTAGTAAATCCACTATACAATATGCAGCGCACAAGTTGATTCAACAAATGAGGGACGACGCGCGAAGCGTTTCAACAAAGTCCCGTATAAGGTCATATACCATTCTGCCGTTAGCGGTGAAACTTGGGTGAAATATGGTGGACACTCCAAGGAAGGTTTCTGGCTTAGTAAATACATTTCACAGTAGGTAGCACACGAGTAGATTCGACAAATGAACGACGACACGCGGAGCGTTTCAATACAGTCCCCTATGTCTTCATATCCCATTAGTCCGATAGCGATGAAACTTGGGTGAGATGGTGTGGACACTTCCGTGACGGTTTCTAACTTAGTAAATACATTTTACAGTAGGTAGCGCACAAGTAGATTCAACAAATGAGTGACGGAGCGCGAATCGTTTAAACAAAATCAGGTATGCGTTCACATACTATTCATCCGATTGCGATGAAACATTGATCAGTTATTGTGTACCCGCCAGGGAAGGGGACTTAGTAAATCCATTTCACAATAAGTAGCGCAAGAGTAGATGCAACAAATGGGTGACGACGCGCGAAGCGTTTCAACAAAATCCCCTATTGCGTTCATATAACATTCTTCGATTGCGATGAAACCTTGATGAGTTATTGTGTACACGCCAGGGAAGGGCTTCGACTTAGTAATACATTTCTCAATAGGTAGCGCACGAGTAGATTCAACAAATGAGTGACAGCGCAAGAATCGTTTAAACAAAACCCCCTATACGTGCATATACCATTCATCCCATTGCGATGAATCATTGATGAGTTATTGTGTACACGCCAGGGAAGGGTTTCAACTTAGTAAATCCATTTCACAATAGGTAGCGTACGAGTAGATTCAACAAATGAGTGACAGCGATGAAACTTTTGAAAGTTGTTGTGCACGCTCCCACGAATGGTTCTAAATTAGAAAATCCATTTTACGATAGCTTAGAGGCAGTTAACATGTTGTGTATCCAAAAGCACTTCAAGAAACAGAATTTCAACGCCAACACTTTCTTTGATTGGCATTGCAACGCATGCCGGGTACAGCTTGTAATATATAAAAATCCAACAAGGCAACCATCCGAAATATTTAAACGTGTTCTATTATCTTCGTATCTATTACAGCAATCAAACTGCAATATTTTATGTTGATAGAGGCAATTAACATAAGTAGGATATATGAAAATAGGCTATTTAATTCTTCACGGAACTACATGTTCATTGCTGCCTTAGTAATCGATATTTAATGTTTTCAGCCGGTCAACACGATTGTACCTAATTGTGATGGGTGGTTCCCTAAACCTGAAAATAAATGTACATGCATTAACAATTACACTTTGGTTGGTTGGTTGGTTGGTTGGTTCATAAGTTTAGGAGCTGCGACAACGCGGTCATGTAGCCCCGTGTACTTTGGGTGTGTGTAGGATCTGTCTGATAACCGGTGTTAATTGTGATGACTGTATTAGTGTGTGTTATCTTTTTTTTAATTTAAGTACTGCAACTTAGAATTTTTCAAATAGTTCCTACTTTTGCCACCAAGCGCCACCGTCAACGACTACTAGGCCAAGTTCAGAACTTAGCTACTAGTCGCCACCGCAGTCGGCTCTTGGCAACGAACGTAGAAACCTAAGAGCGTTGTTTACATTCTTAACCTATCCAATTTAGCTTCACACAGGTGGAAGGTTCTTTACCATGCCATACATCTATGACATGGGACCACCGGCTTTACTTCCCCTCCGAAGGAAGGCATACTGAGGGATTTTTAACGCCCTTAAAAAATCCGACGGCTTCGGCCGGGTTTGAACCTGCTATCTTGGGCATAAAAGCTCAGCAAGCTACCGACTACGCCACCGAAGCCACCACAATTACACTTTGATGACCATTTTCGATCGTCAAGCTATCATCAGATCCTTTATACTTAGTGTATTAAATCTATGTCTATAAGTATGGGTTGTGATATTTGGTGCGTAGTTTGGGGTTGGATTCAGTTCTATGCATTATTTTTTTAGCCTATTTTCAATTTTGAAAAAATAGGCTTATGAGATCACCTTTTGTCCGTGTGTGTGTGCGTGTGTGTGTGTGTGTGTGAGGTGTGTGTGTGTGCCCCCCCCCCCTAATAAATTCTAAACGGATGGAGCGATTTCAATGAAACTCGGTATGTTCATAGTACTATTCCGGGCGACCTCGACCGTACCCTTCAAATTTTGTTACGTCTCACCAATCCAACATGGCGGCTGTGCGAAATATTTCACCAGCATTCAATATCTCCGAAACTATTCCCGATATCACCCTGGAATATTTTACGGTGAGAAAGGGAACTACTAGAAGTTCGCCTATGTGACTTTTGAAAAACTGGTAACTACAAAACCAACATGGCGGCCACGCGAATTCGCGTCTTTTAAATAGACGTTTCTCGCGATTTAACCAATCAAACGCAATAAAACTTGGTACATTATATGTTTATACACATTGTAATGCACCGACATCTAACTTCGTTCAATTGTTTAGATAACCACAAGATGGCGGATGTGCGAAATATTTCACCGGCATTCTATATCTCCGAAACTATTAGCGGTATCACCCTGAAATTTTGTGCGGAGAATAAGGGCACTACTTGAAGTTCATCTATGGGATCTTCAAAAAACAGTTAACTACAAAATGAACATGGCGGCCAAGCGAATTTGAAAATTTTCAATAGACCTTTCTCACGATTTAATGTTCCAAACGCAATTAAATCTCGTACAGGAAATGTTTCTACACATTGTAATGCGCTGGTATCTAATTTAGTTCAATTGTTTACATAACCTCAAGATGGCGACTGTGCGAATTTTAAATTTAAGTTTTTATTTCTTGTGGCAGAATCATGCGATCGAAGTAAAAGTTTGAATAATGAACCTACGCAATAATTTTCCTTTAATGGTACATGACTCTATGGCCTATACATTTAACAATCCAACATGGCGACCTTCCGAAATATTTAGACGGCTCTGAATATCTACGAATCTATTACAGCAATCAAACTGAAATTTTGTATGCAGATAGAGGGAATTAACATAAGTAGGATATATGAAAATAGGCTGTATAGTTCTTCACGGAACTACTTGTTTGTTCTTTTTTGTTTTGTTTTTGTTTTGGTTTAATCAAATTGTCTTGTCTAAATTCATGAGTTTAAGCCTGAGGGATTTGAATCTTTTGGCTTCACGATTTACCTGACTAGCCGTGAACATTATCGTGTTGGAAGATATTTCCAGTGTTGCCTTTGTAATCGAAATGTAATGTTTTTCAGTCGGTCAACAAGATTGTGCCCAATTGTAACGGGTTGCTCTTAATCCTGTAAGGAATTTACATGAGATTAATAAATACACTTGGATGACCAGTTTATATCCTCAAGCGATCATCATCAGATCATTTACACATAGGCAAGACAATTTTGTTCAACAAAAAATGCATAGAACTGTAACTAAACCCAAAATTCGTACCAATATACCATCGCCCATACTTGTAAGCATAGTTTTAATAGCCTAAGTGTAAAGGATCTGATGATGATCGCTTGACAATCGAACTGGACATCCAAGTGTATATTTGATTATGGATTACAATTGGATACAATCGTGTTGACCGACTGAGAAAAATTAAATATCGTTTATTTATTTATTTATTTATAAGAAATGTAACTGCAACGCTGATTTGTATTCACGGATCAGAATTCGGCCTCAAGTTAGTAGCTCTGTCACTCTCAATTAGCCTACAGTCAAGTGAGGCAAATTTAACAGCATGCCACTGGGTCGGCTGAGTTCTAAGTGAATTACAAACTTTTCTAGTAAAATTATTAATTCTCCTGTTTTCCAGAAATTCATAGAAATTAACTTAACCGTGTCATGTTAAGTCTTGTCCAAATTAGGAGCATACTTAGGTGAAAGGTGAGATATTTAAAAGAATGCGAAGTAATTTACTAAAGTTGATGGTTTCGTTGGAATTCTTTTGAAAATTGCGTTTACGTTTGACGAGTTCTTTGCTTTCATCACATCATTAACGTCACTCAACTCATGACAGAGCAGCGCAGGGCCAATAACATAGAGTCCATCAAGTGGCTGCTCTTCAGAGAACAAATGGTAAACTCATGATAGTGTCACTTCAATAAACAAAATAACATCGTCAACAAAACAGTATTGAAGCTTGTCATCCGTGAAAGCAAACAACCTCTGAGCCATCGACAAGTTTACAATTAACATAATTATGTAAATATTTAGCGTAGCTAGGCCTACATTACATGAAATATTACCATCATATTTAGTCATATATGTTCGCATTTGTTTAGATATATTACGAGTAGACAGCAATCTGTTATTTGTAACTCTTCAGTCGGTCAACACGAATTTGGCTAATGACTGGGTGGGGTAGAATGTATATACTAAATATGAAAATAACACTCCTGAAAAAAATACATGTATTAGTTTATGATTTTTTTAAATTACGCGTTTCGACTTTCAAGCAGTCATAAACAGATCTTGATCTCTGTGTTGAGGTTTAAATTCATACAGAAATATAATATCTAAGTACAACAAATTGTAGTGCGTTTAATTGGTGTTTATGTTCGACCCTCACTATTATGTGTCAGAAAACTGTATCATAATGATGGTCATTATAACACTCTTTTTCATTATGATTCAGTTTCTCCAGCCAATCAGAGCTCGTTCATTGACCAATTAGGTAACGATACCTTCACGCGTGCGCTCAAAATCCAACATGTCGGACATAAACACAACATCGAACTATAATAAATTACCGACATGGAATACGCACCGTCCATATGTTCGCGTAAATAAACTGGCGAATATGAGACAACAAATAGCACTGTACCTTAATATAATTTCTACACAGCGCATTGTCTTGAAACAACTCCGGTGACAATATTACTGAGGGGCGGCAGATGTAAACATATGGCCTGCGTATGGCATTGCAAGCACACAGAGCGCATGCGTCGGTCGACCAGAGATCTTTAAAGACAGAGATATAACACCCAACGCTCGCTCTGCGATCACAAAATTCAAGAAGCTGACTCTCAACAGATATTTATGAATATTTATGTTAAAACATATAATAAAGTTATAATTATCGTCGAACATAAACAGTCGTATGCAACTCGCCTATAATGGTAATTAAGACACTCGTATGGAAATTATAAAACTCGAATACGCTCGTTTTATAAAAAAGACTCGTGTCTTAATTATAGCCATTATAGGCTCGTTGCATAATGTACTATTATAATACGATTCGCAATTTTAATCGCGTTATAAAGTTAGTTTGTTTTGTTTTAAGGGTTTGTAAATTACGTATTATGCATGTGTGCACAATATAATAAGTAAAGGAAATCAAAATTAGAGCATGCAATTTGATTTCTATAAGTAGGCCTAAATGGTTACTTAGCCTATCTGAGTGGAGCTGTTACCCTGTCACCTGTGTTCTCCCTACAACACAGAAAGAATGGCTTCAAAACTTTACTCCTTGGTGCTACAGCCCTTGTAGGGCCTTGGTCTCCCGGACAATCTCCACCCATTCTTTCCTGTTGGCTACTTTGTTTCTCCATCTTCTGACTACCATCTTCCTCAGATCATCCTCCACATTATCCAGCCATCTTGTCCTAGGGATTCCCCTCACTCGACGTCCTCCTGGCTTCCCATCGAAGACCTTCCTTACCATCCTGTTCTTTGTCATTCTTTCCACATGTCTCAACCAACGCAGTTTACTACTCTTTATTTCCACTACTATATCCGGCTTACCATGCAACTCCCTTATCTCCATATTATTACTGATTCGACAGAAGTTACCCTCTTTTACTGGTCCATATACTTTTCTGGGTATCTTCCTTTCCCATTTCCTTAACATGGCCCAAGACTCCGAACCATACATCACCACGGGTCTCTCAACCGTACGATATAGAGTCAACTTCAGCTTTCTACTAAGGCAACTTGCTTTAAAAACTTTCCTTCTACTTCCAGCTGCTATCATTGCATGTATTTCTTCTCTCATATCATTGTTTTCAGCTATCATTGACCCTAAATATTTAATAATTATATAGCGTTCATATTCTTTCTCATTCAGTTCCTCATTTTTCTCTAATTCATTATAGGCCTACTTTCTCCTAGATGTTAGCATCTACTTTCTTTTCGACTGATTAATCGTCAGTCCAATCTCTGTCCCGTATTCCAATAATTTCCCCAGCTTCTCTTCTAAATCCTGTTTCCTTCTAGATAATAAATCAATATCATCTGCATAAGCAAGCTCTTGCGTCACTCGGTTAAACAATGTTCCTCTTGTGTTGCCCTCTTACATTACTTTACATTACAGACAGTAATCATTACAGATTCACTCTACTTGATACACTCTACGATCTGAAGAACAATGGTGGATCTAAAAATACACTACCTGTCACAGAAAATTGATCACTATAAATACCCCAGAATGTTAAATTATTTTTGCTGATAAACACAGATCTAAAGCCAGTTGGTTTCAAAATGGTATTTATGAGAAACAAATTACAATTTCCGTACTTCCTTAAAAATCACATTTTCACAATTTGAGGAAACAAAATTTTCATTAGACGTAAACACTTCGTTTTTGCAATAACTGTACAGTTAGTCCATGCTCGACTCCTGGAGAATACTCTTCCTTTTCACACTACTGGGCATAAAACTTTTTAAAAATAATAGGTTATATCTCCAAATGTGTTAGGTAATACGTCAGAGTTGAGTTGAGTTTAATATTTTCGTGAAGTATAACTTAAACATTTACCATTTACAATGTTCCTCCTGTGTTATACAAAATACAGGGTTATATTTATATATCAGCACCTTCGTGCGTTGCGATTTTCCCTCGGCTGTTGCCCGTGCATCGGCCAACCGCGCCTGATGTAATTCCCCTTATTACCTGATTCAGTCACCACGCAGGCATTCCACTATCACACTCAGTGTGATCGCTTAAGAGGGTTGGACAGTTAACTTTAAAGCAGCACATTTCTTTTTAAGTTTCTTTAAATACGATTCAGCACACCGTGTTTGCGTGGAATGTTGGAAAACGTCACACACGTAATCAGAATCATTTCAGTGGCCGAACTTAATCGTGTTAATCGAAATGTGTTTTCTCGAAACAATGCCTGATCAGCTGCGGAGGACACCATTTCCAGCACCTCTTAATCATAAGGTAAGGTTTGAACATTATTAACAACGTATGAGAGATAATGCTTGAATAGTTAGTTTAACAAGGGGAGTTATAGCAGCGGTGCGGTCGGCCGATGCATGGGCGACGACCGAGTGGAAAACCCCCGCGCGACGGTGCTGATATATAAATATAATCCTGTATTTTCCGTATTGACTTATAGATTCCCCTTATACTAATACACCTATCAATACATTCATGAAACATTGCATTAAAGTACATGTTTCGACCCTTCGATGGTGTCTTCTTCAGTTTATATCTAAGGTGAAATATATTCTAATTAAAACTTAAGAGTAAAAATAGTACATTATGCAACGAGCCTATAATGGCAATAATTAAGACACGAGTATGTTTATAAAACGAGCGTATGCGAGTTTTATAATTTCCATACGAGTGTCTTAATTACCATTATAGGCGAGTTGCATACGACTGTTTATGTTCGACTATAATAATTATTATAACTATTTTATGTTTGAACATAAATATTTATAAATATCTGTCGAGATGTCGCCAGTTTTATGTACTGAACAGAGCGCATGAGACGCAGAGAATGCCTTGTATTTGACCATGGCCTCCTCGATTACCCTACTATGACACTAGGCCACGCAGTGAAATTTAAATTAGAAGGCCGTGGAACTCAGTGCAGGTGCGATGATACCCTTATCTAATTGGTCTAACAACTGTTTCTTGAGCTCTGATTGGTGGGAGAAACTGTTTCATAATGAAAAATAGTGTTTTAATGAGCCTCATTATAGTACAGTTTTCTGACATATAATAGTCAGGGTCGAACATAAAAAATATTATTACAGCTATAATTAGGATTAACTATTAAGCCTCCGTGGCTTAGGTGGCAGCACGCCGGCCTCTCACCGCTGGGTCCGTGGTTCAAATCCCGGTCACTCCATCTGAGATCTGTGCTGGACAAAACGGAGGTAGACAGGTTTTTCTCCGGGTACTCCGGTTTTCCCTGTCAAAATTTCATTCCAGCAACACTCTCCACTATCATTTCATTTCATCTGTCATTCATTTAATCATTGCCCCAGAGGAGTGCGTCAGGCCTCGGCAGCCGGCACAGTTCATATCCTCGCCGCTAGATGGGGGCTTCATTCATTCCATTCCTGACCCAGTCAGAGACTGGAAGCAGGCTGTGGATTTTCATTTCAATTAGGATTAACTAAACAGCAAATAAACAAATGGATCTTAAAAAACATTAAATTTAAAAAATGAATTGAAACCTTATTATTCTAAATAGCCTATTGTTAAAATTGTTAAAGGGTAACGGCCTACAAAGCTGGAAATCACGGGTTCTAGTCCCCAATAGGTAAGATATTTTGATCTTCTTCCTTAGGTCTAAATGTTTTGTAATTTATGAAAGCCTATATTTATCATCTAGCACTGAAACCCTCGTGGACAATGTTGCGTTGTTAGGGGAGCTCTCGCCTCGAGACTGATAGCAGGGGTTAGCTTCGTTATAACTTGACTGTTTGGCCAGCACACGTGTATTTCACAATTTGCATCCAGTACATTGATCTGTATATACTCAGGTGCTGAAAAGAAAACCACTTTGGGTGATGGCGAGAGTCATGAGCTCGTCGTATCAAAGCCAGTACGTGAGCGAGGATAGAAAATTATTGCAGATTGCGCAAATGTCTTACTTTCCTCGACAGATTTTCGCATTCACCTGGTATGAATTCATTGTTTTTAAATCGCTTATTCTCAAAGCTGGGCTTTGTCCACGAACTCTGCGAGGGATCATTCCTCTACCTCCACAAGGACTGTCTCTGGGAGCTGGACACTCATATATTAAGTACGGTAGATAAAACTGCGGATGGTGAAAGGTGACCACTGACTTAGGTCTAATTAAGGTAGGGTCAGGGAAGGGATTTTAGAAGGACGTTGGCATTGGACATGTTGAAAGGAACCGTCCTGGCATTCGCCTGGGGGTGAAAATGGGAATCCAGGTAACACCATTTTCAGGACGGAGCGAATAGTATGAAAATTCGTATGAGACACTGATAAAATAAAACTAGACTACAAATCATTTAACAATACAAATAGCTGAGTGGTTAACATGACTTTCTCTGGCTATGTTTTTTTTTTCGTGTGGCCTCCTATCGACGCCCGTGGACGACCTGCGCGCCGGGATGAGAAATGGAATGGATGAAGATGAATTAAACTGGGCAAGGATGTAGAAGGAAGCGGCCGTGGCCTGTCAGAAGGTACCGTCCTAGCATTTTCCTTGTGTTAAAAATGCGAGACCACGGAAAACCATTTCAAGGACGGCCAATGGTGGGGATCGAACCCACGTGTCTACCGAGTCAGTAGAGAGCTTGGCCCCATGACCTAGCGCTGCGCTTTAGCGTAGCAACCACTGTCGATTGTGGACATGGTGAGAGAGGGGTTTGATGACTCACTTGCTGATCTGAGAATATAGCGAGGGGAAATATCGTGACGTGGATGTCACAACTTAGTTCTAAAGCATGTATCTCAATGAAGCTTATGACATGATATTGATAAATGATAATGTACCAATCTGAAAACAACAATTACCTCATACCAATTATGGAGTGAGGAAATTTAATTGTGAAAATTTCCATATAATAACGATAATATTTATGGTAGAATGAAGCCATCAATTCTATCTGGCGTAGCTGGACATATCCTGCTCCAACCCTCAAGCAGTGCTGGGAATCGAACCCAAGATCACAGTATCCGGAGTCTCAATAAGTACCTTGAGACCACATAATGAAGCCGCTAGCATACTTTTATATGGGGGTTGTATGGGGGATCATCAAAATTATTCAATTCTTCATAATGTGATTGAGTCTTCTCTTTTGACTAGTTTGATGCAGATCTCCACTCCTCCTTGTCCTGAACTAATCGTTTCATCTCTAAATAGCTACCACATTTTACATATGTTTACCATATTCTAACATTAGCCTACTCGCACAGTTCTTGACCTCGACTTTTCCTACCATAACTCCGTATGTCATTTCTGTCTGCCTTGGTATGTTCCCAGGTCTTCTCTCGCCAGAAATACGTCACATTACCCACTTGTCCTAATACCTCGTGATTTGTTATTCCATCTATCCATTTGTTCTTCATCACTTTCCTATAACACCGCATGTTAAATGTTAAATGCTTCCAATCTCACATTTTCTGCTTCATCGACAATTCTAATCAACTTCCATCGAGAGCCATGCTCCAGGAAAAGGCTTTCTAATACCTAAATCTATATTATTTGACTTCAACAGCTTTCTTTTATCTAGAATAATTAATAATGTAATTGGTTTTACGTCCCTTTTAACTACTGCGGCTTATAGGGACGCAGGGGTGGCGGAATTTCACCTAGAAGGGATCTTTAACGTGCCAGTAAATCTACTGACACGGCTCCCTCGTATTTGCGCACCCTCAAATGCTAACTGACTGCGCCAGGATTGGATCCAGCAACCCTTTTCTGTAGAATTTCGTTCCCTGGATAATGCGGTAATTTATTTCAGCGAAGTTTTCCTCGAACCCATGACCATGAAGAATAAATATTCTTGAATTTTCTTTGTATTTCACGGTAATCTTTGTTTTACTTCAAGAAGTTGCTTGCGAGTTATTTGATACATTAAACAAATGATGAAGCGTGTAGTAGCTTAATCATTTTTCTGTGTACTTGCATGTAAACACAGTTTGTCTCTTCATTTCGTTAACTGCCGTTCTGTGACAAGGAAGTTAATTTGATCTGTTTCCCTAATTTAGCAGTTAAGTTTCACTGAATCATCTGAGAGAGCAATTACTACGTCCTCATTATAAAATACTTTCTAATGAAGCCAGGATCCTTCCTCTCTACTTTCTTATTCTCAGATCGGACTTGAGGTAAAAGAAAAATGAAGACATCCTTCTAGCGTTGCTGGAGTAACTACCAAACGGAGACGATATGAAACAAGTCACGGGAACAACAGCATGCATTTTATAACGAGCAGTAGTCCGGACATCGCAAGTTCGAATCCCAATGCTGACCATGGCTATCTTGAGAGTCGTTTTTCACCGGTATTTTTTTCATACTCACGCCATACAAATGCCTGGATAGTAGTCTACCTTATTTCAAGTCCCGGGGCGCCACCCTATTTCTGTCACTAATACAGCCGCACACACTAATACAGTCAACACATAAATACACGTCCACCTCGTTGCGTAGTGACTAGCATTCTTGGCTGTCATGCCGGGGGCCCGGGTTCGATTCCTGGCTCTGCCAAGACATTTAATTCTCGTCTGAGAGCTGAAACGGAGCACACTCAGTCTAGTGAGGTAAAACTGAGACGAGGTGGGTTCGATTCCTAACTCAGCCATCCTGGAAGTGGGTGTCCGTGGTTTCCCACTTCTACTCCAGGCAAATGCCGGGATCGTGCTTAACTTAAGGCCACGGCCGCTTCCTACCCAAATCCTACCTCTATGACAAATAGGTTGGTTGTTTCCTTAGTGTATGGGCTGCGACAACGTGGTCATGTGGTCCAATGTACTTTGGGTGTGTGTAGAATTTGTCTGATAACCGGTACTAATAGTGATGGCTGTATTAGTGTGTGTTAACTGTGATTCAGGTAGAAGGACTGCAGACGATTAATTTTTTGAAGTATTTCCCGCTTTTCCCACCAAATGCTACCATCCACGACACCTAGCTGCGGACGTGGCTACTAAATGACATAGCAGTCAGCATCCGGTGGCTGGAACTAATAGAGCGTTATCAAACTAACCTACAAATTTTTGCTTTCACGAGTGTAGTTAGTGGAAGGTTCTTTTTCATGCCATAAATCTATGACATGGGACCGCCGACTTTACTTCCCCCCGGAAGGAAGGAATACACTAAGATATCACAATGACACAGGTTATCAGAGAAATTCTACACTCACCCAAGTATATTGGGCATCATTACCACGATGTCGCAAGTCCCCTAAATAATCAACAACAACAACAACACATAAATACAGGCTAACAGACAAATTCACACACGCCCAACTACATGGGGCTGATGACCAAGATGTCCCAAACCACTAAAATGAATTAACAATTCAAATGCAAAAGGTGCCATTCTTCAGAATGAATCATTGAAACATGTGTATTTAATCCCTAAAACAGTTAATACAACAATTAAATTGTAGTTTAATAAGACCATCTCTTGGTAATATGATTAGCATTCTTGGCTGAGCAAGTGGGGAGCTCACAGAGTTTGCTAGTGTTCGCAGTCCCAATACGAGCAAGTCGCTTGCTCGCTAGCTGAGTAGCTGTATCAGTTAAGAGGCGGCTGGAGTTGGAACGGCCGGCCGCAAGTTCAGCAAGCGTTGTAACATGGTTCAAAAGTTTGTAAAACGTTTTATAAAGAAACGGGACAAGGCAAAATTATCTTGTTTCTATAGTGTACTGTAGTAGTTTATGCACATTTTATCAGTGTAAAAGCATATATAAAACGAATGCAGATAGTTATAAAATGTTTAGTCAAAATTACGATTCTTAATATGAAATAGAGCTCTGAACTGCGATTTTCCTAACCTCTTCTTTGCCTTAAGATGGTGTTGAAAACAGAAACAAACTACCCTGAATGAAAGCTTATAATTATCTCAGCCTGATACTAAAACATATTTTATTGGGAGTTCTTTACAATTATATTCAATCGTTATTTTAACAAAGCTAAGCATATTGACTTATTGCTGGTAATTCAGCCGTCATCCGTCAAATCGTGCAGCGTAACAATGTCCTCTCCTTGAAGCAGCCTCTCCCCCACGCTGCCTGTCACATGACAGTGATAGAAGTTGGGAGGAAATAGAAGGGCTAAGGACAGTCGAGACCAGTTTACCGTGGTTTCTCACTTCTACTTGAGACAAATGCTGGGATGGGGCCCTACTCATGGACGGTCACGACCACCTCCTACCCAGTTCCAACCCCTGCTGCAAACTCAAGTGGACTACTTATACAATCATCACAACGTGTATCGTTGTTATCAGGAAGAATGACCATGATGTCAATTCCCTTGCATAAAGCAACAACGCACTTCTTAATATACAACATCGTTTAACCTATTGGTGTATATTGACATGTACCTACTGAAGATGTTAACAACACTTCGATCTGTGCAGAAAGTCATAAATTACAGCATGAGATGTAGGTCATTATAACAGTCGTATTAGGAAGAGTCAGGGAGAGAATTTGGGAAGGACGTCAGCCGCGGACCTGTTGAAAGGAACCGACGGAACCGTCCTGGCATTCGCCTGATGGTGACAAACGGAAACCATGATAACCATTTTTGGACAAGCCGATGTGGGATTCGAACCCACACTCTCATGGTGCCAGCGAGGCACAAGGTAGCGCATTAGCACTGGGATGGTTCCTTACTTAGGCCACGGCCACCTCCTCCCCAATCCTATCCCCAATTTATAAATACACACACTAGTGCAGTCATCACAGCAACACAGGTTATCACACAAATTCCGTACACACACACATACACATCCCATAAACATGAAATTATATGACCACAATGTCGCAGCCCCTAAGATAAGCAACAACAACATTAACAACGTAAGAACAATATAGGCTATGATCTGAAAGGTAAACGTATGAGACTGTCTTTCCTGGCGCACTGTTTCTTGTTTTAAAGCAACACTTGGCCTAACTCATTGTTTCCAAAGCCACTTTAGGGATTGTTTAGGAGAAGAAAAGAACCTCTCATTCACATGAAAAGAAAATCCACAGCCTGCTTCCAGTCTCCGACCGGGTCAGGAATGGAATGAATGAAGCCCCCATCTAGCGGCGAGGATATGACGTGTGCCGGCTGCCGAAGCCTGTCGCACTCCTCTGGGGCAATGATTAAATGAATGACAGATGAAATGAAATGATAGTGGAGAGTGTTGCTGGAATGAAATTGTGACAGGGAAAACCGGAGTACCCGGAGAAAAACCTGTCTGCCTTCGTTTTGTCCAGCACAGATCTCACATGGAGTGACCGGGATTTGAACCACGGACCCAGCGGTGAGAGGCCGGCATGCTGCCGCCTAAGCCACGGAGGCTCTGTTCTCATTCACATAAATAAATTAAAATATTAAACAAGTAGTTCCTTGAGGAACTAAATAGCCTATTTTCATATAATTATCCTAATTATGTTAATTGCCTCTATCAACTACAAAATTTCAGTTTGATTTCTGTAATATATTCTTAGATATTGAGAACCGTCTATATATTTCGGATGGTCGCCATATTGGATTTATATATACGTAGACCATAGAGTTATATACAGTTAGATGAAGATTATTGCGTAGGTTTATTATTCAAACTTATATCGCATGATTAGGACACAAGAAATAACAAGATGTTCAGTAAAGAACATATAGCCTACTTTCTCCCAAATGCATGGGTATTGTTATAACTCTTTGTCCTTTTCAAGGAGTATGATTGAATGTTGGTTGTAGTAGCTTGTTGAAATACAACGTGCTATAGGGATATTAAACATGAATATGAGGTGCCCTTTGCTAGTGCTACCTCTGTACCAAATTTCTTTCAATTCGGTTCCACAGTGTTTGAATTGATGGGGGGAATCGATTTGCACACATACTTGGCCACCATCTGCAAACTATTGGGCTGATGTTCTTGCAGCTTGGTCCGAATATGTTTCCCACATAAAGATATGGTGTTGCAACATTTGGTAGAGACTAGATTATTAGGTTGGTCGTAATTACATTTTAGCTTTTAACATTTGGGTGGCCGCGATTACGCTTCCTTCAAGATGGCGGTGATATAAAACATGACACTGAGGTGCCCTTTCCTAGTGCTACCTCTGTACCAAATTTCGTTCCATTCGGTTTCACCGTGTTCGAATTGATAAGGGGAATCGATTTTCACACAAAGATGGCCGCCATCCGCAAAATATTAGGCTGATGACCTATTAGTTTGATCAAAGGATGCTCCCTCCATAAAGGTATGTTGTTGCTAAATTTGCTAGAGATCGGATGATTAGGCAAATCGAATCTGATTTAAGCTTTGAACATTTGTGTGGCCGCCATTACGTTTCCGTCAAGATGGCGGCGATATAAAACATGACACTGAGGTGCCCTTTGCTAGTGCTACCTCTGTAGCAAATTTCGTTCATTCGGTTCCACCGTGTTCGAATTAAGAGGGGGAATCAATTTTGACATAAAGATGGCCGCCATCCGCAAACTATTAGGCTAATGGACTATTAGATCGGTCAAAGGATGCTCCCTCCATAAAGGTATGTTGTTGCAAAGTTTGGTAGAGATCGCATGGTTATGTTAGTCGTAATTTGATTTAAGCTTTAAACATTTGTGTGGCCGCCATTACGTTTCTGTCAATATGGCGGTGATATAAATCATGACACTGAGATGTCCTTTGCTAGTGCTATCTCTGTACCAAATTTCGTTCCATTCGGTTTCACCGTGTTTGAATTAATAGGGGGAATCGATTTTGACACAAAGATGGCCGCCATCCGCAAACTATTAGGCGAATGACCTATTAGATTGGTCAAAGGATGCTCCCTCCATAAAGGTATGTAGTTGCAAAATTTGGTAGAGATCGGATGATTAGGTTAATCATAATTTGATTTAAGCTTTGAACATTCGTGTGGCCACCATTACGTTTCAGTCAAGATGGCGGCGATATAAAACATGACACTGAGGTGCCCTTTGCTAGTGCTACCTCTGTACCAAATTTCGTTCCATTCGGTTCCACCGTGTTCGAATTAATAGGGGGAATCAATTTTGACATAAAGATGGCCGCCACCCGCAAACTATTAGGCTAAGAACCTATTAGATTGGTCAATGGATGCTCCCTCCATAAAGGAATGCTGTTGCAAAGTTTGGTAGAGATCGGATGGTTATGTTAATCGTAATTTGATTTAAGCTTTGAACATTTGTGTGGCCGCCATTAGGTTTCCGTCAAGATTGCGGCGATATAAAACATGACACTGAGGTGCCTTTTGTTAGTACTACCTCTGTACCAAATTTCGTTCCACTCGGTTACACCGTGTTCGAATTAATAGGGGAAATCGATTTTCACACAAAGATGGCCGCCATCCGCAAACTATTACGCTGATGGCCTATTGGTTTGGTCAAAGGATGCTCCCCCCATAAGGGTATGTTGTTGAAAAATTTGGTAGAGATCGGATGATTAGGTTAGTCGTAATTTGATTTAAGCTTTGAACATTTGTGTGGCCGCCATTACGTTTCCGTCAAGATGGCGGCGATATAAAACATGACACTGAGGTGCCCTTTGCTAGTGCTACCTTTGTACCAAATTTCGTTCAATTCGCATTCACCGTGTTCGAATTGATAGGGGGGGACAGACATTCAGAGTACACACACTCACACACACACAGACACACACACACACACACAGACTCACACACACACATACACACACACACACAAAGACTCACACACACATACACACACACAGACAGACACACTTTTTTCGCCCTGTGTTGATCTCATAAGTCTACTTTCATTTTTTGCAAAAATCGAAAGTAGGCTAAAAACGAGATATTAAAATTTCGCACAGCCGCCGTCTTCAGGTTATGAAAACAATTGAAATAAATTAAATTTCAGTGGATTAAAATTTGTATAAGTATTTAGCGTGCCAAATTTCACTGCGCTCGGATGGATAAATTGCGAGAAAAGTCTATTTAAATGTTTCAAATCCGCTTGGCCGCCATGTTCGTTTTGTAGTTAACTGGTTTTAGGTAGATTTCATTAGAATGCTAACTATTGCAATGGGTACCATGTTTCGACTTCCGGAAAATTTTGACATATCTTCGCGTTTCACATCCCCTAGATCCCAAAACCACCGTCAGTTCAAAAGTTTATATATAATTTACGTATATATATGACTTTCTTGTGGACACGATAACTACCGCAATTTTTCACCAATCGCTTTGAAATTTTTACATAATATGTATCCCTATAAAATGTCGGTCGAGTTCGTCAATGGGCACAATCGGTCGACGGGGGTGAAAATGGGGGTCTTTTTTCGAAAAAGTGAAATATCGCTATAACACTGTGGTGTTTGAAGCCATATTTTCAGTGTTGCCTTAGTAAACAAGAGTTTAGTGCTTTTCAGTCGGTCAACACGAATGTACCCAAAAGAGATGGGTTATGCCCTAAACCTGAAATAAATTACATTAGATTATTATTAATTTGAACATTTGTGTGGCCGCCATTACGTTTCCGTCAAGATGGCGGCGATATAAAACATGACACTGAGGTGTCCTTTGCTAGTGCTACCTTTGTACCAAATTTCGTTCAATTCGCATTCACCGTGTTCGAATTGATAGGGGGGACAGACATTCAGAGTCTGTAATCTCATGTAATTTATTTCAGGATTAGGGCATAACCCATCTCTTTTGGGTACATTCGTGTTGACCGACTGGTCGCTATAACACTCTTAATATTTGAAATATCGAATCCATTCAAAGTTCATACTATGTGTCGGATAAGGCCCAAAAATTTATGTTTGAAAAGTTTTTTGATAGAACCAACCATTGACCAAAGGGGTGAGAAAAAGTGGGTTTTTCGGGAAACATTAATCATATCTATCTTAATAGGCACAATATCAAAACCGTACACAATGGACAATATTCCCCTAATAATTACCTAAAACGTTTGTCTGAAAGAATTTTTGATATGACCCACCATTACGCCAAGGGATGACAACACTACTAAATTGATGAGGGATGAGCCATCAGACGTTGCCATGACAACGCACTTGCACGAGATCACATTCAGTTTTCCATCTGACTAAGTGTGAAGCGGCTTCGGTGACGTAACTGGTAGCATGCTGAACTTCTATGCCCAAGGTCGCGGGTTCAAAGCCGGCCGAAGTCGTCGGATTTTCTAAGAGCGCTAAAAATCCCTCAGTATGCTTTCCTTTGGAGGGGAAGTTACAACGTTCGTTGTGAGTTGCTGGTTACGAAGGCATCTAGTAGCCAAGTTCACAGCTAGGTGTCGTTGACGGTAGTATTTGGTGGCAACATTAGGAACTACTGCTTGAAATTGACCGTCCTTACCTGAATTACAGAATAATACAGCCATCACAATTCACACCGTTTATCAGGCAGATTCTACACTCACCCAAAGTACACGGGGTTACATGACCACGTTGTCGCAGCCCCGAAACTGAGGAACCAACCAAAATCTCTGCGGGAGATAAAATTTTTGCGTGAAGAAGTAACAGACCGTTAGATAGTTTCACATCAGTGTCGAAACCTTGCATCAGGACAGTGTGACCACGAGTATAAAAATGGACCCCAAATGACAAGAAGTTTACCGTCCCCATAAGACAATAAAATGTTTAAAATATGCATAAAATGATGAAAAACAAAGTTAATTATGCTCCAATTATAAAATACTCTCTCGCAAGGAATGAGGTCTGATCTTTCTACGAAAACCTGCATATTCTGCCTATTTTCGCTTATCCCTAAGTTTGCCCGGTGAAATCTACCTCCGCCTTCCGGCGTGCAGAAAGGACTTTTTTGAAAATCAAATACGTGAACTTCTATTGGTATCCTTTATCACCGTAAAAAAATTCAGGGTTATATCAGTAATAGTTTCAGAGATATGGAATGCCGGTTTAATATTTCGCACAGCCGCCATGTGGATTGGTGAGACGTAATAAAATTTGTAGGACACGGTCGGGGTCGAACAAAATAGTACTATGTCCTTACAGAGTTTCATTGAAATCGCTTCGGCCGTTTTTATTTTATTAGGGAAACACACACATATACAGACTTTTTTTTATATATAAATGAAAATAAGCAAAAAATTTAACATAGCCTTATATTTCCTTTCACTCTTCAAATGCATTTGCTTTCATATGAATTTTATGAGTGTGATATAACTTAGTAAGTAAACGGTATTATGTTGAAGATTTTCCACATTAACCACATTTTTCTGTGTACACGTAATCATCGCGTGCTGATCGAAACATGTCATCCATGTAAGTACCCCCTCCCCCTCCTTTCATTTTAACATAAAAGCGTGTTATTTTGTGATAAGTATCTCATATAATACGAGGCGGAAAGAAACGCACAATATTCTTTTTCCCAAACAGTTGAATAGCTAACAAAACCAAACTAATCACAAATTAACTTACATCTTTGACCGACTTTTTTACATAGTCACCAACTTTCTCAACACATTTCTGCCATCGTGTAACAGTTACAATATTCCCTGTTCGTAGAAGTCCGTTTGGTTGGAGTATAGCAATCTGCGGACTGCTGATTTCACTTCCACATCTGTCGCAAAGTGTTGGCCGGCCAGGAGTTACTTCATGGGACCAAAAGTCTGTTGGTGCCAGGTTCGGACTGTATGTTAGGTGCTGGAGCACCTCGCACCCAAATTGGGCGATTTTCTCACGAACAGGAGCAGCAAAATCGAGCAGGCATTGTCATGAAGA
This sequence comes from Meconema thalassinum, assembly GCA_946902985.2. Taxonomy (NCBI): domain Eukaryota; kingdom Metazoa; phylum Arthropoda; class Insecta; order Orthoptera; family Tettigoniidae; genus Meconema; species Meconema thalassinum. Next base: position 1,825,901,970 of record OX336388.2, read on the forward strand.
AGTTTGACACTGTCAGCATTAATGTTGTGGCATTTGCCACGAAAGGCACAACGCAACTTAACCAAAGTTTTAATGTAGGCTGTAGCATTGACAGTGGTCTCGTGTTCAGCAAAGTTCACCAATAACACACCACACATGTTCCAGAACACTGTCACAAGCACTTTTCTAGCAGATTGAGTCACTTTGATTTTCTTCGTACTGGGGAACCAGCATGCTTCCACTCCATAGAGGCCTGCTTGGTTTCGGGCGTGTAGTAGTACGCCCAAACACCTACGGCTCATAACCAGTGACGATTCTTGGAAACATTGCTACAGTCCATACAATCATCCCCATACACGCCACTCTTGTCCCTGTGAATTTCACTCGGCTTATGCCCTTTGGGTCACAAATATCGAACTGCACTTAGCTGCTCTTCACAAGTTGACGACAGTAACATGCGCGCCATGTTTGTTTCGTAGTTCAGGCTTCTCTTGCTAAAGCTGCACATGAGAACAAAATACCCTCTGTTGCTCAAACTTCAAACTATATCGTCATGAAATTTCAAAATCCAGCCTCAATACCAGGGGAGAAAAAATGATTGTTTTTTAATTTCCGATCTGCCGTCGTAGGTTATTTACTTTTGGTTAAGGTACTTAAATACATGGTTTCGCACCTAATGTAATAGGGCACAATTTGTTTTGACCAACTGAAATGCTTTCTATAATAATCTTACCATCATCTTATTATATAATACGCTAAGGTGTATGTTTCACAAAACTCAAGCTCCTAAATCGGAGGGAGTTAGAAGGTGTGGTTTGTACCAAATATTTCAAATCGTTCTAATATTACAGGCAAAATCTTGCATTTCTTGAAAAGTCAACGTAAATATATTTATTTGCTTATAAAGTGCTTTTAAATAAACAAGACGATAGCCCCTGGCAGAACTGTGTCGCCTACAGCCCGCATAGCACTAGGGCTGGGCGGGTAGTCTGTACACATGGGGCGCACACAACCCATTATGCGAGAGTTCTCGCACGGGTCCACTAGTTATCATTATTCCTCTAAAAAATGAAATTGATACTCGGATGTGGGATACAACATGATACTTTCTCCTCATGTTCAACGCTGCGTTGCAAGAATGTAATGTAGTTCTTGTTGATTATTACCAAAATATAGCCTACTTTGGATATCACATTTAGCATTTTCATTTCTCAGTTGTTCTGTATCCTTGTTTCAGGTGGTAAATACGAACCAGTACTGCTGGACAATGCCTATAAGGTCCACATGAAGCTCACTATACGGTCCGTGGGACCGAATGACTTCGGCTCGTACAAGTGTGTTTCCAAAAACTCACTTGGGGAGACGGATGGCAGCATCAAGCTGTACCGTGAGTATTCTGATATCATTTGCATTGTTGTTATGACAGAACATTTATAATCATGATAGATTTTAGCCCTTCCTGGCCAAAATTTTAATATTTATTTCTAGGATTTCTTGCCGCGATTAACCTGCTATCCGTGAGCAAACTCACACCAGTTTGGGCATTTCAACACATTTAACGTCTTGGAATTTCAACCTTCAAAGTTCGTTTTACGATAGAAGATTAAACCTTGAATGGTAGCGTTCGCCTCCGCGAACAAAATGTGATACACTTGTGCTTCCCCCACTTCTTCCTTTTGTCCAATCCCCACCAGTGTTTGGCAGTCGTAAAATACAAAGCAAATTAGACTAAAATAAAAAAATAAAAAATAAAAATACAAAAAATTAAAAATTAGTCAAAATCCATAAAACCAAAAAACAATCGAAATTAGTCAAAATTTGCCAAAAATCCCTCAAAAAGTAGAAAAAAGGAAAAAATACTTAAAACCGAAAAATCACAACAACCAAAATTAGTCAAAATACCAAAAAACAAGCAAAATTAGTCAAAAAAAGCTCAAAAACAAGAAGATAGAAACATACTTTAAGTTCGACCCTGGCGAAATGTAAATATTATATGTCAGAAAACTATACTTTAATGAGGCTCATTATAGTACAAGTTTTCATTATGATACAGTTTCTCCCACCAATCAGAGCTCAAGAAACAGTTGTGTGACCAATTAGGTGAGGATAGCATCGCACCTGGGCTCACTTTCATGGCCCCCTATTTTAAATCTCACTGCATAGCGAATGTTATAGTGAGATATTGCAGGAGGCCATGGTCAAATACAAGGAATTCTCTGCCTCCCATGCGCTCTGTTCAGTACATACAACTGATGAAATCTTGACAGATATTTATGAATATTTATGTTCGAACATAAAATAGTTATAATTATCGTCGAACATAAGCAGTCGTAAGCAACTCGCCTATAAAGGTAATTAAGATACTCGTATGGAAATTATAAAACTCGCTACGCACATTTTATAAACATACTCGTGTCTTAATTATTGCCATTATAGGCTCGTTGCATAATGTACTATAATATCTAAAAAAAAAACGAAAAATTAAAATCAGTCTATTTACAGAAGAAAAAAAGCAATATTTGTTAAGAAAACGATTCAAAAAGTCCATGAAAACGCAAAAAATCAAAGTTTATCAAAATCCAAAAATAAATCAATCACAATTAGTCGTAATTAGTGAAATCCAGCTCAAAAATTAGTCATAATCAAAAGAAAATAACTAAAATCAAGCAAAATTATTCAAAAACAGTTCCCATTCTGTTACCCTAAAGAGTGATATGAAAGTTGACGTAAGTGGTATTTATTATCAGTATCTAAAATCGTAGTCGTCACCGATGCGAAGCGCTACCGATAACAACGTTGCAATTAGCACTACCGTTCTAGGGTTGATCGTCCGTCAAGGACTATAGTATTATCGATTGTGACAATGAATGAGGTGCGGATGCCGTTTTTCAATCCAGAAACGAGGTGCCAATTAGCTCAATGGAAACACACAGACTCACCACCACCAAAAATCCAGGGCCAGTGTTGAAAAAAGATGGTGGCCATGTTCTGGGGCAGCGATGGCATAAACTAATCTTTATTCATTGCTTTCCAAATGGCACGACGTTGACTGGTGCATTCTACCGAGAATGTTTGAAGAACAAGCTCATTCCAGCATTGCATGAAAAACGGCCAGAAATGACTACACGAGTGCTCTTTCACTAAGACAACGCACCAGCTCATTGGGCGAACGCGATGCAGCAGGTTTTTGGTGACAACAACTTTGAAGTGATCTCTCATGCTCCCTACTCATGCTGACCTGGCTCCTAACGAATTTTGACTGTTTGCAACGATGAAAGACACTCTCCGTGGTCACACATTCACTAGCCACGCCTCTATTGCATCAGTTACATTCCAGTGATCAAAGCAGACTTCGAAAGAAGCGTTCGCAGGGGCCGTAGACGCATGGCGTCGTTCTGAAAAATGTTTACAGCTGCAGGGAGATTACGTCAAAATGTGGCAGAAGTTTCATAGTTTGCGCGTGATTAGTTTGTGATAAAATATATCTGACGTGTTATAATTTTAATTCATCTCGTAAACACAGAAAAATTTCCCAGAAATAAACAAAAATTGTTCGACATGCTTTCCAATATATTCTCATAAATTCGTTATTCCTGTGCTCTTTAAGTTAATTAAAGTGAATTATTGTATGATCCTCATAATTTCACATACAGGGTCATACCAGACCATCTAGGTATTTTAGAAATGGTTTGCACTTAGCCTCGTGTGGACAATTGAGTAGCTGTCTGTCGGAAAGGCAGCGACTCTGGTCAAGAAATCCAAGATAACGGCTTAGCAGCGGTCGCTTCGTAGGACAAGGTCCCCTATGAGCTCTAGCGCCACAGGAGGGGATCATTTTTAGCCCACCTAGGTATATTCGATTTTTGGAAACAAGAAAAATGAAAGTAGACTTGTGAGATCTACACGGGCAAAAGTTGTCAGTCTGTGTGTGTGTGTGTGTGGGGATCATTATTACTATTATTGTTTCTTTGGAATTCCTGCCACGTATTCCTTCACTATCGTTTCGCTCTCTATTATGGAGAGTAGGTAGGCTGGGGGGGTTTTGACTCAAATACCGTTATTTATGCAAATTAGGGGGGCGTGGCAAGGTCAATGACCTTGAGGTAGGTCATGATCAATGACCTTGAGGTAGGTCATTGACCCCAAGGTCGCCGGGACCCCGGAAGGTAAACAAACCTTGGAGGGTCCAGGAACCGGTTTGAGGGGGTGTGGGTGGAGGAGGGGGGGAGGAGTGGGGGAGGGCTGGAGGGGGGAGGGGGGGAAGGGGGGGGGGGTGTTGGCGATGGTGGGGGATGAGGGGAAGGATGGAAGAGGCTCTGCACGAGACCCTCCTCGACCCAGTCTCTCTGTTGGACTGAGCGCCTTCTCTGTTATTATCCTGGGCTATATAGCTTTGCTTTATGCCCGATGAGATCCGAGTGTTGCCGAAGGTTTCCGAATCCTTGGTTGTGAATGAATTGTCAGAGAATTGAACGGTCAACAGGTGTGTGTGTGTGTGACGTCACAGCAGATTACGGGATGTGAGGTAGGTCACGAACGGGAGTGTTTTGAATGGAAAACATTAGTGTAACTGGTGTGTGTGTGTGACGTCACAGCAGATTACGGGATGTGGGGTAGGTCATGAACGGGAGTGTTTTGAATGGAAAACATGAATGGCGGTGGATGGTGGTGGTTGTTGAACCCTGACGTGGTAGGTTGGTTAGGTGTGAATGGGTCTGAGAGACAAACAAGATGGGGTTGAAAGCGCTCAATGGTAAACAAACATCGATGCGTGGGTGGATGTTTAATGAACATAGGTGTTTGTGTGAATGAATAAACAGATTTGAACGGTTAACCTGTGTGTGACGTCACATTGGATTGACTAATCCTGAGATTGACAACGGGTTGTATGGTAGGTCATGTCTGGGAATGACCTTACGGTGATTGAGAGGGTGCGGGACAAATGATGAGGTAAACGTGTTTGAATCATGAATGGAGATGGATGGTGGGTGTTGAACTCTGGCTTGCTTGGTAGGTTGAATGTAAAAACAAATAAAACCTGAAGCAAAAAAAAAGTAAAATTATGTTTTATTATGTGAACTGTTACTACAATTTAATTTGCCTTTTATCACCAGCTTCTTCTTCTTCCTCTTCATCTTCCTCTTCATCATCATCTTCCTCTTCTTCTTCACCTCTCCCACGCCCTTCCATCGCTGTCATTAAATCAGCAAAAAACCCCACCAAAACTGGATCATTTCCAAAGCTATAAAAAAATGTATACAATAAAGAGTACAACAAAATTGTTTTATAACGCTTGTTTATCTAAATATTGTATTGTGAATTGCTGGGAGTGTGTGAGAGCAAGTACAGTTCACCTAAGTCTGCAGCAGCTTCCAGCGGACGCCCTTAGGGTGAGCTACAAGTTCTGTTCATTTTTAAGTAGTTCCAAAATTTTGCTACTAGATATTAATGATACCTAGTGGTGAATGTTGGAACTTGAGTATGGGTTTCAGTGCTGGAAGTGTCCACGAACATGTGTGACTCACTTGAGTATGTTGCTGCTTCCAGCGAACGCCTTAAGGGTGAGCTACAAGTTCCAAGTTTTTGCTACCAGATAATAATGCCATCTAGTGGTGAATGTTGGAACTTGTTTTGACAAAATCTAACCTGTCAATTTAGCTTCACACAAGTTTAGTCTGTGGACGGATCTTTTACATGTCATAAAGTGAGAACATGTAACCACTGGCTTTACTCCCCCTCCATAGGAAGGCATACTGAAGGATTTTAACACACTTAAAAAAAATCTGACTTCCTTCCCAATCCTTTTTTTATTAATACATTCATCGCAATAACACGGGTTATCAGACAAATTCTACTCACACCCAAGTAAACATGGGCTACAAAAGGCGGTAACTACGCTCAGTATTTCTAATCATTTTGAAGAAGAAAAAAAATCACCGCTTGCTTCCAGTATTTGACCAGATCAGGAATGGAATGAATTAAGCCCCATCTAGCGGCGAGAATAAGATCTGTGTTGGCTGCCAAAGCCTGTCTCACTTTAGTGAGTCAATGATTAAATTAATGACAGATAAAATGAAATGATAGTGGAGGGTGTTGCCGGAAGAAAATTTTGACAGGGAAAACTGGTGTTCCCAGAGAAAAACCTGTCTGCTTTTGGTTTGCCCAGCACAGATCTAACATAAAGTGACTGGAATTGAACCACGCACCCAGCGGCAAGAGACTGGCGTGCTGCTACATAAGGCTTTAGTAAATAAAGTAAATAAATAATACTTACATTAACACATCAAGCATCGAAACCTCATCGTTGTCTTCTTCATCCAGCCCCATAATTTCCTTGGTCTCTTTGGCAGACATTGCAGCGAATGATATGTTTCGAAAAGGAACAACCTCTTTATATACTGTGTTTTCTGGTGAAAGGTGGATTAATTAGGAGTGTTTAAGGTAGTTGTGCAGGGTTATACAGTGTGGAGCTAATTCTGGTGAAAGGAAGGTCAGTAACGATTCCTGTATTCATGCAGGGTAATGCCGTATGGAGGTCATTTTTGTGTGAAAGGAACGGTAATCAAGGGGCGTTTCCTGTATTCGGCTGGGTATAAATAGTCGAGCAGAATTGAAATGAAAGTAGAGTTATCTGCGAGCTTACAGCGTTCACACCAGATTGCAGTTGGATCCTTGTCTATCAGGTAATATTCAACATACTTAAGTATATAACTTTAAAGTATATCCTAGTGGATATATTTGACTATGTGCTACTGGGAGACTAACTCAGCCGGATGGTTTACAAAATAAATGATTGTACTGCACATTACAGTACTTGTAAATGATGAGATTGTAGGTTTAAATCCACATGAAGATGTTAGAATTTTAATAGTATAATGGTCTATTAACAAAGCTGGTTTAAAACTTAGACGGTATGAATCAGACAAGCAATAATTACTTCAAGTATGAAACGAGCAGAATTCATTGCATGTAATAAGATTGGTTTTAACGTGACATGCAACATAAACCATTAGCTGCCTGGAATATATTAAATGAATGCAGCTCAATGATATAATTACTGTTATTATCCAATTAAATGTTGCCGATTTCACTGCATAGTCCGCGGGATAATTACAGTGCTCGACACAATCACGGAAGAGATCTCTTATGTATTGCAAAGGTGAAGGATATATTTAACATTAGCACCTAGACATGCATTCACTTCTATACATCAGCTCCAGGTTAAGTAACCTATTTAGTTAAGGACATTTAAATCATCATCTCCCGACCATGTAGCCCCCATGCACTTGGGTGTATTGAACAGGTAAATTATTTAAGCAACCTGCCCCGGCTTCGCCCGGGAACAGATATAATATACAAACAACCCGACCCGGCTTCGCCCGGGAACAGTTATGTTATACCAGAAACCCAACCCGGCTTCGCTCGGGAACAGTTATATATTATTCTAGAAACCCGCTCTGGCTTCTCCCGGGAACAGATAAATTATAGAAGCAATCTGCTCCGGCTTCACCCGTGATCAGTTATATATTATACTAGAAACCCGCTCCGGCTTCACCCGGGGGACAGTTAAATTATACAAAAAAATATCCGCCTCGGCTTCACCCGAGAACAGTTAAATTATACAAGCAATCTACCCCGGCTTTGCCCGGGAACAGTTAAATTATACAAACAATCCGCCCCTGCTTCGCCCGGGAACAGTTATATATTATACTAGAAACCCGCTCCGGCTTCGCCCGGGGGTTAAATTATACAAGCAATCCACCCCGGCTTCACCCGGGATCATATATATATATATTATACTAGAAACCCGCTCCGGCTTCACCCGGGGGACAGTTAAATTATACAAAAAATATCCGCCTCGGCTTCACCCGAGAACAGTTAAATTATACAAGCAATCTGCCCCAGCTTCGCCCGGAAACAGTTATAGATTATGCTAGAAAACCGCTCCGGCTTCGCCCGGGAACAGTTATATATTATTCTAGAAAACCGCTCTGGCTTCTCCCGGGAACAGTTAAATTATAGAAGCAATCTGCTCCGGCTTCACCCGTGAACAGTTATATATTATACTAGAAAACCGCTCCGGCTTCACCCGGGGGGACCGTTAAATTATACAAAAAATATCCGCCTCGGCTTCACCCGAGAACAGTTAAATTATACAAGCAATCTGCCCCAGCTTCGCCCGGAAACAGTTATAGATTATACTAGAAAACCGCTCTGGCTTCGCCCGGGAACAGTTATATATTATTCTAGAAACCCGCTCTGGCTTCTCCCGGGAACAGTTAAATTATAGAAGCAATTTGCTCCGGCTTCACCCGTGAACAGTTATATATTATACTAGAAACTCGTTCCGGCTTCGCCCGGGGGACTGTTAAATTATACAAGCAATCTGCTCCGGCTTCGCCTGCGAAACAGTTATATATTATACTAGAAAACTGCTTCGGCTTCGCCCGGGAACAGTTATACATGATACAAGTAACCTGCTCCGGCTTCGCCCGGGAACAGTTATATATTATTCTAGAAACCCGCTCCAGCTTTGCCCGGGAACAGTTAAATTATACATGCAATTTGCTCCGGCTTCACCCGTGAACAGATATATATTATACTAGAAACCCGCTCCAGCTTCACCCGTGAGACAGTTAAATTATACAAGCAATCTGCTTTGGCTTTGTCCAGGAACAGTTATATATTATATTAGAAACCCGCCCCGGCTTCGCCCGGGGGACAGTTAAATGATATAAGTAATCTGCCCCGGCTTCGCCCGTAAACAGTTATATATTATACTAAAAACCTGCTCCGGCTTCGTCCGGGAACAGTTAAATTATACAAGCAATCTGCCCGGCTTCACCCGGGAACAGTTATATATTATACTAGAAACCCGCTCCGGCTTCACCCGGGGGACAGTTAAATTATACAAGCAATCCGCCCTGGCTTCGCCCCGGAACAGTTAAATTATACAGGCAATCTGCCATGGCTTCACCCAGGAACAGTCATATATTATACTAGAAACCCGCTCCGGCTTCGCCCGGGAACAGTTAAATTATACAAGAAATTCACCCCGGCTTCACCCGGGAACAGTTATATATTATACTAGTAACCCGCTCCGGCTTCGCCCGGGGGACAGTTAAATTATGCAAGCAGTTTGCCCCGGCTTTGCCCGGGAACAGTTAAATTATACAAGCAATCTGACCCGGCTTCACCAAAGTACAGTCATGCCCATTTAAATCATCAGCTCCTGACCATGTAGCACCTGGGTGTATAACTTGTTTGATAACCTGTGTTCTTGTAATGGATTGAGGAGAAGTAGGAAAATGGTGAACGCAAGCTGCTGACAATTAAATTAGTGGCTAGCGATAATGGGTGTGTAGAAGGGTTTTGATAACTTGTGTGTGTGTATATACATATTTGCTAATGGCTTAAGTATACTAAAACACTATTATAGATATCAAATTCGATTTCAGAATGTCGGCAATAAAAAATGCGAATTCCATAGGGAAAGATGCTGGACCAGAGACTAAACGACTACAGGATCTGCAGGTAAATGAGTCTTATTTGGTAACTGCTGTTCGTCGAGTCAAGACCAAATTTGGGGAACGTATTCTTTGCGAACTGGAGGACTTTGCAGTATTTCTACCGTCGAGATTCAAGGAACTCAGCGAGGAAGATGTATCCGATCTCAACAAAGGGACCATCTATTTAAAATATTTGGGACTGGAAAATAAAAGATGTCTGGTGGAATTCATAGAAGAAAAAAATAAAATTTAAAATTAGTTTATGTAAAAACGGAATTTGCAGGGAAAATAAACTTTGGTTCACTCTCTCTGCAAACCGTTCAGTTTTTGTAATTGTTAAGTACTAAGGGACATCATGTCGCCACCGATACAAAGTTGGCAAGATGTGGATAGTTGTTTCAATAACAATATCTGTTGCACTAAAGTTAATAATGATGCAAACATCTTAGATCTCAATGAATATTTAAACACTAGTTACAACATTTTTCAAAACAAAATACAAGACTGTTTAAGAGAACATGTAGCGTTAAAGGTTAACGCTGAATTATTATGTGACTTTGCTATTTTGAAATAAGGTGAGGAGATCATACAGCCAATCTATTTACACACACACATGACTAAATTATACCGCACTGATAATATACACAGTTGGTATAGTAAAAACATTGTTGATAAACTCACAACACGCTTTGCTGAGTTTCAAGAATTAGAAAGCGGCAAATCGCTGGAAGCTATCAATCATCTTAAAATTAATGTATGCACCTTTGATCCCATAAATAGTGGGTCATCTCATGTTAATATGCCTAAACAGTTGGAAAACCGTCACGCAGTTATCAATGTGGATAATAATGATGTTTTCTGCTTTATTTGGTCCCTGGCTGCTGGGTTATGTTCTGCAAGTAAAAATGTTCACAGAATGGGCAAATATCACCAGAAATTTATGGAATTAATGATCAGTCTAAATTTAGCAGACATAGAATTCCCAATGGACCTCAACGCCATTTCTCGTTTTGAATCTAAAAATCTGCTTTACTCCATTAATGTATACGGAGTTGAAGGGGACAAAGTTATTGGGCCACTCTATGTGACAAAGGAAAACAAAGAAAAGCATTTTAATTTATTGTACATTGAAGGGGAATTGTGCAACCATTATTGTTATATCAAAGATCTTTCCAGACTAGTTCGTTCACAAGTTACAAAGAGTAAAAATAGGGTATATATATGTGATCGCTGTTTGCAATATTTTACTAGCAATCAAAAGTTGACACCCCATACTATTGATTGCATTACACAACCAGCTGTAAAAATTACATTCCCAGAAAAGGATAAAGCCAGTATGAAATTTCAAAATGTGTCTCGTCAAGAACCGCTTCCATTTACAGTATATGCAGATTTTGAATGTTTAACCACACCCATTGACACATGTAACCCGGATCCAGCACGCCCGTACACTCAACAAGTACAGCAACATGTGCCATTCAGTTGTGCTCTAAACGTGATTTGCTCATATGACCCTTCACTATCTTACTTCAAATCCTATCGCGATGCAAATGCTGCTGCTTGGTTTTTAAATGAATTTGACGCCTTGGCAGATCGGGTGTACAATATCCTGGAAAACCCAATTCCGCTTCAAATGTTGGATGCAGACGAGGTGGCTTTTGCAACAGCAACCACTTGCCACATTTGTCAAAAACCAATAGCACCTTGTGACACGCTGGTGAGAGACCATAATCGGTACACTGGCAAATTTAGAGGAGCGGCTCATAGTGCATGTAATTTGGCCTATAAAAGAGCACGCTATATTTCTTGTTTCTTACACAACATGTCTCGGTATGACAGTCATCTAATTATTAAGGAATTTGTTAACCTTGAAAACCAAAAGTTTACTTTAATTCCACAAAATCATGAAAATTTTATTTCGTTTACAAAATGGCGAAATGGAATTAGTATACGATTTTTAGATTCGTACAGATTCCTCGCATCATCATTGGATGCGCTTGTCCAAGGGCTTCACCCAAACAATTTGCATTCTGTACGTCAAAACTTTACTGGTGACGAACAATTTGAATTATGCATTCGAAAAGGGGTGTTTCCCTATAATTATGTAAACAATTGGGCATGTTTGCAGGAAACTGCACTCCCTTCAAAGGATAAATTTTACAATGACTTAACAAAAAGTCATATTTCTGAAGAAGACTATTTACACGCCCAAAAAGTATGGGACCTGTTCAAGATATCAACTTTGGGCGAGTATGCTGATTTATACCTCAAAATTGATACACTACTTTTGACAGACGTGTTTGAACACTTTCGCAAACTGTGTCTTGAAATCTACAATCTAGATCCAGCCCATTACTACACCCTTGCCGGATACAGTTGGGACTGTATGTTGAAGGTGACTGAAATAGAACTGGAACTATTAACAGACATCGACATGTTGCTCTTTTTTGAACGCGGGATACGTGGCGGGCTTGTATCGCTTGTGCAAAAGCATGCCAAAGCAAATAATCCATATATGGATACATACAAACCAAAGCAACCTAAAACATACCTCACCTACCTGGATTGTAACAATTTATACGGATATGCTATGGAAAAACCGCTTCCGTATCAAAATTTTCGATGGCTGACTTCAGATGAAGTTTCAAATTTTAATTTACAGGACGCGTTGAGTAATAACACACGTGGCTATGTCCTAGAAGTTGACATATTATATCCCCGCGAGATACACAATGATCATTCTGATCTACCATTTTGTGTTGAAAAACTACAACCTCCCAGTTCACGTTCCAACAATAAAAAGTTGCTGGCAACGTTAAATCCGAAAAATCGCTACGTCATACACATCGAAAATTTAATGCAATGTTTGAAACACGGTTTGAAGCTAGAAACCATTCACCGCATTATTTGTTTTGACCAGAAACCATGGTTACAACCGTACATGCAATTAAATACTCATTATCGGCAGCACGCCAAGACTACATTCGAGTCAAATTTTTATAAATTAATGAACAATGCATGCTACGGTAAATCTATGGAAAATATTAGAAAGCATAGAACTATTCATTTGGTAAACCACTGGGATGGTCGATATGGCGCACGAAAATATATTGCTATGCCCAATTTCCATTCAGTACGAGTTATTGAAACTGATTTAGTAACCATTGAATTGTCAAAGACAGAAATCATGTATAACAAACCAATTTACTTAGGAATGGTAATACTTGACTATTCAAAATTTGTAATGTATCAATTTCATTATGAGTTTGCCAAACAAAAGTTTGGAGATGTAAAATTACTGTATATGGATACAGACAGTCTTATTTATCAAACCAATAAGACGGATATTTACTCTGTGATGAGAGAACATCCAAGTTACTTTGATACCTCAAACTATGAGGTTAACAATATGTTTGGCATAATTCCCATGAATAAAAAACACATTGGTCTATTTAAGGATGAGTGTGCTGGTGATGTTATGACGGAATTTGTGGCTTTGGCGCCGAAAGTGTACGCATTTTCAACACAAAAGAATAAAGGTCAATGCAAAGCGAAGGGTGTTCTTCGTAGCGTCACACAATTCCTCAATGTTGAGGAATATCGATGTGTACTCTACACAAACACCTCTCGCTTGTACCAGCAAACACGCATTCTTTCAAAGAACCATAATATATTTACAGTAAATCAAAATAAAACATCGCTGTCTACATATGACAATAAACGGATGTGGGATGGTGTAAATAGCTTGCCTTTTGGACATTTCCACACCTAGTAAATAAGAACACACTTTCATTTTTCAATTCTTTTTTTTATTACAATTGTATGTTTTTACAAGAAGAAACCAAAACATCTTTTGTGAATGCTGTAATCTGGTGGACTGACTCTCAAATAAATACTTAACAATATTTGATTCATGGTTATTTCTTTGTCCTTTTCCTCGCTAATCCACAACCACCACCAATCATTAGCTTTGACTTCATAGCTCCTGCCACGATCAAGGCTGCAATCTATTCACCAATGGAAGCAGTAGATGATGTCACGCACTGCACAGCCTTTCTTAGAAGAATTCGGTCTGCAACTCGACGTACTTCTGCATTCTTGTCGCTGTAAGCAATGTCATGATCTCTACACGCAGCATCCAATTTGTTGATTCCAGAATTCCCTTGTGCTAGACGTTGGTTTAGTTTAGTCCCAGGTCCACAAAATTGATAGCCGGGAATATGCAGTTCAATGGGAAGTACATCAATGGCCTTGTTAACTAGACCATGACCAGCAAAGGTCTGATATATCTTTTCCAATCGTTGTCTTACTTTTTGGTGCTGGCGATACTGCCGCTGCTGCCTCTTCTTCCTCTTCTTCATCGCAACCATGGAATGATGAAGCAAAGTCTTTACAGGACGGTATATTTGTATGGCCGTGGTACAATTTGATGAGCTGACACGTTCCACACTGTCTAATGGATGGCATTTTAGTAATAGACACTTGCTGGTGATGACTAAAGTCAGTGCATGGTTGTAGTTCACGCAGACCAGGATCTCTGCTCCATTCACTAGGTACACTGTGCCAAATATTTTTCACCGCGTTTGAAGCAACATAAAAAAGGAACGCCTTGGGCAAAGCGTTCAATTCCTCATCTGTGAAACTGTCAAGCTTTTTTTACAGGCAAAAAACTTGACAATAGCTCGCTCTGTGGGGTTGGAGTCCAAACCTTCAATTGCAGCCATATTACTACACGTCCACACTGATCACTGGTATGTCTCACACTGAAGCTGACGTTACAACGCTTTGCACTCAACATGCAAGTTTTGACATGCTCTGCGAGCTAGCCAATCAAAAAGCTTCCAAACATTTTGAAGTGTTTTATTTTGTAGAGGTTCATCAGGCACGGACAGGTTGTACAGTGCAGGACATCCCAGATCATGAAGGTCAACAAGTTGACATGTTGAATTAACATACTGACGCAACCATTCCTTTTTTTCACTTCCCTTTACAAGTACAAGGTCAGCACCAAACAAGTGAGCTTTCAGAACAAGTGATAGATGCTGGTAAGGAATGTCGCCTTCTTTCCAGACTAGTCCCAAATTGCGTTGCAACCACTCTGTTTGTCTTCTGTCCTCGTCTGACTGCAAATGCAATGGAAACGGTGGTTCAAAGACAAAACTGGTTACTCTTGGTGCCCACATGGTTGTGCAGTCAATAATTCCTACTTCTTTAAATACAAACTTGTTTCCGTTCACCTTGAAACCCTGCACGTCGACAATCAATGTTTTCGGCATGGCGACGGATATCACACCTTCCACTACCGCTGCTTCTTAACAACTAACTGATTGGATAGGAGCGGGAAAATAATATACACACAAAGAATCAATTACACAATTTTATTCATAAAGTTATCAGTACATCGCTTACAATTTTTTATCATAGGATTTGGACCATCCCAATCACAGTGAGAATCTCCTCGATGCATAAAGTGTCTACGACAGGGACGGCAGGCTGCAACATCCGCCGACATACGGAGGTGTAATGGTAGCTTATCCCAATTAAGGTCAATGTCGTGTGCACCGTACGCGGTCAGAAATCCAGCTGGTAAATAGGCAATCAGATGCTGCGGCATTTCACGAAGAAATTGTGCTTTATGGTAGGCGCGTATTGCTAAACTCACCAGGGTGCGATAAATCTCAAATGCTGCATCAGCGTCTCGACTTGTTGAGCAACGATCGCATTTGCAGTCCATACAATCTACCCGCTCTCCAACATGACAAGATGAAGCTTTGGCAACGCCATCGTCCACATTATTTGTTTGATTAGTGATGGGCTTGTTGTTGTAGCCCCTGTCATGAATACCAAACGTAGACATGAATCCATCTGGTAAATAGTGAACCAGATGCGGCGGCATTCGAAGCACAGTATGATTCTTGTGATAGGCAGTTATAGCTTCACTCACTAGGGCGCGATAAATGGTAAACCTTGAATCTTCATCTGAACCTGGTGAATCACTTTCACATTTGCAGACCCACCTCGCAGAGGGGGTTGTGACTTCATCGTAGCTTTCCATGACTGTGAAGGGCAATACAGGAAGACATGCTATTTATACTCTGGTCACCATATTGGACAGCGGTTGATAAAACACTTGCGCCTCGTGAACAATAAGGCAATAGGCTGTTGTTTTTTCTGGAATAACTGTCGATGTTTCAAATTCTAGTCTGATATCAATTGTTGTTTCCTTCATCGACTCCTCCAAATACGAACAGTCCATCACCACCAGAGGCGCCTTGGACTTGAAGTCTTGTGGTGATAATAGCGGACATGCCTCTTTCTGATAATAGGAAGACTGAAAGTTTACAAACATGTCATAGAGCTTACCATATTTGTTCTTGTTAAAGTTTAAATCCATTCCCTCATAGGGAAAGGTAACTCCGTTCAAAAAGAGTCGTATATTTCGTAATTGGATGTGGTCAAATTGTGATGCATCTTTATTCTGTTGATATTTGCGATCTGTTTGAAATCCAACCAGGACGTAGAGTGGCCGCTCTGTATACCGTGAGGTTTTTATAGACCAAGTATGTGTATCGGAGAGTGGTAATACCGGGTATTCATGCAGCTCCCAGCTTCTAAATTGAATGGGTAAAGCTGTATCCTTCTCCACAATCTTGAGCAGACTCAATTTTTTCTGATCTGATAGAGTAACGTGCGGTACTTTCCATAGAATTCGTTGCAGTAGAATTTTTGTATCTATTGGCGCTGTATCAGCTCCCTTTAGCGCATTATAATCACTCCTGTCTCGTACAAGAATCAGATCCTGTCTTGCGTTCACAACAATGCGCTTATGATCCTCTGCAAAGCCTAGTATTAATTTTAGAGGTAAATGTCCAGTAAATGTACCATCATCGTTAATCATCCAGTCGTTGGTTGAGTTGGGACACCAACCAGCCATACAAAAAGCTTTACTCTCTTCGCTTCCGTACGAAGGATAAAGTTTCATGACACTTGTTATGCCAACATTTCGAGTAGTATCCACTTCAATACCGTTGATCACGTAGCGAACCTCAGAAAACAAAAAGGCCAAAGCATTGTTGGCCAACTTTGACGTTGTTGGAATGGTACCATCCAATTTGGTGAGTTGCCCTTCAATCTGGATGTAACTTTCATGTGGAAGCGTGTAGATATCTTGTTGGTTAATAGTAATTCGAATCTCATCATTATTATTTAGTCCCTGAGTATACGGTTGGTAGGAATGGTGTTCAATTCTTACAATACCCTCCTGTACTTCGACAGGGTTTGTCACGTCTAGAATCGAATTCATGACGTAAGATGTAACCAAGTTGTTGTAGGATCTGCTTGTTGACACGTGTTAACCTGTACACGTGTTGAGCACAACTAACACCTGCTCTTGACAGCGTTGCCGCTTTATACACTTGTTTCATGCTGGCTTCAGATACAGTTTGTAGGTCACAGGTGTATGAGGGTCTAACCGGATGAGACGTTGGTTTCTATTCACCAGTCTTAAGGTAATATTCCTCATATTTTGTTCACAGTCACAGGATGATAGAGCACCACCGACGGGTTTTCGCGGATGATATAACCACCAGGTGAAGTAACAATAAAATCATAAAGCGAATGCGAGGGATCTTGATTGGTGTAGACGTCTGTAATAATATTACTCGTGACAGATATGTGATGATCTTCAATTATTTTCACCGGTTGGTCAGACTTGTGTATCACGTTTGGTACTAACACTTGTGGTGAATAGCCTAACAATGACCCAATCGAATCTGGTTGAGATTTAAAATCAATCCTAAAAGAAGAAAGAATACTGCAGCGATGTGTCACGTTGTTGGCTATGAGTTCAAACTTGCGTGTCCCGTCCAGAAATGCTTTCAGACTAAATTCCTTGGTGAGAGTTGTGTAGATGTGATCGTGAATATCATCTACGGTGTAGCTGCCAGACGGTAGAGTTAACACATAGTCATCGTAGTAGAACTTATCATTGACGTCTTCAATTATGTTGCAGATTCTATTATAGCCTTCAAACGAAACAAGTCCCAACACGTAGGGTCGTCGTCCCAATTCAATAGGAGGATAAAAGTCAACAGTTACTTCCGCACCTTGTCCGTGCACTGTAAACGTTCTACTTTCTGTTGTCATAATGACCACGTCACCCGCCGTGCTCGGTCTTATATAGAAAAGTCAAACATAGACGACCGCACTGTTGCGTGTTAAAATTTTGCACTCGTTTCACATTATAGTGTATTGTTGCACTGCTTCCAAAATAGCGAACAAGCTCTGTCGGAGGAGGAAGATTTCCAAAACTGTCAAAGTACCACACGGTTCGCCCATGCTTTATGTAGGCCACATAATGCGTTCCCGGTCCATGACTGTCATCCAAATTGACAACTGCACTTTCATGGCTCCGTGGTCGAGACGGTAGTTGGTTGCGCATAAACACGCCTCGAAAGTGGGAGATCTTAAGCTGTTTTGCATATCTTATAACTTCCTCATGCGTCATGGATCGTCGTGGCAGTGCATCGATTAACCGTTTTTTGGCGACATGTAAATGCCGAGTCCTTTCTTGTAGGGTGCTAGCTTCATGTTCACACCTTTGCCGCGCAGTGCTATGGCCTCCATAGTTTTATTATGCCTTTCACTTTCCTTCAACTGTTGCTTCGCCTCCTCAACAGCTTTCACCGTTCGTGCTACCGCACTTGCTCCTCCAAGAAGTGAACCCAGGGCTGCTAGTCCAGCAAACAGTGCAGGTAAAAATCCACCACGTTTCGGCACAGGAATAATTCGGGCACGTTTTCTAAAACGTAGTTTACTTTTGGGATTCGCATGCAATCGTGCTGCTCGGAGTGCTTTCTTAATAGCCAACTCACTATTTGTTTCTCCGCGCGAAGCTTGACGTGCCGCATGAAGAATAGCTTTAAAACCTCCCTTTCTGGACAACTTCTTCCTCTTCTTCACCACATATCTCTGTTTCAGCATCGCGACCAAAGAACAAGACAACCTCACACCACAAAGTATAGAACACAACTAACGCTCCTCAGGAAGGGAACCTGTAGTTATTTATTCAATGGTGGCTGTATATTCAAGTTCTATATACAGAGGAAAATCGTTCATCGTTTTCCCCGCCTCTTTTTCTTCAGACGAGAGTTTCAAGTGAAAGAATAATTTGTCTCCGGCTTTCACCGGTTGATCAATAAGTGGTTGAACACTACCGTTTAATCGTACCTCTAAATGTTTCAAATCTGGTGCATACTCAATTACACGAATGGCACCATCATACATTAAACGGTAATTGTCATACCCCGAACGTAGTATGTAGGCGAGGTTATTGGGATCTTTTACCGGTTGTTGGTTTACAATGTGAAGCAGAAATATAGAGGGTATTGATTTAATAAAAAGCGATAACCGTTGTTCCAAGAATCGTTTGGTCGTCACGTCGTGAGGTTGCACAGGATCAGCAACTTCGGCTATTCGTCTTCGCTTCATCTGTAGAGCGTTCTCCTTAATTTCCCACACCTTTTCCATTTCAGAGTTTAAAAACCGTTTTGTACAAACATCTTGATCATCTTCAGGATCGGCCACATGCACAAGGCGTGCATTATTTGCTGTATAGCCCTTTACAGTTAGGGTGGGCACAATACTGAGCACCTGTTTCACCTTGTTATCTACATAGTCCTTTCTAGCAGCGTCCGTGTTGTTTGTTGGAAGAGCCAGCTGAGTGATTCTACGTTGGTGTACATCATAGTCCTTTGCTTCTGTTAACACCACAGCATTGGTTAACACATAGGCTTTGGTGCACACATCTTGATCGTTCACAGGATCTGCAACGCCCGTAATACGTTTATTCTGAGCCTCATAATCTCCTTTGATACGTCGTAAGCCGTAATAATCTACATACTTTTTTGAACATGCGTCCGAGGGTAATACGGGTTCTGTTATATTGGTCAATCGCTTTCCATTAAAGTTTTAATTGCCATCTGTAGTGCGTGGCAATACATTAGCATCGACATATCGTTTAGTAGCCGGATCTGTATCATGTTTTGGATCGTTTGTCAAAGCAAATCGTTCATTTGTTTTAAGAGTTCTTCCAAAGGCGTCCATGGTTACACTGGAACTGAAACACCCGTTTGCCTCATGTATATAGAGACCAGCTCTTCCCCTTTCACATTTAGTTGATATGCAGATTATTAAGCAACAACATTCACTTCCGGTGGGAGACTTGGTTTCACACCTCTTCTCAACATCGTCTGAACAACGTCATGGATCACTCTTCCCATCCTCCATTCGCTGTCTCATCGCCGGCCCGTCGGGATGTGGAAAAAACAATCTTCTGCTTACCCTCATCACCTCCTTAAACGGAGTGCGCTTTCAAAATATCTATATTTTTGCCAAATCGCTGTATCAAACGCTGTATGTGTTCTTGGAACAGGTCATGTCAGGTCTGCGCAACATGGGCTACTTCACATTCGCAGCGCACGAAGATGTCATTTCTCCAGACAATGTTCGCCCCCATTCGCTTATGATTTTTGACGATGTGGCCACAGAACGACAGGGCATTATTCAGGCTTACTTTAGCATGGGACGTCATAAATATATTGATTGTTTTTATCTCGCTCAAACCTATTCGCGAATACCAAAACAGTTAATTCGTGACAATGCCAACGTGATTGTTCTCTTCCGTCAGGATGAGCGCAACATGCATCACGTCTACGATGATCACGTGAACCCAGACATGACCTTTCAAGCCTTTACACAGTTGTGTGCCATGTGTTGGAACGCTCATCACCACAGTTGTCTTGTTATTGATAAGCAGAGCAACATCAACAATGGACGCTACCGCATGGGATTTGATCATTTCATTCGTATTTAAGTAGCTGCATTGCTTTTCTGAACATCATTAGTTCAGATGTCATGGCGACAACAGGGAGTCAATTAAAAAAGCACATAATCCGTGCGCGAAATAGCATTCGACAAAAGTTTCGCTATCTAAAACGTGCACATGCCGACAGTGAACTGTTTGTCGAAAAACATTTGAAATCACCTCTGGAAGCTGTGTTGAAAGGAACATCAAAGCCTAGTACACGCTCAAAAGAAACACAAACAATTGAAGAGGAGGAGGAGGAAGAAAATGATGAAGAACCTGACGATGTTTTTTCTCCATTGCTTCCGTCTTCTGGCTCCAAAGAATCGCCGCTGCCCCAGTTTTTGAAAACATCAATAATTGCTGAAACACCCACTAGAGCCAAAGAAAAGCAGCCTACTCTTAAAGAAATATTGAATACGCCCGAACAATATGTGCGGTTAAAATCCATTTTACTACAAAATTATGGTGCGTTGGTTACCCCCTTCCTTGAAGATCTTTTTACTAAGAAAACTGATACTACCTACGGTGTTCGCTATGAAAACAATAGATTTCGAATTGGCGATTCACCAATCAAGATAAGTGACAATGTTTTGATTGTTAAAACAGTTCGTTACAAATTGACGGCAGGTCTTTTAGAACTTTTATTTTCACGTACACCTTCTACCGAGGACTATGATAAAGAAGATCTTGAAAAGTATAAAGACATCTTGATGGCTACAAATGGTTTTAGACGTAATTATAAACGTTCTGAAGCAATAAATGCTAATAAGGGCTTCAAATATAAAACCATCATATCAAAATTGTTTCCCACCTATGCAAGTGTTCGCCGTGCAAATTCAGCGTCCGGTATCACGTTTAATACTTTGAAACCATTCATCGATTTCGCCTATTGGAACAATCCAAATAAGTTGGTTAAACGTCTGCAACTGTTGCGTGCATCAGAACAGGCCGGTCATACCGGACACGAGGCAGAAGTTTTAGAAATAGAAGAGGAGCTTCGTCATGCTGGCATTATTGTCTAATGAGTCAACGTGTTCATACACCCTCGCCTGTTAAGGCTGCCATTGCTCGCGAGTTGCATAGACCAGCTCGTCGTCTCTACCATCGTCGTCATGTCATCACACGGGGCGTTGACGATCTTTGGCAAGCTGATCTGGTTGAAATGATTCCCTATGCCAAAGCTAACAACGGGGTCAACTATCTGCTCACCGTCATCGACGTTTATTCCAAAATGGCCTTTGTTGAACCTGTTCGGAATAAATCTGCACAACTGGTCACCGCTGCATTCAAGACCATCGTTCAGCGGTCAAGACGACAACCTCGTTTGCTTCAAACAGATCAAGGCAAAGAATTTTTCAACAAGACTTTTTCCGCTTATCTCAAATCACTTGACATCCATCACTATTCCACTTTTAGCAATCTAAAGGCAAGTGTTGTAGAACGTTTCAACCGCACACTCAAGACGCGCATGTGGGAACATTTTACAGCAAGAGGATCCTATCGCTGGCTTGAACTTGTAGGCGACCTGGTGACACGTTACAACAACACTAAACATAGAACCATCAAAATGAAACCACGCCTTGTAACCAAGAACATTGCGCAATTGGATCGCATTCATCACAAAATCAAAACAGTAGATCCGCGACGTCATCAATTACGTATTGGTGATTATGTGCGCATCAGTAAACATAAAACAATCTTCGCCAAAGGATACACACCAAACTGGAGCACAGAAATATTTCGTATTCGCAAGGTAAAACTTTCTAATCCAGTTGTTTATTTACTTGATGACCTCAACAAGCAGCCAATCCAAGGAGGATTCTACATGGAGGAACTGCAAAGGACGCAATATCCCAAGCATTATCTTGTTGAGAAAATTGTACAAAAACGTGGCAATAAACTTTTTGTTAAGTGGCTAGGTTTTAATGCCACATATAATTCATGGATTAATAAATCAGATCTGGTGTACACCTTCTTGTTTTTATTTCATGTCGAGCTGGCCGACTCAACATGCCATGCGATTTGTATCCTACCCCCACCCTACCATTTACAGGAAATACTACTCCAGATTCATTGATGTTTGTTAACCATTGAGCACATTCAACAACCAGTTCATTCCCCCTCTCTCTCAATCCCATTCACTACTCTCGATACCATTGATGTTTGTTTACCATTGAGCGCTTTCAACCCCATCTTGTTTGTCTCTCAGACCCATTCACACCTAACCAACCTACCACGTCAGGGTTCAACAACCACCACCATCCACCGCCATTCATGTTTTCCATTCAAAACACTCCCGTTCATGACCTACCCCACATCCCGTAATCTGCTGTGACGTCACACACACACACCAGTTACACTAATGTTTTCCATTCAAAACACTCCCGTTCGTGACCTACCTCACATCCCGTAATCTGCTGTGACGTCACACACACACACACCTGTTGACCGTTCAATTCTCTGACAATTCATTCACAACCAAGGATTCGGAAACCTTCGGCAACACTCGGATCTCATCGGGCATAAAGCAAAGCTATATAACCCAGGATAATAACAGAGAAGGCGCTCAGTCCAACAGAGAGACTGGGTCGAGGAGGGTCTCGTACAGAGCCTCTTCCATCCTTCCCCTCATCCCCCACCATCGCCAACACCCCCCCCCCTCCCCTCCCCCCCTCCCCCCCTCCTCCCCACCCCCACTCCTCCCCCCCTCCTCCACCCACACCCCCTCAAACCGGTTCCTGGACCCTCCAAGGTTTGTTTACCTTCCGGGGTCCCGGCGACCTTGGGGTCAATGACCTACCTCAAGGTCATTGATCATGACCTACCTCAAGGTCATTGACCTTGCCACGCCCCCCTAATTTGCATAAATAACGGTATTTGAGTCAAGACCCCCCCAGCCTACCTACTATGGAGACGTTTTCAATGTAAAAAGAATCCCTCTCGGCACACCGGAAGGCGAAGCTAGATTTCACCGGATAAATAAAGCTATTTCAAATTCACTAAATTTCACAATGTACACCTATAAACGTTCTACATGATTAGCGTACGAAAACTCCTATCTTCAAATAATTCCGAAAACATTTTGCTCTTGTCGGAAGGATGGTTCATAACAAAAATTATTTTTTTGAGGCTTGAAATAACACACGGCACACTTCTCCAAGCCGCGCTCTTCAAGCAAGCACGACCTGAGCTCGCGCTCGCCATAGTACTGTACTTCTCTAGCTATTCTCTTTCTATTTCACCGATAGAACATCTACTGTACGTTGCGTGATACGACGTATCGCATCCCAATTCAATTGTATAGGAAGCTTTGGGACCACCCAAACACACATATTTCAATCAAATAAGTTTTGTTGCGTAAAATTGTATTAAAATCGAAAAGGACCAAAATTGGTTTTGATTATGGGATATAAGAAATGTGTTTACAATCCAAAAAGAGTAATTAACCTTGTTTGATAGTTTACAATAA
This sequence comes from Meconema thalassinum, assembly GCA_946902985.2. Taxonomy (NCBI): domain Eukaryota; kingdom Metazoa; phylum Arthropoda; class Insecta; order Orthoptera; family Tettigoniidae; genus Meconema; species Meconema thalassinum. The sequence continues at coordinate 1,825,925,794 of OX336388.2, forward strand.
TTAATTTTCGTTTCACTTTAAAATATGTTTATCGTGAGTACTTAAAAGTAAAAAGTAGTTCCGTGACGAACTAAAGAGCCTATTTTTCTTAGAATTTATGAATTAATCTAAAATGTTATGGAAACCAAATTTGGTATGAATATAGATCGGTACCTGAATATCTCAATGCCGTATTTGAAAACGACGTCAGTGCTACCAACTACTGAAAAATCGCATTAAAATTTGAGCTCCATGTTTGATATCATGGATGGTATGAATGGGAGCTATTTCAAAATTGGCACACGTATAGATAATAATATTTCAGTTTAATTTCCTGGAAGCCATACATGTTGTCAAAATGATTCTAAGCCTGCTGATAGGTTCAATTTTTAAATGCATATAATTTCTACACTATCAATTGGATTTCATCCAAATTTCGTATGTGTTATATGTATATAAACAGATATAAACGAGCGTATTCTTAAGAGCCACTAGGCTGCCAACTGTTAATAAATGCTCTCAATTCATTTTATCCAAATACCAATATATCAGAAAGTACGCAAACCGACAGCTTTAAACTATGCACACGTATAGTACCAGACATTCTATATTAATTTGTAGTAACTTATATACGTCAGTGCTAAAAACATGATTCTAAGCCTGCTGAGAGGTCCAACTTTAAATACATGTAACTTCTATACCATCATTTGGATTTCAACCACATTTCGTATGTGCTATGTGTAACATAACTGATATGACTATGCGTATTCTTAAGAGCAACCATGGGCTGCCAACTGTTAATAAATGCTGTCTCTATTTTTGTTACCCTATTATCAATACATCAGAAAGTATGCAAGCCAATAGCTCTAAACTTTGCACACGTAGGCCTATAGTACCTGGCATTCTAGATTAATTCTGAGTAACTAATATACGTCAGTGCTGCCAACTTAATTCTAAGCCTGCTGATAGGTCCATTTTTTAAATGCATGTAACTTCTATACTAACTAATGGATTTCATTCAAAATTGGCACAACAAATCTCATATTATTTCAGATTATTTCTGACCAATACATGCATGACATTGTTGCCAACATGACTTTACTCGCGCTGCTAGTTCCAATGATTACCTGCATGAAACGTTCATGCTATCCATTGGACTTGAACCAAATTTTGTAGTCTGTACCCTAAGAGATGGGACTAAGAATATATTCAGTCACCAGGGATGCCAACTGTAGTGCTCTATTAGGCTTCATTATGCCAGGTATACAGTATTTCGTACTAATTAGAAATTTCGATATTACCAACTTAATTTCGTCATTATTCTAGATAGATCCATATAGATTAATCATTGGCATGAATCTTACATTTTAAGAAAAGTAGGCTCTTTATTTGTCACGGAACGTCTTGTTGCAAAATGAGAAAAGTAGGCTAAAAATGAGGAAAAAGTAGACTTATGAGATCGATCCGAGAAAATGTGTGTCTGTCTGCCGGGATAAACGGCTTCAGCTATGGAAACCAAATTTGGTATGAGTAAAAATCTAAGACGGAATATCCCAAGGCCAAATTTTTGAAAATTATGTCAGTGCTACCAACTGCTGAAAAATCACAATTAAAATTTGTGCTCAATGTTGGATATCCTGGAGGGTATGCATGGGAGCTATTCCAAAGTTGGCACACATATACTGTACATAATAATATTTCAGTTTAATTTCCAGGAGGCCATACATGACAGTGTTACCCCACATGATTCTAAGCCTCCTGATAAGTCTAATTTTGAAATGCATGTAACTTCTGTACTAATAAGTGGATTTCAGCCAAAATTGGCACAATTATAGATCATAACATTTAAGATTAATTTATAAATCCTAACTACTTGTTTAATGTAAAATATTACTGTTGTTATAAGATCATAGTATTAATGCTAGAATATAATATATCTTGTGTTGAGACAAACAGGCGAGCAAGTTTCCCTCTCGCGCTATTTCCCCGCCCGCTCACATATCGGGAAATAAATACTACTCCATTGTGAACTAAATACGAGGCACGTTCAGAAAGTAAGCTCCGTTTGGTAATAAAATTGAATTGTGTACAGATACAGAAAAAATATTTATTGCACAACATTCTACACCTCTTAAACTACTTTTCCACATAACTGCCGAACTTTTGCTGGCATTTGTCATAACGTGGCACAAGTTTTTGGATACCTTCCTCATAGAAGTTTGCCGCCGACCGTAAACGAGAGTGAAGACTCCCCAGTAAGATATTCTACCGTTTAGCCACCACTGTTAGGCAAATTGCGTATGAGGTCAGGAGAACTCCTAAACATACGCAGTTCTCCTGGTAAGCACGCAATTTGCCTAACAGTGGTGGAAAAACGGTAGCATATCTTACAGGGGAGTCTTCACTCTCGTTTACGGTCGGCGGCAAACTTTTATGAAGAAGATATCCAAAAACTTGTGCCACGCTATGACAAATGCCTGCAAAAGTTCGGCAGTTATGTGGAAAAGTAGTTTAAGAGGTGTAGAATGTTGTGCAATAAATATTTTTTCTGTATCTGTACACAATTTAATTTTATTACCAAACGGAGCTTACTTTCTGAACGTACCTCGTAGATTACTAATTAGGTAGCACGTATTATTGTAAATAAGACAAGGGAAATGACGAAGTAGAAGAATGTTTAAATAATCCGCAAACTACCGTAATTGAAGAAATCATTCGCAACGATAAAATAAATTAACCAGAAGTTCCGTGACGAGCTAAAGAGCCTACTTTTCTTAAAATTTAAGATTCATGCCAATCTATATAGACCTATCTAGAATAATGACGAAATTAAGTTGGTAATACGATATTTCTAATTAGTTCGAAATATACCTGGTATAATGTAGCCTAATAGAGCACTACAGTTGGCAGCCCTGGTGACTGAATATATTGTTAGTTCCAATACAACATTTGGTTGTAGTCCAATGGTTAGCATGGATGTTACATGCAGTTAGACATTGAATCTATCAGCGGGAGTAAATTCATGTTGGCTACAAAGTCATGTATGTGTTGGTCAGAAATATTCTGTAATATTATGATTTCTTGTTGTGCCAATTTTGGATGAAAGCCATGTGTTAGTAGAGGAGTTACATGTATTTTAAAATTGGACCTGTCAGCAGGCTCAGAGTCATGTTGGCTGGACTGACATAGATTAGTTTACAAGATGTATAACACAATTTACACTCGCCAAATCAATACTTTACTTTACTGAAAATACTATAGGTACATGTTTTGGAAACTTGATATGTTTCCTTCTTCAGCCCATATGTTGGTGTGAAACATCATATGACATCGAAATCCTAACCAAAAAATAAAAAATTAATCTAGAATGTCAGGTACTATACGTGTGCAAATTTTAAAGCTGTTGGCTTACCTACTTTCTGATATATTTATATTAGGGTAAAGAATAGATACAGCATTTATTAACAGTTGGCAGCCCTGGTTGCTCTTATGGTACACATAACACATACAAAATTTGGTTGAAATCCAATTGATAGTATTGAAGTTACATGTTTTTAAAAATTGGTCCTATCAGCAGACATAGAATCATGTTGGTAGCACTGACGTACATGTTACTCCAAATTAGTATAGAATGTCAGGTACTATACGTGAGCATAGTTTAAAGCTCTCGGCTTTCATACTTTCTGATATATTGGTATTTGGATAATAAAATAGAGAGAGAGAGCATTTATTAGCAGCTGGCAGCCCTGGTGTCTTTTAAGAATACACTCGGTCATATCTGTTTATGTACACATAGTACATACGAAATTTGATTGAAATCCAACTGATAGTGTAGACGTTACATGCTTTTAAAAATTGGACCTATCAGGAGGATTAGAATCATTTTGGCAAAACTGCTATGCATGACCTCCGGGAAATTAAACGGAAATAGTATTATCTATATGTGTGCCAATTTTGGAATAGTTCCCATGCATACCTTCCAAGATATCCAACATGGAGCTCAAATTTCAATTGCGGTTTTTCAGCAGTTGGTAGCATTGACATAATTTTCAAATATGGACTTGAGATATTCAGATATAGATATTTACTCATACCAAATTTGAATTCGATTGCTGTAGCCGTTTAGGAGTTGATAGGGGGACACACACACATAGCCAGCCAGCCAGACAGACAGAAGGACAGAGAGATAGACAGACATTAGCCCGGATCGATCTCATAAGGCTACTTTTTCCTCATTTTTGCAAAATGTGAAAAGTAGGCTAAAAATCATTTGCGGATACGCCAAATGAAACACTTTCGATGTTTTAGAAAATTGTTTCTTTCTTTGTTTCTTTCTTTCATTCATTCTTTTATTTTTCTGTTCTTTTTTTTCTTTCTTTTTCTCTTTCTCTTTTTCCCTTTCTTTTTCTCTTTCTCTTCATCCTTCTCTTAATCTTCATCCTTATGTCTCTTTCTCTTTATCTTCATATTTTTCTTTATCTCTCTTTCACTTTCCTTTTATATTTATTTCTCTCTTCTCTTTTCCGTTTCTTTCCCTATTTATTTTTCTCTTTCTCTTTCTCTTTCTCTTTCTCTTTCTCTTTCTCTTTCTCTTTCTATTTCTGTTTTCTCTCACTTTTTCTCTTTCTCTTTTAATTTATTTCCCTTTCTCTACTTTGCAACTTTAAAATCGATACGCCACTATCTCAAACTTCTTAACGTAAAGATCGTTCTATTGATCACCTCTTCAACTAACAGACAATTAGTACAATTAGGCGAGACAGTCTCGCTCTCTCTCTTATTTAAGTGAACACCTGCCTAACCTTGCTGTCCAGTCACTCCATTTTATCTGTCGCGCTGAGGGCAGCAATGCACCTTACTCCCCCTGGAGCCGGTCAGCGGTCAGAGCTGAAGAGCATTGGCTTACGGCACCCTTCCAGCATTACTGGAATAGGTATGGAAAACAACGAAGAAAATCCACAATCACAATGGCTGCTATCGACACTCGAGTATCTGAACTTTTAGCTCGTCGTTGTAGAGCGTGGCTTAACGCACTCGGCTACGCTGTTGGATTCTAGAACCCAAGGTTAACACTTGTGCTGAATACCCATCACCCATAACAATTATAAAAGCTTTGAAAGCGCACAGTTTGTTTTTATTTTCCTTATAGTGGTGAATGTTTCCACTGAAGTAAATAGGTTTGGCTGCGTTTTTAATAAGATAAAATGCTTTATCATGTTCACTTCTCTCCATATTTCTTCTTCATCCCGAATGTAGCCCATTGTTGTAGCTGACCCCACATACAAGAGGTAATCTACTGCGCCAAGAAGTGCCACTGGGGGCGTATACATGAAGTAGTAATAGCCCCAAGTCTTAGCCCTGAGGGGATCACAAATTTATTAGCAATAAAATGTATACAGCGCGTACAAAACAATAGCCGCAAGCATCGGACGAGGCCATGAAAGCACTCCCAAGCCTTCTTCCCCGCCCCTTTCACATCCCACGACGCAACTTCTTGCAACGTCCATTACTGTTTTGTTGTCGTACCATTTGTGTTATTGGAAGACACAATCAATACCAGAAGCTTAATGCTTGAGTTATTATGACCAAACACAAACAATGCACGGAATGTTGTGAAACTTCAGCCATGATGATCCTTCTTTATCAGCAATAAAACTGTGAGAACTTGACGAATTTTATTGCAAAGGTCGTACATCAGTTACTGTTTTATCGTCTTCTTCAGTCAATAAAATCATTATTTGAAGGAAATTATAAACTTTCTCGTAACTTCTCTTGTCAACAAGTATGTAATGTAAGTAATGATATCATCTTTTCTCTTGATCATCGAAATTGAATGTTCTTCAGCCGCACAACACGATTTTATCCGATTGTAATAGGTGGTTCCCTAATCCTGAATAAAATCTACATGAGATTAATAAATACACTTGGATGACCAGTTCCGATCTTCAAGTGATCATCATTAGATCCTTTATACTGAGGCCATTAAATATATGTCTACAATTATGGGTTATAATATTTACAATATATAAACTTATTTAGTTGCAGTAATTAAACTAGCACAACTAGTCAAGATATGTGATTGTTTGTTGGGATACTGATAGTGGTGATTGATCTTCAATTTTGCTTGCTCATTGTGATTATGTGATTGTTATTAAATGGCCACGTAGTTGTGGATTGTGAACTTAGCTGCTTGAGCTACGTGTGGTCCATCTGGACTTCTTCAACTATTAAAGGCCATTTTTTCATTCACGCCACGCGTGAGCTACACAGTCCTATAAGCACTACCTGGTCTAATGACAATGTCCCGGAACCTTTAATACTGCCGTTAATGCCGGCCTTGGTTTATTGAAGATATGGTACAAAGTACACGCTTTCTACCCAAATCCTAATCCGAATTACAATTACATACACATTATTACAGCCGCCACAATGACACAATTATTAGACAGATTCTACACACACCCAAGTACACGAGGCTGTATGATCAGGATGCCACGAAGACTCTGAATGAATTGACAACAACTCTTACCAATTAACATCAGCCACCTCGTGGTGTAGCGGTTACCCTTCTTGGCTGTCGTCCCGGAGGTCCGGGTTCAGGCAAGAAATTTAATTCTGGGCCTGGTCTGAGGCCTGAATCGATGTACACTCAGCCTCGTGAGGCAAAAGTGAGAAGAGATGGGTTCGATTCCCATCTCAGCCATCCTGGAAGTGGTTTTCCGTGGTTTCCCATTTCCACTCCAAACAAATACCAGTATGGTTCGTAACTTAAAGCCACGACTGCCTCCTTCCCAAACATCTCCTGAATATTCAAATATGCACACTACTACACCAATCACATTTACACAGGTTATTAGACAAATTCTACACACAAGTTCCAAGCCTCTCAAATGAAGCAATAACAACAACAACAACAACAACAAAACAATTATTATCGTCAGCTTCGTTTCTTCATTTGCAAGTCTTTATACAACACCTCCAATATTCAATTTCTTAGTGTAGATGTATTCAAGAGATTGAACAAAAGAGACCAAGATATTTATAAATCTGCGTAAGGCACCTAATTTCACTTAGCTGAATTTCACTTTTCCAATTCAGCCTTTAGGTAAATTATCTAAGCTTGCTGTTTGATCACGGGAAATTATTTCTGGTTTGATTACTCGCCATGTAATGTCTTTGCCTAATGTGACACGGCCATTGTTTTTCTTATCTGAATATTAAATGATGATGAAGGTGAATCAATTCAATTTCTCGTTCGTGATCGAGTAAAAGGAAAAGTGTTATGACTTTGAAAAGGCCAGGTCCTTTTTTATCGGGGATAGTAAATAAATCAAAGCTTGAGCAACATTATTTCAGAAGTGCTTCTGCTGAAATACTGCTTAGCTCATTAATATAATGAGTCAGCTATAACTCATTGGGAAGTGGGCGTCAAATCGAAAGTCACATTTCAGATAAAGTCTTCAATTCTTATTCTAGGAATAATTACTTGGGAGCGTAGCACAGTGGAAAGGATCGTTCAAATGATCTTCCGTCACGCTATGTATGAGGGTGGAGGTAATCTAGTTTTCCACTTTCAGTCGATAATAATCGATGAGACTTTAATCACTTCCATTAAGGAATATGAACACGAAAGGAGTAAGATAAATCACGGTAAAGCCCAAAATGTATTAAGGACAAGATAAAATTGGTATCAGTCGCAATGATAGAGAAAGAGGGATCGTCATTTTTCTGTCTTGCAACGTTGTACATATTAAAATAAATAGTTCTTTATTTATGTGCTGAATGCTTTATGTAGTATTTATCAGTAATAGTTCCCACACTTTCTCAGTTTTTGACGTGCTTTTTGTTTCTGGAGGCCGTTACCGTTTGTGGGTGTCATTGTGAGTTTCGTAGTGTTCAGTAGAGCTATTTTTCTTGTGTATTTTGGAACTTATGATGCTCGCATTTAATTCTCTAGTTTTCTCCCTCTGCTATAGGCCATAATATACTGTATACCGGGTGAATCGGCTATCCCAAATAATATTGTTTTATGCAGCCCAACTAACGTGTGTTTTCAAGATGGTCGATATTTCTTTGTTTGCTTCCCGTATGGTACTAATGAACTGCAAGCAGGTCCCGCAAACAATACTGAACACTATTATATTTCCCACGTATTAGTCTGTGGGCAAATTGGGGGGAAAATAATAGTGTTCAGTATCGTTTGCAGGATATGCTTGCAGTGCATTAGTATCGTGCGGTATGCAAGCAGAGAAATTTCGACCTTCTTGACAACACGCGAAATTTGGGCTGAATAAAATAATGTCATTATTGGCAGCTGATTCACCTGGTTAATAATATAGGCTATTCACATGTGATTTTTTACAGGTTACATTTTCGCATGTCCCAGTAATTGGGATTATAATAATTTTACGAGGGCTGTTTATTTATCAAGTTCTGATGGACTGTATTAAAATAACAGATTGACATACCAAACTGAATTTACTACTAAATGTTTGCTTGTTTTATTCTTATGTCTCAACATAATCGTCAAAACGATTGAAACATTTGTCGTATCGTTACACCAGCTTTCCAATAACCTCGACAAATAATTCTGCCCGCCACTGAGGTGGGTACGTCCGGACAGTCTCCTTAAGTGTTTCCTTTTTGGTGAGGCGTTGTCGCCCAACCATACCTTCAATTCTCGAAGAAGGTAAAAACCATTGTGTGCTGGTTTGGACAAAACGGCAGATGGTCCAAACCTTCACACTTGATTTCTTTGAAAAGTCTATCGTAACGGTGCCACAGTGCGGTCGTGAATGATTTTCACCTTTTTCGAGAATTGAAGAAATGGTTGGGTGGTAACGCCTCGCCAAAAAGGAGAACCTTCCAGAGACTCTCCAGATGCACCCACCTCAGTGGTGGCAGAATTTTCTTGCCGAGGGCATTGGAAAGCTGGTGTAACGATACGACAAATGTTTCAATCGTTTTGGCGATTATGTTGAGACATAAGAATAAAACAAGCAAACATTTAGAAGTAAAATCAGTTTGGTATGTCAATCTGTTCCATCGGAACTTGAAAAAACAGACCTCTTATTATGTTGACTGACTGAAAAGTTGTCAATTGTGAATTGTCAATGAGGCAACACAGAAAAATCGATATATACAGAAATAGGTCTGTCAAACTCGCCGATTTTTCAGTTCGGGACTAAACTACGGTGCGATTACAGTTAGGGGGCAGATGACCTTACTATTTTACCCCATTGAACTACGATAACTAACAAATAACGTGATAACAGTTCAGGGAATTTAACAAAGTTTCGTCATGTGACCAAAAAAGAATAGGGTGCAGGTATATTTCCTCACTCATACTTTTTAATAAATAGAACAAGTGATTGAATCCCGCCTATCTATTGAACCCTCTCGCTTAGTCATGAAGTGAGCGTCATCTTTCATAAAATTAATTATTTCTTTAGGTGATACTCACACAACGAGAATTAAATATAGTAAATATTTTTCCACTAAATCTTCTACTTTGAATGTAAATAAGCTCCGTAATTACCTTCAGGCTGGCAATGATAAATCTGACGAAGAGAGGCACTGCCATCGTAATGTACAGGCCGTCAGGCTCCTACTGTGACGTCACGCCTAGGGTCGTTATAGCTGAAATGCTTTAGTTTTTAAAAACACCCGGTATTGTTATAAAGATTACTTCAAACTACTTGACACATTTTCTTTAATTAAAGCCAGGCTTCTTAGGCTCCCAGTTTTTAATATTTACCCCAATCTGCAGCTCATTTTTCAGCGTACGGAACTCTGACGTGACGTGTTAACATCTCAGCGCTGTCACTCTAACTGCACCCCTTTGCTCATATTTCACTCCAAAGGTACTGACAGTGGTGTTTCTTTTAAAATAATATTATTACGCGAGTTTGAGAGTAGGGGACCGGGAGAGATGCGCGTGTATGACACAAGTTCAGACTCGGTAGACATCCTTGAAATAGATTTCCGTGGCTTTCCATTTTGAGCTTCTGGAAAATGCCAAAATTGTACCTTATACGAGAGAAGTTCTGAAAGTAAGATTCGTCATTTTATTGCATAAGCAGATGGTACACGAGATGACACAAACGAGTCACTATAAGAATCTACGCCCGTGGCCGGTTCAACGACGGAAGGAGCGACATTGGAGGGGGAATGACTCATGCGAATGACGAAGAGAGACACTGCCATCGTAATGTACAGGCCGTAAGGCTCCTACTGTGACGTCACGCCTAGGGTCGTTATAGTCGCAGCTCGCTTCACACGCAGTCTCTTCAAACCTAATATAAATTACGCTCCCGCTTCAAGACGTAGAAAAATAACAATGCTATTTAGGGCTGATTGGCACTTACATCCGTTGCCACTACATACGCCTAATTATCGCCCGCTTGTTCGAATCCGGCCGATGTAGCAGGCATTATGAGAGTGAACAAAATGGTACATTGCCGGTACATTTACTAGGACGTTGAAACACACAAACAGGGCAAAATTGCAGTAGTTTGACGTCGAGAATAAGATCTATCCTTGCCCATTTTCTCTTGTTCATCGCTTTGAAAAGGTTTATGGTAGATGCCTGAGAAAACCCCACATCACTCTTGGCTATTCAACAAATCACGTCCTAAACTGTTCGTGGATGACAAAGCACAATGCAACCTATCTCTAACTGTAATCAATGCACAGGTCACCCTCAAGGTGACTTAAACAGGTTCTATCCTAACTGTTACGAACAAAAACGTCACTTCGTACTTATTCGGGAAAATGAAAAGATATTTATTCACAAGAAAAATGCACACACATTACAAATAACACTCAATAGACTCCATCTTGGATGCACTGTTCCTTGTCCTTTTTTCTCACAAAAAAAAACTCTTGCCAACTGTCTGTCACATCCTCCCACCGTTGAGGAAAGACATCCTCAACAAGACATCCTCAACTACTCCACATATCTTGCAGGAACATTGACAGTTTTACCCGAACGTGTAGTCTTTGGGGGTTCAACACCAGTTCCAGTCGGCTCTCCTAAAGCAGTAGCCGTTTTCTTATTCAAGCCAGTCCTTAAAGGTGTGCTGTCTTCATCAGGTACTTCTAGTGGGTAGAGTCGCTGTATCGGTCTCAAGAGTTCTCCTTTAGATGTAACAACCCTTGCAAGTCTTGTATTACCCTCAGTTCCAGGGAACAAGTCCACAATTTTTCCAAGGGGCCAATCTATCCTCTTAGTGCCATCTGATCCAACTAGGACAATGTCACCTCTCTTGAACAAAAGAGTTGGTTTACAACTCGGTTTACCGAGTGCCAAAAGTCCCAGATATTCCTGCTGGAATCTTTTTTTCAATGCCATTCTTAGGTTCAGAAGATGACGATTTCTTTGATTCAGGGTTATAGCATCCAATGCATCACATTCTGGAACTCCAGTTGTCTTAATTTCTTGTAGAAAGCAGGCAGGGGTGAGTGGACTTATATCTTCACATCCATCGGTCAGATATGTTAGCGGTCTTGCATTCATGGTGGCTTCTATACTGCAGAGAAGGGTAAGCATTTCTTGGTAAGTTAGACAGGCTTTACCCAAAACTCGTTTCAGAAGCTGTTTAATTAGACGTATTAACCTTTCCCAGAAGCCTCCCCACCAAGGAGCACTAGGGGGATTAAATCTCCAAGTAATACGTTCAACCGAATGGTGTTTGGAAATATTCTCCCAGTCAACACTTTGAAACGCGTTATCTGTACCCGTGAAATTTGTACCATTGTCTGAGTAAATCACAGAGGGGCGTCCTCTTCTTGCTACAAACCGCCGGAACGCTTGCACAAACGCCTCTGTGGAGAGAGAAGTAACCATTTCGAGATAAACAGCGCGATACACCGCACATGTGAAAACTACAATCCAAGCTTTACTTTCATCCCTCAGGAACACCGAACCTGCCAAGTCCACTCCTATCACTTCAAATACACAGGCTTCCCGTATGCGGTCCAGGGGCAGAGGGGCCTGAGCGATTTCGGTATGTTATCCATCATGCCTCCGGCACTTGACACATTTTCTTATAATTTTTCTAACTGTCCTCCTTCCACCGATGATCCAGAAGCGTTGTCTCAGATGATTAAGAAGAATTTGTACTCCAATGTGATTTTCTTTCACGTGCTCATCCATAATCAAGCGAGAGGTGATGACATGGTTCGCCGGGAGAATCATTGGGAACCTGAATTGCTTCAAATCTTCTCGCAGTAGTAGTCTCGTTTTAACCCTGAGAACATCATCTTCCAGGAATGGATGTAGTGAAGATAGACGTTTATCAACTAATCCGTGGAAGCTTTCTCGTTGAATTATAGAAATGAGTCTAATTTCAGCCCCTTCTAACTCTTTAACTTGCAGAATTTCTTGCGAGATCCTCTCACGTCTAAGACAATTCTTACAGAAACGAAGAATCCATGCGATTAGATGAACTATTCTGTGATAGCTGTAAAAATACCTGGCATACCAGAGGGGACCTTCATTGGTTACAGTCATAGAATTCACAGGGTTTTTCTTCATTTCCTTTGCGATACTCTCTTCGTCATACACCACTTTTGTTTGAGGCCAACAATCTGGAGATTCGTACAACCAGGCAGGTCCCTCCCACCATCGAGAGGCTACTAATTGCGAAGCAAAACAGCCACGTGACGGTAAATCAGCTGGATTCAATGAACCTGGAACATGTCGCCAGCAGTTTAAATTGGTCAAATTCCTGATCTCATTCACACGATTGCGGACAAACATCGACCAGTTCTCAGTCCTGCAGATCCATGCTAGAACTGTGGACGAGTCAGACCAGAGAAAAAACTCATGAACTTCCAGTGAAATAGATTCCAACACACATTTAAGCAACCGTGCACCAATTGTAGCAGCCAGCAATTCCAATCTGGGGATTGTCACTTCCTTGAGGGGGGCCACACGAGATCTTGCATCACATAACTGTACACTCACTTGATTGATGGAATCGCATCTTATGAAGACTACTGCTGCGTATGCAAGTTGGCTGGCATCACAGAAGACATGAATTTGCACATGGTCACTTCTTCCAAACCATCGAGGAATCTTGATTTCTACCAGGTGAGGTAGATCCTTTACCCAGGCCAGAAACTCGTCTCTGGACTTCTCATCAACTGCACTATCCCATCTTATATGAGTCTTCCAGGTCCTTTGCATCAACAGTTTAACACAAAGGGTGACAGGACATGTCACACCAACTGGATCAAAAATTCGATGTGCGAGTGACAGAATTGTCCTTTTCGTCACTTCTCCCACCTGAAGGCTATTCAACCAATGCAAATTTAAAGTAAGTGTATCCTCCTGTCGATCCCATAACAGTCCCAAAACAGATGAAAGGGTAGCAGACTGGTCATCATCCTGAGAGAACTGCCATCCCCTCAAATTAAAACTGCCTTCTGATAATACCCTACTAGCTTGATTGATAAACTCGCCCACCTCCGATTCCCTGTCAAGGCTAGTGACAACGTTGTCCACGTAGAAGCTCTGTAGAAGTCTCTCGATGAATAGGGGATTGAATTGCGGGTTTTCCAAGTACTTCTTCAGGTGATACTCCAAGACAGCCATCAGGAGAAACGGACTACAAGTTAAGCCGAAAACCAGCCTGGCATGCTTGAGATCTTGTAATTATTCTCAACGTCCTGCCACATCAGGAAGCAGATATAGTTTCCATCTTCTTTCCGTATGCTTATCTGAAGGAAGGCCTTCTCAATGTCTGCAATAATTCCTACTTTCCTCTCTCGGAATCTAAGAAGAATAGCAGGGATTAGCTCAATCAGGTTGGGGCCATCATACAAACAATGGTTCAAAGCAGGGGTTCCCGCTTCCTTCGCTGAGGCGTCAAATACAGGACGAACAGGTGTCGTTGAACTACTTTCCTTCACAACAGCTCGATGCGGTAGATAGTGTCTGAAGTTTTCATCCTCCTGAACCGGTTCAATAACACCACTCCTTTCCCACTCGGTGAAAATATTTTCATACGACTCGCCTAGTCCAAAATTTTCCACTTTCTTCCTTGTGTTGACTAACCTCTTCTCAGCCATGACCCTGTTAGATACAAGAAATGATTTGTTTTCTTTCCAGGGTAAATGGACTTCATACCTAAATTCTCCATTAATAGACACGGTTTTCTGAAAGTGCTCCATTGTTGCAAAGTTTTCCTTACGGCAGGATCGCTGATACCTAGCACGTCCAGTTCCCACAGATTTTCAACTGAAGCATCTCTGATAAAGAGAGAAGTGACGAGGTTGGTCATGCTTGATTGATCTCCGGAAACTACTTTACCCATCACAGTCCACCCCAGCAGAGTCTCAATACATACAAAACCATTGCTTAGTGTACACGTTTGTCCAGTCATTAACTTTCCAGCGACATCAGCGCCTATTAATAGTTCAATGGGACCTTCAGTATCATAATTCTGTATCCCTTTTGCTCTTAGTTCTTGCAACCATGGGCCCTTTAACATAGTATTGTACCCTGTAATTACTTGTTGCCCTAAGACTTCAAAATTGCAGGCATAAGGCTTTCCTAAACTCTCTATGTAGATCCTATAGCACATATGCTGGCTCTCTTCGGTGACTACCCCACCAAATAGTGAATGGCGTAGCATTTCTGTGCGATGACTACTGTAACCTAACTTCTGTGCCACTGATTCAAGCATATAAGATCTCTGACTGCCAGTATCCAGTAGAGCCCTTACCTCCATTGCAGAGGATTCTCCAATGACCTACACCTTTAATGTTTGCAAAATAACACCTTGCACACCACTACGTTCTTCATTTGAAATCAAAGAATGAGACTGAAGTTTCTCATTGGTAGCTTCAGAGGAATGTGTTGGGCCTAGACATATTAGGCTGTTATGTTTTTTTGCTACAGGAATCACATTTTAACTGACTTCTGCACATCCTTGAAACATGTCCTTTCTTCAGACAGAGAAAGCATGCTCTCTTATTCTTCACAATTGAGACTCTCTCCTTTAAAGCCATCTGCTTTGCCACGGAGCAATTTGAACTAGCATGGGACCTATCACAAAATATACAGTTTAGTTTAAGATTACAATCCACAAGTGCAGCTGCGGTAGGTGGCGATTCACTGTAAATGTCAATTTTCTTCGTACCTTTTGACTTGTCAGGATTCACATTGATGTTACCTTTACTTGGGATGGCCAGTTTGATCCTTTCCTCACTCTCTACTTCATTCTCCAGGAATTTCATCAAACCTTTAAGACGTTCACTAGGTTCAAATTCCTTCCCACCGCCACTCCTCTGCCAGGCACGTAACACATCTATAGACAAGCATGATTCAATCATAGGAAATAACATTGCTGCATATTTCTCGGAAGTTACACCTAGGCTCTCCAAAGCACCAAGTTGAGTTTCGAGTCTGTCATATAATGATGAGATGTCAAGACTACTACAAGAATTCATCATTGTCAATAGTTCTCTAGTGTAGACTTCCACCAACAAAGAATCTTTGCCAAAACGTGATTTAAGTTTCTGTATTGCTTTAGGGTAATTTCCACTTGTGGCTGGAAAACTATCAACGATGTCGCGAGCTTTGGAGTTTGGCAATGTTGCTTGGATAAGATATTCGTATTTATTGGCATTATCAAACCCTTCATCTTCATCAATCTTATGAAATTGATTCCAGAAACCTAACCAATCTCGTAGATTTCCGCCAAATTTTCGGAATTCGATCTTTGGAAGTCGATATTTACTTTTGAGGTTATGAGTGTTACTGGTGCTTACTGTTGACTGGACTTCGTCTTCACGTTTTCTCTCCATTGCAAGAGCATCGGAAACAGCCGCTGCTAACATATGAAACTTGCGTTTATAGTCATCTACTCCGTCTACTTCTGTGATCAGGTCTTCTTCTGACACCGCATCTTCCATGAGGTGTTGGAAGATCTCCTGGTCCAGATTACTTATGAGGTTAGCCTTCTCATCCACTAAGGCGTAATCTCCTCGGATAGCGACTATGTTATTTATTTCTTTCTCCAACAAAACTTGAAGTGAAGCTACAATTTTCGTGAACGATGCACGGTATACACCACGTTTTCTGATCAAACTTCGAATATCGCTCATTTTCCTTTCTATATCCTGTCACGGTCGCCAGATGTTACGAACAGAAACGTCACTTCGTACTTATTCGGGAAAATGAAAAGATATTTATTCACAAGAAAAATGCACACACATTACAAATAACACTCAAAAGACTCCATCTTGGATGCACTGTTCCTTGTCCTTCTTTTCTCACAAAAAAAAACTGTTGCCAACTGTCTGTCACACTAACAGCACTTACTTTCTATGACTCAATCTAACTTGTTTCTTGCTTCAGGAATTTGCAATGGGTTGTAATTTTGAAATCAGGTATCAGTAACCTACAGTACATACACCAGGTGCTAACAATCCCATTAATGTAAATACAGTAGCCTACACAAATGCTGCCACGAAAACATTACCATATTTACTTGAGCTTGATCGAGAGACCATTCTCACAAATAATGTAACTTGGACTGACTTCAGTAGATACTGAATACTGGATATCGCTTCTCGGATTTACCTACGGTAAGTAACTTAACCTCAGCATTATCATATTAGAAATGTTTCCATTCCTAGCATGGCTGAAGTTTGGGAACTTCTTGCAATAATTGAAACCATATTAACTAACAATCTACCATCAAGGCGATTAGCTCTTCTCTCCCGAAGAATGGTATCTTACTTTCAGGGAAATGTTAACAAACACTCCTGTGTTCCCCGTAATGAACAAATAATTTCTAAGAATGTTGTGTATGCATTGCTTTCTTAAATTGTCGTGGTGGGGAAGGAGAAGCAAGCCACATTATCATTTCTTTCATAATACCGGTAGTTGCTATAAACAAACTTTTGACATACCAGTGACCAGAACTAACAACATTTTATTACCATCCAAAAAACCTTGTATGAGTCGAAATAATAAGTGATATAGATGTCCTAACTAAAACATAACCTTCGGTGTGATGACAAACATGCAACGCAAAATTTGCGCAGATACAATAACCTACCTACAAAATGAACATTTGTTTCAGAAAATAAATAATCCTCATTCTGGATGACGTAAGTAGAAGAGTTCTCAAGTATCACTTTTCACGCGGATACCCATTCATAAATAGTACATTATGCAACGATCCTATAATGGCTATAATTAAGACACGAGTATTTTTTATAAAACGAGCGTATGCGAGGTTTATAATTTCCATACGAGTGTCTTAATTACCATTATAGGCGAGTTGCATACGACTGTTTATGTTCGACGATAATTGTAACTTTATTATATGTTTTAACATAAATATTCATAAATATCTGTTCAGTCACTAGAATGTTGTGACCGGGTGCTGCGGTGGGTAGTATATCTCTGTTTTCCAAGCTCTCTGGACAACTGACGCATGCGCCCTGTGTGCTTCAATACCATATGTTCAGATTGTGTACCAGTATTCAGTAAAACTGTCACCGAAGTCGTTTCAAAACCACGTTCTGTGTAGAAATTGGTTTTGGGGATATTAAGGTACAGTGCTATTTCTTGTCTCATATTCACCAGTTTATTTACGCGAACATATGGACGGTGCACTTTCGGTAATTTATAAATAGACATGTTGGATTTTGAGCGCATGCGCGATGGTATCCTTATCTAATTGGTCACACAACTGTTTGTTGAGCTCTGATTGGTGGGAGAAACTGTTTCATAATGAAAAATAGTGTTATAATGAGCCTCATTATGATACAGTTTTCTGACACATAATAGTTAGGGTCGAACATAAAGAAATAAACAACACAGCACAAAGCAAAATGGTCGCCATCTCTATCCCCTACCGATCAGCTGATCAATCGTTAAGAGTCGATGCATGATGGCCTGTACATTACGATGGCATTGAGAGAGGGGAGCAGCAGACTGGCGTGCGCGATATCATTCGAGTACAACTCGAAATGGCAGAGAGACGTGTACTGACAATGTGGTTGCCATTGGATGTGCGTTCTGTTATCCGGTAAGTATGGAAACGTGGGACTAGTGAGTCAGTCATCCATGAACGCCTACAGACCGTGTATGATGAAACGGTCATGTCTCGTCAAATGTTCGGTCGCTGGTGTTGCATGTTCTGTGAAGGACGGCAGAGTGAGGAGGATGAAGATCGAAGTGGACGTCCCCCCACATCAATGAATGAAAGAAATATTGCTCGAGCTCAGTACGCGGGCAGGTGTTAACGATCGCAGATGTTGCGTCCACACTGCTATTTGATCGTGCCTGTGCCCATCACATGATCCCTGATGTGCTGGGATACCGAAAAGTGACCGCAAGATATTTACCGAGGAACCTGGCTCCGGAGCAGGCTGTGCGACAATTCCTTGCATCGCAGGGCACCGAAATTTACCAGAGTGATTTCTTCAAACTGGTTGCACGCTACGACAAGTGTCTCAATGTCGGTGGCGAAAAATAGTGCAAGGTGTATAGACCATGATGCCATGGTGTATGTCAGTTTGGCATTGAAGGGTCTGTGGGGAAAAAAACATGGCCACTTGCTTTATGTTACCCATGAGCTCACAACTAGTGAGACACCGGTTGGTGACCTCGGAACCCCATTGGTATTGCTTCCACTTGCTTTTACTGGGCTCCTCACTTTCATCTAGCATGACGACTTCCTTTAGTCAAATATTGTTCTCTTCCGAGCCCGGCGATATCTGGGCATTCAAAGCCCAGGTTGTCGTTTATTTTCATGTCTTAAATGGCCTGGTCTAGTCTTTTCTTTCATAATACTCACATTTATTGTGGGGTCATAACCTCTTCTTCATTTGACTGGCTGCGTATAATTATGAAGGTGAACTCTCATTTAATATGGGATTATTAACAACAGATATTTTATCAGGAGACTGGCTGCATCCAATGTATTTGAACACACATTTGAATACTCCTATTCACATTATTAGGCAGCTTTCCTAACAACGAACAGGAAGCAACATAACAATTGTGGATGGCTAAGAGAAAAAAAGTGGGAAACCAATGATAAAGGGGAAAAGGTCAGACGAGAAGAATGTACTTTATACCATGTTCTCAATCAACCAAGGCCTAATTTCTACAGTATTATAGAGTGCAAATCAGTTTAGACGTCTGCAGCCCGATATATGGACGATCCGTTTTGCGGATGTATAATAAGGGTGACACCTTTTTAAAACTTCTGTCGTAGCGAACTATTGAAGTGATTGCGTTCTAATAACCGTTACTTTGTACTATGCTTAGGACATATTTATCATCAGCCCTATGCACGATAGTTGGTTGTGTGTTAAAACTATTTGATATAATCTGTATTTATGTGTTGACAGTAGTAGTGTTGTGTAATTGAATTAGGGAAGGGATGAAGTAGGCTAGGTGCGCCAGGACTTAAAGTAAGGTACTATCCCGGCATTTGCCTGGAGGGGCTATACGTTATAGAGATACAGGGGTAATTAATAATGCTCCTATATTTGAGGTACTGGTTTTTATTCCGGTCGTCCTGCAGCATAGCCGTGCTCAGTAAATCGTGCACCACAACCGTGAGGGCAGCTGCAGCAAGTCCGGAGATCGTATGTTTGAATCCTGGCACTGACAGCTGCTGCCCCTAACAATGAGTGTGTTTTCTCCACACTCCCTCCAGGCATGTCCCGGGGCATCTACCTCATTGCCGTCCCTAGTAGTCTAGTAGTATTACACACACTTCTACAGTCATGTTATCACACAAATACAGGTTATCAGACAATTTCTACATACACCCAACTACATGGGGCTGAAGATTAAGATGTCTCAAGCCCCTAACATGAGTTAACAACAGCAACATCTCTTCCTGGCTCCGTGGGAGAAATGAACTATGGTCTGAGGGCTGAACCGGCTTACACTCAACCTCGTGAGGATTCGACAAATTTCGTTTTCCACTTCAGCCATTCTAACAGTAGTTGTTCCTCAATTCTACTTCAAGTAAATGCCAGGAGTGTGCCTAAGTTAAAGCAACGGTATCTTATTCCCCTATCCTAACTCCAATTACAATTACACAGACTACTATATCATCATAATAAATGAAAATCCACAGCCTGCTTCCAGTCTCCGACCGGGTCAGGAATGGAATGAATGAAGCCCCCATCTAGCGGCGAGGATATGAACGTGCCGGCTGCCGAGGCCTGACGCACTCCCCTGGGGCAATGATTAAATGAATGACAGATGAAATGAAATGATAGTGGAGACTGTTGCTGGAATGAAATTTGTGACAGGGAAAACCGGAGTACCCGGAGAAAAACCTGTCTGCCTCCGTTTTGTCCAGCACAGATCTCACATGGAGTGACCGGGATTTGAACCACGGACCCAGCGGTGAGAGGCCGGCGTGCTGCCGCCTGAGCCACGGAGGCTTCACTATATCATCATAATAATACACCTAAATTTATGGGGCGGATGATAACTAGGGCTAGGAATTTTAGGTGCTAAAAATCGGGAAAATAATTTTTTTAATTTATTAAAAATACCTGAAATATGTGACAAAAAAGTAAAAATATTTTATTAAAATTTAGTTTATTAATGTAAATATAAACAATACGCAGTACTCACGAATGCAATTTATTCTATGTCTCACTGACTGCTGAAGCATTACAATACACAACGAGAAACATCTATAGGTTGTCCATCACAAATGACCGACGATTATCGCGAAACACTTATTCTGAAGGCTCGAAACTGCGGAAATATGTTTCTTGCCCTTGGGGTGTTGTGTAACTTGAGATCGCTGTTCAGCCTTTATTTCTTCACCAACATGATTGGCAGAACAGAACGCCCCTATCCGAAGTAAAATTATCTTTAAATTCTGCAACATACTGCTGCAGACGATAACTTGTAATTGTTTCTACTTTAGGCATCGTAGAACTGCCTTACACTTCATGGTGTAACTACAATGGTGAGGCGGATCGCTCCCTCTCTCTTGTGCGGATGACGTCACAACGGGGGCATTGCGTTCGGTGACACAGCACGAAGTACATGTATTTGACACGGCTCTGGTCTTAAGTTGAAGGCATAATTAATAAATAAAATGTATTATAACACTCAACATACTTTGTATTGTAAACACTGATAATAATGTTGGTAATTATGAATGCGCCGTACCTCTAAATAATATTAATAGTCCAATAACGAGATCAACTATATTCTTACATTGATGAATTTACCACATTTTGCGATTCAATTTTCTCTGTGAATTGCCGAAACTTATTTTTCTGTTTCTGTTCGATCTAAACGGTGAATAACCTCATATGCAATATTAATATGAGACAATTTTTTCAAGGTCCTGCTGGTTACTTCATTGAATATAAACATATCATTTGATAGCGAAATGTCATGAAATTTATGAAACTCAGCTTCCAGTGTTGTTTCAACTTCCATATGTTCATTAGAGGGATACAAACGATTTCCCCTTGAAATAAACTGGAGCCATTCTGGGCCTTCATTACTGGGCTAATATTCTTGAGATACAAAGTACACGGGACTACATGACCGCGTTGTCGCAGCGCCTAAACTGAGGAACCAACCAATGTTCTTGAGATAATGTTCGCAAATTTTTGTACTTATCCCTGAATATATGTGCTACATATCCTGTACTGTATTTTAAACCTTCATGGTTCATTTCATCTTTAAAATCTGAGACATCAAATTCATCCAACAATTCATTCTGATGATCAGTCATTTTAAACAAACTCATATTCATTTCCGCAGTTTCGTAATTTGATTCAATAAATAAACTGGAATCTAGTTTTTCTTAGTCAGGAGCATCCACGATATCAGGAATATGTTTGGCAACATTCACTAACGCTGTCTGCGAGAAACAGGTAGGCCTTTCGGTTTCTGTTTCCACTGGTTTAATCAGACACTTTTCGTCAATATCCTCCTCTGTATTTATATTTAAAGTAAACACTGAAGCAGAGGGCTTATCCAAAATGTACCATCTCAATATACAGTTTATTTAATATCCAGAGGATTTGGGTGATCATTGGAGCCTCCCATTCCTCTAATATATGTGAGAAGGTTCTCCAAAATATTTTGATTTAGACGATAAGTTATTATGTACTCGACTTGGTACATCGGCTTCAAGCATCTAAAAAGGTTAACTAGATACGTGTTGCCGAGTAGAATTCCTTTTCGAAATGGGAGTAAGGCTTTATGTCGGTCAACTTTCATGGACGTTATCAACTCATTGACATTATTTAGCACAATGATTCGCTTGTCTAAATCAGTACCAAATGCATTTCTTTCAGAATGATGATGATGATGATAATAATTGTTGTTTTAAGGGGTCTAACATCTAAGTTATCGGCCCCTAATGGTTTGGGTGATAGTGAAAGATGAGATGAGAATGAAAACTATAACTAATACAAACTAGTCTTACATATTAGAAGAAGAAATGGTAAACAAACAAAGGATAAGGCAAATAAAAGACAGGAAGAAACGAAATGCCCTCAACCCAAGAATAATGAGGATTGAGGGACTTGGAAGGAAGGAGAGCCATGAAAGGCAGATAGGAAAGAGGAGAGGGCCCATCCCAAAGTCAGTGGTAAAAGGGGACAAAACGGTCCCAGCTCAGGAATCCCTCGGGATCGCCAACTCCCGAACTCACCAGCCGTAAGCCCCTGAGGGTGTAGCAATATCCAGGATGCACCTGAAGTGGTGGGGCTACACACACCCTGCCTCCTTGAGGGCCTTGAGCAGAAGGCAGGAGAGAACATGAAAAGAAAAAGAAGGCTGACCCCTCGCAGAAGGAGGGTATCAGGAAAGATGAGACAAGGGCCAATTAAGGCGGAAAAGGAAGAGACTCCCTAGGCCTCGGAAATCCGTCGGGGTCGGAAGAGAACAAGAGTTGACCAAGAGAGGTCGACAGGAAAGAAGATGGAGCGGAGCCCGGCACAAGTAAGTGGAAGCAATGCCGGACTCAGCTGGGGTCCCGTGGTCACCAACCCACGTCCCACAAGTTGTGATCCCCTGGGGGCTTTCAGAATGACTCCAAAATTTGTTTTTAGCAGTGAGTAAGTCAGGAGTAAGTCATTCATTAATTTTATACATCTAGCAGCTTCTTCTCAGTCAATGTTTTTCAGCAAACCTTTCCCTCCACACCATTCAAGAGCCTTTGATACCTGGTTTGATAGTACTTGAGCTGCAGGCCGAAATTTTTGTCTCTCTGATCCCTTTAAGTCTAAATTATATCTGCTAATTTTGTGCGCAATAGTGAGTTCAGAAGAAGACATAGAAATTAGTAGTTCCAAAACATTCCTTGCTCACCTTTTTCCCATTGAGCAGTACACATCCTTGATCTAATTACGGACAAATCTAACAAATGATTTCTCACAAGTTTCAATAAATGAGGAAGGTTTGCAAACACAAACACCTTTAAGGAACCGTTGCTTGGATGATTGAAGACACATTCCTTATTATGCCGTTGACAGAGATTGAAATACAATACTTTCACTAGCAACGTACACACCTGTCGACATTAACATCATTATTTCAATCGACTGCGGATTCACGCGCCTGACTCCCGCCTTTAGCCACAAGTCACGGCTGCCCCCGTTGTGACGTCATCCGCACGAGAGAGAGGGAGCGATCCGCCTCACCATTGTAGTTACACCATGTTACACTTCACAGGGCCAGAAATATACTGCATGTGAGTGACACTGGTTCCAGGTAGCTGGGGGAGGGGAGGTCTAGCACGTGGTGCAATATGGCTATGGACAAGGAAATCCCCGACTTCCACAATGAGTGGCACGGGGCGACAAGTTAAGAATAATACAGTTGCAAGCTGACATACGCTCTGCATGAAGATTAGTTAGCTCACAGGTTCTTCTTCGTTGAAGTAACACAGAACAAAAATGTAATAAACTGAAAGATCTAGCATACTGATTTTTAAATGTAAATATTATCTCTTTTTATGTGCTAATAAGTGAAAAGCAGGAATTTATGTATTTATAGAAAAAATGCTTAAAATATGTATTTACGTAAAAAAATATTTATTTACCTAAAAATCCTAGCCCTAATGATAACGATGTCACAATCCCCAAAAATGAAGCAATAACAATAACCAACTCTATAAATGGGTGCCTCGGAAGCTATTTTGACTTTCATTTGCAGTCAAAATATTAGCACTCTGTAAAGGGAATTCTTAAATTTATTTCCATATAAGAAATGATAAATATTTCATATGATTGCCATGTATTGTACGTATTCTTGAAGGAATGATGCTATATTTCATACTTATATCTGGCACGTGACGCCCTTTACACCAATATTTAGACAGTTTTTCATGTTTCCAATTGTACTACAATACACATCGAGCAGGCCGGCAACTCTTGTGAATACGAAACTAGGTCGTATGGATATAAAGAGTCAAAAGCTATATTTTTCTAACACGGGTAAAGAAGAAGCCTATGACTTATTGCCTCTCAACCCGGATCAATGGTGTAGTTTTTCCAAGTAGGAAAGCCATTTATCACTAAACCAGTGTCTTTTAGACCTGAGAACTTCCGTCCATTTGTCTTCCAAATTCAATTCCAGTCCAAACCGAAAGAGAGAGAAAGAAAACAGAAGGAGATTAAAGAGTTCCTTTATTCAATGAGCACTGAAAAGAAATTCATACTCCTTCAAGGAAATGACAATCTTAAAGAGAACCCATAATGAGGCTCGAGTGTGGGTGTGTGTGGAAGATGTCACAGTACGGAAACCCATTTAGAAATTGAGGACCACTCCCATTCCATTCTTCGTTGTAAAGTACATTATCGGATGTTCTGTTCAGTATAGTTTCATGTTTAGAGATGAACGGCTTTGGTGGTCGTGGGGAGAAGGAGGATAATTTTTAAGATGCCATCTTGGTGTGTGCGTATGATAAAGTAACCACTCTGCTTTCTGTAAGAGAAGAAAGACAGGCTGTCCTGTGCTGTGCTTTCTGCTTCCCGCACTGGGACCAAAAAAGTTCTGCTAATCTCATCTCATATGTGAGGAGTAGAAAGAACTGCTATTATCCCTGATTTATGAGGTCCAACCACGTTATGTACGGAAGAACAAAAAACATCAACTGTAAAATTATGTAAAATCAAGTACTTCCTTCTACGTGTCTATTATCCATTTAATAGCTATATTTCCCTTCGTGAATGCTGGTTGTATTTCAATTTCACCCATTGTTTTACGTCAAAATTCTTGTTTTAGTTAAGGTATTATTTCTAGACCTTCTAGTCAAGAAGGAGCATTCTGAATAACATCAGATCTCAGGAAACTGTTCGTTGAAGATTATTACATAACAAATATGCATTTTTGGGGCAGATGACCTCGTAGTTCCGCCCCTAAAACAACAATAAATAATAATAATAATAACAAATATCCATTTGAATGTCTTTATCGTACACGCTGATTCATAAGTCCATCCGGGATTACTGAACACTTCTGATCGGTAACCAAGACAGGCGCGGTGCATGTGAACCTATCAATACCGTACATAGAGAAACTATCTAGATCCACACAAATCGTTGACGTCAGCAGCTTAACAGACGAGTTAGTTCAATCGACTGAATGATGTAATCGCTCTGGCTCTCAATCAAATACACACCCAAATAAACGGGGTTGACCGATTCTACTGCATAGTAAACTTCTAATGGGCCACTAACCTCTTGCAAAGTATCAGTATTGTAAGTTTACTAGGTTAGTTATTGATATTTTGATTACATACATTCAAGATGGTCTATGCTGATGACCTGGTTATAATGACAAGACTCCATTGAAATCTTACAAGCCAACATGTTAGAACTTGAACAGAAATTTAGGGAATATTGTAGGCAAAATGGCATTTCAAAAACAAAGGTTATGTCGGCAGGGAAGAACCACATGAAAATAGAATGATAGATAGGAGGAACTACAGTACATAGGAGCAGGAGGACCATTTTAAGTACTTAGGCTCTTTATTCTCTCAGTATGTTAGTAATGGGAAGGAAATAGAGTCAAGATGTAGAAAATCCCATCGAATGGGTTTTCAAGGAAGCTTGTAGTTTTACGTGACCGTTAATCGTGCAATCATGAGCCACGGGACCTCTTTTTTACGTGGAATTCGAACCACAGGACATGGCATTTCACATCAAAAATCTCACATGCGTAGACCGGAAATCGAACCAGGTCCATCTTGGTGAGAAACTAACATCTGACCGTTGAGCCACCACGCCCTCCAATGGGTTTTCAGTTGCGATCTACAGTATTCTGCAAGAAAGAAGTTAGTGTAGCGAAGAAACTCTCCCTACATAACTCAGTGTTTAAAACGAACTTGTTGTATGGAAGTGAGAGCTGCGTAAATTCAGTATATCTGATACATAAGCTAGAGGTAACTGACATGAGTGTAGAAAAAAATTATTGATGGAACAATTAGATGGGAGCAATGGCAGGAAGGTACTCGTAATGAAGAGAGACACATAGAAATGAACACGCTAGATGAAGCTGTACGTATGAGACGTGACCTGCTGAGTGGCTCAGCGGTAACGTTCTCAACAGCTATTCCCAAGGCTGCAGGATTGAATCCCGGTGCAGTCAGTTGGCATTTGGGGGTACGCAAATGCGAGGGAGTCGTGACAGTAGATTTACTGGCATGTTAAAGATCCCCTTCGTGGCAAACTTCCGACACCCTGGCGTATCTAAAAGACACTAGTTAAAAGGGACGTAAAACCAATAGGCTAACATCATTATTTATTTTCTTATGAGCCAACTAAGATGTTGGGATCATGTGAAGAGAATTGGTGAGGAGAGATTACCTAGTAGGGTAATGAGTTTAGCTGTAGAGGGTAGGAGAAGCAGAGGTAGTCCTAGGAGGCAATGGTTAGATTCGGTGCAGAACGATTTCAAAATGAGAGCTGTAGAAGCAGAGGAGGCCGCAGTGCTATCTGCTAATAGGGGATCACGGAGGAGACTTGATCGCAAACAGAGGCTTGCAGACTAGACTGAACACTGGCAAGCAAAACAGCCTGAAATGAAAATGTACAGTGTGTATGTGATTCAAGATAGCAAGTGTGAGTAATGTTCAATGTGATAACTTTCTGAAGATAGCATAGTAGGCTATGTTTATTATACGGTACTTTCCCCTTCCGTGAAAATAGCTCCTGAGCATTATGCAATATGGATTTTAATACTTTATACATTCAAAAAGTCAATTCAGCGTATTATTCACTATAAATACCTTGTTATTTGTGGAGCTGGAATCTCTTATACAATACTCCTCTTTCACCAAATTTCGTGGTAATTGCTTGATTACATTCTAATTTATCGATTTCGATGATTTTATAATACGCATATCAGTCATCTTGAATGTATATAAACATTGTACTTCTGTCTTGGGCACAGTTATTAGAGTACAACATTTTTGCCAAGTTTAGATAGGTTTATTAGTGAGTTATAGACTATAAATTTCACATATTCCTGATGACGATTACGTGTAATATACAGTATGATAACCTTGTGAGTTGTGCATCTGTGGTTTCACATACTAAACTCCTCTATCACTACGTTCTATGGTGATTGCTCAATTATACCCCATTTATCAATCTTCATGTTATGATAGTCCTCATTGCCGCTAACATAACCCTATGAAATATATGCACATATGCCTTCAGCAGTGTAATTTTTATTTTCAAATAACCTGCTATATTTTGCGAAGTTTCGTAACTCTTAAGTTTATTAATCGGAGAGTCATCGTTTTCTAGTATTAATGTATATACTAGCAACCAGCCACGGCGGCCGAGAGTGCTAACGCACTAGGTTGTGCCTCTCTGGTATTAGGAGAGCGTGGGTTCGAATCCCACCTCGGCCATCCTGAAAATAGTTTTTGTGGTTGCCCATTTTCACCTCCAGGCAAATGCCAGGACGGTTCCTTCCTTTCCCTGACCCGTCCTTAATTGGACCCGAGTTAGCTGTCGCCTGGGCAATCGGCCTGTCACCATCCTTTGTTGTATCTACTGACAAAGTTTGTTCAGCTCCCAGGTACCGTCCTTACGACGGTAGAGGAACGAAGAAATGAGTTAAGCCGAGCTGGGAGAATATTTTTTTTTTAAATATCTTCATTTATAGTATTTTTTCATCCAGAAGATTAGTTGCAAGTACTTAGTAAATGGCAAAGTCAGCTCTGCACAGACCAGTCCAGTGGAAGAGTGGAAGGTAGAGGTTCCTATCCTTAGTGACATTAACTGAAGATAGGGTGGACTAGTCAGTTCCATGCTCGGTCCCCTTTGCTCCCTGCTATTTACTTCTGTTTCAGACTGAGTGAATCCCAGGGCCATTTGCGTTTGTGAAACTTATAGTTTTATTTCTAAAATCAAAACCCCTCCCTTTCAGTTAGAGGTTCGATGTCTCTACCGACTGGGCTACTCATACCCCGTAGGTTCAGTACCGGTATATAGCCAATTTATTATAATCAAGTCCCGGTACACATTTGTGGTGATGTCTTCCTTCGTGTTTTGCCATACTCTACCCTCTGATATCCTAAATCTTTCTCATTTCTAATTATTATCTTGATTTATCTCAGACTGATTTCATATTCTTGGCTTATTTCTGTATATAAAGTATCGCAATTTGCAAGTAGCTCGAAGACAGAGGCTCTTTTCCAGGGCAAATCATTTCTTAATTTTCCCATCATAATGAACATTATGTCGTGTGCGCTAATAACTAAGGGCAGAATAAATTAAAGGAGTTTTAGCAAAGAGCACCCTAAAATTTACTCCTATCTACAATACAGCTGCAAAAGCCTACAGAAGCAAATGACTCACTAAAACACTTAGACCCCTCTATAATCGCTCATCAAAACCAGCTTAGGAACTCCAAGCGCACTACAAAAATGCTAACAAACGTAGATGAGAGTTAATAATCTTTCTTTAACTATAATCTCGTATATAGAGGAAACCAAGCTAATAACAGATAAATACATGAAATCTGTGAATGGCCATAATAATCTGGTAAAGTAACAACCGACTGCATGGTTGAGAGGTTATCAAGCTATGCGTTGGCCAGAAAGATCCCATGTTCAATTCCACTCTAAGCCAAAGAAACTTTAATCCTCTGGTGTTATTCCCCCTGACTCGGGAGCAGGATTTTTATGATGTCTTCGTCATCATTTCATCATTATCCTCATCACGACGCGCAGGTAGTAGTAAGCGATGTCATAATCAGCATCATTATTAGAACGAAAATGCTTTTATCTCAAATATAGCACCAATGAAATGTTTAGAGTGCACTTACGTCACAGAGATAAAAAAGAAAATAATAATATCCACGTGCATGACCGATGGTCAATAACCTTGCCATGTTTAAATATAATAGTAGTTTTACTGCCGAGCCAACAAAATTATCAAGCCAAGACACGCCAGCTCAGCTGAACGGTTGCATGATCACCTACAGGAGAAAGTAGAGCACCCACCTTCCATGGTCTCGGGGTACGTAGCCTATTGAGACTCCAGTCACAAAGGAGCTGGGTGAGGCATAATTCAGAAGAGATGGGTTCAATTCCTACATCCGTCGTTTCCTACTTCTGCTCCAGAATATGGTTTCTAAGTTAAGACTACGCCCACCTCTTTCCCAACCCTAGTCACAAATACACACACAAAACTACCAAAAGTTGTCCCAAACACCTTATAGCCTACGAATTAACAATAACATTAATTTGTGTTCCCCGAAATGTCGTAATCAGGGAATCAGACACGGAAATATTTGTTGTTTATTTTTCCAGTTAAGATCTTTGGTAACATGATTATATGTTACTAGCTGTACCCGGAATGTACTGCAATGCCAATCAAATAAAGAAATGTTTGTGTAGTAATTTTGTTCATTGAAGTGGTTTGGGATACGTACTCATACAATGAAAACACATTAACTGCTGCTAAACTGAAATACACCCATTTGTTGAAACTCCTCATGGGCCACCTATTGTTAAATGGATTTACTAACACAGAAAATATCGCGGTAGTACACAACAGCAGACCAAAGTTAATTTATTGAAATGACTCGCGTGCCACCTATTGTAAAATACATTTACTAATTCATAATTATTCGTGGGAGTGCGCGCAACAACTCACCTAAGTTTTATCACAATTGGATGATTGGTATATGAACGCATTAGTGACAAACAAACTATCAAGAAACATTAATTTTTATATGTTTGAACAATTGACACATGATAACACCAAAAACGCTAAATAAGAATGTTAAGTGTACTGTACACATGAATTTACGTAAGAACAAATGGGATGAAAGAGGGAAGCGACTGAGATGGTCTGGGAATCCACAATTTTGTGCTTTGAAGGCTCAACCAACTTCATCACTCAGCCCGATTTTCAAACCTACTGCGGTGTGGACTGTCTAAAGAATTTTGAAATTTGAGGATATAGCTCTATGAGATCATTCATGTCCACATGTGCCGTCTCTCAAACAAGACTTTAAAAGAGTTCCCATCGACTTTACCGCTCGGTTATAAATTTGATGGAGCTTAAATCCCACAAGAAGACACCTCGCCACCATAATTTATTACGACGTGACGTCAAGGAACTTGGAGGTGAGAAAATCCACTGCAATGTCATGAAGACTTTTATACTCACCACTAGGTCTGTGGCTCCTGCAGCTTTCGTTAACTACGACTCGATAATTGCTGTTCTTATTATTGATACTTTTCAATCTATACATTGAACGGACAGAGACGGAATTTAGAGAAACATTTATAGGAGTCAACGAAAGTTTGGTGCTTTTCAGTCGGTCAACACGAATGTACCCAAAAGAGCTGGGTTATGCCCTAATCTTAAAGCATGAGATGAATAAACAGTGTATTTAAAAAATTACATGAGATTTATAAATAGTGTATTTATTGTTGTTTGAGTCTTCAGTCTTTTGACTGGTTTGATGCAGCTCTTCATGCCTCCCTGTCCTGAGCTAATCGTTTCATCTCTACATAGCTCCGACACCCTACATCCGAGGCAATCTGTTTAACATATTCTAACCTTGGTCTACCCCTACAGTTTTTGTCCTCGACCCTTCCTTCCATAACTAAGCTTGCTATTCCTGGGTGTCTTAGTATGTGTCCTACCAACCTATCTCTTCTCTTCATTAACAGTCGCCAGAAACAACTCTCCTCTCCCACTCGTCTTAATACCTCTTTGTTTGTAACCCTATCTACCCATCTGATCTTCATCATTCTCCTGTAACACCACATTTCAAATGCTTCAATTCTCCTCTTTTCTGCTGCACCAATAGTCCAAGTTTCACTTCCATAGAGCGCCACGCTCCAGACAAAGGCTTTCAAAAATGACTTCCTAATACCTAAATCTATATTCGATGTCAGCAGATTCCTTTTTTGTAGAAATGCTTTCTTTGCCTGAGCCAACCTACTTTTTATATCCTCTTTGCTTCGTCCATCATTGGTTATTCTGCTTCCTAAGTAACAGAAGTCTCCTACTTCCTTCAGCTTTTCACCTGACAATTTGATCTCCATAGAGGTTTCTGATTTATTTCGGCTGCATTCCAGTATTTTTATTTTACATTTATTAATTTTCATCATGAATTCTTTCCGTAAGACGGAGTCCATACCATTCAAAAACTCATTCAAATCCTCAGGCTTGTCGGCCAAGATGACGATGTCATCAGCAAATCTCAGAGTTGAAATTATTTCTCCTTGAATCTTCACTCCCACTTTAAATTTTTCTCTAATTTCCTTCATTGCTTGTTCAATGTAAAGATTGAAAAGTATGGGTGATAAGTTGCAGTCTTGCCTTACACTTTTCTGAATACCAGCTTCTCTCTCATGTCCTTCAACTCGAATGACTGCTGTCTGGTTTCTGTACAGATTGTATATCACCCTCCTATCCCTGTACTTTATTCCAATCGATTTCAAAATGTCAAACAATTTAGTCCAATCAACATTATCAAAAGCCTTTTCTAAGTCTACAAAAGCCATGAACGTTCTCTTATCTTTCCTTATTCTACCTTCCAAAATCAGCCTAAGACTTAGTACAGCTTCCCTTGTTCCTACATTTCTCCTGAAACCAAACTGGTCTTCACCCAACTCCGTTTCTATCTGGCTTTCAATCCTCTTGTAAATTATTCTAGACAGGATCTTTGAAGCATGAGTAATCAAGCTGATTGTACGGTAATCTTCACATCTGTCAGCTCCCACTTTCTTTGGTATAGGGATGATTACATTCTTCTTGAAATCAGGGGGTACCTCACCTGTCTCATAAATCCTACACACCAAGTGAAATAACCTGATCAGACCTTCATCTCCTATGCAGCGTAGCAACTCAATCGGTATATCATCTATGCCTGGTGCTATGTTCCTGCTTAAGTCTTCCAAAGCTCTATCAAATTATGATCTCAATATTAAATCTCCTTTCGCATCCTCATCAATTTCCTCCTCCCTTTCCATTACATGATTCTCAATCTCCTTTCCCTTATACAAACTCTCGATGTAATCTTTCCATCTCTCAACCATTTCTTCCCTATCTGAAAAGGTCACCACACACAGAAAGCTAAGCTAAGCTACGCTACGCTATGCTATGCTAAGCAATGCCAAGCTATGGTGTGCTATGACACGAACAAAAAGCTAAGCTAAACTAAGCTAGACAGCATATTTCTTATTACATGCTTTCCTACTAATGAAAATATATAGTATCTTTATTGGAAGAGATCCTACAGGATTAAATTAGATTAATATTATTATTATTATTATTTTAATACTGCTTTCTAAATTAATTTTTGTGTAATACTGTAAGTAGGGGGATGGTGGCGCTTCTAACGAGTGTCATGGCCGCCGCGTGAGTCCAAGCCAATATCTCGCGAACCCATGGTCGGATGTTGACAAATGAGGTGTCGTTGGACTCAGGCTGACGTCTTATTTCCTATGGACTATGTATTATATTTTTCAAAAAAATTTTGAATTTTTTTGTTTTCGAAAATAGGCGATAGTTTGAAAACCAAACATGATAGAACGTTATGCCATGGCTCAAACGAATAATCTTTATGACGTTTATTTTCTATAATGAAACTTTTTTATTTTTGTACATTTTTTGAAAAAGGTGTAATTTTGAAAATCCTATATTTTGGAAACTAGGAACTCTACAAAAAAAATTGTTTAACGTAAATCAATGGTCCCTACCCCCTCTACCCCCAAAATAAATTTCAAGTCTCTAGAGAAAAAAATTGTGTGTAGTAGTGGGATGGTGGGGGAGCTGCTTCCAAAAGCAAGTGGTGAGCCCCTGCGACCTTGGAATGGAAGGAGCCATGCTAGGAGGGCGTGCTTGGATTCGTTTTTTTCGTCTCGTCGTGCTCTTTACGGGAATGTACGTGTTGAAAAGGTGAAATGCTGGAAACACAGTCTTTTTGGGGTAAAAACGTGATTTTAGACTTTTTGCTATATCTCACGAACCAATAACGCTAGAGGCGTGTTCGACAGGTCCAAGGACTCGGGGTAACGTCCTCTCTGCTATGGACCACTCGTTATAATTTTTAATAAAATTGGAAACGCGATTTTGGGGTAAACACGTGTTTTTTATGATTTTTGCCGATATGTCACGAACCAATAACGCTAGAGACGTGTACGAGGTGTCCTAGGACTCGGGCTAACGCCCCCTTTCAAATGTGGTAGATATTTTTTTCCAAAAAATAATTCACAAAGGGCCTAACGCCGTACATGTTGAAAAAAAAATTCTTTACCGTTACCTTATAATGTTTATGAAGCGTGGTGGTTGAGAGAGACGATACGGCTGGGTGTGTGTGTTTCAATGAACCTGTCGCTGACCACGGTGGCCGTGTTCAATAGATCAATTGATATTTCGACGGGTCGATGTATGACAGAGCGAGAGTGCGTTTTCCTGATATTTTACCTTTGACGTGTAAACGGTGATGAAAACTTGGTTCTATGGTGGTCGAAGCGAGTACAGAAAACAAACTTACAGGAGGTGAAGGTCATTTGAGCTTATTGGAAGGCAATGATCTGACTTGACAACAAGTGCAATGGAAAAAATGATCAAGACGCTTGAAGGTGAAATAATCTGACCATTGTGCTGGCAGGGAAGTGCGAAAGGCGTGCACACACATTTGTGAAACCACAGGCACGCTAAACCAGTGACATCCTGTCTTGCTTCGTACGTGACAAAATGCAAGTCCATGTGAAATTTGATCTACCGCAGGTGTTCACCTTGGACGTTATCTGTCCACGTGCATGATAACTGTTAACAAGTCACATCCTGTTTTGCTTCGTACGTGACAAAATGCAAGTTCGGGTGAAATTTGATCCGGCACAGGTGTTCGCCTGGGACGTTAGCTGTCCACGTGCACGATAAGAGAATGTTCAAAGCGTGGGAATCGCTGAATCAGTAAAAAGTATGATGCAACTTGTCGGAATGATGTCACAACCAATAGATAGGCAAGAGCTGCAAACAGCAGTGGTGGGAGGTGAAGGGCGGGAGAGGGGAGGGGTAATGTATGAGAGAACACAGGAGGAAAGGGAAAGACAAACATGTATGAATATGCACGAAGCGCGGAGCGCTGTACACATAGAGCTATAGGTGGTGTACAACATGTGTGAATAAATAAAAAGTACACAGGTTCACACAACATGTAGTTTATTGATCCAAGAATTAAACGTAGAGTTAAACCCTAACCATTTGACGTAGAGTTTATTTCCTTTTTGTTTCAACACTTTTTCCACAAGATAATGCTGAGGAAATGCTGTTTTCTGAAGTTCATGGAGATAAAATCTACCTTTTATGGGTTGATGGTTGAGGTCCTCGAGTAAATAGGTGACTGGAGTGTCCAAGTAGACTCGACGAATTCGAAATAGTTCAGTCCCCCACTGAGGCGTGTAGCCCTTATTGAAGGCAGACTTAAATTTGCTCACACGAACAAAATCCCCAATGTTCAGTCGGTGACGTTTAGGATCGGCTGTTTTTATGGGGTTAAACAGTTTATCCAATCGCTGAATATTTTTAGTTACGAGACGTGGCTTGGTCCCAATCGTTCTATGGTTGGTGTCATTGTAACGTGACACTAGCTCAGGTAACATGTCCAACCAGCGATAACTGCCCTGAGCGGTAAACGCTTTCCACATATGGGTTTTCAATGTTCGGTTGAACCGCTCGACCACACTGGCTTTGAGGTTGCTATACGTGGTGTAATGGTGAATATCCTTAGATTTGAGAAAACTGGAGAAGTCCTTGTTGAAAAATTCTTTCCCCTGGTCGGTTTGTAGCAGCTGAGGTTGACGTTTGGAGTGTTGAATAATATGTTGAAAGGCCTTGGTAACTAGTGGACCAGACTTGCGACGCACAGGTTCAACAAAGGCCATTTTGGAATAGACATCAATGACGGTCAACATATGCGTACACCGTCGTTAACGCCAGCATAGGGTATCATTTCAACCAAGTCAGCCTGCCAAAGTTCATCCACACCTCGTGAAATCACCTTGAGTCGTGGATAGTGACGCCTAGCTGGGCGATGCAACTCGTGAGCAATACCCATTTTAATGGGTGAGGGCTTAAACAATAATTTTGGCATTTCGAAGTTCTTGTTCAATTTCTTGAATTTCCCAATCGTGACCGGTGTGGCCAGCTTGACGTGAGGCATGCAACAACTGTAGCCGCTGGACGAGCTTATTGGGATTGTGCCAGTAGGTAACATCCACAAGGGGTTTTAATGGTTTAAATATCACTCCCGAAGCGGACGCTTTACGACGAGTACTTTGACTGGTGGGAAACATTTTTGCAATGATGGTTTTATATTTTTGAGATATATTGGCATTCACCTGTTGCGTGGGATCATACTGTCTTTTGTGGGCATGGGTATCCAATAAAATGGATTTATATTTGTCAAGATCCTCTGACGTATAATCATGGGAAGAGGGGGTCCGAGAAAAGAGCAGCTTTAACAGTCCTGGCGTTAATTTATAGTTGATGTTTTTAATGACAGCTTTAGTACGAGCAAATTTAATGGATGAATCGCCAATTTTAAAACTATCATCCTCATAGCGAACACCATACGTGGTATCTGTGTTTCCAATAAATAGATCGGTGAAATAGGGTTCCAATGTTGATCCATAATATTTTATTAAAATGGTTTTCAGTTGAGCTTTATGTTGAGGGGTGGCCAAGAGTTGTGAGAACGGAGACGCTCTGGAAGGGCAAGGTGTTTCGACCATGGCCAAGGATTTCTTTTTTCTCAAAAACTCTGCAAGGGGTGTGGCCTTTTTTTGAGGCGTAAACACTTGTTCCTCCTCATCCTCAACTTCACTAACACTAGTCAAATCTTCCACTTCCTCTTCCTCAGGGTCCTCGTGCAGCGTCTGCGTGGCTTGTGAAACGGTGGGTAGCGTTTCAGATGGCTTGAAAGAGGGTTTCAACATGGCTTTTAGTGGAGGTGCTAAATGTTGCTGAATAAACAAAGCATGATTGGCACGTGATTGTTTCAATTGACGAAACTTTTGGCGAATAGTATTTTTTGCTCTAATAATATGCTTTTTTAATTGACTCTCTGCTAAGGCCATGGTGTCTTGACAAATGACTTGATGGGGAATGAGACAGGGCCTTAAATAGCAATAAAATGATCAAACCCTAAGCGATACCGTCCTTGGTTGAGTTCACTTTGTTTGTCAATCACTAAACAGGCATGACGTTGAGTGTTCCAGCATTTGGCACACAATTCTGTAAACATTTGAAAGGTCATATCAGGATTCACATGTTCATTATAAATGTGACGACTGTTCCTCTCGTCCTGACGAAATAAAACAATGACATTGGCATTGTCACGAATCAACTGTTTGGACATTTTTGAATACGTTTGCCCAAGATAGAAGCAATCGATATGTTTGTGACGACCCATGCTGAAATAGCTTTGAATGATGCCTTGACGTTCAGTGGATACATCATCGAAAATCATGAGTGAATCAGGCTTTACCTCATCCGGTGAAATCACATTTTCTTGCATGGAAAATGTAAAATAACCCATATTCTCTTTTTGTAATCCAGACATGACTTGATCCAGAAACACGTAGAGGGGTTGGTAGAGAGATTTTGCAAAAATATAAATATTTTGAAAACGCAGACCATTGGGCGCTGTAATGAGCGTTAGCAAAAGATTAGTCTTTCCACAGCCGGAAGGCCCCACAATGATGCAGCGAATGGAAGATGGAAACAGTGAACCATGGCGTTGTTCACGTGATGTGGGACAGAGATGGGAAACCATGTCCCCCACGGGGAATGACTCTTGCTGCTTAATAATCTTCATTTCAACTAAGGCTTAGAAAGGCTAGCAGGCTGTCTATATACAGGACACCGAGCCTTGTCATAGAAACAGTAGACTGGTACTACAGGTTGACGATGGATGTCTTTGGACGTGCGTTGATGGCCAAAGCTAGGCCTGTCCCCATACATGATCCTAAACAGGAAACAGATCCTGCTAATAAACACTATGTGGATAGGTCAGTAGTGCCACGCACAAAACAGGGAGATTATGACTTTAAGGGAAAGCGGTTAACCCATGTAAAACATCCTCAAGTGTCTACAGACGTTACTACGAAAAAGTATGTGGATAACAAAGTGTATGAGTTTTATGACAAAGTGCCCCAGCTTATGGTGAATGGCTATAGCGCTAATCACCATCGGATTATTCACGTGGAAGACCCACAAGACGAAGACGATGTTTGTACCAAGCGTTACGTGACCCATGAAATGAAAAGGCTTTATAAATTTATCCCATCTGTGTTTTTAGTGTATCTGACAAATGAAAAACCTGTGAATAACAGAAACCATTTACCGCTAGTCCATGATCAGCACTTGACCTATGTGCTTGCTTCGAGTTTAAGCCACTATCGATTACACTATGATGGAACCATTCACATCAAATATGCCATACCTGATGAGAACCATTTACAAATAAAGATAAATGGTCATAGGATGTTGGTCCATGACCATGAAATGGTCAATGCTGGTGACGAATTATCCTTTCACCTCATGTTGACATGGGATGAAAAGCAAGCGGGAAAAACCATAAACGATTTCCCACTTTATGTGGAACTGGAATATACAGCCATGAAATAACCATCTGACGTTAGTTGTGATTTAAACTTTCTTGTGAAAGGTTGTTGGTCATTATCATCATGGTGAAACAAAGGTATGCAGTGAGAAAGACTAAAAAAAGGACTTTGTCCTTGGCAAAGCCTGGGCTTACAACATTCGAGGACAAGCCCTTGCGAAAGAAAAAAAGAAAAAATAATGTATTGACCATAAGGAAAGCCCTTCGAGCAGCACAGAGACATGTTATTCCAAAACATCGGCGACAGGTTTCAAACCAAGGGCGAGTGATTCCCGTCCCCAAACGAGCGGGATTTTTACCTGCATTATTTGCCGGTTTGGCTGCTCTGGGTTCACTCTTGGGCGGTGCCAGTGCAGTGGCGAAAACCATTAAAGCCGCGCAGCAGGGCAAGAAACAACTCAAAGAAAGTCAGCGACACAATGAAACGATGGAAGCGATTGCCATGGGGGCTAGAAATGCCAATTTAAAGCCAGCCTTTTATCAACAAGGATTTGGGATTTCACCATTTCGAAATATTAAAAAAAAAAAAAAATAACCTCAGCCATAGCGAGACATGCCCTGACGCATCAACAAGTGGAAAGCTATGCTAAACAACTAAATCTTTCTCATTTTCGAGGTGTGTTTATGCGAAACCAATTACCCCCACGACCCTGGAAACAGGAATGTGCTGTTGTCAATTTGGATGATCACCGAGGACCAGGAACGCATTATGTAGCTTATGTCAAAGAGGGATCCACGGTATGGTACTTTGACAGTTTTGGGAATTTGCCCCCGCCCATGGAACTAGTGACCTATTTTGGAAACAGGATCAAGATATATTATAATGTGAAACGAGAGCAAACGTTTAACAGCCAACAGTGTGGACGTTTGTGTTTAATTTTTTTATATAAGACGCAGCATAAGCAAAAACGCCACCAGTATGTCGGCAGAAAGTAAAACGTTTACAGTGCATGGACGTGGACCTGAAGTCAGCCTAGACTTTTACCCGCCTATCGAATTGAGTGAAAAACCCTATGGTTTAGGACTTGTTTCTCTTGAAACGTACAATCGAATATACAACATACGTGAAAATGTGAACAACAAGTTTTACTATGATGATTATGTGCTCACCCTGAACTCTGGTGGATACACGATCGATGATATTTATGAACACATTTATGTGTTGTTGATCAATCAGTATGGTTTAAAGTCATTTCTCGACGGAACGCACAAGTTTGAACTTGTAGGCAATACTAACACTCATCGCTGCAGTATTTTCTCTACCTTCAACATTGACTTTAAAACACACCCCGATTCCATTGGCCCATTACTAGGATTTAAACCACGTGTGTTGGAGCCCAACAAAAAACATGAATCGGACCATGAAGTGAAATTCATTGAGGACCATCATGTGTCGGTGACGTGTAATATTATTAGCCAAGTGTACACCAATCAAGAACCATCGCATTCGCTTTATGACTTTATTGTGACATCGCCCAATGGGTATATTATTCGTGAAAACCCTCCAGTGGTGCTTTTTCATGCTGTGGCTGTCGATAGTATTAGTAATATAACATTAAGACTGATCAATAGAGATCAACAACTCATTGATCTAGATTCCACCACACCAGTGACTTACAAGTTGGTGCTAAAGCCACTATGAAATTTGTGTATAAAGCAACAACACCGTCTAGGAATAGTGTTAGTTGTTTGCCACGTGAATACACGTTAACATCTCAAGGCAAGCAGATTTTACAGCATTTGGGTTACCACGTCAACCCTCATAATGAATTCTATCCTAGAGATAGCGAACCGCATCGAGGAGCAACCAGGAGTGGTAAGAATTGATCTCCATTCCTATCAAGCTCAAACACCTGGACTCAATAACAATGATGAAATTCAATTTGTTATCAACAACCAAGATATTTACACCCTACCTCATGAAAGTGTCATTCAGATTGAAGGTCGGCTCACCAAAGCCGATGGCTCTACACCCACCACATCCAAGTTGGCCAACCATGGTTTGGCCTTTCTGTTTTCTGAAGTGCGGTATGTCATTAACGATATCGTGGTGGATAGAACTCGAAATGTGGGCATTTCCAGTGTCATGAAACTATACCCCTCTTATAGTGAGGAAGAAGGTAAAACACTTTGCATGGCAGGTTGGTGTCCTGACTCGACCAATGACTGGATGGTACACACCGATGGGACCTTTACTGGATATTTACCTCTTAAACTGGTTCTAGGCTTTGCCGAAGATCACCAACGCATTGTGGTTAACGCAAGGCAAGTGCTTTACCTAGTGAGAGACAGGAGTGATAATAATGCACTCAAGGGAGCCGACAATGCCCCCATCGATTCAAAAATTCAACTACAACGCTTGCTATGGAAAGTCCCCCATGTGACCCTCGAAGATAGCAAAAAACTGGACATACTCAAAATGGTAAAGAGAGATATGCCTCTACCCATGGAATTTAGAAGCTGGGCACTCCATGAGTATCCGCTATTGCCCACCACCAACACACACAGTTGGTCTGTAAAAGCAGCTCGCTATACAGAGAGACCTCTCTACCTGATTGTGGGTTTTCAAACGAATCGCAAGTATCAACAAACCAAAGATGCCACGCAATTTGATCACCTGCAATTGAGAAATGCACGTCTTT
This sequence comes from Meconema thalassinum, assembly GCA_946902985.2. Lineage (NCBI taxonomy): Eukaryota > Metazoa > Arthropoda > Insecta > Orthoptera > Tettigoniidae > Meconema > Meconema thalassinum. The sequence continues at coordinate 1,825,966,561 of OX336388.2, forward strand.
TCCTCAACGGAGCTGTGTTTCCCTATGAAGGACTGGATTTGGATTTTTCAAAAAATAAGTTTGGCCCCCTGTACGACTTGTTTTCTAAATTTCGATGGTCGTATTATCAAAAAGAGAACGTTCCCATGCTACTACCCCAAGCTTTTAAGGCAAGAGCACCACTGATTGTCTTTGACTGTTCTTACCTGGAAGAGTCTGTCAAGCCATCCAATATCGACATTCGACTAGATTTTGAAACGCATGACAATGTACCAGCCAATACGACGGCCTACTGTTTGATTATTCACCACAAACAAGTCAACTATTATCCACTGTCCAACCAAGTGACGAGTGTATAAATAACAGCTCAACCCACGTCAAGTCGCTCAGTCATGTCTTGCTTTAAAGCCTCAAGAGACGTTACATCCATGAATTTAAACTCTGAGGAACAACGTTTCAAGACTTTTGCCACGTGGCCAGTGCCTTTCATAAACCCTCAAGCCTTGGCGGCCGCTGGATTCTACTATTTAAAAACAAGAGATGAAGTGAAATGTGCCTTTTGTCCCATCATCATAGACCAATGGCAGGAGGGCGATGAACCCATGCAGGAACATCAGCGCTGGTCACCCACCTGCCCCTACCTGTGCAGAATGAAAGTGGGAAATATACCCTGTCATTCAAGCTATCCCTCACTTGTGTCACTGGGTGATGAAAAAAATACAAGTTATGATACATGTGGGCCGTATGGTATCCATGGTGCTTCGGTGAGCAGCTCACCATCAAAAACGCCTAGTTTAGAGACATTGGGACATCATCGGTGTTATGGACGTTACAAACACAAGAGACTATATTGTTGTATCAGTTGCTATCGTCCTTATCCTAAAATGAGAAAAGCCTGTAAGACGTGTTATGATAATAAAATGATGTAATTCTTAAATTCTTATTTTGCATGCCCCCACTGTCCTACCCTAACCTCAATTTTGAAACTAGCATGGCAGGTAAGTCTATGTCATGATCACACCTGATCGTCAGTCAGTCGTCAGTTGACCTTGGTCCAGGCAAGCGTCAACATGTTGCGCACACTCATTGTGGATTGCCAAGGGTTTAAAATTGGTGACAACAAATTTATATTTAAACAAGTGGCCATGATCGATTGTACCACGTTTTGGATATCAAAAGCTACGCATTTGCTATTTAAACCACCCCATGCTTTTGATTTATTGTGTGAAAAAGACCGTAAACAAACCCAGTGGATTGAAAATCATAGGCAACTAGACTGGAATCAGGGAACCATTTCCTATAAATATTTGGACGTGGTCATGAAAGCACACTTGTCCTCGGCCAATGTGGTATTTGTGAAAGGTAATGAAAAACGTCAATGGTTGCAACCATTTATGGCGTCTTACTGCCAATGTATCGACCTCATGGAGTTGGGCTGCCCCTCCCTGCAAACGCTCATGGATACTTGTTCCTGTGGCAACATTACCCATACAGCCCTATCGCATGCGTGGCATCTCTTTCATTGGTTAACCACTCATGCCTGCTGGGAGTTGTTGAACAAAATTATAACTCAAGATTTACCTGTGAATGACGTCAGTGAGATTTCTACAAGCGACGTGTAAACATCTACAGCACGTGATACCATGGAGAAAGGCAATGCTACGGACAAAGCCATCGGCAAGTTCTTTGTGTGCAAAAAGAAACTAGACAGTTTTACCAAAGAGGAACTCTTGGCGCTGCCCAAGTCGTTCATTTATTATGTGGCCGCCAACGCAGTGAAAGAAATCTGGCAACATGTACCAAAATCATGGACTCAAGACCCTGTGTTGAGTGAATTGCAACCCTGTACGGATTACGATCACCATAAGCAAGTGGCCATGGCAAAAATACCGTCTATGCGTCAGTGTGCGACTTGCCAGCTAGTGAAACTGTATCACGGTCATAAAAGTCCATGTAAAGACTTTGTTGAATCATTCCACGGGTGTCATGGCGAGAAAAAGCAACAACAACAACAAACACAAACATCGTCCACAGAGGAGGAGGAAGACCAAACCTTCTTACCATCGATGGAAAAGGATATGCCAGACCTGTACTGGCAATGGCGTCATTGACAAAGTGATTCAATACCTACCTTTCGAAATCCATCTTCCAGGTTATCGTTTTTGCGGCCCTGGAACTCGTCTCGAAAAACGTTTACAACGTGGTGATGTACCCATTAATCTTTTGGATCAAGCATGCAAGGAACATGACCTTTCTTATCGCCATAGTCATCCTGGTTTAAGACATGTGCCAGATAAATTGTTATTGAAGAAAGCTAAACAATGTTTCACATCCAGTGATGCCTCAGTGGGTGAAAGGATGGCAGCCCTGATTGTCATGAGTGCTATGAAAGGAAAGTTGATGATGCATGGACATAAACATTGAGGAGTAAGGAATTGGGATTTGTTTGTATTCTATTTTTCTTTTGTCAATTCACTATGACTATGAAATAAAAACAAAGGTTTGCCAGAGCACGATGTTTTGTGTTTTTATTATTTTTAAAAATTATGATGTTGATGGCTGATTTCTCATTTTTACATTTCACACATTGTCATTTTGCCGATTTGCAATTTACAGTTTTTGAAAAGGTTCGTTTTAAGTTTTGCATTTTGATGATATGGATTTTGCAGTTTGTTGATGACACTTTTTAAACAATGTCCGTTTGAAGTTTTTTGAATTTTCAAATTTCACACATGGCCATTTCCAGTTTTTAAAAATGTCCATTTTAAGTTTGGCGTTTTTGGTGATATGGAAACATGGATTTTCCATTTTGCTGTTTTCACATTTTACATTTGGTGTATGTCGAAAGTTGAGATTTGACAATGATGTTGATGCGAGTGCTTGACCTTGATAATACTACAATGTGCTGATGCGTGTTTGGAGAAACGTCGAGGTCTACGACTACTGCAGGTAAGACTGATTTTTACAAAAATAATGTCTATTGTCTGCCACATTTCAATGAAAAACAAAACTAATGACATAACAAAATGAGTATAAAAGTGACAATTTCCCACACACCCACCCTACCTCACCGTGTTTGCTCTGGTCAACCATACACACCAGCTTTCTCTCTCCACTCATACATTCACACCTGTCTTTGGGAACAAACACAACCACTTTATTTATTCCCAAAAGCACATTCTCGACATGCACACTCATCCCAAAAGAACTTTTTTTAGTTTACCATTTTACCATTTCAAAAAATAATTAAATACTAGTTATTAAAGTTACTAAAAATACTATTACTCATTACATATTTACAAAAAAAACTCAATTTTGTACAGCGTTAAAATAATCAAACTATTTACTAATCAAAAAATTTAAAAAAATAAAATTGCACACAACTTTTTTAAAGAGCAAAAGGTCCAAGTGGTTTGCCACTATTTACAAAATCTACTATTTACAATGACAAAAAAACAATATTTACAAAATACTAAATCTACAAGTTACATAAAGCTATGCCCCATAAACGATTAAACAATGAAATCACACCTCCTCCTCCTTGCGATCATAACCCCAGGGCAGGCTAGTGAGCAGGTCATCAGCCCACACACGTTTGTTGTCCATGGAAGCTAGGGTGCGTTTTCTCTGTTCCACAAGATACAAATGATGGTTGCTTGATTGTATCCTGCACTGTGTATGAGACATAGCTTTGCCAGTACGTAAAACCGCTAGATAGTCATCAACACGTAGCGATTTTACAACTGCCCTACCTACACCTTTTGCTCTTTTGGCTTCCTTACAGTCGAGTGTGCGATAAGCATACATTTTCGAAGCCAAACCTACGAATTCCGTCATAATGGAATCACCGCATTCATCTTTTAAAACGCCCATTTTCTTCTTGTTTTTTATGGGCAGCTGAAACACGTTGTCAACGCTATAGCAAGAGGTGTCGAACCAGTCACTATGTTGCCTCATGACGTCATAGGGGTTGCAGTGGCGAATGTGGTAAATGAATGAGTCCGTATCCATATACAAAAGAGAGACGTTCTCAAAATGGCGTTTGGCAAACTCATAGTGGAATCGATACATGAGCGATTTAGAAAAGTCTAAAATGACTTGACCCAAGTAAATGGGTTTATCCATGGTCACGCTGGTCTTACTCAATTCAATAGTAGCCAAATCCTCATCGATAATTTTGATCGATTTGAAATTTGGCTTGGCAATGTACCGCCGGGCACCCCACTGCCCCTCCCAGACATTCACCAATTTAATGTCACGGTATTTGCGGACATTCTCCATAGACTTGCCATAGATGCAGTTGTTCATTAATTTAAAAAAAATAATTTCAAACTGCTGTGTTGCCATTTGTCGGTGCTCTGTGTTGAGTCGCATGTATGGCTCAAGCCATGCTTTTTGAGCAAAAGAAATACCCCTGTGGACTTTCTTCAACACCAAGCCTTGGGCGAGGCATTGCACCAACATTTGGATATGTAGCACATACCGATTTTTGTTGTAAAGTGTGCCCATGAGTTTTTCAGTTTTCACTTTACTGTCAGGGGGCACCATTTGCTCAAGGCAGAATGGGAAATCGGCATGTTCATCATACAAGGATGATGGATATTCAATATCCACTTCTAGCACATATCCACGGCCTGTTTCTTGGCTAGCCATGTTCACATCAAATTCTGACACTTGTTTGTCTGTCAGCCAAGCAAACTTCCCATAGGGCAAAGGCTGACTCATGGCGTAACCGTACAAATGATTCACGTCATAGTACATTAAGTACGATTCTGGTTTGTCTGGTGAATAATCAGGCATGTAGACATTGTTCGCTTCGGCATGGCGTTGGTTAAGTGACACAAAGCCGCCACGAATGCCCTTTTCAAAAAATAGAACCATGTCTACGTCAGTGAGTAAATCCAATTCCACTTGAGTGTATTTCAAAGCGGCATCAAACGAGAGTCCAGGACTCGTGTAATAGTGAGCCGGGTCAAGACCGTAAATGTGTTGACACAAGTTACGGAATTTTTCAAACACATCAGTGAGCAGCAATACATCCAGTTTTAGGTAATGCAAAGCATATTCACTTAACGTCTTCATGCCAAACACTCGCCAAACTTGACATGCATGTGCATAGTCTTTATCGGAAACGGTACTGCATGTTAGTTTCGAGTAAAATTTCTCTTGTGGTGGGAGTTTTCTTTGCTTTAACACGTCCCAGCTGTTGCAGAAATCATACGGGAATATACCTTTCCGAATGCACAATGGAAATTGCTCAGGATCATTAAAATGCATTCTAGTATTTTTTAATTCCTCCTCATTCAAGCCATTCACAAGGCTGTCTAGCGAGGACGCCATAAACTTAAAGGAATCCAAAAATCGAATGCTAATGTTGCTCAACCTCCATGTCAGGGCTGTAAAACGCTCATGGTTTTGAGGAATAATGGTAAACGAGCCCTTGTTGACATGACCCAATTCACGAATCAAAAACTGAATGTCATAATTCGCCAGATTGTGGAAAAAGACACTAATGAAACGAGGAGCTGGAAAGTTTAAATTGCATTTACTATGCGCAGCTCCACGAAACTCCCCCGTAAAGTGCGAGTGGTCTCTGACTTTTTCCTCTCCACTTAAAATAGGCTTTTCGCAAATATGGCATGTCGTGGCATGCTCATACTGCTGCTGCTGTTCTGGAGATAGGCTCATGGGCACTGGGTGGTCCAGTAATTTCTGTACATGGTCGGCCAACTTAACAAGTTCATCCAAAAACCATTTGGCACAATCTGGCCCCTCACGGTATTTGTAAATGGATTGCGTGGGGTCATAGGCACACACCACATTAAATCCTATGGCAAAGGGTTCATGTTTTTGAATGGGTGTGGTTGAGCTCATGGAGGGATCTGGTTCACATCCCGCCATGGGTGTGGTGAGAGCTTCGAAATCTGCATACACCACATAGGGGACAGTGTCATGCTTGTGAATGTCCTTAAACTTTAACACAGCCTTGTCCCCTTGTGGCAATATCAATCTCACCGCTTCCTGAGTAACACAATCTACCCTATGACGTTCCAAAAGCGTAGGGGTTTTAAAATATTGCAAGCATCGATCACAAATATGTTTTACACCAGTGTGCTTAGACACTTGTCTGCTTAGCAATCTACTCAGACTTTTAATTAGGCAATAGTGATTCACCTCTCCTACAGATAAATATAAAAGATGAATGTGGTGTCGTTTCGGTTCTTTTGTGGCATAAAGAGGACCCACAATCTCATCACCATTAAGGCCATAGACCATGAACGAAAAGTCCTGGTTATCTTGTTCAAACCTATGGATCTCGGTTAAGTCCATAGGGAACGATACTCGAGTTAAATTTAAAGTTTGTTTCAATTCATCAAACATGGCCTTGTACTTTCCCGGCCAACAACCATCATGTTGTACCGGCTGCAAATACGCAGCCACAGCCCACAGAAAGCAATCATTGTCACGATTCTTAATATTCACCACAGCCTTTTTCGAAGCTATTGCTGGTGGTGTTTTAATATAGCTAGACCCAGCATTCAACGGGTTGAATTGACAAATGTTGATTTGCAAATGATGAATTTTGTCTAAGGCTAGACCACTCGGTCCTTGTTGCAGTTTATCAAATTTTGATAGCAAGGCATTCACCACGTGGGTTTCATACCACTGTTCCAAATTATGGGCTATGAATAGCTCTTGCATTTTACTGCAAATATAAAATGTCTCTTTATGCTCCACGTCCTTCTTTTTATATATGAAATCGCACACCAGTTCTGTATTCACCTTTAAAGCCGTATGCAACCTTTGTGCTGTACAAATTTCAATTTTAAAAATTTCAAAACCAGATTGTAAAAATTCTTTGGGAATCAAACTTTTTCTAACATTCACTACGCGGCCAGAGCACACACGCGATTTGAAACAACTGTTTAGAGGTTCCCAAGTTAGGCTATCGGTAGCAGTAGCAAATGACATTATTTTAGAAAGAACACTCTCACCTGAGTTTTCACCTGTAGACTGCTTGACAATGGTTCCACTCTAAAGCCACTTGGTTTTCAACTGTATTTGCTATAGCAGTGAACCCTTTTTTTTTCAAATATCTAAAAAGAAATAAAATAAACCACCATAAGTATATCCATTCCATATAGTTTATGCATTTCATAAACAAAACAAAATCAAACAGGTTATATATTAAAAAAAACAAATCTCACCTTCACGTGTAATGCTTTGCTATATTCCCGTCTCGTGGGCTAGTGTGTAAATGGTTTCCTTTCTAGTTGTCCGTTTTTCTCTCTTTCTTTAATATCGTTCTCACAGACACACGACAGGTAGGCTATACACGTTATCTGCAAACAAATAAATAAATAAAATCACTAATTACCTAATCAATAAATAATTGCATGTATTTATATAAAATCAATAAATATATAAATGAATAAATATATACCTACCCCACAACAAGGTTAAGTATTTTCCACCAACACCAAAACTGATAAACAAGACCAGGGGTTTCTTGCAATGCAATGTGTTCAAAGGTAGTCATTTAAGTGAGCGTAGAAATGATAACGCCATGTCTTTATATATGCTACGTAGCATGTATAATCTTTTTTTTTCCCATGCTTTGAACATTCTGTTATCAGGCACGTGGACAGCTAACGTCCCAGGCGAACACCTGTGCCGGATCAAATTTCACCCGAACTTGCATTTTGTCACGTACGAAGCAAAACAGGATGTGACTTGTTAACAGTTATCATGCACGTGGACAGATAACGTCCAAGGTGAACACCTGCGGTAGATCAAATTTCACATGGACTTGCATTTTGTCACGTACGAAGCAAGACAGGATGTCACTGGTTTAGCGTGCCTGTGGTTTCACAAATGTGTGTGCACGCCTTTCGCACTTCCCTGCCAGCACAATGGTCAGATTATTTCACCTTCAAGCGTCTTGATCATTTTTTCCATTGCACTTGTTGTCAAGTCAGATCATTGCCTTCCAATAAGCTCAAATGACCTTCACCTCCTGTAAGTTTGTTTTCTGTACTCGCTTCGACCACCATAGAACCAAGTTTTCATCACCGTTTACACGTCAAAGGTAAAATATCAGGAAAACGCACTCTCGCTCTGTCATACATCGACCCGTCGAAATATCAATTGATCTATTGAACACGGCCACCGTGGTCAGCGACAGGTTCATTGAAACACACACACCCAGCCGTATCGTCTCTCTCAACCACCACGCTTCATAAACATTATAAGGTAACGGTAAAGAATTTTTTTTTCAACATGTACGGCGTTAGGCCCTTTGTGAATTATTTTTTGGAAAAAAATATCTACCACATTTGAAAGGGGGCGTTAGCCCGAGTCCTAGGACACCTCGTACACGTCTCTAGCGTTATTGGTTCGTGACATATCGGCAAAAATCATAAAAAACACGTGTTTACCCCAAAATCGCGTTTCCAATTTTATTAAAAATTATAACGAGTGGTCCATAGCAGAGAGGACGTTACCCCGAGTCCTTGGACCTGTCGAACACGCCTCTAGCGTTATTGGTTCGTGAGATATAGCAAAAAGTCTAAAATCACGTTTTTACCCCAAAAAGACTGTGTTTCCAGCATTTCACCTTTTCAACACGTACATTCCCGTAAAGAGCACGACGAGACGAAAAAAACGAATCCAAGCACGCCCTCCTAGCATGGCTCCTTCCATTCCAAGGTCGCAGGGGCTCACCACTTGCTTTTGGAAGCAGCTCCCCCACCATCCCACTACTACACACAATTTTTTTCTCTAGAGACTTGAAATTTATTTTGGGGGTAGAGGGGGTAGGGACCATTGATTTACGTTAAACAATTTTTTTTGTAGAGTTCCTAGTTTCCAAAATATAGGATTTTCAAAATTACACCTTTTTCAAAAAATGTACAAAAATAAAAAAGTTTCATTATAGAAAATAAACGTCATAAAGATTATTCGTTTGAGCCATGGCATAACGTTCTATCATGTTTGGTTTTCAAACTATCGCCTATTTTCGAAAACAAAAAAATTCAAAATTTTTTTGAAAAATATAATACATAGTCCATAGGAAATAAGACGTCAGCCTGAGTCCAACGACACCTCATTTGTCAACATCCGACCATGGGTTCGCGAGATATTGGCTTGGACTCACGCGGCGGCCATGACACTCGTTAGAAGCGCCACCATCCCCCTACTACTGTATATGTAACATAAAAAATAGGAACGTAGCCAGGATTCTGTTTAGGTGGGGTTCCAGGTGTTGCTATTTTATTAATTAAAATTGTGGCCCACTATAGCTATGTATAAGATACGTGGTTTTTTTTTCTTAAACTATTCAAATTTGCCTATACGTATATAAAATAGCAATAGAGTAGATACTTCTATATTACCGTATTTGAATAGCCTATGTCTTCATTTAAAAATGATATTATTAGATTCTTTGCGTTATCAACTATATTCAATACTATAAGGGTTACCGTATTTGACAAAATGAATTTAAAACGGTAATATTACCGGCACTACTAACAAGAAAATAAGAATAAAACGATAATATCACAATTGTCAAACGATAAGTTTACCTCGTTGTTTAATTTCGGAGAGAATCCGGACCTGCCCCCCTCTTCTGACTACGTCTCTACTACAAATTAAAACTAAACACTTAATTAATTAATTAATTGATTGCCTCCGTCTTGTTCGTTAGTTATAATTACATTTTGTTGTTGGAGGCTAGATGGACCAGTATGGGTGTTATGTGAAGATAATACAAGAAGATTATTATTTCTTAAAGCTAAATATTCCTCTTCTGCAGTGGATACACTAAATACTTTAATGGAGAAAGGGGAAGAAAACATATTGAAACTTATAACATTCTCCATGAAGTCTTGAAATCGAACGCGGAATTCGGTTCTTAATTCTGATATAATTTCTGCGTACTTTTGAGAATTTTGATTATCACAGTTTTATAGGGCTGGGGAATGAACAAAGTTGTTCTTTTGGCCTGTCACCCATTATATAAATAAAACGAAGTACGGTACTACCTGAATCATTACACTGCACTCACACGACACGGCTACGCACACAACTCAAGGCCACCACACACAGAAAGCTAGGCTAAGCTAAGCTAAGCTACGCGGTGTTATGAAAAATATCGCTCTCAATGCATTTAAGTACAGTGACACACACAGGCCGCTATGCTAAGCTATACTATGCGAAGCTAAGCTAAGCTAAGCTAAGCTAGACAGATCGCTAGGCAGGCGATTTTCTTGGCTGTAGCTGGCCTGGCGCATGCGCTTTTCATTTCGGAACAGTTCATCTGGCGGGCTGTCGCAGACCTTTGAGTTGTGTGCGTAGCCGTGTCGTGTGAGTGTAGTGTAGTGATTCAGGTAGTACCGTACTTCGTTTTATTTAAACAATGGGTGACAGGCCAAAATAACAACTTTGTTCATTTCCCAGCCCTACAAAAATGTGGTAGGCTAGTCAAAATTCTCAAAAGAACGCAGAAATTATATCAGAATTAAGAACTGAATCCCGCGTTAGATTTCAAGACTTCATGGAGAATGTTATAAGTTTCAATATGTTTTCTTCCCCTTTCTCCATTAAGCCGATCCCGTGGTGTAGGGGTAGCGTGCCTGCCTCTCACCCGGAGGCCCCGGGTTAGATTCCCGGCTCCGTCAGGGAATTTTAGAAACTGACGTGAGGGCTGGAACGGGGTACACTCAGCCTCGTGAGGACAATTGAGTAGCTGTCTGACAGTGAGACAGCGCCCCGATCACGAAAACCAAGATTAACGGCCAAGGGGACCCGATGCGCTGACCACATGTCACCCCAATATCTGCAGGCCAAATGGCTGGGCAGCGGTCACTTGGTAGGCCTAGGCCCTTCATGGGCTGTATTTGAATAGTTATAGAAATAAACACGTATCTACATAGCTATAGTTGGCCACAATTTTAATTAATAAAATAGCGACACCTGGACCCCCAGCTAAACAGAATCCTGGCTGCGTTCCTATTTTTTAAAGTTACATATACAGTATTATACAAAAATACATTTAGAAAGCAGTATTAAAATAATATTATTAATCTAATTTAATCCTGTAGGATCTCTTCCTATAAAGATACTAAACATTTTCATTAGTAGGAAAGCATGTAATAAGAAATATGCTGCCTAGCTTAGGTTAGCATAGCTTTTTGTTCGTGTCATAGCACACCATAGCTTGGCATTGCTTAGCATAGCATACCGTAGCGTAGCTTAGCTTAGCTTTCTGTGTGTGGTGACCTTCAAGGTCTGCGACAGCCCGCCAGATCAACTGTTCCGGAATGAAAAACGCATGCGCCAGGCCAGCTACAACCAAGAAAATCGCCTGCCTAGCGATCTGTCTAGCTTAGCTTAGCATCGCTTCGCATAGTATAGCTTAGCATAGCGGCCTGTGTGTGTCACTGTACTTAAATGCATTGAGAGCGATATTTTTAGCCTACTTTCGATTTTTGCAAAAAATGAAAGTAGACTTATGAGATCACTACAGGGCGAAAAAAAGTGTGTCTGTCTGTGTGTGTGTATGTGTGTGAGTCTGTGTGTGTGTGTGTGTGTGTGTGTGAGTGTGTGGTACTCTGAATGTCTGTCCCCCCCTATCAATTCGAACACGGTGAAACCGAATGGAATGAAATTTGGTACAAAGGTAGCACCAGCAAAGGACACCTCAGTGTCATGTTTTATATCGCCGCCATCCTGACGGAAACGTAACGGCGGCCACACAAATGTTCAAAGCTTAAATCAAATTACGACTAACCTAATCATCCGATCTCTACCAAATTTTGCAACAACATACCTATATAGGGGCAGCATCCTTTGACTAAACTAATAGGTCATCAACCTAATAGTTTGCGGATGGCGGCCATCTTTGTGTGAAAATTGATTGCCCCTATTAATTCGAACACGGTGAAACCGAATGGAACGAAATTTGGTACAGAGGTAGTACGAGCAAAGGGCACCCCAGTGTCATGTTTTATATTGCCGCCATCTTGACGGAGACGTAATGGTGGCCACCCAAATGTTCAAAGTTTAAATCAAATTACGACTAACCTAATCATCCGATCTCTACCAAATTTTGCAACAACATACCTTTATGAAGGGAGCATCTTTTGACAAATCTAATAGGTCATTAGCCTAATAGTTTGCGGATGGCGGCCATCTTTGTGTCAAAATCGATTACCCCTATTAATTCGATCACGGTGAAACCGAACGGAACGAAATTTGGTACAGAGGTAGCACTAGAAAAGGCCACCTCAGTGTCATGTTTTATATCACCGCCATCTTGACGGAAACGTAATCGCGGCCACCCAAATGTTAAAGGCTAAAATGTAATTACGACCAACCTAATAATCTAGTCTCTACCAAATTTTGCAACAACAAATCTTTATATGGGAAGCATATTCTGACCAAACTGCTAGATCATCAGCCCAATAGTTTGCAGATGGTGGCCAAGTATGTGTGCAAATCGATTCCCCCTATCAATTCAAACACGGTGAAACCGAATTGAACGAAATTTGATACAGAGGTAGCACTAGCAAGAGGCACCTCAGTGTCATGTTTTATATCGCCGCCATCTTGACGGAAACGGAATGACGGCCACCCAAATGTTAAAAGCTTAAATCAAATTTCGACCATCCTAATAATTTGATCTCTACCGGATTTTGCAACAACATGCCTTTGTGTGCAAAGCATCTTATGACTGACTACAAGGTCATCAGCCCAATAGTTTGCAAATAGCGACCATGTATGTGTGCAAATCCATTCCCCAGATCAATTCAACCACGGTGAAACCGAATTGAATGATTTTTTTTACAGAGGTAGCACTAGCAAAGGGCACCTCATATTCATGTTTAATATCCCTGTAGCACGTTGTATTTCAACAAGCTACTACAACCAACATTCAATTATACTCCTTTAAAAGGACAAAGAGTTATAACAATACCCATGCAATTAGGAGAAAATAGGCTATATGTTCTTTACTGAACATCTTGTTCATAACACCGGGTAGCTTAGCTTAGCTTAGCCTAGCTTTCTGTGTGTGGTGGCCTTTAGAGGCTTTCCATTTGTGTCCTTAATATTACAGCACTTAGTCTTCTTTTCCCCAAAAGTATTCTTAATCCTTCGATAAGCTGTGTCTACTTTTCCTAATTTCAGACAATTTTCTATACCTGCACATTTCTCTTTCAACCATTCTTCTTTCGCTTCCTTGCACTTCTTGTTAACCTCATTTCTCAGACGTCTGTATTCTGCTTTCCCCTTTTCATCTCTTACATTCTTGTGTTTCCGCCTTTCATCCATCAATTTTAGTATATCCTGAGTGATCCACGGTTTTCTCCCTATTCTTTCTTTCCTACCAATATTTTCTTCTGCGGATTTTGTTATTTCATTCTTCAAAAGTGCCCATTCGTCTGCAATTGAAGTTTGTTTAGGGTTTTTATTGGTCCTTCCTTTATACTCTTCTTGAATCTTTCGTTTACATCCTTCTCTTTCAGTCTGTCTATTGCCCACCTTTTTGGCTTTTGACTTTTCTTCAGTTTCTTCAACTTTAATCTGCAATTCATTACAACCAGATTGTGGTCAGAGTTTATGTCAGCACCAGGATATGTTTTACAATCCAAAATCTGGTTTCGAAACCTCTGCTTGACCATAATGAAGTCGATTTGGTAACGCCCTGTATCTCCTGGTCTCATCCATGTGTATATTCTTCTATTGTGGTTATTGAATAAGGTGTTAGCTATGACCAATTCATGCTCGGTGCAGAATTCTACCAGCCTGCTTCCTCGATCATTCCTTTCACCTAATCCGAAATCTCCTACTATCTTCCCTTCTCTCCCTTTTCCTACCACAGCATTCCAATCTCCCATTACTATAACATTTTCATCACCCTTGATATACCTCAGAATTTCGTCTATTTCTTCGTAGACCTTTTCAACATCCTCATCATCAGCTTGACTGGTAGGCATATAGACTTGTACCACTGTGGTGCACGTAGGTTTAGTATTGATTTTTGCTACAATAATCCGTTCACTATATTGCTCATAATATTCCACCCGCTGTCCAAGTTTCCTACTCAATATGAGGCCAACCCCTGCTTGGCCCTTGTTTGATTTAGTGCTAATGACCCTATAGTCTCCTGGCCAAAAGTCCTGTTCTTCCTGCCAGCGCATTTCACTAATCCCAACCAAATCCAACCTCAACCTATCCATTTCCCTTTCTAAGTTTTCTAACCTTCCACTTCCTAGCAGACTTCTAACATTCCACGCTCCGATCCGTAGAATGTCAGATTTCCTCTTTGTCACTTCTGTAATGTTAACCCCCTCTCGAGTAGTCCCCACCCGGAGATCCGAACGGGGGACTAGTTTACCTCCGGATTGAAATTTTACAAGGGAGGAGGCCATCATCACATGTAATTATGCATAGAGAGGTGCATATCCTCGGGAATAGCATACGGCTGTAGTTTCCCGTTGCTTTCAGCCGTGCAGCAGGACGCAGTGTAGCCATTATTTGGCTTATATTATCAATATCTTAACCGTCTATAAGACTAGTAAAGAATTGATTTATTCTGAAAGGCTGCTACTCCCTTTCAGAATAAGTAAAGAGCAATTCTAGTAACAAAAATACTAACCTTCTACCGTACTAACAATTAAATACCAATATTCTACTAACAAAAAAGAAAATACTAAATTTCCACCAACAACAAATACTACCACTAAACCAGTCTGTCACCAGGCACACTCACATGCACCCTCACACATCACAGTCTACTGAAACAATGAACTATAACTAATAAACAATGCAACTGCTACCAGACACACTCACACACCACAGTCTAATAGAACAATGACATATATCTAATAGACAAACTAACTACCTACTTACAACTAAAACTAACTACATACTTACTGTACTGTTATTTGAATTGACAATATTTACAAAATGCAATTTAGGTAGAAAATACTTACAAAATGTAATTTAGATTCAAAATAGTCACAAAATGCAAATTAAGGGGGACGTATGCAAAATTGCACTCCAGTAAAAAGAAAGTATTTTAACTCCCAGAGTTTTAAATATAATGCTATAGAATTTGACTCAGATGATTATCCCCTTGTTAACGCTGATTAACTCAACAAAAAAAATGGTTAAGATTTTTTCACAAATCGAAACAAGTCACGCAGTTTATAATCGTTCACTAATAGGTCCTAAAGGAGCATCGGGGTGTGTAGCACGACCAATCATGGTGCACCATGGATTGCCCTACAACTCGAGGACTCACGGATGATTAGCTAGGAAAATGTCAACCCCGACGGATTTCTGAGTTGAGTTCGGTTTTTCCCCTTTTTCTAGTGAATTTGAAGCGGACCCTCTAATCTTTCCCTCCCCTAGCTGCCTTTCATAGCTCTACATCATTCCAAGTCTCTCAATTCTCCTTTTCGAGGGTTGAAGGCATATTTTCTCACTGTCTTTGAATTTTATTTTTGCCCATTTTTGTCTTAGTCTGTAAGTTAAATGCAAGTCTGTAGTTTTAATTGTTGTAGTACGTAGCCTACGTCACGTTAACGGCTTCGGTGGCGTAGTTGGTAGCATGATGAGCTTCCATGCCCAAGATCGCGGGCTCAAGCACGGCCGAAGTCGTCGGACTTTTTAAAAGCGTTAAAAGCTAAATTATATAGGTTAAACATTTGACAAACGCTCTTAGGTTCCATCGTTCGTCGCCAGGAGCCGACTGCGGTGGGTTCCATCGTTCGTCGCCAGGAGTCGACTGCGGTGGCATCTGGTTATCAAGTTCTGAACTAGTAGTCGTTGACCGTGGCGTTTGGCGGCAAACGTAGGAACTACTTAAAAATCAATGTCTGCAGTCCTTACTTGAATTTAAAACAGATAACACACACTAATTCAGGGTCTTTATATTTGCTCGGAAAGGACAGCTAGGTTACAGCAAGGTTACAGCTACAAATCTGACCACTTATAGAATTATATGTTCAAAGTTAGTATTTTAAATTTTGTGTTACTTAAAAATGACATGAAAAAATCCACAACCTGCTTCCAGTCTCCGACCGGGTCAGGAATGGAATGAATGGAGCCCCCATCTAGCGGCGAGGATATGAATTGTGCCGGCTGCCGAGGCCTAACGCACTCCTCTGGGGCAATGATTAAATGAATGACAGGTGAAATGAAATGATAGTGGAGAGTGTTGCTGGAATGAAATTTTGACAGGGAAAACCGGAGTACCCGGAGAAAAACCTGTCTGCCTCCGTTTTGTCCAGCACAGATCTCACATGGAGTGACCGGGATTTGAACCATGGACCCAGCGGTGAGAGGCCGGCGTGCTGCCGCCTAAGCCACGGAGGCTTACTTAAAAATGACATATTTTGGTCAATTTTTGGGATGTAAATAATTTTTTATCACAATAATTATCAACCTCAGGAACATGAGTTTGGTCAGTTTTGTAGTCTCCAACACTTACAACATTAGAGAAAAGTATCATTGTAATACAATGTATAATTTAGGAGTTACAAGTAAAACGGATTTGAAAAATACAGTTTTGAGAAAATGAACCGCAAAGTACCGCAGAGCCTATGCAATGTCTAGCATTTTAAATCATAACTCCTAAACTATTGGAGATATTTAAATAATTCTTTCACCAAAATGAACAAGACGAGTGACACTGTACATTAAAAATACATTGAAAAATCGAAATTTTGAGGGTGGGTTACTGTACCGGTCCCCATAACTGATGGTGAGACGACTTGAAGGTGCAACAGCTGATTGGCTGTCAGCATATAATTATGACACAGGTGAGATTGTTATTGTACATATTTGTGTAAATAGCTGTGTTTATTGTACAGCATAGGGTAACTTGTCATGTGATTTGTAAATACAGGATTTTAGATAAGGAATTAGCTAGCTCGGTTTATAAATTATTGAAATGTTAGAAATGATACCATTATAACTTAGAATATTTTGTTTTTGCTTTATTTGTCGGATCCTATTAAACGTTGCACTGTAGAACGTCAATGGATTAGCCGTCTGCTACTGAAGATAGAAGCAATGTGATTACATTTTATGATTTATGTATTTATTAATCTCATGTTATTTTTTTCTGGATTAGGGCATAACCCAGCTCTTTTGGGTACATTCGTGTTGACCGACTGAAAAGCACCAAACTTTTGTTGACTAAGGCAAAGCTGAAAAATGGCTTCAAATTCCACAATTTATAGGATTAACAAGAAGTTCCGTGACGAACTAAAGAGCCTACTTTTCTTAAAATTTAAGATTCATGCCAATGATTAATCTATATGGATCAATCTAGAATAATGACGAAATTAAGTTGGTAACATCGAAATTTCTAATTAGTTCGAAATACTGTATACCTGGCATAATGTAGCCTAATAGAGAACTACAGTTGGCAGCCCTGGTGACTGAATATATTCTTAGTTCCCTCTCTTAAGGTACAGAATACAAAATTTAGTTGAAGTCCAATGGATAGCATGGACGTTACATGCAGTTAAACATTGGATCTAACAGCGCGCGTAAAATCATGTTGGCAACAATGACATACATGTTTTGGTCAGAAATAATCTGAAATAATACGATCTATTGTTTTGTCAATTTTGAATGAAATCCATTAGTTAGTATAGAAGTTACATGCATTTTAAAATTGGACCCATCAGCAGGCTTAGAATCATATTGGCAGCACTGGCGTAGGCCTATATTAGTAACTCCAAATTAATCTAGAAAGCCAGGTACTATACGTGTGCAAAGTTTAGGGCTATTGGCTTGCATACTTTCTGATGTATTGATATTAGGGTAACAAAAATAGAGACAGTATTTATAAACAGTTGGCAGCCCTGGTTACTCTTAAGAATCGGCATAGTCATATCTATTATGGTACACATGGCACACACGAAATTTGGATGAAATCCAAATGATAGTATAGAAGTTATATGTATTTAAATTTGGACCTCTCAGCAGGCTTAGAATCATGTTGGTAGCACTGACGTATATAAGTTACTCCAAATTAATATAGAATGTCAGGTACTATACGTGTGCATAGTTCAAAGCTGTCAGCTTGCATACTCTCTGATATATGGGTATTTGGATTAAACAAAATTGAGAGCATTTATTAACATTTGGCAGCCCTGGTGGCTCTTAAGAATAGGCTCAGTCATATATGTTTATGTACACATAGCACATACGAAATTTGGTTGAAATCCAATTGATAGTTTAGACGTTATATGCATTTAAAATTTGGACCTATCAGCAGGCTTATAATCATTTTGGCAACACTGCCATGTATGACCTCCTGGAAATTTAACTGCAATATTATTATCTCACCGTGTGCCTATTTTGAAATAGCTTCCATTCATACCTTCCATGATATCCAACATGGAGCTCAAATTTCAATTGTAATTTTCCAGCAGTTGGTAGCACTGATATCATTTTCAAATATGGCCGTGAGATATTCAAGTATAGATCTTTACTCCTACCAAATTTTGTTTTGATTGCTGCAGCCGTTTAGGAGTTGATAGGGGGGAATACACCCACAGCCAGACAGACAGAAGGACAGACAGACAGAAGGACACACATTTGCCCGATCTCATAAGTCTACTTTTTCCTCATTTTTGCAAAATGTGAAAAGTAGGCTAAAAATTCAAGGAGAAATATTTTCAATTCTGAAATTTGCTCAGGACTTTGTTATCTTAGCCAATTCACCAGAGGATTTGAATGCGTTTTTACACGCCATGGACTAGGAAATAATTCATGGTGAAATCAATAAATGTAAAAGAAAAATAATGGAATGCAGACGAAATAAATCACAAACCCCTATTGTCGTCAAATTGGTTGGTGAAAATATAAAGGAGGTAGGAGACTTCTGTTAGTTAGGAAGCAAATTAACGAGTCATGTAGGAAGGAAAGAGGGTATAAAAAGTTGGTTGGATCAGGCAAGGAGAGCATTTGTAGAGAAAAGGAGTCTGTTGATATCGAGTATAGATTTAGGTATTAGGAAGTCATTTTTGAAAGCCCTTGTCCGGAGCGTGGCGCTCTATGGAAGTGAAACTTGGACTGTTGGCGCAACAGAAAAGAGGAGAATAGAAATGTTTGAAATGTGAAAATCAGATGGGTAGATAGCGTAACAAGTGAAGAGGTATTAAGACGACTGGGTGAGGAGATATGTTTCTTGTGACTGTTAATGAAGGGAAGAGATAGGTTGGTAGGACACATACTAAGACACCCAGGAATAGCAAACTTAGTTATTGAAGGAAGGGTTGAGGACAAGAACTGTAGGGGTAGACCAAGGTTAGAATACTTTAAACAGATTGTCTCGGATATAATGTAAGGTAGCTATGTAGAGATGAAACGATTAGCTCAGGACAGGGAGGCATGGAGAGCTGCATCTTACTAGTCAAAAGACTGAAGACTCAAACAGATAATATAAAATGAGGGTAAATAATGAATGATAAACTGTATGTAAATGAACTAATCTCTAACAGGCACATCGAAACCTGGCGCAGTCTGCTGGCATTTGAGGGTGCGCAAATGCGAGGGAGCCGTGTCAGTACATTTACTGGCACGTTAAAGATCCCTTTCGGGGCAAAATTCCGGCACCCCAGCGTCTCTAAAAGCCAGTGTAGTTAAAAGGGACGTAAAACCAATAACATTATTTATTCTAACAGGCACAGATGGACAATTGACTAAAACAACGTTCATAGGGTTCTTTGATTTATTTTGGTTGCATTCCATTATTTTTGTTTTTGCTGATTTTCATCATGTATTCTTTCCTCCAGATGGAGTCCATTCTACTTAAAAGCACATTCAAATCCTCTGGTGAATCAGCTAACATGACAATGTCATGAGCAAATCTCAAGGTTGAAATTATTTCTCCTTGAATTCTTATTCCTACTTTAATTTTTTCTCTAATTTCCTTCATTGTGTGTTAAAAGAATGAATTATAATTTGCTCCTTTGCTGTACACCTCTCTGAATACCAGCCTCTCTCTCATGTCTTTCAGCTCTTTCAAAACACTTGATTTATTTCATTGACATTGCAACGCCTGCCAGGTACTGCTAGTTTATTCTAATATTTAATTATTCCCTAAATAGTCACAATGAAAACAACTAGACCTCTACGCAAATCCACTTCGTTGCTCGCGAATATATCGATAAAATCTGTATCACTCGGGGTTAATTGCGGCGATTAATTTACGGACCTTTTGGTATATTCAATCCACTTCATGATTGAGTTCATATGAAATAATGAAAACTGCCCTCCCAGAATTCCTGATGAGCCAGTGAAAACATAAGCTTTAAATGATCACGCAGGAAGCAAATGTTTACATTGCGCGCACTTTCCATTTGTAATTAAAATATCCATGGGTAATAACTTCGATAGCAATTGAAACGCATTGTAACACACTGTACGTATCACAGTGCTGGGTTTCAAATAAATACCAGATGAGTTTCTTTGCTCTTGAGTCGCCTTCAGTGGTCTCAAGGATCGGTGCACTCAGTCGCATGACGCAGAAATGAGAAGAGGTGGGTCCCACGTCGTCAAATAGTGCACCGTGACTGTGCAAGCAGCTGCAGCAAGTCCGGAGATCGTAGGTTCGAATCCCGGCGCTGATAGTGGCTATCCTGAGTGTGTTTCTTACCCGGGTTTGTCCATACTCCCTCCAGGTAAATACCGGTATAGTATCATACATCAAGTCCCGGGGCACCTACCTCATCACTGTTAGTAATACAGTTGTTGTTGATTCATTGAGGGGCTTTGCGACATCGTGCTCATGTAGCCCCGTGTACTTGGGTATGTGTGGAATTTGTATGATAGCCTGTGCCACTGTGATGGCCTTATTAGTGTGTGTAATTGTAATTCAGATGAAGATTGGGATGGAGGTGGCCGAGGCCTTAGTTTAGGAACCATCCCGGCATTCGCCTGGAATGGAAGTGTGGAAATCACGGAAAACCAGGATGGCTGAGGTAGGAATCGAACCCGTCTCTTCTCAGTTTTATCTCACGAGGCTGAGTGTACCCCGTTCTAGTCCTCAGACCAGATTTAAATTTCTTTGCAAAGCCAGAAATTGAACCCGGGGCCTCCGCGGTTATAGCCAAGAGTGCTAGCCACGACGCAACGAGGCGGTGA
The DNA here is from genome assembly GCA_946902985.2 of Meconema thalassinum. NCBI lineage: Eukaryota > Metazoa > Arthropoda > Insecta > Orthoptera > Tettigoniidae > Meconema > Meconema thalassinum. Next base: position 1,825,987,711 of record OX336388.2, read on the forward strand.
CTGTCAGTAATACAGCTACACACCCCACTACAATCATCACATGTTATCAGGCAAATTCAACTCACAATCAACTACACGGGGCTGATATCCAATATGTCCAAGCCCCTGAAATGAATTATTATTATTAACACCAACAATGAGAAGAGTCGGGTTTGAATCCCACCTCAGCCTTCGTAGAAGTAGTTTTTTTTTGTAGTGGCCTCTTCTACTCCAAGCGAATTCTGGGATTGTTCCTAAATTAAAGCTATATCCGCCTCTCGTCCAAGGCCCTAAATAAAGTAACAACACCTACTTCCTTGTTAGTTGCGTGTTCTCATTGTCAGGGTGGCAACCTCGCCATACAAACACAAACTTTAGTGGACCAGCAGATAAACGGAAAACACCTAACAGTTCCTTGTCCTACTACATTATAGCGTCATCCGCTATTTATGAAGCTAATTAATCAGGCGGTTAATATTTCCACTTACTTAGCATGGCATAGGAGATAACAATGATGTGCGCATTCTTTTAAAACGTTAATGCACACAATAATCGTCTTCATCGGTCTAATGCGCTGTCTACGCCAGCGAGTGTTACAAAAGAAATATCAATTATCTTCATCATAAATGAGATATAGGCTTTTGTCCATGTGTGTGTGCGTACGTGTGTGTCTTCGTAATGATATCTAAATGGCTTCAGAAATTCCAATGAAACACGGTAAGGCCATACTAACATCTTGTTCGACCTCGACCGTTTCTTTCTTATTTCAATGCGATTCACCAATCCAACAAGGCGGCCACGCGAAATTTTTCATCGGTATATCCCAGAAATTGTTACTGATATCACCTTGAAATGTTGTATAGATATAGATAATTCTATAAGTTTATCTATTTGACGTTTCAAAACCGGTTAAGTACGAAACCAACATGATGGTCAAGCGAATTTAACATATTTAGCCTGCACAGAATTTTCTAGCGATTTAATTATCCAAGCGCAGTGAGACTTGATAAGTTAAATCCTTATGCTATGCATTATTTAATCTACTGGCATTTACCTTAATGCAATTGTTAACATAAACGCAATATGGCATCTGTGGGAAATTTTAAAATCAAGTTATTATTTTTAGTATCTTAATCTTGCGATCGAAGTGAACGTTTGTATAAAAAAAACGCAATAATCGTCGTCCACAAGTACATACCTCTATGGCCTTACATATAGATTAATTCAACATGGCGATCATCCTAAATTATTCACAGGCTCTCAATATCAATGAGTTTAAATCTGAATTCAAACTGAAATTTTGTTTGTTGATAGAAGCCATTATAATAAACTCACTTATGGGACGGGGTGCAAGGAAGAAGCCTCCCCGAAGATTGTATAATTTACACTATGGAAAACCACTACAATCGGGCGCATCCTGGGCAACGTTGCATAGCAGCGGCAGATTCTTCCACCACCGGTCAACACAGAAGTAGTAATCTCCCTAAAGGGTCTTTTTTAAGACCACTTGTTATAGTCTCGATTAATATCGAGGGATTCTCGCGTGCCAAAGAGACCTTATTGGCTGATTTGTGCAACGAATGTAAATGTGACATACTCCTAATGCAAGAGACTCACCGGGGCTACAACAGCCATCGGCCCAAAATCGCAGGCATGGAGCTTGTTCTGGAAAGGCCCCACGATAAATACGGCAGTGCCATTTTTACCAAACCAAACCTAAATATCACATCAGCCTCGCTGACTGGAAAGGATGACATCGAGATTCTTTCAATATCTACACCACACTTTTGCGCTACTTCTATATACAAGCCCCCCAATGTCGACTTCACGTTTGAGGAACCTGCCAACTTCAACTACCAGGACGTAAACTTCATCATTGGCGATTACAACTGCCGAAGCACATCTTGGGGATACCCAGATTCAGATATAAATGGCGAAAAACTGGAAACCTGGGCAGAGAATCATGATCTTCAGCTAATTCATGATCCAAAGCTGCCAGCATCCTTCAACAGTGGCCGATGGAGGAGAGGCTACAACCCCGATAATATCTTCGTGTCATCCAAAGTTGCTGGGAGTTGTTTGAAGATGATGGGTAAGCCCATTCCATCTACCCAACATAGGCCCATAATTTGCACAGTGAATGCCATGGTTGTGCCAGAGGAGGTGCCTTTCAAGCGAAGGTTTAATTTTCAGAAGGCCGACTGGGAAAGATTTGCCAAAGAACTTGATACAGAAGTTGCCAAAATCCCGCCGCAACCTGAGATGTATGAGGCATTTGTCAAATGCGTCCATACAGTTTCTAGAAGGACTATCCCAAGAGGTTGTAGAACAAGCTACATACCAGGACTGACTGATAACAGCAAACAGCTGATGAACCACTACAAAGATCTCTTTGAGGCAGACCCATTTTCTGATGATACTATCCATGTTGGCGAGGAATTGTTGCAAACTATCTCAGCACATTGTAAAGCTAAGTGGACCTCACTGGTAGAGAATCTCGACATGAAGTTAAATAGTAGGCGGGCCTGGAATCTCCTGAAAAACCTCAGCGGTGACCCAACGACATCTAGAAACTTCACCACAATAACAGCAGACCAGATTGCAACCCAATTACTCATGAACGGGAAGACTAAAGGTCGGAGCTCACGGGAGCAACTGGAACGAACCTCAGGACATGAGAACCATAACCTACGAGAACCTTTCACCTTGAATGAACTAGAATCTGCCATCTCCACGTTGAAATTGAATAAAGCTGCTGGCATCGATGACATCAGAGTAGAACAGATCAAAAAGTTCGGCCAGACCACCCTACAATGGCTGCTTACGATGATTAATGAGTGTGTATCTAAGCTTTATATCCCCAGGCTCTGGAGGAAAGCCCGAGTGGTTGCACTGCTTAAGCCTGGTAAGGAGCCAAACGATCCTAAAAACTTTCGCCCAATATCCTTATTATGTCACTGTTTCAAGATCTTCGAGCGCCTTATCCTCAACCGAATTAGCGGCATCCTTGAAGATAAGTTCATTCCCCAACAAGCTGGGTTTCGATCTGGAAAGTCATGTTGCAGTCAGATACTGAACCTCACTCAACACATCGAGGATGGGTATGAACAAGGTGAGATAACTGGAGTTGCCTTTGTCGATCTAACAGCTGCTTACGACACTATCAACCACAGAAAGTTGCTGAGGAAAGTGTACCAGACCTCCAACGACTACCAACTAACATCCCTTATTGGCACTCTCCTGCAGAATAGAAGGTTCCAAGTCTTTCTCCATGGTAAAAAGAGCAGATGGCGCATACAAAAGAACGGCTTACCTCAAGGCAGTGTACTCGCTCCTGTGCTATTTAATATTTACACTAACGATCAGCCCATACCAGAACATTCTAGGCTCTTCATCTATGCTGATGATACTGCAGTGGCTGCCCAAGGAAAAACATTTGAAGAGGTGGAGGGAAAGTTGACTTCTGCACTAGATACCCTTGGATCTTACTATGAAGCCAATCATCTTAAGCCAAATCCCAACAAGACTCAAGTATGTGCATTTCACTTAAGGAATAGAGAAGCTCGGCGGGAACTGGATGTTACATGGCAAGGCAAACAACTCCAACATTGTCCAACACCCGTGTATCTAGGTGTTACTCTTGACCGAACACTGTCCTTCAAGAAACATTGCCATAAGACCAGGCTGAAAGTTAGTTCACGGAACAATATTTTGAGGAAGCTCACAGCCACCACCTGGGGGGCAAGTCCTCACGTCCTAAGAACTTCTGCTCTTGCTTTGTGCATGTCTGCTGCAGAGTACGCTTCACCTGTGTGGAGTGCATCCAGTCACACCAAGCAGATTGACATTGCCATCAACGAGACCATACGAATCTTGTCGGGATGTATGAAGCCTACTCCAGTCGACAAACTTTACCCGATTGTTGGGATAGCTCCCCCAACTATCAGAAGGGCTGTTGCTGCTGATGCAGAGAGGGCGAAGCAGATTAATGATCCCCGTCATCCACTGCATAATCATCAGGCTGTTGTCCGTCGACTGAAATCAAGAAAGAGTTTCATCGCCAGGACTCAACCACTGGAGGGAACATCGGAATCTAACCGCATCTCCAGGTGGAAGAGCAAGCTGCCGCCGGATATCCCTGTTAAGGAAGAGCTAGCCCCAGGAAATGACCTGCCTTACCCTGTTTGGAAATCACTTAATCGTCTCAGGGTGGGCGTCCCTCGTTGCAAGACCAACATGCAGAAATGGGGTATCCTTCCAGCTGATGGAGACACGTCCTGCGAGTGTGGAGCAACACAAGACCCAGCCCACCTGCTCATTTGTCCACTACTAGAACAACCCTGCACTACCCAGGACCTGATCGAGGCAAACAACAAGGCCATCGGAGTTGCTACATTCTGGAAATGATCGGACACGGAAATGAATGAATGACTTATGGGACTATTAATAACCTGATGAGCACAAAACAAGCATGGAGGAGGCGCAAAATTTAAATATTTTAATAGATTTTACTTGCGACTTAATCATCCGAGCGCTGTGAAACTTGGTACGGTATATCTACATACAAGGCATAATACTGTATATTGACGTCTAATTTATTTCAATATTTATGAGAACTTAAAAATGGTGGCTGTGGAAAAAATTTAAATCATGTTTTTCTTTCCTTGCTCTAGTATCCTAAACAAGCGATGGAAATGGAGCTTGGTATAATGAACTCCCATTATAATATTCATCTGCTGGCATACAATTCTATAGCCTATTTATATAACAATCCAACAAGGCTTGCATGCAATATTTAAAATCCTGAGAATCACAAAAACAACATTGCGGCCAAGTGATTTTCAATTATTTCAAATGATTTTTCTGCCTATCTAATCATCAGAGAGCAATGAAAGTTAGCACAGCGAATCTTCATTCGGAGCTTAATATAGTGTCTTCTAATGATGTTCAAATATTTGAATGCTCAAGATGGCATGAGTTTAAAAAAAAATTAAAAGCTTGTTTTTTAATCGGGAATCCTATTCGAGCGATCGAAGATAAGATTCGTATGGTGGGCTATTCTTCTTTCTTTCATTCTTCATCATGCGCGACTAAGGACCGCGATTGAACTTATTTAGCTGATGGCATTGCCTTTCTCTTTTCCCAAAATCTCTTCGTCTTCTCGATGTGGCTTTTCTTGCGATCTTCTGACCAGGGTTTGTTGGTGATTGTGCTTGGATGGTCCTCAAAGCGGTGATTATCGACTAACTCTCTGAACTTAGGTCTGTCTAGTACAAAGTCAATGGGCTATTATAATAATCATTAGATATTTGTACTAAATTCTGTAACTTACTTTTCGTAAAACATAGAAACTCTGCATTTGACTTTTCTTAGAAGAAGCTCCCGTGATTCGTTACAGAAAGATACCACCTCAAGGGAGGAGTCTTTTTCACCGATATTGAAAATTATATAGACATGCGGAAGAGACATAACGAATAAACCATTGAAAGGAACACGTTTTAATTTCCACATGAGTGGGTAACAGGTGTTAATGGCAGTCCATGTTACAGGCGATGCTCAATGTGACGACCAGCTGTATCCACGACAGCCTGGACCGCACTAGCGAGTGCTCCACCACTGCCCGCAACATCTCAAGTGGGATGTTGGCTTCCTCACTCGCGATGCTCACCTTCAAACGCTAATAAGTGTCAGTGTCCCTTTGATACACCTGTCCTTAAGTTAACCCCATACTCAGAAATCTTACGGGTTTAAATCTGGGGATCTTGGTGGCCACGCAGTGGGGAACAATCAGCCAATGATGTGGTTCCAGGCTGTCGTGGATGTAGATGGTCGTCACTTTGAACATCGTTTGTAACCTGGACTGACAACATGGCCCGCCATTAACACCTGTTACCCACTCATGTGGAAATTAAAATGTGTTCCGTTCAATGGTGTATACGTTATGTCTCTTCCGCGTGTCCTGCCAAAGTTTTCCACACCGTATCATTGTCCTACGATCACTCGTTTGTCCGGGGGACCCTTGCAAGTAGTGCAAGTTTGATTATAACCACCCTGTATTCTAGCACTTACAGTAATTTCTCAGTGTAAATATGGTGTTGGTGGAGATATATGTCGTGTACCGTACCAGGGTCGAGGACAAGAACTGTAGGGGTAGGCCAAGGTTAGAATATGTTAAACAGATTGCGTCGGATGTAGGGTGTGGTAGCTAAGTAGAGATGAAACGATTAGCTCAGGACAGGGAGGCTTGGACGCTGCATCAAACCAGTCAAAAGACTGAAGACTCAAACAACAACAACAACAACAACCGTACCAGAAGCGATTTATTCCATCACGTGGGAATTTCTTTTAATAGGCAGAAGAGTATTTAATGAAAACACCAGTAGTATATGGAAATAGGCTATTCAGTTCTTCACGGAACTACCTGTTAGCCTTCAAATATCGAGTTTGTCAAGGCCTATGCAATCTAGTAGACAATGGCGATACTGTGCCAGCTAGGTATTTTAATTTTAATCACATTCCATAGCTACAGTTGGTAACACAGCATCCTCATACATTGCAGATATTAATAATCTACTGTATGAAAGTAAAACAGTACTCATCGTTCAACATTAACCATTATTTGACAGAGAAGCTAAGCCAAAGGCAGCATATTAGTAGTACTGTAGCTTCATAAACTGTACATCAGTTTGTTGACCCGGTAAGAGCCGATTTGGGTCAATGAAGCAGTTGCAGTTATTGTGGTATAATCCGTAGCCAAGTTGTCGCATATTCCCTCATAACTAACGAACTGGCCGGCCGCTTAAAGCAATATGTCATGCGATTACCGGCGTTGGAATTAAATCAATTACACGAGGACGTTGGATAAAGTTACGCATACAGGGGACGGTGAAACATCTCTGCTCTGGAACAGTATTTTGTTTTAAACACATGTGCCTTGCTAAGCGTTACAACATTTTACTGCCTTTATCTTCCTCGGTAAGAACTAATTAATGACTGATGATAACGGTCTTACATGTTGCTACGAAAATTAGCCACACGAATGTTGTGAAAGAATTAGTAAAGGTAAATTACCTTTAGGCCAGCCCTGTGATGTTGGGGTAGCGCACCTGCCTCTCACCCGGAGGCCCCGGGTTCGATTCCCGGCTCCGTCATGGATTTTAGAAACTCACGTGAGGGCTGGAACGGGGTGCACTCGGCATCGTGAGGACAATTGAGTAGCTGACTGACGGTGAGGCAGCGCCCCAATCACGAAAAACAAGATTAACGGCCGAGGGGACCCGATGCGCTGTTCACACGTCACCCCAATATCTGCAGACCAAATGACTGGGCAGCGGTTGCTTGGTAGGCCTAGGCCCTTCACGGGCTGTAGTGCCAGGGGTTATTTTTTTAATTACCTTTAATGATTTAAAAGCGGACGTGTTGCAATATATCGCATATAAGGAGGAATTTGATCTTTATGTCAGCAATGTGTTTTGAAAAGTTCCGATAAAAAACAGAAATTTTATATCTAGAAAAACATTTTAGCGGGATATTAGAATCAAACTTTTTGTGGTTTCTAAAACATACCATTACCATAGAATTCCTCTTCTATTTGAAGCACTAGCATCAATTTTGCTGTTGTTCCGTGTCCTTTTGCCCATGCTTTTAACGTAACCTCTTTCTTACAGTTTTTCTTTGTATCTCTCGTCTAATAGAAAAAATATATAACTTACATTGGTGAGTTTGGTTGGTTAGTTCCTTAGTTTAGGGGCTACAACAACGTGGTCATGTAGCCCCGTGTACTTTGGGTGTGTGTAGAGTTTGTCTGATAACCGGTGTTAATTGTCATGACTGTATTAGTGTGTGTTATCTGTGATTCAAGTAGAAGGACTGCAGACGATCAATTTTTCAAGTAGTTCCTACTTTTGCTACCAAGTGGTACCGTCCACGACACCTAACTTCGAACTTGGCTACTAGATGCCATCGCAGCCAGCACCTGACTGCGAACGTTGGTACTAATATAGCGTTATTAAACTAACCTACAAATTTTAGCTCCCACAAGTGTAGTTAGTGGAAGGTTCTTTTTCAAGCCATAAATCTGTGACATGGGACCACCGGCTTTACTTCCCCTCCGAAGGAAGGCATACTGAGAGATTGTTAACGCTCTTAAAAAGTCCGACGACTTAGGACGGGTTTGTAGAGAGCACGATTGTGAGATAGTACAAGGAAAGTAGCTTCAGGAATTAGATATAAAAAATTATGTAGCATTAGAAAATTAAACGTCCATAGATTAATTTAGCGCAAACACAAAATTTTGGAAATTTTGAAGATTTTGGGCACTCCGGAGCCCCTGAAGTGATTAATTGCACACTATAGGGGGCTGCGTGGCGCAGTCGGTAGAGGCGCTGAGCTTCTAACCCAGGTAGTGGATTTTAGAAACAAAACTACCTCTTTCGGAAACGCAAATGGCCCTGGGGTTCACTCAGCCTGCACAAAAAATGAGCACCAGGGTAATTTCTGGGAGCAAAGACGGCCGGGCTGACAACTCCACCCCATCTAGTGCCGATGTCACAAAAAGTGGAAGCCTCTACCTTCCACAACTCCCAGGGCCTCCATGAACTGTACGGAGTTGGAAAAAAAAAATAACAAGTAGTTCCGTGAAGAACTATACAGCCTATTTTCATATATCCTGCGCATGTTAATTGTCTCTATCAACATACAAAATTTCAGTTTAATTACTGTAACAGATTCGTAGATATTGAGAACCGTCTAAATATTTCATATGGTCGCCAGGATGGATTTTTATTTTTGTACTATTACATTAAGATTATTGTGTACGTGTGGTATTCAAACTTCAATCGCATGATTAGAACACAAGAAGTAAAAACGAGATTTTAAAAGTACGCACACCAGCCATCTTGTGATTATGCAAACAATTGGAATAAATTACATGCCAGTGGATCAACATTTGTATAAGCATTTAACGTGCAACGTTTCGCGGCACTCGGATAGTTAATTCGCGAGAAACGTCCATTTAAATATTTATACTTCGCGTCGCCGCCATGTTGGATTTGTGCTCACCAGGTTACTGAAAGTCCTATAGGAGAACATATGTTCATAGTCTGTATGAACATTAAAAAATTCAGTTTGGTTGCTGTAAAAGATTCATAGATATTGAGAACCGTCTAAATATTTCGGACTTTCGCCATTTGGGATTGTTATATGTATAGGCCATAGAGTTATGTACCATTCAAGGACAATTATTGCCTAGCTTCATTATTCAAACTTTCACTTCGATCGCATGATTACGACACAAGAATAAAAACTTAATTTTAAAATTTCGCACAGACGCCATCTTGAGGTTATGTAAACAATTGAATTAAATTAGATGGCAGTGCATTACAATCTGCAAAATCATTTACTGTACCACATTTAACTGCGCTCAGAGAGTTAAATCACGAAAAAAGTAGATTAAAATGATTCAAATTCGCTTGGTCGCCATGTTCGTTTTGTACTTTACAGGTTTATGAAATATACATAGGTAAACTTGTATCAGTATCCTTTATCACCGTACAAAATTGCATGATGATATCTGTAATAGTTTCGGAGATATAGAATGTCAGTGAAATATTTCGCACAGCCGCCATTTTGAGGTTATGAAAACAATTGAACTAAATTAGACTCCAGTGCATTACAATGTGTATAAACATTTGCTGTACCAAGTTTCATTACGTTTGGATAGTTAAATCGCGATAAATGTCTATTTAAAAGTCTCAATTTCGCTTGACCGCCATGTTGGTTTTGTAGTCACCAGGTTTTTGAAAGTCACATAGGTGAACTTCTAGTAGTGCCCTTTATCACCGTACACAATTTCAGGGCGATATCGGTAATAGTTTCGGAGATATTGAATGCTAGTGAAATATTTCGCACAGCCGCCATGTTGGATTGGTGAGACGTAACAAAATTTGAAGGGCACGGTCGAGGTCGCGGGAATAGTGCTATGAACTTACCGAGTTTCAATGAAATCGCTCCAGCCGTTTAGATTTTATTAGGGGGGGGGGACACACACACACCTCACACACACACACACACACACACACACGCGCACACACACACACACGGACAAAAGGTGATCTCATAAGCCTATTTTTTCAAAATTGAAAATAGGCTAAAAATGGTAAATTATTCTAAAGTATGGACATTGAAAGTCAGCGCTGCATGAATAAAATAGCAGAATATGGCAAATAATATCATGATATTATCTGCAAGCGTCAGGGGTGCATTTTTTGTGAGAAATCAAAAGAAATTTATTTTTGCTATTTCAGACGAAAACTAAGTCCCAGTGTCCCGTAGAAGCACCTTGATATGTCGTAAGTGGGATTTTAAAATTGTGTTTCCTGAACGTTCGAGTGATTCACTTGTTTATACAATTTTTGTGGATAGCCTCTTGTTGGATTTACGAGACCGCCTTCTCCATTGCATGATAAACTATGCAAAGTATTGTCACGTCATTTTGATTTTCCCTGCGTTTCACCTTCCTCCCTAATTTAAGTCGGCTGTCATCATAGTATTTTGCGATCTGATTTACTCCGTTCTTTTCCATTTGCTTAGTAAGGAACCGCTTTCAAACGGATGAATGTACGTTTATACAATACGTGCGACTTTCCAGTAACAATTGAGATACTCAGGTCTGCTTGATCACAATCGGCTCAATCGCAATAACAATTAAAACAACATTTGGCGATTTGACAATCAGTCAATTCTCGATGTCTGAAATGTTGTCAGCTCACTCTTATTCAACCAAGTGTAATTGTTTATATAGTTTCAATTGCCAAGTTCTTTCCCCTATCTAAAGCCATACAACCTATCTCTTTACCTATTTTTGTTTATGAATAGCTATGGCGAAAGTGGGGAACATGTATCCATGACATTCCATTCTCAATGTTAATCCCTATTACCAGTTCGAGGCAAAGCGGAAAAAGGCAGTATTGAATTTTGTTGGCATCAGACAAATGAAATCACAATAATGAAAATGGCTATGTCATGATTCTGTATCAGTATTAACATTCAACCTTTACCATTTATAGCAGGACCCTTTTCATGTTAGTTATCTATCTTAGCGGTGCGTTAAATTCCCCAGAAATCCTCTTATAGTCCATTACTAGCCATTAATATTTCTGAGCCTACCCCCATTAATCTGAATAAAGACTGTAATGTACCCATAAGAACGCTCAATTAATCATGGGTGATAATCCTCAATTGATAAGTGTTTTTCACGCACTAGGTCCATGAAAGTAAAGGGATGGTCTTCCTGCTCCATTCCTCCACGGGAAGTTTAATCTTAAGTTTCATATCAGAAATGGCGGTGTTCTTTGAAATCAGAGATCAAAACTATACCATGTGGGCTTAATCCAACCAGAAAAATTGTCCGGCTACTGTATTCTTGAATAACTCGTAAATGGCTTATCCATTAATTATTAATATCGAACTGTGGAATTATTTCAGATAGACTGTGCGTCAATAAAAATGGATCATTAATAATAATAATAATCGTGTGGCCTCCGGAGAGGCCAAGTGCAGGTCTTTCTAGTTGACGCCCATGGGCCACCTGCATGTCGTAATGAGGATGAAGTGATGGTGACGACGGCACATACACCTAGTCCCCGAGCCACGGGAATTAACTCCAGGAGATTAAAATCCCTGATGGCTCGGCCGGTAATCGAACCCGGGGCACTTTGGGTTAAAGCCTAGCGCGCTAACCATTTAGCCTCAGAGCCGGACAAGTGGATCAGTTATAGGCCTATATCATTTGGAAACAACCATTTCTCCCTTTTGCTCAGTAGACATCTTTCATTGACAGATCTAATCCCAATTTTTGTTCAAAATGTTTGTAAGAGAAAACTAAGTTTAACCTTTACATACTTGCCTCACGCACATCACTACCACGACGGAACAGCTGCAGCAAGTTCTAAGATCGGAGCTTCATATCACGGCACTTAAATCGTCTATCCTGATTGTGGTTTTCTTCACTCCCCCCGGACAAATGCCGGGATAGTACGTTATTTGAAATCCTGGGAACGCTATCCCATTCCTGTCCCTAACACAGCTACAAGCACTACTACAGTCATCACAGAAAGAAACGTTATCAGTTAAGTTCAACACACACCCAAGTACATGGGGCTGATGACCATGCTGTCCCAACCACCCAACCTGAAGTAATAACGACTTAGGCATGTTTCGTTGACAAATCTAATGCCAATTGTTATCAAAATAATGTCTATGAGCGAAAATACTAAGTTTAAAGTTTATATACTGTGCCCGTTTAGACCGGAGTCCGCACGACCACATATGCATTTTACCAATAATCAGTCAGCACGAGAATCAAAATATCCCGGGGCGCCAGATGGGTTAAAGCTAATCGCAAAAACGACATCAAATGAAAAAAATGCTTCACTGATTTTTGGCTCAATGCAACAATAAGGATAGAAGGAGATTCAATTGGGTATAACACATCACGTAAAATTATCTCAGTTTATTTTGAATTTAAAATTGACTGCAAAGATGCTCAAAGCAGCATCATTCACGTGTGGCGACCCACATCCTATTTACACAATGTACAGAATTTTCCAAACACATTTGACAATTATTTTTTGGAAACACAAGTCTGATTGTTAGTCCTGTAGACTGTGTTCCAAAATTATTTATGATCAAATCCAGTTCAAATTTAATTGTCTCTACTGGAGATATCGTAATTCACTGTTTGAATTTTTACATAATATTAACACTCGTAGAATAAATGTTCATAGAATTTTAACTTTCACTTATTTTTCCAGTTTCAAAAATATATTGTCGAAAAATATTATTATTTCTGAATCAACACAAATTATTTACACATATTAATAACATTGAAAAGTATTTGACCTTGAGCATAGCATCGAAGAACTGTGCGAAGCACAACAAAAATTAATTGTTCTTCTGACATTAAACATTTCGAGAAGTGACTCGATTATGAATTTCAAGTTCCTAACAAAATACATGATTTCTGAATCATCAACTTGATCACTAAATTGTTGAACCATTCAACTATTCAATTTTCCACTTGGAATCATTATTATGAAAAAAATATTTATATTCATGGCCATTTTAGTAATTTTCACAACTTGCAATTCTTCGACAGAATGCGGAAATAAGAATTGTAGCTTCATAATAAATTCATTTAGTTCATGGCACTAGGATTGAAAATATCCTTCAAATTATTCGTGGTTAAAGAATTATTTTTAATTGGCAGTGGCCCATTCTATTATTTGTGTAAGAACACAATATTCCAACAACAACGGCAAAGGTCTTCCTCTGAAGAAGAATAAACTACTATCATGACAAATCCGGGTTCTAGCAAAATCAAAGTCTTAAATGGAATCCGTAAACAAGGTTGAAATAAGAACTGATGGTTTCAAGAAATAACCTTCGGGTCATTCATACGACGAAATGTGTAGTTCCAATACTCCTACTATAAACCTGAGCCATCGAACCTGCTATTTGATTGATGCTCGAAAAAACCTCTTCATTCCTGCGACTTAACATGCGCACCTGGGAATAGCATTTCAACTACTCCACACATATAAATTTTCTTCCCAAAATTTATACAATAAATCAAGCCTCTGCTTGTTATCAACACTGGAAGATTAATAAACTTACAAGTTTATTTTATTTTACCATTCAGTTCAACCCGTGAATTTACCATACTTATGAAAATCTTTATTTCACTTTCGAGTGTATTTACGTCATGATTTTATATAAATACAAAAATATCCTATTTGATACAAATATCATTTGCTCCCCGTTTCATGCCTCTCCGTATTATCTGAAAAATATACTTTGCTCATTGCAAATATCAACTGTTCAACCAGAACTGAAATGTTGGTTGAATGCGGGCTTGCGCTAACCACTCTCCTTCGGAAAATCTCCTGTTCCAAACTAGAAATGATTAAACTACTTCATAAGCTCTCTCTCAATACATATGATTATTATAAAATATAATATCCAAAAATTATTTAGAAAAATTATGAAAATTATTATTATTATTATCAGTGGATTATTATTATTATCATTAGTTATATTATTTTAAATATATTTAATTATTATTTCATTATGTGAGAATCCACATGTTCGAATCTTCGAATATGGAAAAAATATCAATTCCTCAACAAAAATAATTTAACTCAACCTTTAGGCCTACATCGACGGTTTTCCGTGATTTCCCTAAAATATGAAATATTCAAATAAATGCTCGAAATGCTCGGTCATCGATCCTAAATTGTTCTGAGTGCTGAAAATACTCAGAATAACTCTAACAAGTCTTGCGTAAATCATTGCAAGATTTAAATACGAAGAAAAAAAATGTGTTGGTCATCTGCAGAAAAATAGTTTGTTCCAATTAGCTAGGCATAATATAATTCAAATGTGGCTTACATTTCTTGATGGTCTTGAAGCGTAGTAAACCTGGTCTGTACCAGATTTATCCATAGACATGCCCTATCGGACAAGCATGTGTAATCCTTGTATCGGCCGCCATTATATACCCACAATCCGTCTAGCAAGACATAGTGGTAGTATCTCTTGACGTTTGAAGTAACTGTTGTTCCATTTTAATATGGGCTTCTATTAAAGCCATAACAGTTTGCTTAAATGGGGTCAGATCTAAGTGATCTATTCTTAGATATGTCAGTTGTAACATAACTCACGGTAATCTTTTCAGTACAAGAAAACATTGACAGTCTAACCAATCAACGGCTGTTCTGAAGATCGTTCCCTGGGCATGGCTTCACACCATCTACCATGCGCGAAGCAACATGTAGTTTCCCTTGCGTAGACTAATGAACACCACCGTGATAGACTGGTCTTCAGTGTACTGATAGATCGGAGTGGTTATTAAGTTACAAATATGAAAACTGACTGAAATGGACTTAAAATATCCAAGTATTAGGTTATTACTGGTCTGTGACAAAGTACTAATTCTAGACAAAGTCTAGCATATGTCCTTGTAGAAATAAAAATATTTCCAGTGTCTGTAGAAAAAAATCAATCACCTCAGTGATTCTCCTTGCCGGAAACTTACTAAGTTCCACTTCGTAGCGCAGCACTTTTGTGACTATCACAACTTTGAAAATAACTTCTGCGTAGATCCGGCAACCATGTGCCTTGGCTCAGCGTAGCGGCACCTTGCTAGGCAAGTGCTTGTGTTGAAGTGAGCTAATGATGCCTGCGCCAGCCGGCTTTTATTCAAAACGGTCAGGGTCACGCTGCATCAGCTGATATCTGGAAATCCTCATATCTCTGGTATCCCTGGTCCGATTTACTTGATACTAATTGCATTCTCTTTCATTTGGCCGTGCCAGTAATCTGATCCCAGTCTCAAGTCTCTACTCCATGGTTAACTATTTAATCAATAAATATCCTCGACCTCTGCTATTACTCGCTACGTCACTTGACATGCTCTTAGCGGTATATTCTTTCCAATTGCTTCTCGAAGCAATGTAGCGCGATATTCAAATATCTCAACTTTCAAAAGCGGCTGTAGCCTTTCCCTTGATACCTAGGTGTCTGAATCTTGGAATACCCATTCCTAGAGTTTGGCACAATACTAGGATGTATGTCTAACCAGTCACCTATTCCCGTTGTAATGGGTTCGAGGATGAGAAGTTGAAAATGGGAAATCAGGACAACCGTGTCAAGGACGGCCGACAGTGGGGTACCGTCTAACTTGGTTCCAAGGCCTAGCGATGCACTTTTAGCTAGCGTAGTTATCTCATAACAGTTTATTCAATTCAATATTCTTCTTCCTCCTCGCCTTTTTCCGTTACGCGTGTTCGGCTCTCTTATTCCCAAAATTCACATTTTAACAATTTGAAGGAATATTTAATTTTAAAACTGTCCCTCTTTACTTCCGAGCGAGGCGCGCCATGACGCGTGTTGGAGCCCATCTTGGCAACGCTGTACAGCTTTCACCGGAGCGGCTAACTGGTGAACCATGTCTTAATTCCCCGTAAAAATACAAACCGATATAAAATAAGTGAATTAATTTACGTATTTCACAATCATACAGCATACCTTTTTGATATATGAAGATTACAACCCGACCAAGAACTATATTTTCAAACCACCCCGAGCCGAGAAAAAGTTACCTTACAGAAATGATAACAACTTTGTTTCTTGGACACACAAAATTTTAAAATTAATGAACCAGTTTTACAACATTCCAATGTATATTGTGTTAAAATTGGGATTCGATCTGCGGACGGGTTTGTGAGATAATAATTCTTAAATGTGACGCATGGTTGAAACACGCTTAAAAACGGGCGCTTTTTGTGTTCCAACGGCGATAAAAAATATTAAAATATAAATTATAAATTCCAAACCTACATGAACTAATGTAAAATAGAACGACGAAATTGATTATGTTATTGGATTTTATGTAGGCCTATTGGCTACTTCACAAACAACCTTCAAACTCGAGTACACATAATATTTTGGTCGACAATACTCCCCATACCTAATCATCTTCTTAGGCCCAACCAAGGATATTAATTTATTGTGGTCTGAGTGTTGGAACGGGGAACACTCAACTTCGTAGGGCAAAACTGAGAAGAGGCAAGTTCGATTTTCTCCTCAGACACCTTGGAAGTGGTTTTCCGTGGTTTCCACTTCTACTCCAGGCAGATTCAAGTAGTTCCAACTTTCGCCACCAGATATCAATTATATAAAAGGGGTGAACGTTGGAACTTTTGATAGAGCGTTCCGACGGGATCTAACCTAAAAATGTAGCTTCACACAAGTTTAGTCTGTTGAAGGATCTTTTACATGCCATAAATCTGTGACATGGGACCGCCGGCTTTAATTCCCCTCCGAAGATAGGCACACTGAAGGATTTTAACGCTCTTAAAAAATCCGACGACTTTGGCCGGGAATGAACCCGCTATCTTGGGCACAGCAGTTCAGCATGCTACCAACTACGCCACCGCAGCCGCCATCTCGCCACTCATCAGCTCCAAATAGTGACCTTACGCCCTGAATTATGGATAAGAACTAGAATGTCTGTAAATAAATCGTGACTCGTAATCGCTAGTGATACAAAATCGAAATGTAATGCTTTTCAGTCAGTCAACACGATTGAATCCAATTGCAATGGGTGGCTCCCTAACCCTGAAAAGAAATTACACAGCACAGATTGACACGACCGTCCACACTGTATCGGGAGATATGGCTAATTTGCGTCAGGAAATAGCGACAGACATCGCCACCGTGAAGAAGGAAACGGAGGAGCAGAAGGCTAATTTCGACACCGTAGAGAAGGACGTAAGAGAGGAAGTAGAGTTCCTGAGACACCGACTGGAAAAGGTTGCTATCACGGAGTACCTCAAACTCAGCAACAACGTTAGATTGTCAGTACGCGAAGTGGACACAAAACTACGAGGCGAAATTCATAGGCTACAGGAGCAAGTCGGTGACTTGTCACTGCAAGCATTGGACGCACCAGCCATACAAGAACTGGAAGAGCGACTCATAGCTAAGGTGGGGACTCAACAACAGTGTACTCCCAACACTGTTACACTCAACTCGAGTCCGCGCAACATAAATGTTTCGAATGTCGGAGCAAATTCACTGCATGCATCAGCTGAAGTGCAACCCAACACTATGCACAGCGAAGAGATGCAGACTAACTCATCTGCGCCATTAAATTTCAATGCGCCCATGTTTACTCCGATGAGACATTACAATCAAGGGGCTAATGTCATGATAATAAGACAAAAGGACGAGCAACCAGCTCAGTTTTCTGGAACTGGAGGCAGTGTAACTCCAGTCGAGTTCCTGCGGAACGTAGAGTCGTACCTCCGTGACACCATGGTGACCCCAGAAAGAGAACTACGGGTAATCGAATGACTTTTGACTGGTCAAGCAAGTACTTGGTACCGCGCGTTTAGGTACACTTTTAGCGGGTACCAAGACTTCAAAGAAGCTTTATTAAGAACGTACTGGAGCGGGGACATCCAACAAAGTATTCGTGCCGAAATGTATACTAAACGGTACAGTACGAATCAACCATCAAGGTGTGCGAACTATTTCGCAACACAATTCTCTAAACTGAGATGGCTCCAGCCGCCATTATCTGAGCCTGGGTTATTTCAAACCATAACCCGGCAGTACCCAGCTGATGTCCAGCACACACTAATAGCTGCTAACGCAACTACGTTTATTGAGTGCGATTCAATTCTTCGCAAAATCGACGGTACCAACGATCAGTTTTCCACTCATAAACTGAGAGGGGAGCATCATCAAGTCAACGTTACGACGTTACCCAAATCATTTCGGAACCATACCGAAGAAACGAGTCAGGACCCGATAGGCGAAACTGGAATCGTAGACTATATGATATGTCACGCCAGCAAGACGATCGTGGATGCTGGGGGGACGATTTGATAATCGCAATTAACAACAACAACGATTAAAGAGACGACAGACGTGGTCGCAATAACAACCCACGTAACCGACAATCCGGCAACATTCGCCGCGATTATCGCTACAGTGGTGGTTACCGCGAGGACCGTGATCCTCGTGCGCAAGCCGACCGAGACTGGAGAGGTCGCGCTCGCGAAAGTCGAGAATACATTCGTCAGTTGCAAAAAGACAGAGACGAAGAACTAGACCATACTTCGAGGGACCGGAAGGAAAAACCGAGAGCTCAAGCGCAACAGAAAAGGAGCCCTACAGCCGACGTTGGACTTATAATAACCAGCGAAGAAGATGAATGGGATCGACTCCAGGATGGATTAACTCGAGCAAGACGCAGAGAACGTCGACTCCAAAATCCGAATGGAGATGGATTTGGTGATCTATTCGGGGAAAACTAATGCCCGTTGAGAGAGCTGAATTTTTTTTTCGACGAACGACGAACCGCTCACAGATGATGATGATGATGATGATGATGATGAAAGATTGAGAACCTTCAACGCAGCCAATCTAAAGAAATATTATGAACACTAGAATGATTTTGATGGTAAATAAAATGCTATTCCCACATTTTTATTTGAAACAACGGAGGGATATATGAGCAAGCCTAAGCTCATGTGTCAAATGTTTCTTTGAAAGCATACTCACTCCACATGCTCAGTTCGACTGAACGCACCTTGAAGCTTCCTCGTGAACAATCCGCTATTTTGACTTCGGAGAGGACAGCTTATCTTCTTCCTAGATATATATTATTCACAATTTTAATGCCACATATCTCAGGATCATATAATAATTAATTCTGTATAATTTACCATCTTCTATGCCTTTTGGAGATGGTAAATCACTTTTATAGTAAAGGTATTTTCACCGCAGACACGCGGAGGACAATGTAAATAGTCGCTAAACGACTCAACCACTTCCTTCAAACCAGGAAGCCGTGCTAGGCACAACCACACCGTTTTGAAAGTCCGCTTAGGCAGGACGTGTTGTATCATCAGTCCGTCAATTTAGCCGAAGGCCGCATTAGGCAAGTGAAACCCCATAATTTGGGAAGACTACGAAAAAAGTATTATTTAGGCCATGCAAGGCCAGTGCTACGATATCGTGAAAAGTAATTTGTGATTTTAGTGAAAAAGACATGTTTTCACTGACCACGAGGTCACGTCTGAAGACAGGCGTCATATCAAATCTACAACTACAATTAATTGCCCAACGTGTGCCACATTAAAATCTAATCATAGGCAAGCTACACAACACACGTGTGCCATTGTGATTAATAAGATTTTTTTTCTTTGTGATTCGAGGACATATAAAATCTGTGAGCGATACCACGGGTACGGTATTATTAGAGTCAGTGGCAGGAAAAAGCAGAGCATTTGATCACCAGCAATTATTAGAGCCAGTGAGCCCTTGTATAAGATATTTCCACATGTCTGTTAGGTAGTCATCCCGAACGCTGGTTGGATCCTCAAAAGATACCGCCGTTACCTTATGTGAGTAGATACCCACAAAAACCCAAGGCAGCGCATCTGTGAATTTAAATACCACGATGCCTACGCTAATGCACCACGTGAGGGTGATTTTTCGACATCATCTTGAGAGCGTCGTGATGGAGTAATTCCTGATCTGAGGGAAACACCGATGAAACAAACCGCCACCGTGGAATTGTCCAACCAGCACCACGAGGTGCAAGCCATGTACGAGATGAGGACCCAGGGCCGAGAGGAAAGACCGAAGCTACGATATCGTGAAAAGTAATTTGTGATTTTAGTGAAAAAGACATGTTTTCACATAGCCTTAACCAGGAATATGCTAGGAACCCTGAAAGCATATTACCCCTTCCAATGGGAATTGTGGAAGGTGAACTACCCTTTGAAGTAATCGTGAGTCCTGTATTTTCTCTCTACAAGGTTTGTCCAGGTGGATATAGAACTTGAAAGTATTTTTAGCCGAAACGACCCGATAATTTGATCACTTAGGTAGGAATGTATATATTTTTCTTCTTGGCACTATGACAATATTTCAGTTAGTCACCACAGTCCGTGTTCTATACGGCAGGTGCGCATTTCCATGTATTTTTCAGTGTATTTGTAAGCCAGCAAGGAAGCTGTGAATTTTATGTCATGCAAAAGACATCATAAGAACAGAAGGTGTAGACTTCTGGTAGTATAGGGAACACCCTACAGTTAGGTCCCTCATTTTGAGTTGAATGAACTTTATTACTGTATCATTTATCAGCTGAAAGTAGCTGAAACATTTTTGTACTCTTTATTTGACAGTTTTCGTGAGTACCATTTACTACGTGAAGTTCCAGAGGAACGAACCCATACACAGTAAGATTGGTGGGTAAATCTACATCGTATCATTTCAAAAATCGCAGCATAAGTTAGATGTTGTTAATTTGTTGAAGAATGTGCCAAGCCACGCACATCAAACCCATGTGTACAAAGAATAGGATGAGTGACATATCTTTGGAATGTCAGTGCAGTTAGTTGCACAAGTGTGCAGTCTTTACTTTAGTATTCTTTGAGATTATTACTACGTTACATATTATTGAAGGGTAAAATATCCTAAGAAACTCTAATAGGGAAGTGATTATACATTTTAATACAATCTGCAGAGCACCTGAGGACTTTATTTCGTGCTACTGTAAGATTAAAATGATCAGTTTTGAAATACAATCTGTACTATGCCAAAGCCGTGCGCAATGCAGTGTGAAAATTGTTTTAACGGGCCAGCTGATAACCAGTTGCTACCCGAGATGCAACGCGAGACGACATATTGACTTTTTATGAGTGCTAATTTACGTCACAAGTCCTAGGAATTTTGAAGGTCACTGTTATTAATATAACCTTGCTTTGGGGAACAGCTATGTGAGCTGCTAACACCTGTTATTTTTTTCCCCCTTAAAGAGTGAGGAGATGCTCGCTAACGCGAATTTCTTTAATGTTTTGAGCTGAATACATTGATTCATCTAGCGTGCTATAGAATGGTTTAAACAATAATGTTAATTGACCCAGTTTCTGTATAAAGTAAGGCTAGCAAGTGTAATTGTTGTGTCCGTGAACACATTATAGGTAATTAAGCAGGACGGATGAATGTTCACCTATTGTTGGTTTATTGCAGCGTTCTTTGAGCTACGGCCAAGAGGACCGATGCTACTTGCGTGCAATGCGGGTAAGACGCGCTAACCTGTGTTATTGTTGACTTGTAGAAGTCGTATTCTTCGAGTGAATCTCAAGTGAGATCACATACTGCTGCTACGACTGCTGTCATAAACTGAACTAACTAAACAGTATTTAAACCTTCTGATAAATCAAAAGCATAATTATCTTAACCCACGGATTAATTAATTGTTTATAAATAACTACAGCCATGACTTTGCTACCATTTGCTTGTTGATTGACACCGTGACTTCAATTCATTTCCATATGGCAGATGACCTTTAAATGAGCTGACACTTTTTTTTCGACGGCATGAATCTTCGGGTCCAGTAGTCAGTAACTTATGGCCTGCGCGATTCAAAGCTTGTAAGTCGCAGTGATGATTGGGCATTGCCAACCTAATTCACATGCATGAGATGACGACTGGGTACAAACAGTATCTCAGTTCGCGAAGGCAGGCTAGTATTAGAGTATTCATTTATCCATTCCCGAGTGTATTTACCCTATTGTTCCTGTTAGACATAAGAGTGTTATTTAATTGTTTTTATATAGTCAGCGGTCAAAGTATCATTAGAATTGGTAATAAGCATTTGTTTACGACGCGTCTCGTCGTAATACTTTCGTTCACATAGGCATTAGACAGAATTTAAATGTAATATTAAATGTGGGCGTGGTACCATCCTAAACTAGGGATTGGTTTGCTAGCTGTTAAATGTAAATTATACCGAGTCATTTGTTTGTAAATTTGCTACGCGTAAATTCTTCTTGTACCATGCGCATAGTTAGTGTTGCTTTTGTTTCATGTAACTAGGACTTTGCGAGGGTACTTAACGTCAAACTAGGGAACGACTCACTATTGTAATTAGAGTAGCGGATTAGCCAATTTCTACCCTCGGAAGTAGTTTAGGGGTCTTACTTGAATAAATCATGCACGAAATCTTACTTAAGACTGGATCTCTTTATTGCTAGCTTTGTATTTTTCGGATGTACTTCTTTGGGCGTCTATGACCTGTTTCCGTGCTAAATGACCCAGATCCCCTGAATCAAGCCCTCGTGATGAGCAAGCCCACAAAGAAATGCACCCGATCCTCTCAGGTGTTGGGTTCGAAGGACGGGGTCTTTCGAAGTACCATTTCTTTCGGCGGATGGTACCCGGATAACCTCCTCTAACGGGCTCAATATTGTAAATATTTACACCCATACTTTCAGACATAGACTTTACAGTCTAAGTGTAATGGATCTCTTGAAGATCGAAACTGGTCATCCAAGTGTGTTTATTAATCTTATGTCATTTTTTCAGGATTAGGGAACATCAGATCTCATTGGGGTACAATCGTGTTGACCGACTGAAAAGCACCAAACTTTTGTTTATTAAGGCAACACTGAAAAATGGTTTCAATTACCATAATATTTTTAGTTGGTGTTTATATTTTGTTTCGCGGTTTGAATCTCGTTATATAAGATTAGTTTGTAATATCAGGGTTTGTGAAACTACGTATACAATTAGATGTTCTGTTGTTAATTCGTTTAGGGACTTGGCGACATCGTGGTCATGTAGCTCCATATACTTGTGTGTGAAATTTATCTGGAAACCTGTGTCATTATGGCCTCCGCGATGACAGCGAAGAATGCTAGCCACTATGCAACGAGACGGGCAAATATACAGTTATAACAACACGCTATAACAAATAAATAAAAATAATAAAATTAGAACATGCACATGAATTCAATTATGTATATTGTTACTTATCTGAGCGCAGCCGTTGGTTGTTGGCCGACTGAAGAGTTACAATAAACAACAGATCACTAACTGCTAGATGTTGTTGTTGCAACATCGTGGTCAATTAGCCCCGTGTAAGTTAGCCTACTTGGTGTGAGTATTATCTGATAACTTGTGTTATTGTCGTAGCTATAGTAGTGTGTGTATTTGTAATGCAGTTGAGGATTGTGAAGGAGGCGTCCATAGTCTTTCAATAGGAACCATCCTGACATTTGTCTGGAGAAGAAGTGGGAAACCACTTCCAAAATGGCTATGACGGAAATCGGACCAACCTCTTCTCAGTTTTGCCTCACGAGGCTGAGTGGGCCCCTTTCCAACTCTTACTTACTTACTTACTCCATGGCACTACAGCTCTTGAAGAGCCTTGGCCTCCTTGATTACGTTTGCCCATTCTGCTCGGTCCGCTGCCTTCCTCCTCCATCCTCGAATTCCCATGCTATGGAGGTCCTCCTCCACATCATCCAGCCACCGCTTCCTTGGTCTGCCTCTACTCCTCCGTTCTTGTGGTTTTCCTTGGAAAACCTTCTTTACGGGATTGCTGTCCTCCATACGCTGAACATGTCCCAACCACCTCAGCTTACTCCTCTTAATTTCCGTCACAAGATCTAGCTCCCCATACAGTACTTTCAGCTCTGCACTTGTTCTAATTCTCCATTCTTCATTCTCCTTCACAGCGCTAAAAATCTTCCGCAAAATTGTCCTCTCCCATACTCCTATCCTGTGCTCATCTACTTTGGTTAAAGTCCACGTTTCCGCACCGTACATGATTACTGGTCGAATTATTACTCGATAGACAAGCAACTTCAACTTTCTGGATAACAAACGCGATCGCAGGGGGGGGGGGGTAAGAATGCGTAGTAGCATCTGTTCGCAGACAACGTTCTTTCTTTTATCTCTGTCTGTACCTCGTTACTATCAGTGATCACAGATCCAAGGTACTTAAACTGTGGGACCCTCTCAAAGTTGTAATTGTCAACGACCATGCATGTTTGGTGTTTGTGATCTCGACTGACTACCATATATTTCGTTTTTCCTTCATTTACCCCTAGGCCCATCTTTCTGCTCTCCCTTTCCGTCTGGCTGAAAGCCTCTGACACAAATCTTTGGCTTCTGATTATCAAAGCTACATCATCTGCATAAGCAAGATACTGAAGTGTCCTATTGAAAATGGATCCTCCTCGATTGCATTCTATACTCCTCATAACTTTCTCTAAGGCCACATTGAAGAGCAATGTTAACAGTACGTCTCGTTGCCTAAGTCCTCGTTTCACTTCGAAGGATTCTGAAAGCATTCCTTGAACTTTAACTTTTGACTTGGTATTCCTCAAAGTCATTTTTACAAGACCAACAAGTTTCTTAGGTATCCCAAGCTCTAACATTGCTGCATACAACTGAGGTCTCCTAACACTATCATACGCCTGTTTAAAATCAATGAACAGTTGATGTAGAGTGATATTGTACTCATAACATTTCTCCATGATTGATCTCAGCAAGAAAATCTGATCAGAGGTGGATCTACCACTGCTAAATCCACACTGGTATTCTCCTAGTACACTCTCTACAAATGGTTTTAATCGCATGGCCAATATTTAGGTAAGCACTTTGTATGTCACATTTAGCAATGAAATTCCCCTGAAGTTTCCACATATAGTCTTATCTCCTTTCTTATGAAGTGGGCAAATTATGGCCTCATTCCATTCCTGGGGCATTTCCTTCATCTCCCAGATTCAAACCAGCAATTCATAGATGCACTGTCTCAACTCCTTTCCTCTATGTTTCAACAATTCAGAACAGATTCCATCCTCTACGGGTACTTTATTATTTTTTAGACTCTTAATGGCTTCATTGACTTCCTCAAGTGATGGTTTCTCTATCAGCAACTGTGGTTCATCATATAGGGTCTCCTGGTTCTCCTCAATTGCAGTGGTTAGCTCATCTTCCTCCTCGTCCTCCAAATTCAATAGCGTCTCAAAATATTCTACCCTTCTCTTCATAACTCCATCAGCATCTCCAACTAGATTACCATATCTGTCTCTCCTGAAGGATGTTCGTGGTTGGAATCCCCTTTTCAATTTTCTTGCCCTGTTGTAAAAATTTCACACCTCTTTTTTGCAATACATCTCCTCCATGTCCAGCAAACTTTTCTTCTCTAGTTTCCTCTTCTTCCTTTGACATACTCTTTTTGCATCTCTCCTTTTGTCCTCGTACTCACTTTTTGCGGCTCGGGTCTTCCGTTGTAGAATTTTCAATCTGGCCTGGTTTCGTTCATCAAGTGCTTGCTGACATTCTTCATCAAACCATTCAGCTCTAACTGTTGGTGGTTGCCTCCCCAGTACTTCTTCGGCTGTGTTAGTAATTGTGCTTTTGATCTGTTTCCACCGTTTATCTGCAGTCATGCATGTATTTACCTCTTCCTTTGTCGACTGCAATCGTTCCTCAAGTCTTTCACAATATGCTCTAGTTATCAGCTCATCCTTCAACTTCTCAACAGCAAACCTTTTCTGTCTCTGTCCAATTTCTTTTTTGTTGTTCGCTATCCTCTGTCTGAACCTTAGCAGTACCATTCGGCGGTCACTATCACAGTCTGCCCCACTGTAACTTCTAACATCCATTACTCCAGATCCATAAAGTATCTCCACCAAGACAAGGATTCGATGTATTACCATCCGAGGATGTCCAAGTTTCCAAGTGTATCGGTTTATGAGGAAAAAAGGTGCTGCTTACCGTCATGTTTCTACTTACTGCAAAATCTATCAGCCTAACTCTGTTGCCATTTGATCTTTCGTGTAGGCTACGTTGTGCTGTCGTAGGTCTAAATCGTGTCGTTTCGTAACAGGTGTTTTTTTCTAGAGTAAGGTTGTTAGCCTCACGTCCAACCCCATACTTGGCGGACCAGGGACACTTCTGTCAGGGTTACCATACCTTAGCCGAGATTATCCAGTTTTAAGGCGCTGGAAATTCGCCCTCACCCATCCCCTAGAGATAGGATTTGCTGGTTGTGTAAGTAGGCAAACCTACCAACTTGAGCATTTCTTGGTACTTACTGGAGGCACCTTCTCGACATCAGTACCCGCAGCAAAACTCAGTGGCCAGCCATTGACCCTCCCCATTTTACTGGGCTTAGGACCGGCATTGAGTTGAGCTGGATTGCTCCCCCAATGGCTGGAGGCTCTAGGACCGGAATTACATTTCTTGTCACAGATGGATATCGAACCTGGAACTCCAGAGCGACAGTCAATAATGCTAGCCGCAACACCACGATGTGACCTAACTGCTACAGAATACGCGGAATGCGACCAGTAGCCTACCTCCACGTAAAAAGCCATTATCCAAATGACTTCAAGCCAGAGATTAAAACACGAGTGTATAAGGAGCCGAAGGCGTGAGCATTGGCCCCAACACACACTGGGCTGAAATGTCCATGTTGCCCAAGCCCCTCAATGGAACAACCACAAATCTTCGCCAGTATCATATACTAAGCCTTAACTACGAATCTATCCTTGTCAACTCCCCCGTGTAACCAGGTGCAACGGAATGTTCGATTATTACAGTAATGATCTTGAATTGACTTTTCTGTTGTTTGAGTCTTCAGTCTTTTGACTGGTTTGATGCAGCCCTCCATGCCTCCCTGCCCTGAGCTAATCGTTTTATCTCTACATAGCTACCACACCCTATATCCGAGGCAATCTGTTTAACATATTCTAACCTTGGTCTACCCCTACAGTTCTTGTCCTCGACCCTTCCTTCCATAACTAAGCTTGCTATTCCTGGGTGTTTTAGTATGTGTCCTACCAACCTATCTCTTCTCTTCATTAGCAGTCGCCAGAAACATCTCTCCCCTCCCACGAGTCGTAATACCTCTTCGTTTGTAACCCTATCTACCCATCTGATCTTCATCATTCTCCTGTAACACCACATTTCAAACGCTTCAATTCTCCTCTTTTCTGTTGCACCAATAGTCCAAGTTTCACTTCCATAGAGTGCCACGCTCCAGACAAAGGCCTTCAAAAATGACTTCCTAATACCTAAATCTATATTCGATGTCAACAGATTCCTTCTCTGTAGAAATGCCTTCCTTGCCTGAGCTAACCTACTTTTTATATCCTGTTTGCTTCGTCCATCACTGGTTATTTTTCTTCCTAAGTAACTTTTCTATCCAAACAATATAATTGTGTAATGAAGTTCACTGAATGGGCATATTTCTTTTCAGGAATCCCTGCTCCGTCCACGCCATACCGAGCAGTAGCTACAACCACAGAATACTCCATATCGACTGGTGAGTAACCTCACATTCTCTCGTTTATGTGATGGATGAAAATGAAGATTCACCTTACATACAGGGTTTGCCCTGAAAGTAGTGAGACTGAGTCAATTAACAAAATGTATTGACAGAAATTATACATACGCTCAATATTCTTCAAAGTAGGACCCTTCTGCATCCACACACCGCTGTCAGCGGGATTTCCAACCCTCGTACGCTTTCTGGAAGGCGGCAACTGGAATGCTGTCGAGCTCCCTCGTCACGGTCTGTTTCAACGCTTCTTCGGAGCCGTGAAGATGTCCTTTTAGGGTGGTTTTGGGGCGGGGGAAGTGGAAAAAGTCTGCTGGGACAATGTGGGGACTGTAGGGTGACTGAGGCAGGGTTGCGATATTGCACGTCAGCACGTGAAAGGCTGTCTGGCACAGCGCATTGTCGTGATGGAGTCGCCAGGAGTTGGCGATCGCTGGGCGGACACGTACGATGCGTTTTCTCAGCCGTTTAAGGTCCTCCCCGTAAAAACCTTACTCTGCGGTGATTGTCAAAAAAAAATTATTCACTCTTGCCTCATTTCCATCCATTTTGGTGCTTGAAGGTCGTCCTGAACGTGCGTCGTCTTCAACTTTCTCTCTCCCCTCCCAAAACAGCTTGGGTCAGTCAAAAACACTCAACCTGCCCATGGCGTCATCACCGTAAGCCGTCTTGATCATATCGTAAGTCTCTTTCCCGGTTTTGCCGAGGCTAACACAAAATTTGATGGCGTAGCGCGCTGTTTCAACAGACGAACCCTGACGCAGCGTGACAAGTGCACTTGCAGAGGTTATGGAGACTAGCGATTTACACTCCACGACAGCTGGGAACCAGCTGTGTGGCTGGTTCTCAGCCTTCCTTACACCCCCCTCCACCAACCCCTGGCGGAGAAACCGCGGGCAGTCTGCGCGGGAAAAATCCGGTCCGAATACTTTCAGGGCAGACTCTGTAATTGAGCATATTAGCAGAATATTTCTGAGATCTTTAGCCTATTTTCATCACATGATAAAATAGGTGTATGTGATCACCTTTTTTCCTCATGTGTGAGTTCCTTTAATAATATCTAAAAGGCTGAAGCGATTTCCATGAAACTCAGTAAGTACAGTGCGTTCGCTTACGGGTGGGGCCGGTTTGCCTGCAGTGCGAACGCACTGTCCTCGATCATGTCTTTCAAATTTGAATACGTTTCATCAATCCACTATGGCGACCGCGCGAAATATTTCACCAGCATTCTATAACTTATCTCTGAAACTGTTACTGATATCACCCTGAAAATTTGTATGGTGATATACTATGCTAAGTGCACATTTTATGTGACTTTGTAAAGGAAAAGACCAGTAGAATAAATGAAAATAGGCTATTTAGTTCTTCATGGAACTATTTGTTGAGTTTCAGTGGTAACGTTCTCGCTTGCTGGGCCCAAGGTTGCAGGTTCGTATCCTGGTGCATTCAGCTGGCATTTGAGGGTGCGCAAATGCGAGGGAGTCGTGTCAGTAGATTTATTGCCACGTTAAAGATCCCCTTCGGAGCAAAATTCCGGCACCCCGGCGTCTCTAAAAGCCAGGGTAGTTAAAAGGGACGTGAAACCAATAATATTATTATTATTATTATTCTCTCTCTCTCTCTTTCTTCGATTCGGCCAACTAGGGACCACGTGAGTTCAACTGTCTCTTCTTCCGAGCTCTAACTACCGCCCAGTGTTCCCGCATTCGTCTCCGGTGTTGTTCTTTCTCTCTTGGGACCACACCTTCCCTGTCTTCTCGGCTTTTCATGGAAACCTTTGTGCGTACGTAGTTTTTCCTGAAGTGGAACACGCTCCTGGATATCATTAGGGGAAATTTCCATTTCACGTAGATCTTTCTCAACTTCCGTGAACCATGCCCCTTTGGTTTTCTTATCCTGAAAGTACGTCAATATCCGTTTTGATATCCTGCCTGGGCTCATTCGTGTCACATGGCTATAAAAGGCAATCCTTCTTTTTCGAATCGTGACACTGATCTTCTCCACGTGCTTGTATAATTCGTGGTTGTCACGCCTTCTGTACTCACTGTTTTCTTTGATAGGACCCAGGATTTTCCTCAAAATCTTCCTTTCTTTCGC
This sequence comes from Meconema thalassinum, assembly GCA_946902985.2. Taxonomy (NCBI): domain Eukaryota; kingdom Metazoa; phylum Arthropoda; class Insecta; order Orthoptera; family Tettigoniidae; genus Meconema; species Meconema thalassinum. Next base: position 1,826,017,505 of record OX336388.2, read on the forward strand.
CTCTAGTTTTTCCATTAGACCTTTCTTGTTCATTATTAGAGTCTCTGCCACATACAGAGCCTCTGGTCGAATAACAGTGCAGTAATTTCTAATTTTGGCGTTTAAGGATATGGATCTCTTATTGTAGAAGTCTTTAGTCAGGTTGTATGCCATTTCCATTTTATTAATGCGTGACACGAAGGCTTCTTTCTCTGATAGGTTAGGCTCTATCCATTCGCCGAGGTATTTAAACTTTTCTGCCTTCTGAACTTTTCCTAGTCCGCCCTCCAGTTCCCTGGCGCTGATTTTATGTTTGTCATGAATTGTGTCTTCTCAAAGGAGATTTGAAGCCCAGCCTTCAGTGCTTGATTTTTCAGTTGGTTAAGTTGTTCTTCTGCCGTATCAATGGAATCTGAAAAGATCACTATATCATCTGCAAAGGCTAGACAGTCGATTGTAAGATTCATATACTTGTACCCTAGCCTTACCCCATTTTCTACCCTTGAATTTTTCATTTCCCTCCGCCATTCTCGGATGACCTTTTCTAAAACACAGTTGAAGAGTAGAGGTGAGAGTCCGTCTCCTTGCCTCACTCCTGTCCTGATTTCAAAGGCATCAGACATCTCTCCTCTGAACTTCACTTTGGAGGTGGTGTTGGTCAGGGTTGGATAATTGATAATTGATTGTGTCTTGTTATATAAGCCAAACTCTTCAAGGATTTGCAACAGGGTGGTTCGATCAATTGAGTCGTACGCTTTTCTAAAATCAACAAAGGTCACCACGAATTCCCTGTTCCTGAGTTTCAGATATGAAAGGATGGACTTCAGATTCATAATCTGCTCAGCACATGAGCGTCCCTTTCTGAAACCCCCTTGGTATTCCCCCAGTTGTGGATCGATTTGTTGTTCCGCCCTATTCTGTAGAGCTTTTGAGAGGATCTTGTAAGTTATTGACAGAAGAGAGATGCCACGGTAATTGTTCACATCGGTTTTCTCCCCTTTCTTATATAGTGGATAAATTACGGCAGAGGTCCATCCACTTGGGAATTTTTCGCTCTCCCAGATCTCTTGAATAATTGCAACTTCCCCTGCATGTTTCCACAGTTCAGCAATTATCAAATCTTCACCCGGTGCCTTGTTGTCCTTCAGCTCTTGTATTATCTTCGTGATTTCAGCCTTTGTAGGTGGGGACGAATCGGGTTGGATGTTTGGATTTATTTCATAAACGAAAGGGGTTACTGGAGCCTCACAGTTGAGGAGGTTTTCAAAATAACTTGCTAGAATCTGACAATTATCTTTATCATTGTGAGCCAATTTCCCGTTGGAATCTTTAAACTGAAGACTTGGGGGGTTGTATTTGTTCAGACTGTGCTTGAAGGTTTTATAGAAGTTACGTGTGTTATTTTTCTGGAAGTCTTGCTCAATCCGTACCAACTGTTCCTTATTAAACATACGTTTCACGCCACGGATAGTTTTTTGATGCAGATTTTCTCGCGTTTAGGAAGTTGACCCCATTCTCTTCATTCTTGTGGCAATTCCATTTCTGCCACGCAACCTGCCTTAGCTGAACTGCTCTATCACATTCATGATCCCACCAAGGATGCTTTCTTGATTTTGTGAGTGGGACTGTCTCCTTTGCAGTTCTGACAATAGCCTCTTGTAATTGTTCCCAATTATCTGGATTTAAAGTTTCCAACTTGTGGGTGAATTCTTGGTTGCTCCATAGCTTGTCTCTGTCAAACTTATCAGTTTTCCTTGGAATAATCATCTTGTTATTTCTTGGAATTAGTCTAACTTTGATTTGCGAAAGGTAGTGGTCCGAGTCTAATTTGCCACTTCTCAGAACCTTCACGTTCTGGATCTCTCGTTGCGCTTTCCGTGCAATGGCGACATGATTAATTTGGAATTCACCAAGGTTGGAGTTTGGAGATATCCAGGTCTTCTGTTTTCTGGGTAGGTGTTTGAACGCCGTTGACTTTAGGACCAGATTGAATGCTCTGCATAACTCCACAAGCCTCTCTCCATTACGATTAGTTCTCCTGTGAGCTGGGTAGTTTCCAATAATCTTCTGATATTTTCGTTCTTTACCAAGCTGGGCATTGAAATTCCTTAGCAGAATGATTATTATTATTATTATTATTATTAGTTTCAGTTAGACCTAAAACTTTCTAATTTTACTCTACCCTCGTAAACCGTAGCCAATAGCCTAACCATGTTGAAACACTGGACGCCGAGTGATCACCGAACTTAAGCAGCAATGAGCGTTGTCAGATCTTGGATAAGTGACCAGTTCTATAGCAATACGTACTAGGGAGGAGAAGGAGGAACGGAAAGGAATTGACAACCCTTCTCCAAATAGACTCCAGCTCAGAAACAACTTTCGGGAGAGTCACATAAAATAAGATATAAATTGGCAACTTCACACAAATGAGCCCAAACATGCATTCCGTATTGAGCCATTAAACGATCTGTCTCATAGTAAACCCAGAGGTTGGTCGGATCCTTAAAAAGCATCACCATAGGTTACGAGGGTAACAACCCACACAATGCAATGCAGCGCTGAAATGAGGCGTACTAAGCAAGATAAGGAGTGAGGTAGTTTGTCATTAGTTTCCTCACTGAGTCAGTGCAGCAGTATTGACTTTTCACTTGGTGTTACTGTTAGTTGCAACTCTTCAGTCGGTCAACACAAATTTTCCCAAATGACTCGGGGAGAGTTCAAAAATAAATACATAATCACCTCTGAAAAAATGCATGCTTTAGTTATAATTACTATTAAATTATTGGCAAAGGACAAGTATAACTAAATATAACTATTTAAATATATTACTATGTAACTACACTATATAACTATAATATTTATTAATTTATTTAGTTATATAGTTGATATATTGGCTTTCACAGCCAAGACACGGCATAAACCTAGAAAAATTGCTGAGTTTTATTTATTTATTTATTTATTTATTTAATTAATTATTTATTTATTTATTGATTGATATATTTATTTTGTATTTATTTATTTATTTATATAATTATTGTACCCCACCCAGTCATTTAGGCAAATTTATGTTGACCGACTGAACAGTTACAACTAGCAGTTTAGTTAGTTATTTATTGTTGCTTTAGGGTGCGGAACAGGGAGGTCATCTACCCCTTAATTAACAGTTTGTACAGGAAACACTGCAAAACGGTTTCAAAACTTAACTTTCACAGGGTCCACAAGCATTAGCTGCGCCACGAATTCCCTTACTCAACACCAGCCCTTTCATATAATCTCGCCCATGAATGAGACTGAGATTTCGATCAAAAGCCACATTTTATTCTTTCCTGTACCATCACATAAAATACCGTACATACTATTACATCACTACAATAACACAGGTTGTCACACAAATTACACACTTCCATATACACGGAAATTTAAACTAATGTGTTCCTACCACTTCAATAACAACAACCACATTTATCCCCAATGAAAATTTGTTTGTAAGACAACACTCTGGTACTAAGGTCAAAGGAGAAGTTAACCTGTAAGACAGAGAAATATGTGCTATCTTGTATCGTCGTCGGCTTTAACTCCTAATCAGTTCCCTCCTTACTCAAGCCTGTGAATATCCTTGCTGCATAGAGTTTTCGTTCTTGTCGTTTAGCCTCCACATGTCAACGACGTTCTTCTTCAATCATTATCATAGCAGTCGGGATGGTCTGACGCCAAGTGTGTCCCAGGCTTTTGGATCAAGACCTGTCAACTTCATAGTCTGTTTAAATTGGTCCTTGTAACGCCTCTTAGGATCTACATAAGGTCTGGGGCCGGAACAAAGTACACCAAAGAGAATCTGGCTTGGAATTCATCGTATCACCGACAAAGTCTTCGATACATCTTTAGGATCAAGTGGGAAGATCACATCACGAACCTTGTTGTTCTTGAGAAAGCGTATGCCAATAACTTAGAGTCATCCATCATTGGTCATCAGCATAGATGGTTTTGATATATCCGGATTTAGAATGGATTGTATATGTCCACCGGATATGCTCAATCCATCTAAGCTGATGAGCAATGATTGATGATTCTATACTATTAGCATGCGCTTTCTCAAGAACAGCAAGGTTGGTGATGTGGTCTTCCCCTTGATGCTAAGGATGGATCAAAGTTTTGGTTGGTGGAAACGCTCAAGCATTTTAAAATCATGTCGGTAAAGTGTCCAAGTTTCGCAGCCATTCAGCAATGTTGATATGACATCAGCTATCTTGTATATTTTTGAACTGCACCTATGTCCTGCCAATGAATTTAATATTCTTATAGTTTGTATCACCAGGAGGGAATATTCTAATGTGAGTCTTTTGATATGTTTGCAGAGAGGAAACCAAAAGATCATCTGAAGGATGGGGACCAGTATGATTCAGTAAATCCCCAGGACAACGAGGTTATGGACCATTCAGACCCAGAGAAGGTTACCAGAGAAAGATGTAAGATTTAAATATTTCATAGTTCCATCAAATAACAGTATATCTGCCCTGCATATGAAGGGGGTGACGTATTTTTATGTCGGAATATAACTTAGATTTAGATATTAGTAAGTCATATTTGAAAGCAGTTGTCTGGAGTGTGGCGCTCTATGGAAGTAAAACTTGAACTGTTGGTGCAGCAGAAAAGAGGGAAATAAATGCATTTGAAAGCAGGTGTTACAGGAGAATGATGAAAAATAGATAGAGTAAGAGATCAGGAGGTAATAAGACGAGTGGGGAAGGAGAGATGTTTGTGGTGAGTGCTAATGAAGAGAAGAGATAGATTGGTAGGGAAGATACTAAGACATCCAGGAATAGCAACTTAGTAATAGTACGAAGGATCATTGACAAGAACTGTAAGGTTAGTTCAAGGTTAGAATACGGTATGTTAAACAGATTGCTCAGCATGAAGTGCTGCATCAAACTACTAGTCTTAAAAGTAATGACTCAAACACACAGGATGATATTAGAAAACTCCTCAATCGAATTTCCTGTAAATTTTATAAATACCTAGATATATATTGTCTGTTAAGGTTTCTGTATATCAGACATTAAGATATCTTCAGGAGTTTGGGACATCTTGGTTATCATCCCCATGTACTATAAGGACAATGATGACCCACGTTAGGAAACAGAACAAAATGTAAAGTAAATATTTTTACTAGTTATTTTATATAAATAGAATTTTGAATGAATTTGTTTAAATGGTTGTGTCTATGATCTTTTATTGATATGGTTGAACTATTTCTGACATACCTGCACAACCTTGGGATAACTCTTCGCTAGTGTGATTCAAGGAGAAATAAATTCAACACTGATGACATTGTCATCTTAGCCGATTCGCCAGAAAATTTGCATGTTTTTTAAATGGTATGGACTCCGTCTTGAGGAAAGAATTCATGATCAAACTGAATGAATGTACAACAACAACAAAATGGAATGCAGCCGAAGGAACACTGAGTTCTTTGAGTACATTCGAACAGGTGATACTATGCGCAAGGTCGGTTGCAGAGTTCACAAACACATTTACTGTCGGCGTTGTGGAAAACTTTCCTGCTGCAGATTCGGTGGTGGAATCCAGGTATTGCCCCTCTGGTGTATAGGTGACAGAGTTCGTAACCGGCTGCTTTCGATTCCTCCTCTTTCATGGTTGGTGTGCAGTAGAAGGCGGGGTCGATTTCTGCTGCTTTCTGTACCCGTTCTACCAGGAATTTCGTAAATGCTTAGGTTTGGGTCAGGTTGTGTGTTAATATCATCATATCTTCTATAATTTTCGTTGTTCCCGCCAGTGATATACAGTACTAGTCGAGTTGTAGCGTACTTCGATACCCCAAGCGTCCTCTGTAAGTATCTGGCTCTGACTATATCCAGGGCTTTGACATTATTGTAGTGCAGGTGTAGCCATATTATTTCGATGGTGTAGGATGCTACTGGGGCAATATTTAGACTGAACAGTGAAATTGCTGTTGTTAGTGATAGGCTTCTGAGTCTTTTCTAAATTTCGACCTTCTAATTACACTGCCATCTGGTAGAGAAACTGGAACTCTAATGGACGACATGTGGCTGAAGCATAGCCTAATTAATTTTGTGTTGTATCACCAAAATGTGTTACAGGATATATTTTACGAGTCAATATCGTACGACTTGGAGATCGTATGATATGTTTATCGCTCTTCAAAGAGGGAACGTTTTCGGCCTGGAATAGAAATCGCGATCTTTGGTTCATCGAGTGGACCCTCTAACACTGATCCACCGAGGAAGCTAGGTGGTTTGAAATTCTAATGTTGAACTCTTGAAGGCGAACCCCAGGTCGACCACTAATAATTTAGACGAAGTTCCTGTTCATATTGCCTACACCGTTAGCAACTAAGTGAAAGTTTGTAACTATTGTAGGGATCGCTCCTCTGCTTTAATACATGAGCTATGGTCTGTGGTAAGCCTTATCTCGCCCACTTAACGGCACTCGGGGGCCGACGAGATGCTTGTTAAACTCTTATGCTTCGTCGCCCAGTCTTATGGCAAGCAAATTGGGAGCATCCTACAGTAATATACCAGTCCACTGCCATTATTTCCCTCCACCCGGATTGGATGGAGGAACAATATGCTCTAATAAGTGAAAAGTCAGGCCCTCGAGGTGTCATTTTTGTGAGCAGCCTGACCATCTTGACTAACAAGTATGATGATTGCTATAATAATAATAATAGTCGGTTAGTTTTTGAGGTTTTAAGGGGTGGAACTAATCTGCCCCAATAATAATAATAATAATAATAACAGAGCAGATAATAATAAGGAGGAGGATACATGCTTACGATCATATTCTCAAAGTGAACTCGAATAGATTAACCAAACAAATCTTTGATTTCTTTCGTAACCGAAAAACAAACCCCAAGTGATTTAAATAAACTGAAAAAACCTAGTATAATAAAAAATTACAGAAAATTCACTACTCAATCGAAAAACTAAGATAATTACTAAAGACGAAAATATAAGTTTCCAAGACAAATCTACACTAAACACCACACCCATCATCTCGGAAGAAGAGAGGAAAAGAAGATCAGAAAGAATGAAGGGATACTGGGCACTGAGGAAAGAACAAAACACAGAGAAATTATTGATTCAACGTGCCCCAAATAGGGTGAAGCGAAAGAAGAATAAGAAGAAGACGACGACGACGAACAAGAAGAAGAAGAATGATGATGATGATGATGATGATGATGATGATGATGATGATGATGATGATGATGATGATAATAACATGAAGAACTCGGAGAATTGATCAGGAAGCAATGGCACATGGACAAAGTAAAATAGTGTCTACTCTCGTCTCCAGTACTGGTGCAATTGCCAACTCATTACAGAATAGTCTCCGAGAACTGAATTGAAACCAGGTCTTGACAAACTTATGCATAAGGGAGTTATCTCTCTATATATAAGAATGAAAGTTTGTCTGTTTTTTCTGAATTTCTACGGAAATTTGCGTTATTTACGCGTTTTAGACTGTTTGATGACGGATGCGCGCGAAAATGAAATTTTTGTCTGTCTGTCTGTCTGTCTGTCTGTCTGTCTGTCTGTCTGTTTGTTTGTCTGTGGACAATTTTGTGTCCTTATAACTCGAGAACGGCTGAGTGGATCAACGTAAAATTTGGTACAGATATCCTTCAGAGGCATGACACCAATCATTGATGTAACTCTTCTCTGTACCTCTCATAAAAGGGGGCCTTCCCCCTTAAAATACATGCTGAAATAGGCGTAGAAGGGCGAGACAAAGCTCATTTTCAGCCCCTCAATGTGAGAAGCGAAACTCGGGGGCCCTAAAGGGACCCCGAAAACCACATTTTAAGGCCCTAAAACCAATAGTTTTTGAGATATTCCCAGAAAATTAATTTCATTTAATACAATAATGAAAGGAAGCTAGCCGGTAACCATGGCAACAGAAATTCACAGGTCCATCTATTGCTGTAATATAAGACGCAATACAATTCCATTTATTACATTACTGAGATAGTTTGCAAACGGCTATAAGGTTATAATGGAACCAATTAAGCTGTAAAATTCATCAATACATATAATGCGCTTAAGGGGGTCAAGGGGTACTGTAGAATTTTTTCACGCGATTTACACGTGCTGGTGTGGCACGGAAGGTCTATTATATCTGGTCCCTATATTGTTATATTATTATTATAATTATTATTATTACACTACTGAAAGGAAGTCCCCCAGAGGACAGGAAAAAGGGAATAATTGTCCCGATCTTCAAGAAAGGTAGTAGAACAGAATGCAGAAACTATCGGGGAATAACACTGATGAGTCATTGTGCAAAGATGTTTGAGAAAGTTTTCGGAAGGAGAATTAGGAAAAGGATAGAAGGAGGGATGAGGGAAGAACAACATGGCTTCAGAGCAGGAAGGTCCACAGTGGATTTGATTTTTGCTGTAAGGCAGTTACAAGAACAGCACTATGAGTATGGAACAATCTATTAATGGCCTTCCTGGACATTGAGAAAGCATATGACAGTGTATGCAGAAACAAAGTATGGAAGTCCCTGGAGGATAGAGGAGTAGAAAAATGGACTATAAGGAGGATAAAGGAGATGTACAAGAGAAGCGTGAGCTGTGTGAAAGTGGGAGGATAGAGATCGGAACGGGATGGAACAGAGAAACGGCCTGAAACAAGGAAGTGCACTGGCACCGTTACTTTTCATTGTGGTGATAGATGACATAATGACCCGAGTGGCACAAGTAATTGGGGAAGGAAAGATGAAAGCAATGGTGTTAGCGGATGATTTGATGATTTGGGGAAACAAGGAGGAGGAGGTACAGGAACAGTTGGACGTGTGGGAAGGAATAAGACAAGGATATGGGATGAAATTTAGCATAAATAAGAGTGAGATGGTGATCACAACAAGGAAGAAGGAAAGAACCACAACGGGAATAACAATTGGTGGGGAACAGCTGAAGAAAGTGGAGAGTTTCAAGTATCTGGGAAGCCTGATACAAGATAATGGAAGAAACTATAGAGAAAAAATGAGCGGGGGAGACAGGCAGAAGCATTCCGGAGGAGTGTGAGAAGCATGTTATGGAGCAAGGATGTCCCTCAGAACAGAAAAAAGATCATATATTGGACTTACTATGCCCCTATCCTGACGTATGCCTCGGAGACCTGGGCTATGAAAGGAAGGGAGAAGAGCAAAATACAGGCCAGTGAGATGAGCTTCTTGAGAAGCAGTATTGGAGTTACAATGATGGACAGAATAAGAAATGAGAGGACCAGAGAATTAATAAAGGAGGAACCATTACGGGATGGTATAGAGAAATCTAGACTTAGATGGCATGGACATGTAAAACGAATGGAGGATAAGAGGATACCCAGGAGGATACACGAGACGAAGTGGGAAGGAAAGAGACCGAGAGGAAGACCGAGAGGAAGACCGAGAGGAAGACCGAGAGACAGGTGGCTGAAAGGGATGGAAGAAAGCGCGAAGAAGAGAGGAGAAGACTGGACAGGGGTGGAAGCTAAGAGATGGTGGGAAGACAGAAGACGTTGGAGTGGCCTGTGTTCCAAACAGACCCGGCCAACGGCTGGAAACTGTGCAAGAGGATGATGATGATGATACTACGGCCTACAACGACGAGACAAAGCTCATTTTCAACCCTTTGGTGTCAGAAAAAAAACCTCGGGGCCCCTAAACAGTCGTAAAGGGTCCCCGGAAACTACATTTTAATGCTCTAAAACCAAGAGTTTCTGAGATATTCCCAGAAAACTAATTTCATTTAATAAACTAATGTAGGAATGCAAGCCAGTAACCACGACAACAGTGTCTCAAAAAGGAACATCCAACTTTCCATCTATTTCTGCAAGAAGTAATGCCACTCCATTTATTAAATTTCTGTGAAAGTTTGCAAATGGCTATAAGGTTATCACGGAACCAACAAAAACTGTAAAATTCATCAATGCGCTTAAGGGGGTCAAGAGGTACCCTGGATTTTTTCACAAGACTTAAACGTGCGATGTGTCGTAGAGAAGGTCTTTTATATCTTCAAACAGCAACATCATTTTAACAAATTCCTGAATTGAAATAGTTAATTTTTTTATTTTATTGTTTTGCTTTTAGGAATTTGGGCCATTGGAGGCTAAAAAACCTGAATTTTCATGCACCAAAAGCCTTTATAATTTATTAAAGAGGTCTTCCTCTGGATGCGCGCTTGACACAACAGTGTGGGTCAATTTTTATGTGACGTGAATTGCATTTCGTCTACGAGGTTTTCAATTTTATTTTCACGTCAGGAAGTACACGTTAGGTAAATTAGTTTCAGAGCATATTTCAACTAATCATTTATCTTTGTCGACAAACAGGTTCCAAGCCCCTAACCATTGCAACAGCAGCTCAAATGATTACGTTTGGTCATTAATAACGACGACCGTTCGAAGAATGGGTACTTCTGCTAGTCTAATATATAAAAGTGAAAGTCTGTATGAGGGTATGTATGTGGGTGGGTCTGTTCCGTATACAAATCTACACCGTTCCACCAATCTCAACCAAATTTTGCATACACATAGTTTAGGACCCGGAAGGAACCGCTGGCTACATAAATTTTCGATAGTCTTTCTCATTCTTTTGATTTAGGCCCTTTTGGACTCAAGCACAGGCTAATCAAATCATAAAATATACTCATGAAGGAATGGCAAGGCAGATAGTTTCCATGGCAACATAGCTCAAGTCGAGACACGGCCGTCTGGATGACAGTTGCGCTCTGCACTACTGGTATAGAAAATGAGCATCTTTACTTGAAATCCCGTTAGTTACTCACCTACTCACACAGCACTGTCAACCGAGTTTAGCATAAAAAAGACTTGACACTATCTTCTACTATATATTTGTCAAATACCACTCACTCACTCATTCATTCATCACGAAATCTCAGAAAACACCGAACGGATTGGAATGAAATTTGGTATGCAGCTTCCCCAAGGACCGCAAATACCCACAAAGAAAGGATTTTTGTATATTCCGGTTCTAAAGGGGTGTTAAGGGGGTAGACCTGCAGTTCATTGACTAGCAATATCTCCCGATTGGTTTCATTGGGGGATGTGATACTCGGCACATAAACTCATAATTAAAAATAAGAAGACCCGAGTCTCAGGGTTTTTCGATGTGGTGTATATTATGAGGTGAAAGGGGTGAAAAGTGGGGATTGAAATATTCCTAAATGAGCGTGTATCTCTTAAACGACAAAGGCGAGGAGTTTGAAACTCAGCGAAAAAAAATCAGCATAAAAATAAATAAATATTTGTTTGACCGTTTTTTTATAAATCCAATTTAAGGGGCCCATGGGGAAGGGTGAAATTCTGGTGGGGGGGACAGGAAAGAAAGTGTCCTAACTGATTGACTGACTGACTCACTCATCAAACTCAGGGGGAAAAACTGCTTTAAAGTAAGTAAATAGCTGTTCGACAGTTTTTTTTTTTTTCATAAATCAAATTTAAGGGGTTCATGGGGAGGGGTGAAATTCTGAAAAAAAGAAAATTGAAAGAAAATGTCCTGACTCACTCACTCACTCATCATCATCGCCCTGCCAAAATTATTGAAGTTAGAAACATGACAGTTTGGGGATATGTTCATTGTATGTCAAAACAGTCTACTAAGGGAGGATTTTCGGATATTCAGGTTCTAAAGGGGTCTTAAGGGGGTTAAACCTGCATTTCATTGAATAACAATATCTCTCGAATGGTTTCATTGGGGGATGTGATTCACGGCATATAAACTCATCATTAAAAAGTAAGAAGACACGTGCCTGATGGTTTTTCGATGTGGTGTATATTATGAGGTGAAAGGGGTGAAAAGTAGGGATTGAAAGATTCCTAACGGAGCGTGTATCTCTTAAACGACATAGGCGAGGAGTTTGAAACTCAGCGGAAAGAAATCAGCATACAAAATAAGTAAATATTTGTTTGACCGTTTTTTCATAAATCCAATTTAAGGAGCCCATGGGGAGGGGGGAAATTCAGGGGGAAAAAACTGGAAAGAAAGTGTCCTAACCGATTGACTGACTGACTCACTCATCAAACTCAGGGGGAAAAACTGCTTTAAAGTAAGTAAATAGCTGTTCGACAGTTTTTTTTGGATCAATCAAATTGAAGGGGTTCATCGGGAGGGGTGAAATTCTGAAGAAAAACAAATGAAAGAAAATGTCCTGACTCATTCACTCACTCATCATCGCCCAGCCAAAAATATTGAAGTTGGAAACATGGCATTTTGGAGATATGTTCGTTGTATGTCAAAACCGTACACTAAGGGAGGATTTTTGGATATTCAGGCTCTAAAGGGGTCTTAAGGGGGTTAAACCTGCATTTCATTGAATAACAATATCTCAAGAGTGGTTTCATTTGTGGATGTGAAACTCGGCATATAAACTAATCATTAAAAATAAGCAGGCAGGTGTCTAAGGGTTTTTCGATATGGTGTAATATTATGAGGTGCAAGGGGTGAAAAGTGGGGGTTGAAGGATTCCTAACGGAGCGTGAAGGCCTATCTCTTAAACGACATAGGTGAGAAATTTGAAACTCAGAGAAAGAAAATCAGCTAAATAAATAAGTAAATCGGTGTTCGACCGGTTTTTTTTTTCATAAATTAATTTAAGGGGCCAATGGGGAGGGGTGAAATTCTGGGGGAAAAAAGGAGAGAAATTGTCCTAACTGACTGACTGACTCACTCACTCATCAAACTCTGGGGAAAAAGACAGCTTAACAAATAAGTTAATAGGTGTTCAAGAGTTTTTTCATCAATCCAATTTAAGGGGCCCGTGGGGAAGGGTGAAATTCTGGTAAAAATAATTGAAAGAAAATGTCCTGTCTGACTCACTCACTCATCACGCCCAGCGAAAACTATTAATGTTGGAAACATGAAATTTTGGGAATATGTTCGTTGTATGTCGAAAACGTCAACTAAGAAATGATTTGTGTTTATTCGGGATTTATAGAGCTGTTAAGGGGGTAAAGATGCATTTCATTGAATAACGATATCACATGATTTGTTTCTTTGGGGATGTGATATTCGGTATAGAAACTAATCATTAAAAATAATCAGACATATGTCTAAGGGTTTGTCGATGTGATGTATATTATGAGGCGAAACGGGTGAAAATTGGGGGTTGAGGGATTCTTAACGGAGCGTGTATCTCTGAAACGACATAGGCGAAAAAATTTAAATTCGGCGGGAAAAACAGCTTAAAATACAAGTAAATAGGTGATCGACCGTTTTTTTTTCATAAATCCAATTTCAGGAGTCCTTGGAGAGGGGAGATATTCTGGGGGGGAAAACAGGAAAGAAAGTGTCCTAAATGATTGACTCACTTAGTCACTCATCAAACTCAGGGGGAAAACAGCTTTAAATAAGTAAATAGGCGTTCGACAGTTTGTTTCATAAATCCAATTTAAGGGGTTCATGGGGAGGGGTGAAATTATCAAAAATAAATGAAAAAATGTCCTGACTGACTCACTCACTCATCATCGCCCAGCCAAAATTATTAAAATTAGAAACATGAAATGTTGGGGATAAGTTCATTGTATGTCGAAAACGTCCACTAAGGAAAGAGTTTTGGATATGCAGGTTCTAAAGAGGAGTTAAGGGGGTAAACGTGCATTTCATTGAATAACAATATCTGACGAGTGGTTTCATTTGGGGATGTGATACTTGGCATATATACTAATCATTACAAATAAGCTGACACATGTCTAATGGTTTTTCCATGTAGTGTATGTTATGAGGTTAAAGGAATGAAAAGTGGGGGTTGAAAGATTCCTAACGGAGCGTGTATCTCTTAAAATACATAGGCGAGGAGTTTGAAACTCCTCGGAAATCAATCAGCTTAAAAATAAATAAATAAATAAATAAATAAATAAATAAATAAATAAAGAAATAAAATAAATAGGTGTTCGACCGTTTTTTCATAAATGCAATTTAAGGGGCCTATGGGGAGGGGTGAAATTTTGGAAGAAAATCGTCCACTAAGGAATGATTTTTGGATGTTCACTCTCATCGACCAACAAAAACTATTAAAGTTAGAAGAATTACATTTTGGGGATATGTTCGTTGTGTGTCGAAAACGTATACTAAGGAGGGATTTTTGGATATTCAGGTTCTAAAGGGGTGTTAACGAGGTTAAAACTGCATTTCATTATATAACAATATGACACTCATTCGTTCATTCATTCATTTATTTGCAATGGAGGGTGTGGCCCCCGGAGGCAAATTGGATATACATATCAAATAAATAATTACACATAACAATTCAATAACAATTATACAACAATTAAACTGGAGTATTTACACAAATAGTCAGTCTTTTCTTAAACACACCTATATGTTTGGGAAAAGGCTCTAAGACTGCGGCAGGTAGAGAGTTCCAGTTATCAATGGCACGGTTTACAAAAGAATATTTACCATAATTTGTTCGCTGTGGTCGGCCCTTAACTTTGAAAGGATGATCGCTCCTACCCTTGTAAGTAATGTAAGTAATGACGCGAGCGAAGCAAGGCTAAAAATGAGATGGTGTGTGTCTGTGTATTACTCAATCTGGCAAGTACCACTGGTCCGATATATGTGAATTTTACATGGAAGTAGCTGATTTACCTGGTTAACATATAGGTTACTTTTGATTACAATACTTTGCACTATTTAAAGATGGCGACCATTTTAGTGACGTCACTACACCCTTTGGTTTCAAACTCATATTTCCATTTGAAATAAAAAGAGAACGCTAAGAAATAGCAAACTTTTGATGGCATATACGAGGTTTAAAATTACATTTTCTATCCGAAAGGTATCTCCAACGGTTAGCGAGTAAAATCTAAATTTGTGCTATAAAACACGGTCAACGCCGAGCGTTGTAGTTGGACAAAATATTTCATCCTTAATCTCCCTCTGCGCAGCACCTCGCCTATCCCCTATTTTAACTGTCACCTTCACATTTTAATTTATTTATGACGCGTAGCGAAGCACGGGTACTTCAGCTAGTTTTTACTAAAAGGAGAATGTTCGATATTTTTCGTGGAATTGCCTAGGTAGAAAACAACAGGAGAAATAGAAGTGTAATTACAATGGAATGTGGTCAACAATTCTCCGTTTAGTCGTATTGGACAAACATGGCAATTATTGTTTTTCTCCCTACAATGTGCTATCTCTAGAAACATTAGGATAAGTCACCTAAGGTGCCCATATCAAATATAGTCTGACCCATTACAGATATCTAAATTCCATTCCCAATTTTATGAATGCTTTGAAGGGGCTATTAAACATACTGTTGTTGATATCCCGTGGCATTATTAGAGACTTAACATTCTTTAAAATTGAACTGTATTGATTCCCCCTCCCCTCTCTCCAAACCCACTCCCCCATCCCTCCAACTCCTTGCTCAGTTTCATTAATCTTCATTCATTTCATCTCTTATCAATTCCTCTTTCGAGATTGGAGTCAGGAAGAGCATTCGGCCCTAAGGAAATCCAACACACTGAACTTTTATCGAATCTCTATCTGGCCCTATATACACGGTAATAACACGAGGGAGACCAGTACTTTCTTGAAAAAGCGCTTTAAAACTTGCAGGATTTTCTTAGAAGAGAGTTATTCTGTATGAAGATCATGATAGTAGCAAGTTACAGCTGCAGCCACCCCCGTGGCCTCAAGGCGTACCACAGCAGAGATTAGGTCTACCACACACATTTATATGTGTAACTCTACATCCTAATGACTTCACACTTATGAGAATGTGTTCCATTGCCTGTGCATCTGGTCTGCTACTTTTCTGGTGGCCCCTATAGACATAAATATAAAGGGTTGACGTCCGGCGACTTGGTGGGCCTAATAGCAAGAGCTCATCAACCGATTTAATGATAGGAGAAGTCGTTGTATAAATGTCTCCACATGATAATGGAGAAGTAGGCATGAGCACCGTCAATTATCACCCACATACTGGTAACCCTTCGTTTGAAAAGACCTTGTTCCCAATTAGAATACTGGGCTATCGTTCCTCAGCGCTGAACTACAAAACATATACACTCCCTGGGGCGTGATG
This sequence comes from Meconema thalassinum, assembly GCA_946902985.2. Lineage (NCBI taxonomy): Eukaryota > Metazoa > Arthropoda > Insecta > Orthoptera > Tettigoniidae > Meconema > Meconema thalassinum. The sequence continues at coordinate 1,826,033,559 of OX336388.2, forward strand.
GTGCGGTGGACAATCTATTTTTGTCTAATCTCTGAATAAAGCCACTTACTGCGAGCGAAGCGAGCAGGTCAGTGGCGCTAGGGCACCAGGTACGTGGTGCGACTATGCGCTCTTTAGCCAGGGATGCATCTCTCCAAGGCAGACTAGGCTCGATTTCAGGTTTATGCATGCGAGATTTTCGAAGTAAAATATCACTTCCTATGGTCCTGTGGCTCATGATCACGAGATTAAAAGTCTAGTAAAACTACAAGCTTCCTTCCTTTTCATGTCCACTCCAGGGTGAGTTGGCGATAACAGCAAAGCGGACGCATAATATTATCGATACTAAGTCGCTCTGCCGACATGGAGTACAGTACCACCCTCTTGCGAGGAATCCGTGCAATTACAGACGTATGTCCATTCGACTTGATTTTATTCCTTATCCTCTCAGAGATCATCTCCTGCGCTGTGTCCCCATTTCGCAAAATCATCTTGTTAATTGAAGATCTACTGTACGGGAGGCAGAAATCAGTACATATCTGCTTTCTTTTAAACAAGTAGTACCGTGAAGAACTTTACAGCCTATTTTCATATATCCTACTCATGTTAATTGCCACTATCAACACACAAAATTTAAGGCTAAATGTCCCGTTTTTAGTTTGTAATTCTGACACCACGTAGCAGCACCAAAGTGAGACAATTTCTTTTTACAGTTTTCTCTCGAACGAAAGCTCGTATTTGCGATCTGGAAACCACTATATATACTAGACTGCAATTGAATTGATATTAATTCGATGCATTTTCCAAAATGTTGAAAACAAAAAACTTACTAACAGTTTTTATATATCTGCCTAAAATATGAAAAATACCTGGTAATACGAAAACGGAGATTTATTACCTGATTCCAATGCATTTTTCAGAATTAAAATCGGGTGAATGGAATCGACAGCATTAGTTTGGGAATTGTTTTGAAAAGGGAGCTCTCTTGCGCAAGAAAAATGATGAACACGCTGACAGGGCGGAGGGAGAAGGGAACATTTTGACGACAGGAGGGAGTTGTCTTCCTTTTGTCATAAATACTATAGTTCGGCAAGTTACATGAACAAGTGCCTAGTCGTGGAACAATATCTGAGCAATAAAATTATACTTTAGTAGTGTCACAATATGTAGTGTTGACACGATGTGTTTGTACAGATTCATTTCTTACTTCCACAAACATTCTTGTTGATAATAATACATTTTTGGGGCTTGGGACATCTTGGTCATCAGTCCCTTTGGCTGGCTGCGTGGCTCAGTGGTAACGTTCACGCTTGCTGTGTCCAAGGTTGCAGGATTGGATCCTGGTGCAGCCAGTTGGCATTTGAGGGTGTACGAATGCGAGGGAGCCGTGTCATTAGATTTACTGGCACGTTAAAGATCCACTTCGGGGCAAAATTCCGGCACCCCAACGTCTCTAAAAGCCACAGTAGTTAAAAGGGACGTAAAACCAATAACGTTATTATTATATTTATTATTATTATTATTATTATCAGTCCCATGTAGTTGATTATGTGTGTAACTGTATTAGAGTCAGGGATGGGGCAGGTGCCCTGAAACTTCTCGGCATTTACCTCGAGGGATTGTGGAAAAGCCGGTGAAAACACACTCAGGATACATGCTGACAGCGCCGGATTCCCCTTTAGGTAACTGTTTTAGAGTTATTTGAGTATAAATGCCTGAACAAAAGACATATTGTTCCGACATTAGTAATACTTTGTAGCGCATAATTCTTACCGCACAGAGCAGCGACTGGTCTCACTCGATGCGAAATTGAATACTGTATAGAAAGATATGACTGGTTTGTAGTTACCACGTTCTTGATATTTTAGAAAAAAGATGGACAAAATATATTCGTGTTCAGGTTTATTGGGAATATCTATTCTAAATTCCATCCGATGCGGACGTCCAACTCTAGCTATCGTCTTCTAGACACAACAAACAAGACCACAAACCGTGAAAAATTCTAATCAATGGAGCCAGCTATTATCGATTTATAAGAGGCCAAATGCGCACGCACATAGACCTACATTCATACATACAGTACATACATGCATACATACATACATTTATTTTGGTGATTCGTATGGGTCTTTGGTTCTTTTGACTCTAATTCCCTTTTTTTTCGTGATATCTGAAACGACTCCGTGAGGCCAATCACTATAACTTACTTCAATTTTCATGGAAGTACCGTAATAATAAAAGTTCATTTATGTAGGACATTTTATTACAATAAACAAATTATGAAGATGCATACCAAGGGAAAAATTATTATGTACATATATAAAATTAAAATTCCTAAGATATTCTCATCTGCCTATTGTTAGCACAGGCAGTACTGCGTACTATAAACAAACAAAAATATTATACCTAATTATTTGCTGTTCTTGAAATCAATGCTTCATTATTTTTTTCCATATCAAAGATAACGTTTCATGATTTACACACACTAATCAGTATTTTACTTCACCTCAGGTTGTCTTATATCCATTGATCTGGTCATCCTGGGATCAATGATCTCATGCAACAAGATTTTCTCGTATCAGAATGTCAGTTACATAAGCATTTTTTGTCCACAGAACTTTTCGTCCCTATTTATTGTTTCTATGTGAATGTCCTTAGGCGTCCATACCACAAAATAACACATTTCCCGCTATGTTATTTCCAACTGGCCCTGGTTCTGGAAATAAAAATCATGTGAGTGTCAGAGAGTTATCAATCTGTTCTCTTCTGAATGGCACTGTTTTTGACATTCTCTAGGCTTTTTTTCGCTTACTTTCTGCCAAACAAAATCCTTTTAGCTTTTTGCAGGCTTCCAGTATGGTCATATTCCGTGCAGAATAAGGGCAATTGACTTCGACTATAGCGTCATCTCCTATTAATCCGTCTGGGGAGGCGCCTAAAAACCCATAAGTTTTAAGTACGAAAAGACCTCATTCTTCGACTTTTCTACCGATTTCTCCTCTAAATTTCGTTTAGCAATTCGCTCATTATCACAGTCATACTGCATTGCTTTTGAGTGAAATTCGCCGTACAGAATGTTTTTTGCTACTGGAGCCCATTTCGAAGTAGGTTTCCTCTTGCATACATATCCAAAATTGGATGCCGTAAGTCTGTCCTTTCTACCTGTGTGCCACTTTTCATTTTCCCTTTGGCCCCTTGTTTCCTTTTCCAGTTTTTGTATACGGCCTTCACTAAGCGTTAGTTGCTTGATCTTCTCATCACTAAACTCTCTCAACAGTACCTCATCGATATCCAACTGCATTAATCGGTTTCCTTAATCACGTGAGACAGTAGTCTACGTTTCATTTTATTAGACTGTTGTTGGGACATTCCTTTCCTTCTCGTGACGGAAATAAACTTTTTCGTAAATCTGCTCTTCTTCTCTTTCTGCAGAGTGCAGTGTCCTTCACTATTGTGGCAATTTTTTTTCTAAACTGATTTCATTGTTTTATAGTGCTAGGATGGCCCAAATTGAAAGACCAGCCCGGCAGCTTTGGTTCTATGAGTGACGGAACCTCGTTTCCCTCGATTGATCTGCTTACCTCCCATGAATTTTGCAACAAGGGACATATAATTTTCGGCAGCATTGCTGGTGGTGTTTGTTACTAGCTGCGAAATTTTTGCCATTAGGGGCTGCAAGCAATAACGCGTAAGTTTGGTTGCAGTTAGCTGTTTATCTTCACCTTGCCCGCTGGTAGTTCAAAAGTACTGTTTGCAGTCTTTATGGTTCCCAATCCAGTATTTCCGGAAACCAATTTTCCATTTTCACAATCGCTACGCCTTTATTTTTCCACACAACGCATTGTTTTCATTTGAAGTCGAACTTGCTTCCCTGAAAAAAGTTGACACTGAATAGTTAGCGATTTTGTACTCCTACACTTATGTATTAGAAGTAGAAAACAAACTACACCCGTGGCGCGACAGCCCATGAAGGGCCTAAGCTTACCAAGTAAACGCTGCGCTGTTCAGCCATGTAGCCTGCAGTTGGCGGGGTGACGTTTAGTCATCCAACTTGTAGGCTACAGGTAAAATATAAGTGAAATCATAACTGTTCAATGCATCACCAATTCTCTAATGCGAGCGTAAAGAAATATATAATTTCAAATATAAACTAGAAAAAAAAACTTACGGGTGTGTAGAGGTGTTTTTCTCTTTTTTAGGGCATGACTTCCTTTTCTTGGTACTTATAGTCACAATCTCCCCTGGGATTTAGTGGAACGCCCTTGAATCGGTTTTGGTGGTGGCTCCATTTTTTCAACAAAAACGAAAAAATAACTCCACGTGATGACCGAAATGCTCTCCACCAGTCGTAGCCTACCTATATGTATCTATTCTACCAGAAATACTGTCCAAAAAACGAAGTGCCGAAAATAGAACACCTAACGGGCATTAAAAGATAATACTGTTGCAGGTAATATAAATTAAACAGAAAGTAATATGAGATCGATGAACTAAAAACAAGAAGTCGTAACTAGGAACTGGTAAAATACCAAAGGATCACTCAGAAATATTCAGACCTTGACAATAATTCAGAACTAACCAGCACAGTCAATCGCAACATTGGACTAGATGCTCGGGAATTCCATACCGTCTGGCAAGGTTGTCCCTCTCTCAAATAACATTAGCTCCACTCCCCTCCCCCCAATCCTCCACCAACCCGCTCACCTTGACCTTGTTCTACTGCCGCGTCTTGTTGCAAATACAGTAACACTTTTATTCACAAACTTCCCAAAGTGATCCCGACGAATCTATTCAACCGATTTAGGTTTCCGATGCGGCTTTGGAATCAGTGAGTAAAACTCAACTTTCGTATTACCCGTTTTCTTTCGAATTTTAATCAGATATTTGAAAAACAAACAGCAACTTTCCTGTTTTTGAAATTATAAAATAAGCAATGAATTAATATCAATTCCGCTACTAGACAGAGTACATAGCAGTTTTCAGATCGCAGATCGCAGCTCCCCTTCGATACAAAAATAAATAAATAAATTCAACTTCGCTTGTGCTGCCATCTGTTGAAATATATTCTTACCAAAGTGTCGGGACATTTAGCCTTAAGTTTGAAGGTTGTGATGGATTCGTAGATATTGCGAACCGTCTAAATATTTCAGATGGTCGCCAGGTTGGATTTTTTATTTATGTACTGTTACATGAAGAATATTGTGTACGTGTGGTATTCAAACTTCAATCGCATGATTAAAATACAAGAAGTAAAAACGAGATTTAAAATATTCGCACAGCTGCCATCTTGTGGTTATGGGAACAATTGAAATATAATAGATGCCAGTGGATTAATATTTGTATAAGCATTTAACGTAAAAAGTTTCACTGCACTCGGATGGTTAAATCGTGAGAAACGTCCATTTCAATATTTATACATCGCGTCGCCGCCATGTTGGATTTGTGCTCACCAGGTTATTGAAAGTCCTACAGGTGAACTTATGTTCATAGCTTCTATGAACATAAAAAAAAAACAGCTTGATTGCTGTAAAAGATTCGTAGATATTGAGAACCGTCTAAATATATCCGATGCTCGCCATTTGGATTGTTATATCTATAGGCTATAGAGTTATGTTCCATTAAAGGAAAATTATTGCGTAGGTTCATTACTTAAACTTTTACTTCGATGGCATGATTACGACTCAAGAAATAAAAACTTAATTTTAAAATCTCGCACAGCCGCCATCTTGAGGTTATGTAAACAATTGAACTAAATTAGATGCCAGTGCATTACAATATGTATAATTATTTACTGTATCACATTTCACTGCGCTCAGTGAGTTAAATCACGAGAAAAGTCTATTAAAACGTTTCAAATTCGCCTGGCCGCCATGTTCGTTTTTACTTTACAGGATTATGAAAGTTACATAGATAAACTTGTTCCAGTGCCCTTTATTAACTTACAAAATTTCAGGGTAATATCTGTAATAGTTTCGGAGATATGGAATGCCAGTGAAATATTTCGCACAGCCGCCATTTTGAGGCATTGTGAACAATTGAACTAAATTAGATGTCAGTGCATTACAATGTGTATAAACATTTGCTGTACAAAGTTTCATTACGTTTGGATGGTTAAATCACGAGAAAAGTCCATTTAAATGTCTCAACTTCGCTTGGCCGCCATGTTGGTTTTGTAGTTACCAGGTTTCTGAAAGTCTCATAGGTGAACTTCTAGCAGTGCCCTTTATCACCGTACACAATTTCAGGGTGATATCGGTAATAGTTTCGGAGATACTGAATGCTGGTGAGAAATTTCGCACAGCCGCCATATTGGATTCGTGAGACGCAATAACATTTTAAGGGCACGGTCGTGGTCGCCCAGTATGGTGCTTTGATCTTACCGAGTTTCATTGAAATCGCTCCAGCCGTTTAAAAGTTATTAAGGGGACACACACACACACCATCACACACACACGCGCACACACAGACACACGGACAAAAGGTGATCTCATAAGCCTATTTTTTTCAAAAATGAAATTAGCCTAAAAATCTCACGAGATATCGTTGTGCAACCGGGTGCGTTAGCCGTGGTCGTTACGGCGTGGATGCCGGCAGTCGCTTGCATCCGGGAGGTGAGGAGGTTCAAATCCCCCTACTGACAACCTTGAAGATGGTCTTCTGTGGTTTCCCATCTTCCTTCCAGGCAAATGCCGCGGTTAGTCCCTAACTATAGACCACAGCCGCCTCCTTCCAATTCCTCGTCCTTACATTCATACATTCCTCCCCAAATAACACTGCACACGTGACAGTACTTGTAGCTCACCCCATGGTTGTCCGCATAGAAGCAGCTACAAACTCTGGCGAGCCGAACATGTCCTCGGACACTCCCGGCACTAAAAGCCATACCGGTACCTAAAAATTCGTTGAACAGTGCATTGCTTCTTGAGCCCCTTAACGTCACTGAAAGAATGAAAACAGAATATAGATGTACGTTTTACGTGACTAACCCAAGAACTGTACTTCTGTAATTGTCATAATATGTTGAAAAAACAACTCAACTTTCAAATGCTTTTAAGACTCACGCCTGCATTCTGGGCGGGTACACTTTTCTCAGATTCACAACGGTCCTCGCCCGAAAGAAGCCCTTTGTAAACTATTTTATGTAGTGTCTGAATATTTGGTGCATTATGGGGCAGTGTTTAAATTCTCTTTTGAGAGACAAATAACTAGAGAGTTAAACGTCTGTTAAGTGGTCATTCCTAAAGGTAAGAGTAGAAAGTCAAGGTGCAATTGGTTTAGGCACTTATCCGAACGCTATAGTGCGTGTACCTTACTTGTAACTGCGGCTACGATTGGGTGAAAGGTGGTTGTAGCCTTAAATTAGACATCTATATTTTAGTCTGATAGGAAAGATTTTACAGAATAGACCGTGTACTTCATAGTTTTCAAGTGCGCGAACATCATCAAATATAGTTCCTGAAGTGACGGTCGGTAATAAGGTTGCAGTGTTGCACAACGACCACGTTTCTTCAACAACGAAAATTAATACTGTAATAATACATTTTGCAATAAAAGCTGTATGTTTCGTTTTATATGTACAGGAATTCATAGTTTTGTTCTATAATAATAATAATAATAATAATAATAATAATAATAATAATAATAATAATAATAATAATAATAATCTAGAAACCTTTTAGTACTATGAAATCTTGGAGAGAGCTAAGCATGCCAACAGTATTGGAGGGCTCGCCGTGTGGTCGTTGGCAGGCTCGAGTACTGACTAGATCTCAATAGTGGAGCGTATGGCTGAGTAAGTCCTTCCCAACAGATAACTCGGCTGGTCGTTGCCCGCTGATTGCAACAAGGGAGGAGAGGGGCAGATGAAGACACCCAAGATGCTCCGTCAACTGCCCCCATACCATGTTTCGCAATGTAGCCAAATTTGCGGGTCTGTGCAACGCTCGCGGTTCTTTCTCGCCCTCGTATATAGCTTACGCAGTTTTGTTCTCGTGAAGTCATTCATATAACTTATAATCCATTTAATCACGATGTGAATGTGATGATCCCTGAACTGCGGCATTCCTGATGAATTAGGTACATCCGTTTTACCACCTAATTGAATATAGTTTCCTCCGATATCAATTAGTATTTTACCATACCCCTCCCCCTTCTTCTCCCTATATGAAACTAGTCCACCCAGAACAATTATCCGCCAGCCGCAACTGGTTGATGAGCTTCCGCCATTGCCTACATAGCGCTCTTCAGCTTCAGCCAGTACATCAAGATATGTCTATTTTTAGCCTATTTTCAATTTTGAAAAAATAGGCTTATGAGATCACCTTTTGTCCGTGTGTGTGTGTGCGCGTGTGTGTGTGTGTGTGTGTGTGTGTGTGTGTGTGTGAGGTGTTTGTGTGCCCCCCTCCCTAATAAAATCTAAACGGCTGGAGCGATTTCAATGAAACTCGGTAAGTTCATAGCACTATTCCGGGCGACCCCGACCGTGACCTTCAAATTTTGTTACATCTCACCAATCCAACATGGCGGCTGTGCGAAATATTTCACCAGCATTCAATATCTCCGAAACTATTCCCGATGTCACCCTATAATTTTGTATGGTGATAAACGGAACTACTAGAAGTTCACTTATGTGACCATTGAAAACCTGGTAACTACAAAACCAACATGGCGGCCAAGCGAAGTTGTGACTTTTAAATAGACGTTTCTCGCGATTTTACCAACCAAACGCAATGAAACTTGGTACAGTATATGTTTATATACATTGTAATGCTACGACATCTAACTTCGTTCAATTGTTTACATAACCACAATATGGCGGCTGTGTGAAATATTTCACCGGCATTCTATATCTCTGAAACTATTACCAGTATCAACCTGAAATTTTGCACAGAGATAAAGGGCTCTACTGAAAGATCATCTATGAGACTTTAAAAAACCGGTTAACTAGAAAAGTTACATGGCGGCCCACCGAATTTGAAAGTTTTAAATAGACTTTTCTCGTGATTTAATGATCCAAACGCAATGAAACTTGGTACAGCCAGTGTTTATATACATTGTAATGCACTGGTATGTAATTTAGTTCAATTGTTTACATAACCTCAAGATGGCGGCTGTGCGAATTTTTAAATTAAGTTTTTGTTTCTTGTGTCGAAATCATGCGATCGAAGTGAAAGTTTGAATAATGAATCTACGCAATAATTTTTCTTTAAAGGTACATGACTCTTTGGCCTATACATATAACAATTCAAGATGGCGACCATCCGGAATATTTAGACGGTTCTAAATATCTACGAATCTACTACAGCAATCAAACCGAATGTTTTTATGTTCATAGAGGTTATGAGCATAAGTTCACCTATAGGTCTTTTAATAACCTGGTGATCACAAATCCAACATGGTAGCGACGCGAAGTATAAATATTCACATGGTCGTTTCTCGCAATTTAACCAGCCAAGTGCAGTGAAACTTGGTACAGTAATTCCTTATACAATAATGTTAATCCACTGGCATCTAATTTATTTCAATTGGTTCCATAACCACAAGATGGCAGCTGTGCGAAATTTTAAAATCTCGTTTTTACTTCTTGTGTCCTAATCATGTGATTGAAGTTTGAGTACTACACGTACACAATAATCTTCATGTAACAGTACATAACACTAAGACCTACATATATAAAAATCCAACAAGGCGACCATCAGCCGCAATATTTAGTCGGTTTTCAATATCTACGAATCTATTACAGCAATCAAACTGAAATTTAGTATGTTGATAGAGGCAATTAATATTAGTAGGATATATGAAAATAGGCTGTATAGTTCTTCACGGAACTACTTGTTTACTTATCTCTCGCTCTTCCAAGTATGTGTATGGCGTTATTATTTCACTATTTGTAGCACTGTGCTAATTCGACTCTTCTATTTGGTTACAGCTGGAGCTGCTGATCTGAAACTCCGTGGAAGACCGAACAGCAACACCAGGAGCAGTGTTGCCAACCCTCTAACGTCTGCAATACTGCCTCAGTTGCTGTTCGCAATGACCCTCCTGCTGTGTTACCACTGACTCCAGAACAGAACTACTTCCTAAATGGTGATCGTGATTAAAGTGATGTCAAAATATGAACCATTCTATGTACTGTAGTCCTACGAAACTGATTTAGTGCTGAAGCCAACCTTGTTTTTTTTTGTTGCTATAAGCACAGTGTGGTATTTCTCGGCTGGTATCATTTACTCATTGATATCCCAATCTTCGTCAATCAGATCATGCCCATGAATTGTTATCTCTTTCACTCCACCGTTGGTGGTATCTTAATTTCTTCAATATCCTGTCCTATATTGGAGTTGGTGCAACTCAATAATGCCTCATCAATGATGCTGAAGTCGTTGGAGGATAATTTTCCAGAACCATTTAAAGGAATTAGATTTAGTTTCAAGTTTTATGAAATGCGTCTCTTAGAGAAAAATTGGGAAAACAGTCACATTTCTTTTTAATATTTCACTATTGATGTACTGAACTCAAAATGAATTTAGAATGGCAAATACCACACATTTGGATTGTTGTCATAGTATGGACTATCATAGTTAATACCGTTGCCTACGTTATAATACAAGGCCGGGAGATGCCGCATCGCGACTGGAGGGCAATTGAGTCAGCATTCAGCCGCTAGGATCGCATTGTAACACCTTCAATATGAGCGCACTATATGAATTTAGTATTGAGATGAGAAAATACCCGGGCTATTTCATGCACATTTACAAAAGTGTGGTTTTATCATTCATATCTATAACTCACCGGAATATCATAAACAAGCAGTCTTTTCTTAGAGCTTCAGTACTTTCCTGTTCAGAGGCTTATTACGAAGCTGTAAAAATCGTTCATTCCTGCTCGTGCGATTGAAGGCTCAGTTGTCCAGGAGCGGCTTCATGAACTTCTTCAAAAGGAGAATCGGAAGTTCAGAATCGTTGCATTGGTCACACTTAATTGTTTGACAGAACTTGTCCTTTAATAAAAGTGTGCAGTTTGTCAGTAAGTTCTTCCGTGGCAGATACTGGACAGCACGTGATACGCATTGCATAATTTGCTGTACTAACACCACATGATGTTTTAGGGTACCTCAGTCCTCCACGATCTTGAAATCGTATGAAGCTGAGGACCGGGCTTTCACTCGCAGGAAGAGAAATATGTTGCAAACAACGTTCACAGCTGTTATTTTCTTCTGCTACGCGCACTAGGTAGCCTGCCACCATTTCTACTGCTATGTTGGATGCAGTAGCTGGATTTCCTAAAAATAAAACCAAATTTTAAATACCGTAATCGTGGTTAGATAAAAACACAATGCAATGAAAATAAATGGGCAGGTTAAAAATGTACCTTCAACGGGGTTTCCAACTATAGCAAGGACGTGTTCGGGAAGCTCCAGTACGAAGGCAGAATCCGTGACATGTCCTTCTTCACCTGGCTCTTGAAGTTGGTTCCTAGAAAAGAACATGGACCTTACGCTGGATACTAAGTCTTCATTCCTTAGTTCGACGTTTCCATGGCTCGAAGCCGCGATAATTCCTGTGTGAAGGGTAGATTCAATAGCATGGATACAAGATCTCACATCCATCGTATCATTGAACCCCCTCCCCATTTCGTCTGAGGTGACTGAAAATGAGCTCGACATCGTCACTCAATAAATTCCTCGTTAGGACGTAGTGGAAATTGATTCTTATTAAATATCGTATGCATGCCACTGAAGAGAGAGTTGTCAACTCCAGAGCGTGGTAAGTCTCTTTAGTAAATTTCCTGAACTTTCCGGGGTGTTGCTGAAAGTCCTCAATGTATGTCATAAATACGTCTGTTAACCAGTGCAGTCATTAATCGTCCATTTCACTAAAAATCATCTTATTGTCATTTCTGGAGTGCGTGCCATGGGATGTGTTACATACATCATGGATGTCAAACCATTTCTGAAAATGTTTCATAAAATTAATAGTTTCAACTAAACTGTCTTTGTCATTAATTTGCTCAATGCATACGACTTCCATACTTTTTAAGCCTGCGACAACTTCAGGTGAAAACACAACTTTGGCCCTGGAAACATTCATCTTTTCCAAATTGCTAGGATAAACCACCTTCCTGGAGAGTTTCCTGACAGGTTTTATCAGCAGAGTTTTCTGAAGGTTATAAAGGATCTTCAAATGATCACTTGTCACATTGTTGCCATTTACAAAGAACTCCCTATACAAGTACTGCGATCGTACATTCTTGATAATGTGACTGGGATCAAAGCTTATAAAGAGCGGTCGATTTTCGTCAAGAGGATTTTCAATTTCATGCGTTATACAACCCCCGCATAGCGTTTTAAACATCGAAACATTCGCTTGACAGTTGTCAGTTACAATTCTTAACACCCTGAAACCTCTTTCTTCGACTACCTTCGTAGTATCTAATACCAATTTTGCCAAGTGCGCTCCAGAAATTGAACAAGTAAAGTAAAATGACACATGAATTCTGTAAGAAGAAGGTAGTCCTTTGAAAAGAATGCAAAGTAACTTGTTGGCTACTTTGTCTTCAATACCAAGAGCGTCTATGTCTGCGTCACTCATGCCGAGAAACATGCCTAAGTTCCTATCGTACACAAACTTAGGCTTTATAACCATTTCGTCAATGATAAGGGAGCCCACTTATGCATTCTCGTATTCCAGTGACCTTTCCTCTGCCATCAATCTTGCTCTGATCAATGAGGTGATGATAGTCTCTCCTTTCGAGTACCCTACGTTTGTCTTCAAAGTTTTGGGATGAGGTAGGTGCAAGTTAATTAGTTCACGTAACAATCGATAGCCTGTCGGTGACCTAGTAGATAGAAGAACACAAATTGTAATTGTAGTTTCTTGGTTCTTACATTTCTTCTTTCCCAATGCGTACAGCTGTTCGAGCGAAAAATGGCTCTGAGGCTGACTTATTGGGCATCATTTTGAATTGCAGACTGATGCTTGTTCGTGTCATATTTCTTAGTTTTATATGTCTTCAATTCAGCCTGAAGATTATGAAGTTTTTTTCGTAGCTTGTGAATTACAGCGTCTCGTTTAGCAGTTTTTTTTGGTAGCACTCCGCAGTTTCTTTCGAAGAGACTTCCTAACAACTGGCCTTGAAATGGATGAAAACTGTGTCCCTATACTTCTACAATGTATCTCGTCTTCACAAATAGGGACAACATTACCCACAGTTCCTGGAGAGTCACATTTCCTTTTGGATGAAAGAGTGTCGTCAGTTTGACACTGTCGTCGTTTTGGTCAGCTAACAGAGAAATTGAAACTCGGTTGGAAGACCTGTACCTGAGATTCAATGAACTGTGTCTTGCAGTCTACAAAACTTTATAAGTCTACATCGCACGACTTGGAGTGCCATGGATTACTCCTGCCCTTCAATAATCCAACTTCCTCGGCCGGAAATCGAACCCGTCTTCTAGGAATAACGAGTTGGACACTCTAGCAACTATCCACTGAGGGTCTTTATCGTGTTGGAAGCGAGTTTTCAGTGTTGCCTTAGCTATCGAAATTTAATGTTTTTCAGTCAGTCAACACGATTGTACTCAATTGAAATAGTTGTGTTCCCTAATCCTGAAAAAATACATGAAAATAATAAATACACTTGGATGACCAGTTTCGATCGTCAAGAGATCATCATCAGTAGTCAATATTTGTTAGTTTATGTGATTTTTTGTTAAGATACTAAAAGTGGTGATTGACCTTTAAATATGCTTGCTTAGTGTAATTATGTAATTGTTGTTAAATGATCAAGCATCTAAGTTTCACAATCCACTCAAACCTGACCATTTAACAACAACAATCACATAATCACACTAAGCAAGAATATTTAATGGTCAATCACTACTTTCAATATCTTAACAAAAAACACATCAAAACTAACAAACGTTGACTTTTTGTGTTAGTTTAACTACAACTGCAACGAAATAAGTATACATATCGTAAATACTATCACCCATACCTGTAGGCAAGGATTTAATACGGTAGCCTAAGTGTAATGGAACTCATGATGATCGCTTGACGATCTAAACTGGTCATCCAAGTGTATATATTAATATAATGTAAAATTCCTTTCAGGGTTAGTGACTAACAATTTGGTACAATTGTGTTGACCGACTATAAAACATTACATTTCGACTTCCGAGGGTCATTGTTCATAACTCTTTTGATATTGCGTTCTCTTGCAAATACCAACCGAACTTGAACTCTTTTTTGTTTTTGTTTTGTTTGTTTTTATACCTCAGTGAACATATGTGCAAAAAGCCTAATATGAAATTCAAAAAATAGTTACAGTAGTTAATAAATTATGACTTGAAAATGATAATAACAAACATATAAGCATCAAAATATATGATTTCATTCACAGAAATAATGACTCACAAAACCCACACGAAACAGTCTTCATTTCACGAATGTTTTTATATGACTTGGAGGTAACTTATACGTTACCAGGAAGGTCCAAAACATAAAAATATATCATACCAAATATATGTTAAAGTTATATTAATCAAATTGTAGTCTAATTAGATTATAAGGTATAAAACCTGAGGACATTCACTGCAAAAAAAATAGAGATCAAACTACTTGAACTTGAACTATTTGAACTATATTAGTGGAATTTAATTTCTGTGAATCATCGTTTTGCAAACAAAATTAACTGAAAAAACGGTTTTGGAAAAATATCCTCCAATTGATGAAAATGTAATTTATAGCTTATTAGGAAGCCAATGAAAGTGCACAAACTATATATGTGAGAGAGACGTCGTAAAGTGTGTATTAGAAGATAATACCATGAAAGACATTACATTATTTTTTCTTAAGTATTTTGTCAAAAAAATATTGCCTATGCTAAATAATATGCCACAACCTTGCATCATGTGTTCAGAGCCATGAAAATGGGCCTACTAATATTGAAACACTGAATGTAACCTGGAATTAAGATTAAAACGGTCTATCCTATAACATTATGTCTAGGAGATATTCCCAGTGATTTTATAGTCCAAGGTGTGGGAATAAATTGTCATCATAGACATTATTACAACGAGATTATTTAGGGGTAATTTAGTTTATTTTTCACAATACCCCTGTGGATTAAGTGGAGAACTGAAAGTGTATTTGTGTGTGTGTATAATGTGTCTCTAATGATTCTATCATTTTTAATAGAAAATAATAACCTTCACAAGATATACTTATTTTTATTTAACATTTTATTCTCCTTATTTGAGGAAATCAATGATTATGGCATGACTGATCTACCGTACTGGTTACAAAAGAACAAGATTTTGTATCCTAAATTTCCTAATATCAGTGTTAACAGGCTATGACTGAAGCAATCACCAACTGGAGGCAGTATGATATTCAGAAGACGTGCATCTTTCTGCGATTTCCTGAATGTGGATATGTATTTGAAAACCTACTATAATTATAGTAATTTAAAATAAATATGTATTCACATGAAATAAACTCCTCCTTTCCAGACCTTCTCCTGTTTACCATATATTACTTTAAGGATTGTAAGCTTCCGTCTGAAGAAACTCGCTGGAAGATGTTGCACGTCAGTTAAATCAGGCTTAGGTGAGGGACACAAGGCTCAGTGATCTGTAAGATTGTTTGAAAATATGATATTTCCAGTGTATTAAATATAATTTGTATCATTAAGTATACCGGTATTAAGTTTCCTTATTATATTACATTTATCCGGTACTGAAAAATTCATCCACACTAATTACTTGCTTGTTCATCGTCACCCCTGGCTCTCTTCAGGTATATCACAAATCACACAAAATATTATAATCATATCAGTGTTGACTTAAAATAATTATAAGCAAATGGATTTTCATTTCAGTGTTGACTTAACATAATGTATAAGCATAAGGCTGTGTTAACTAACAAAATTATTTGGTATTCATTACGCTGGAAACTGGGAGCGTGATGAGACGCAGTGGCTTAGCTTCTCGTCTTTCACCCGGACGGCCGGGTTTCGAATCCCGGTGACAGCAGGGTGGAATTTTCACCTGGAAAATCACGTGGCGTCAGGAAGGGCATCCGGCCTTAAATCCCAAAACCAAAATGAGCCTGGTTGTCTCCGGCGACCCCAATTAATTAGGAAAAGCCGAAGAAGGAATTGCGCTGGAAACTCTAAAGTATAGCTAGTATACACTCGGCTTTCATTTCACTTCCTAGACTTGTCTCTTAACCTATAGAAATAACAGTGTAAACTTGCAACAATGTTCCACTGTTCCCTGAGTGACAAATCTTGTTGCAGCCTTAAACGTTTCGTTAGAGTTATTTTCAGGAAATATGGAAAGGTGAAACGCCAGTTAGATTACAATTTTACTGTTTATAATGCATATCCTATTCTGATGCATGGCGATCCATCGATTTTGCATTTCCAAAAATAAAACATAGTTCTGTTCAATATAACGTATTTAAATGTTCTACATACAATAAAATTCGGGCAGTTTTGTGCCCAAATACTAAAATATACAAGTATCATAGTTAGCATGAGCCTCCATGGCTTAGACGGCATCACGCCGGCCTCTCACAGATGGGTCCGTGGTTCAAATCCCGGTCACTCCATGTGAGATTTGTGCTGGACAAAGCGGAGGCAGGTTTTTCTCCGGGTACCCTGGTTTTCCCTGTCACAAATTTCATTCCAGCAACACTCTCCACTATCATTTCATTTCATCTGTCATTCATTTAATCATTGCCCCAGGTGAGTGCGACAGGCTTCGGCAGCCGGCACAGTTCATATCCTCGCCGCTAGATGAGGACTTCATTCATTTCATTCTCTGATCCAGTCGGTCGACTGGAAGCCGGCTGTGGATTTTCATTGTCATCATAGTTAGCAGATTCTGTATAATAGAGTACGTAAAATTGTGATGAATGAAGTATCCTGTGGATTTATCATTATTTTATCAGATATGTAAAATTCTAAGGTGTATGTTTCACAAGACTCAAGATCTTAAACCAGAGGGAGTTAGAAGGTTCGGCTGGTACAAAAATCTCCCAGCTCGTCTCAATAGTACAGGAAACATCTTGCATTTCGTGAAAAGTCAACGGAAATATATATGTTTGTTTATAAAGTGAGATTGAACAAATAAACAATACGATAGCCATGTCAGGACTGAGTCACGTCCAGCCCGCGTAACAGTAAAGCCGGGTGGATGATATTTTCAAATAGGACGCTGACAGGGTGGGAAATATCCACACTAACTGTAAGTAATTCCTATTAAATATCAACTACTAAAGTACTGGCGTTAGACGTCCTAGACATAGTGCTAACGGGAGATATGGAACTGCGCCCATAATCAGTGGTATTTCCAGATCCTTTTAATTAGGCCGATTGAACTGCGCCCATAGTCAAGTCGGCTGTTAGCCCAAGGTCGGTTTAAGGGGAAGTGATGGACTGTCTCCCACCACTAGCTTCTGCACTGCTGAGAATAAGAGGTAGCCCCCGTCCCGATAAGCAGCTGTACTAGAGGCCTCCGGGGGTGGCAGCTAATCACACTAACCGCTACACCACAGAGGCGAATAATAATAATAATAATAATAATAATGATAATGATAATAATAATAATAATAATAGTGAAAATCCACAGCCTTTTTCCAGTCATTGGACCGGGTCAGGGTTGGAATGAATGAAGCCCCCATCTAGCGGCGAGGATAGGCATTGTGCCGGCTTCCGAAGCCTGTCGCACTCCTCTGGGACAATGATTAATGAATGACAGATGAAATGATATTGGAAAGTGTTGCTGGAATGAAAGATGACAGGGAAAACCGGAGTACCAGGAGAAAAACCTGTCCCGCCTCCGCTTTGCCCAGCACAAATCTCACATGAAGTGACAAGGATTTGAAGCACGGAACCCAGCGGTGAGAGGCCGGCGCGCTGCTGCCTAAGCCACGGAGGCTTCACTAATAATAATAATAATAATAATAATACAACTCTCTCTAATCCACCATAAATAACTCTACCCCTCTAGTTTTGTTTTATAATGAAAACAAATATAATAATCTTCTAAATGGTAAGATTACCTCAAACTAGATTATTAAACATTTGCAATAACAAAACTATTTTTAAAATATGGTTAGGTTGTCGAAAACATCCCAATGTACCAGTTATTGCTAATATTGCTAGAACAAAAATTAAATATTAGTCTGTTTTGAAAACTGTACCTGTTTTATGTATCCCAGGCCAACACTAATCCCTTGTCCGCAATCTGGACAGGGTTATATTTAGTTGTTCGCAATCTGGACGGTTTTTGACTTGTTCGCAATCAAGACACAACCGATTTGAAATGAGTCACTTCAAATTCACACCACTCGGCACAACATAATTCGGTAGAGAGGTGGAGGGAGGGAACCTACCTGACCGCTCTCAATGGGCGCAGTTCCACTGTCACCTTTCAAAGGTTGATGCTAATAATAATAATAATATCGTATGGCCTCGGGTGCCTGGTGCAAGCTTTGTTAATTGACACCCAGAGGGTAGCTTGCATGTCAATTTCGTCGTTCCTATGAACGCTATGAAAGTCAAGGAGGTTAGATACGGTATCTAAACTCCTTGACACTACAGCGCTTTCAAGTAGAGAATGGAGGAACTTTAGTTGGTGGAAAATCCCGAGATTAATTTTGCCATTGAACACTGCCTACTGTATTCAAATGGGTTATTTAATATGCCAACAACGTATGACATGAGTGTCGTGATTTTTGTCGCCTTCAAAAATCACTTACCATGGTCAGGAGCGAACCTGCAATCTTGGGGTTGGTAGTCCGACACTATAACCACTCACTCACCGTGGCAAGCTGTTGATGCTAATGACCAGGGTCATTACTGACGCTTGGGCGCAGTTCCATACAACCCGTGCTAACACAACAACGGCAACCGGTTCTTTTTTTTCATACAGACAACAGTAGCCGTTGCGGCTTTGGTGGCGTAGTTGGTAGCATGCTGAGCTTCTATGCCCAAGATCGCGGGTTCAAACCCGGCCGAAGTTGTCGGATTTTTTAAGAGCATTAAAAATTCATCAGTATGCCTTTCTTCGGAGGGGAAGTAAAGCCCATGTCATGGAATGTAAAATAACCTTCCACTAACTGCAATTGTGTGAAGCTAAATTTGTACGTTAGATTTGATTAATTCTCTATTAAGTTCCAACGTTCGCCGACAGGTGCTGGTTGAGGTGGCATCTAGTAACCAAGTTCGCAGCTAGGTGTCGTTGACGGTAGCATTTAGTAGAAAAGGTAGGAACTACTTGAAATTGATCGTATGCAGTCCTTGCCTGAATTACGGATAACACACACTAATACAGCCATCACAATTAACACCGGTTAACAGACAAACTCTACACACACCTAAAGTACACGAGACTATATGACCACGTTGTCGCCGCCCCTAAACTGAGGAACCAACCAACAGTAGCAACGTAAAATTTCACGACCTTTTAATTTGTAATACAGTTTCTTGGTAGGTCGTATGAAATTCTTTGATCTATCGACGATTGAAGACCAAAGCTTGGCACCGTTCTAAGGTCATCAGCACAGATGATGCATATGTGCCCACACAGTCATCAAATAGCAAATTCAAATCTATACTTTAGAAACCCGTGTTGCAATATTAGTGGCCGTGATTGGCTTAGCCTGCTTGACCACATTAATGTAGGGTTACCAGACGTCCGGTAAATTCCGGACATGCCCTACAATTCAAACGTTTATCCGGGGTCCGAGAGGAATTTCTTCCCTGGAGAGAGTGTGGGAAACCATTTGGAAAAACCACACTCAGGATAGCCACTGTCAGCGCCGGGATTCGAACCTTCGATCTACGAACTTGCTGCAGCTGTCCTCGCGACGGTAGTGCACGATGTAACGAGCACGGCTACACCACGCGGTGATTGATAAAGCACACTATTCGCTATGGATCACTGAAGATGGTTTGTACTGGTACCAGTTGATCATGTGACCCTTCACCGCTGATATTATACATATATAGCAGTGAAGTAGTGTGTGTGTGTGTGTGTTAGTCTTAAAGTGCTGCTGACCGGGTTCGGTTCCCGACTTTGCGAAAAGCATAATTTTGGTTTGAGGACTGCAGCCGCGTTCTCTCAGCCTCGTGAGGCAGCACTCAGTAGAGGGGTTAGATTCCCACCTCATCCATCGTAGAAGTGATATTCCGTGGTTTACCACTTCTTTCCACGCAAATGTCGATATAGTACCTGAAATAAGGCCTTAGCCTTCTTTTACCCAAAATTCCAGCCCCAATTACAAATACACATTCTAGAACAGCCAGTGGCGTAGTTGGTAGTATGCTGAGCTTCTATGCCCAAGATCGCGGGTTCAAATCCGGCAGTCGTCGGATTTTTAAGAGCGTTAAAAATCCCTCAGTATGCCTTCCTTCGGAGGGGAAGTAAAGCCGGCGGTCCCATGTCATAGATTTATGGCATGTCAAAGAACCTTCCACTAATGAGGCTACACATATGTGAAGCTAAATTAGGTTAAAAATGTAAAAAACGCTCAGGTTCCTACGTTCGTCGCCAAGAGCCGACTGCGGTGGCGTCTAGTAGCCAAGTTCTGAACTAGTAGTCGTTGACGGTGGCGTTTGGCGGAAAAAGTAGGAACTACTTGAAAAATTCAAAGTCTGCAGTAGTAGTAGGTAATCTGTGCTGCTGTCCTTACTTGGATTAAGAAACAGATAACACACACTAATGAAGTCATCACAATTTACACCGGTTATCAGACAGATTCTACACACACCCAAAGAACACGGGGTTATATGTCCGCGTTGTCGCAGCCCCTAAACTGAGGAACCAACCATAATGACTGAGGCCAGGAAGTTCATGCACTATTAAATGAATAAATATACATGCAAATAATGGACTAATTATTGGTCAAATATGCATCGCGTTCAAAAAATATGCACTATGAAATAACTACGGCAATTACCATAACTCCGCATTCTTTAGCGTTTCTATTTTGAATATAAAGAAAATTTGAACAGACGGGCGTATAATTACACCTTTCTTTAATATCTCACCTAGGAAAATGTTCTAAATAGTAAGAAATGTTATTTTACGGATCTTCAAGCGGTGTTGACCATCAATAATAATGTTGTAATGTTAATTTTTAAGTATAACTGATATACAATTTTAATAGTCATTGATTTTTTTTAGGAAAATCATTTTACAATATTGTAAGGTACCTGTGAGGGTGGCCTGTACAAAGAATTAACCTAAGGGATGAAATTAGTCTAAATAGGGGGCGAGCTTGGCAACTGCTGTAAGAGGTATGGATTATTTAGTGAATTGAGATCGTCAGTGCGATCAGCAAGGAGAACGCCCCAATGTACTGCTTGACGGGGTAGTTCTAGGTGAGGGGGTGTTTGGAAAGGTAATTAAATTATTACTCTGTGCGCGACAGCTGCGTCACGTGGTCTGCTGCGAGTCGTGGGCAGGCGAGCTAATGGGGGACCCGCTGGTGTCAGCGTTGAGCGATAGTGCTCGGCTAACGTTAAGAAGCAATTAAACAATAAACAGTAAGGCTAATTCTAGGTCCTACCTAAAGGGGAAGCTAATAGGGTAGGATCTTATCAGATAAATAAATAAAGAATGGCTTCTGTTACTTTTAAATTTAATGTGTACCTCGATTTTGAGGTACACTTGCAAATAGCAGTTCAAATGATAGCAAATAATAATTATTACTGCCCAATCATAGGGGGATGTGAGTGTAGTGTGATGGTGAGTGTAGTGATCGCTTGAGACACTTACCCCTTCAGCCAACAGCAGCGGTTCGTCACGTCGGTAGCACTAAGATAGACTGAGTGATCCCGGATGTATGACCTCCGGGGTTTTTATAGGTTTCTTGTGCTAGGTCGGCGGAATCCTTACATTCCTACCAAGTCATAGTCCTTTCTAGGGTCGTTGCCTGGGACACGAGGCTACCTGGGCTCATGTAGGTGCTAATTTATTAGTCTTGTAAATTTGTAGTTGTAATTTGTAGGTTTTTAAATTAATTGTTTGGAATTTTGATTTTTTGTAGATTTTATTTAGGGGATGGGGGTAGCGTACCCTAGGGGTACAACAATATTTACATAGTGAATGCTGAACGCCAGGCCTTTCACCGCTGGGTCCGTGGTTCAAATCCCGGTCACTCCATGTGAGATCTGTGCTGGACAAAACGGAGGCCGACAGGTTTTTCTCCGGGTACTACAGTTTTCCCTGTCAAAATTTCATTCCAGCAACACTCTCCACTATCATTTCATTTCACCTGTCATTCATTTAATCATTGCCCCAGAGGAGTGCGTTAGGCCTCGGCAGCCGGCACAATTCATATCCTCGCCGCTAGATGGGGGCTCCATTCATTCCATTCCTGACCTGGTCGGAGACTGGAAGCAGGTTGTGGATTTTCATTTTCACATAGTGAATGCTGAATGAAAATAATTGATATTAACTTGCAAGAGGTCTGAAACGTACTAGATATTAAAATAATCTCAGTATTATTCTGTGATATACTCTCGGAGTCCGAATCAAAATATACGACTTTAAGAATATGAAGTAACAGAAAGCACTTCAAAACAGTAGGAAATTAAAATATACGCCCTTTTCAAGTAGATATATGCACTTAAACACGCAAAGGAAGAAAATTTTATGATGCATTGTGCCAATATAACCAAAATATGCATAAAAATATGCAAAAATATGATTTTGCATGAACTTCCGGTCCTTAATAATGACATACGTATCAGACAGATTTCACAACCACACACACAGGTACACGAGCCTACATTACCACAATATCGCAAACAGCGTTATTCTGAAATCTGAAAGAGTATGAGATGTATTTTATGTTCTGTATTGCTATAGGCTACAATGGAAATCTGTAGGTGTAATGACTATTCCTCGATAGGTTTGTAATTCGTAGAAAACGGAGAATTGGCATGATGAAACCACGTGTTATCTGTGAGTATTATCAAATACGAAGTACAGTACAGTACGGTGAGATGCATGTGTAGTTTTTTGACCCATCTATTACGGTAATCTTCATTAGTTTTAATAGACCTTAGGTTGACTCAGTAATATGTCAATGCTTACGAAAGTGTCGCAATTAACTGTACACTTAAGCCATAGCGTATGCTTAAGCTGAGACACTTACTGTAAATTAAGTGCTGCCATTGGAGAGAAACGACATGTTAGATGAGGCTATCAATCCTTATCTGTCTATTCTGACCTGCTTTGCGTGGTGGATGAAGGTGGATTAGAGTTCAAACCCTCTCCTTCTGAGGCTTATTGATTTAACAAAATACATGTAACTGCAATACCATCGTAGTAACTAGGTAAACAAACATTTAATAGAATAGCGTTGGAAATTTGTATACATAATAATTTTATTATCTACTCTCGTAACTTACACCTTGTACGTTTATCAGATAACACTGATGCACTTTACGTCAACTAGCTGTGTTCTTTCTTTTGTTACGAATTTGAGATCATGAATGCTTACTTCCGTAATTGCTGTAGAGTTAGTTTATTTATTTATTTATTTATTTATTTATTTATTTACGGTGTTTATTTATTTGTGTCCTTTAGTTTCAAAACCGGCCATATGCAATGAAATTAAAAATACGTTTTATTGTAAAAAGCGGTAGTCCCAGATATTGTCTTTCTCTGATTAAATCGCTGAGTGTTAAATCCGGTCCGATTCAATAGAAATCGCAACGTATAATTGTAGGTTATTTCCATAACCGGTCGTTTGTTCGATCACGGCCGAGTTTCAATGTGTTAGTTGCGAAGCCTACCACATGGAGCGCACCATTATTACCAGTGGTGCCAGTCGATGGCACGTTGCTAGATGTACATATTGGATATCATTGTTGTCTACATGATATACAATAAACGTTTGATCATTTAAATGGATGTAAGTAGAGAGGCTGTGGGGGTTCTGCTTCAAATACCGTTATTTATGCAAATGAGGGGGGCGTGGCAAGGTCAATGACCTTGAGGTAGGTCATAGTCAATGACCTTGAGGTAGGTCATTGACCCCCAAGGTCGCCGGGACCCCGGAAGGTAAACAAACCTTGGAGGGTCCAGGAACCGGTTTGAGGGGGTGTGGGTGGAGGGGGAGGAGTGGGGGTGGGGAGGGAGGGTGGGGGAGGGAGGGGGAGGGAAGGGTGGGGTGGGAGACGAGGGGGGGAAGGATGGAAGAGGCTCTGCACGAGACCCTCCTCGACCCAGTCTCTCTCTTGGACTGAGCGCCTTCTCTGATATTATCCTGGGCTATATAGCTTTGCTTTGAGCCCGATGAGATCCGAGTGTTGCCGAAGGTTTCCGAATCCTTGGTTGTGAATGATTCGTCAGAGAATTGAACGGTCAACTGGTGTGTGTGTGACGTCACAGCAGATTACGGGATGTGAGGTAGGTCATGGACGGGAGTGTTTTGAATGGAAAACATGAATGGCGGTGGATGGCGGCGGTTGTTGAACCCTGACGTGGTAGGTTGGTTAGGTGTGAATGGGTCTGAGAGACAAACAAGATGGGGTTGAAAGCGCTCAATGGTAAACAAACATCAATGGTATCTGGAGTAGTGAATGGAATTGAGAGAGAGAGGGGGAATGAACTGGTTGTTGAATGTGCTCAATGGTAAACAAACGTCAATGAATCTGGAGTAGTATTTCCTGTAAATGGTAGGGTGGGGGTAGGATACAAATCGCATGGCATGTTGACTCGGCCAGCTCGACATGAAATAAAAACAAGAAGGTGTACACCAGATCTTATTTATTAATCCATGAATTATATGTGGCATTAAAACCTAGCCACTTAACAAAAAGTTTATTGCCACGTTTTTGTACAATTTTTTCAACAAGATAATGCTTGGGATATTGCGTCCTTTGCAGTTCCTCCATGTAGAATCCTCCTTGGATTGGCTGCTTGTTGAGGTCATCAAGTAAATAAACAACTGGATTAGAAAGTTTTACCTTGCGAATACGAAATAGTTCTGTGCTCCAGTTTGGTGTGTATCCTTTGGCGAAGATTGTTTTATGTTTACTGATGCGCACATAATCACCAATACGTAATTGATGACGTCGCGGATCTACTGTTTTGATTTTGTGATGAATGCGATCCAATTGCGCAATGTTCTTGGTTACAAGGCGTGGTTTCATTTTGATGGTTCTATGTTTAGTGTTGTTGTAACGTGTCACCAGGTCGCCTACAAGTTCAAGCCAGCGATAGGATCCTCTTGCTGTAAATTGTTCCCACATGCGCGTCTTGAGTGTGCGGTTGAAACGTTCTACAACACTTGCCTTTAGATTGCTAAAAGTGGAATAGTGATGGATGTCAAGTGATTTGAGATAAGCGGAAAAAGTCTTGTTGAAAAATTCTTTGCCTTGATCTGTTTGAAGCAAACGAGGTTGTCGTCTTGACCGCTGAACGATGGTCTTGAATGCAGCGGTGACCAGTTGTGCAGATTTATTCCGAACAGGTTCAACAAAGGCCATTTTGGAATAAACGTCGATGACGGTGAGCAGATAGTTGACCCCGTTGTTAGCTTTGGCATAGGGAATCATTTCAACCAGATCAGCTTGCCAAAGATCGTCAACGCCCCGTGTGATGACATGACGACGATGGTAGAGACGACGAGCTGGTCTATGCAACTCGCGAGCAATGCCAGCCTTAACAGGCGAGGGTGTATGAACACGTTGACTCATTAGACAATAATGCCAGCATGACGAAGCTCCTCTTCTATTTCTAAAACTTCCGCCTCGTGTCCGGTATGACCAGCCTGTTCTGATGCACGCAACAGTTGCAGACGTTTAACCAACTTATTTGGATTGTTCCAATAGGCGAAATCGATGAATGGTTTCAAAGTATTAAACGTGATACCGGACGCTGAATTTGCACGGCGAACACTTGCATAGGTGGGAAACAATTTTGATATGATGGTTTTATATTTGAAGCTCTTATTAGCATTTACTGCTTCAGAACGTTTATAATTACGTCTAAAACCATTTGTAGCCATCAAGATGTCTTTATACTTTTCAAGATCTTCTTTATCATACTCCTCGGTAGAAGGTGTACGTGAAAATAAAAGTTCTAAAAGACCTGGCGTCAATTTATAACGAACTGTTTTAACAATCAAAACATTGTCACTTATCTTAATTGGTGAATCGCCAATTCGAAATCTATTGTTTTCATAGCGAACACCATAAGTAGTATCAGTTTTCTTAGTAAAAAGATCTTCAAGGAAGGGGGTAACCAACGCACCATAATTTTGTAGTAAAATGGATTTTAACCGCACATATTGTTCGGGCGTATTTAATATTTCTTTAAGAGTAGGCTGCTTTTCTTTGGCTCTAGTGGGTGTTTCAGCAATTATTGATGTTTTCAAAAACTGGGGCAGCGGTGATTCTTTGGAGCTAGAAGACGGAAGCAATGGAGAAAAAATATCCTCAGGTTCTTCATCATTTTCTTCCTCCTCCTCTTCAATTGTTTGTGTTTCTTTTGATCGTGTACTAGGTTTTGATGTTCCTTTCAACACAGCTTCCAGAGGTGACTTCAAATGTTTTTCGACAAACAGTTCACTGTCGGCATGTGCACGTTTTAGATAGCGAAACTTTTGTCGAATGCTATTTCGTGCACGGATTATGTGCTTTTTTAATTGACTCCCTGTTGTCGCCATGACATCTGAACAAATGATGTTCAGAAAAGCAATGCAGCTACTTAAATACGAATGAAATGGTCAAATCCCATGCGGTAGCGTCCATTGTTGATGTTGCTCTGCTTATCAATAACAAGACAACTGTGGTGATGAGCGTTCCAACACATGGCACACAACTGTGTAAAGGCTTGAAAGGTCATGTCTGGGTTCACGTGATCATCGTAGACGTGATGCATGTTGCGCTCATCCTGTCGGAAGAGAACAATCACGTTGGCATTGTCACGAATTAACTGTTTTGGTATTCGCGAATAGGTTTGAGCGAGATAAAAACAATCAATATACACACATCAAAAAAAGTTTTGCATCACCTCGGTTCCAAGAGTTCCGGAACCTTTAAATACAAAGGGAATAGAGATCAACACAAACAACATTTCAGCTCGTTTTATTGCTCATGAGACCCACACATTGCATGTTGTACCATCATACAGCTAGACTTTCAGCATTTGTGGTCCAGATTGCAGTACACACCACTACCTCTAATACCCAGTAGCACGTCCTCTTGCATTGATGCATGCCTGTATTCGTCGTGGCATACTATCCACAAGTTCATCAAGACACTGTTGGTCCAAATTGTCCCACTCCTCAACGACAATTCGGCGTAAATCTCTCAGAGTGGTTGGTGGGTCAAGACGTCCATAAACAGCCCTTTTCAACATATCCCAGGCATGTTCGATAGGGTTCATGTCTGGCGAACATGCTGGCCACTGTAGTCGAGCGATGTCGTTATCTTGAAGGAACGCATTCACAAGATGTGCACGATGAGGTCGAGAATTGTCGTCCATGAAGACAAATGCCTCTCCAATATTCTGCCGATATGGTTGCACTATGGGTCGGAGGATGTCATTCAGGTATCGTAAAGCCGTTTCGGAGCCTTCCATGACCACCAGTGGCGTACGTCGGCCCCACATAATGCCACCCGAAAACATCAGGGAACCACCACCTTGCTGCACTCGCTGGACAGTGTGTCTAAGACGTTCAGCCTGACCAGGGTGCCTCCAAACACGTCTCCGACGATTGTCTGGTTGAAGGCATATGCGACACTCATCGGTGAAGAGAACGTGATGCCAATTCCGTGGGGTCCATTCAGCATGTTGTTGGGCCCATCTGTACCGCGCTGCATGGTGTCGGGGTTGCAAAGCTGGACCTCGCCATGGACGTCGGGAGTGAAGTTGCGCATCATGCAGCCTATTGCGCAAAGTTTGAGTTGAAACACGACGTCCTGTGGCTGAACGAAACGCATTATTCAACATGGTGGCATTGCTGTCAGGGTTCCTCCGAGCGGCAATCCGTAAGTAGCGGTCATCCACTACAGTAGTAGCCCTTGGGCGGCCTGAGCGAGGCCTGTCATCGACAGTTCCTGTATCTCTGTACCACCTCCATGTCCGAACAACATCGCTTTGGTTCACTCTGAGACGCCTGGAAACTTCCCTTGTTGAGAGCCCTTCTTGACACAAAGTAACAATGCGGACGCAATCGAACTGCGGTATTGAGCTTCTAGGCATGGTAGAACTACAGACAACATGAGCAGCGTACCTTCGTCCTGGTGGAATGACTGGAACTGATCGGCTGTCGTACCCCCTCCGTCTAATAGGCCCTGCTCATGCATGGTTGTTTACATCTTTGAGCAGTTTTAGTGACATCTATGAACAGTCAAAGGGACTGTATCTTGGATACAATATACACAGTCAACGTCTATATGCCGGAGATCTGGGAACCGAGGTGATGCAAAACTTTTTTTGATGTGTGTATTTATGACGTCCCATGCTAAAGTAAGCCTGAATAATACCCTGTCGTTCTGTGGCCACATCGTCAAAAATCATAAGCGAATGGGGGCGAACATTGTCTGGAGAAATGACATCTTCGTGTGCTGCGAATGTGAAGTAGCCCATGTTGCGCAGACCTGACATGACCTGTTCCAAGAACACATACAGCGGTTGATACAGCGATTTGGCAAAAATATAGATATTTTGAAAGCGCACTCCGTTTAAGGAGGTGATGAGGGTAAGCAGAAGATTGGTTTTTCCACATCCCGACGGGCCGGCGATGAGACAGCGAATGGAGGATGGGAAGAGTGATCCATGACGTTGTTCGGACGATGTTGAGAAGAGGTGTGAAACCAAGTCTCCCACCGGAAGTGAATGTTGTTGCTTAATAATCTGCATATCAACTAAATGTGAAAGGGGAAGAGCTGGTCTCTATATACATGAGGCAAACGGGTGTTTCAGTTCCAGTGTAACCATGGACGCCTTTGGAAGAACTCTCAAAACAAATGAACGATTTGCTTTGACAAACGATCCAAAACATGATACAGATCCGGCTACTAAACGATATGTCGATGCTAATGTATTGTCACGCACTACAGATGGCAATTACGACTTTAATGGAAAGCGATTGACCAATATAACAGAACCCGTATTACCCTCGGACGCATGTTCAAAAAAGTATGTAGATTATTACCGATTACGACGTATCAAAGGAGATTATGAGGCTCAGAATAAACGTATTACAGGCGTTGCAGATCCTGTGAACGATCAAGATGTGTGCACCAAAGCCTATATGTTAACCAATGCTGTGGTGTTAACAGAAGCAAAGGACTATGACGTACACCAACGTCGAATCACTCAGCTGGCTCTTCCAACAAACAACACGGACGCTGCTCGAAAGGACTATGTAGATAACAAGGTGAAACAGGTGCTCAGTATTGTGCCCACCCTAACTGCAAAGGGCTATACAGCAAATAATGCACGCCTTGTGCATGTGGCCGATCCTGAAGATGATCAAGATGTTTGTACAAAACGGTTTTTAAACTCTGAAATGGAAAAGGTGTGGGAAATTAAGGAGAACGCTCTACAGATGAAGCGAAGACGAATAGCAGAAGTTGCTGATCCTGTGCAACCTCACGACGTGACGACCAAACGATTTTTGGAACAACGGTTATCGCTTTTTATTAAATCAATACCCTCTATATTTCTGCTTCACATTGTAAACCAACAACCGGTAAAAGATCCCAATAACCTCGCCTACATACTACGTTCGGGGTATGACAATTACCGTTTAATGTATGATGGTGCCATTCGTGTAATTGAGTATGCACCAGATTTGAAACATTTAGAGGTACGATTAAACGGTAGTGTTCAACCACTTATTGATCAACCGGTGAAAGCCGGAGACAAATTATTCTTTCACTTGAAACTCTCGTCTGAAGAAAAAGAGGCGGGGAAAACGATGAACGATTTTCCTCTGTATATAGAACTTGAATATACAGCCACCATTGAATAAATAACTACAGGTTCCCTTCCTGAGGAGCGTTAGTTGTGTTCTATACTTTGCGGTGTGAGGTTGTCTTGTTCTTTGGTCGCGATGGTGAAACAGAGATATGTGGTGAAGAAGAGGAAGAAGTTGCCAAGAAAGGGAGGCTTTAAAGCTATTCTTCATGCGGCACGTCAAGCTTCGCGCGGAGAAACAAATAGTGAGTTGGCTATTAAGAAAGCACTCCGAGCAGCACGATTGCATGCGAATCCCAAAAGTAAACTACGTTTTAGAAAACGTGCCCGAGTTATTCCTGTGCCGAAACGTGGTGGATTTTTACCTGCACTGTTTGCTGGACTAGCAGCCCTGGGGTCACTTCTTGGAGGAGCAAGTGCGGTAGCACGAACGGTGAAAGCTGTTGAGGAGGCGAAGCAACAGTTGAAGGAAAGTGAAAGGCATAATAAAACTATGGAGGCCATAGCACTGCGCGGTAAAGGTGTGAACATGAAGCTAGCACCCTACAAGAAAGGACTCGGTATTTACATGTCGCCAAAAAACGGTTAATCGATGCACTGCCACGACGAGCCATGACGCATGAGGAAGTTATAAGATATGCAAAACAGCTTAAGATCTCCCACTTTCGAGGCGTGTTTATGCGCAACCAACTACCGTCTCGACCACGGAGCCATGAAAGTGCAGTTGTCAATTTGGATGACAGTCATGGGCCGGGAACGCATTATGTGGCCTACATGAAGCATGGGCGAACCGTGTGGTACTTTGACAGTTTTGGAAATCTTCCTCCTCCGACAGAGCTTGTTCGCTATTTTGGAAGCAGTGCAACAATACACTATAATGTGAAACGAGTGCAAAATTTTAACACGCAACAGTGCGGTCGTCTATGTTTGACTTTTTTATATAAGACCGAGCACGGCGGGTGACGTGGTCATTATGACAACAGAAAGTAGAACGTTTACAGTGCACGGACAAGGTGCGGAAGTAACTGTTGACTTTTATCCTCCTATTGAATTGGGACGACGACCCTACGTGCTGGGACTTGTTTCGTTTGAAGGCTATAATAGAATCTGCAACATAATTGAAGACGTCAATGATAAGTTCTACTACGATGACTATGTGTTAACTCTACCGTCTGGCAGCTACACCGTAGATGATATTCACGATCACATCTACACAACTCTCACCAAAGAATTTAGTCTAAAAGCATTTCTGGACGGGACACGCAAGTTTGAACTCATAGCCAACAACGTGACACATCGCTGCAGTATTCTTTCTTCTTTTAGGATTGATTTTAAATCTCAACCAGATTCGATTGGGTCATTGTTAGGCTATTCACCACAAGTGTTAGTACCGAACGTGATACACAAGTCTGACCAACCGGTGAAAATAATTGAAGATCATCACGTATCTGTCACGTGTAATATTATTACAGACGTCTACACCAATCAAGATCCCTCGCATTCGCTTTATGATTTTATTGTTACTTCACCTGGTGGTTATATCATCCGCGAAAACCCGTCGGTGGTGCTCTATCATCCTGTGAGTGTGACCAACATCAGGAATATTACCTTAAGACTGGTGAATAGAAACCAACGTCTCATCCGATTAGACCCTCATACACCTGTGACCTACAAACTGTATTTGAAACCAGCATGAAACAAGTGTATAAAGCGGCAACGCTGTCAAGAGCAGGTGTTAGTTGTGCTCAACGCGTGTACAGGTTAACACGTGTCAACAAGCAGATCCTACAACAACTTGGTTACATCTTACGTCATGAATTCGATTCTAGACGTGACAAACCCTGTCGAAGTACAGGAGGGTATTGTAAGAATTGAACACCATTCCTACCAACCGTATACTCAGGGACTAAATAATAATGATGAGATTCGAATTACTATTAACCAACAAGATATCTACACGCTTCCACATGAAAGTTACATCCAGATTGAAGGGCAACTCACCAAATTGGATGGTACCATTCCAACAACGTCAAAGTTGGCCAACAATGCTTTGGCCTTTTTGTTTTCTGAGGATCGCTACGTGATCAACGGTATTGAAGTGGATACTACTCGAAATGTTGGCATAACAAGTGTCATGAAACTTTATCCCTCGTACGGAAGCGAAGAGAGTAAAGCTTTTTGTATGGCTGGTTGGTGTCCCAACTCAACCAACGACTGGATGATTAACGATGATGGTACATTTACTGGACATTTACCTCTAAAATTAATACTAGGCTTTGCAGAGGATCATAAGCGCATTGTTGTGAACGCAAGACAGGATCTGATTCTTGTACGAGACAGGAGTGATTATAATGCGCTAAAGGGAGCTGATACAGCGCCAATAGATACAAAAATTCTACTGCAACGAATTCTATGGAAAGTACCGCACGTTACTCTATCAGATCAGAAAAAATTGAGTCTGCTCAAGATTGTGGAGAAGGATACAGCTTTACCCATTCAATTTAGAAGCTGGGAGCTGCATGAATACCCGGTATTACCACTCTCCGATACACATACTTGGTCTATAAAAACCTCACGGTATACAGAGCGGCCACTCTACGTCCTGGTTGGATTTCAAACAGATCGCAAATATCAACAGAATAAAGATGCATCAAAATTTGACCACATCCAATTACGAAATATACGACTCTTTTTGAACGGAGTTACCTTTCCCTATGAGGGAATGGATTTAAACTTTAACAAGAACAAATATGGTAAGCTCTATGACATGTTTGTAAACTTTCAGTCTTCCTATTATCAGAAAGAGGCATGTCCGCTATTATCACCACAAGACTTCAAGTCCCTGGCGCCTCTGGTGGTGATGGACTGTTCGTATTTGGAGGAGTCGATGAAGGAAACAACAATTGATATCAGACTAGAATTTGAAACATCTACAGTTATTCCAGAAAAAACAACAGCCTATTGCCTTATTGTTCACGAGGCGCAAGTGTTTTATCAACCGCTGTCCAATATGGTGACCAGAGTATAAATAGCATGTCTTCCTGCATTGCCCTTCACAGTCATGGAAAGCTACGATGAAGTCACAACCCCCTCTGCGAGGTGGGTCTGCAAATGTGAAAGTGATTCACCAGGTTCAGATGAAGATTCAAGGTTTACCATTTATCGCGCCCTAGTGAGTGAAGCTATAACTGCCTATCACAAGAATCATACTGTGCTTAGAATGCCGCCGCATCTGGTTCACTATTTACCAGATGGATTCATGTCTACGTTTGGTATTCATGACAGGGGCTACAACAACAAGCCCATCGCTAATCAAACAAATAATGTGGACGATGGCGTTGCCAAAGCTTCATCTTGTCATGTTGGAGAGCGGGTAGATTGTATGGACTGCAAATGCGATCGTTGCTCAACAAGTCGAGACGCTGATGCAGCATTTGAGATTTATCGCACCCTGGTGAGTTTAGCAATACGCGCCTACCATAAAGCACAATTTCTTCGTGAAATGCCGCAGCATCTGATTGCCTATTTACCAGCTGGATTTCTGACCGCGTACGGTGCACACGACATTGACCTTAATTGGGATAAGCTACCATTACACCTCCGTATGTCGGCGGATGTTGCAGCCTGCCGTCCTTGTCGTAGACACTTTATGCATCGAGGAGATTCTCACTGTGATTGGGATGGTCCAAATCCTATGATAAAAAATTGTAAGCGATGTACTGATAACTTTATGAATAAAATTGTGTAATTGATTCTTTGTGTGTATATTATTTTCCCGCTCCTATCCAATCAGTTAGTTGTTAAGAAGCAGCGGTGGTGGAAGGTGTGATATCCGTCGCCATGCCGAAAACATTGATTGTCGACGTGCAGGGTTTCAAGGTGAACGGAAACAAGTTTGTATTTAAAGAAGTAGGAATTATTGACTGCACAACCATGTGGGCACCAAGAGTAACCAGTTTTGTCTTTGAACCACCGTTTCCATTGCATTTGCAGTCAGACGAGGACAGAAGACAAACAGAGTGGTTGCAACGCAATTTGGGACTAGTCTGGAAAGAAGGCGACATTCCTTACCAGCATCTATCACTTGTTCTGAAAGCTCACTTGTTTGGTGCTGACCTTGTATTTGTAAAGAGAAGTGAAAAAAAGGAATGGTTGCGTCAGTATGTTAATTCAACATGTCAACTTGTTGACCTTCATGATCTGGGATGTCCTGCACTGTACAACCTGTCCGTGCCTGATGAACCTCTACAAAATAAAACACTTCAAAATGTTTGGAAGCTTTTTGATTGGCTAGCTCGCAGAGCATGTCAAAACTTGCATGTTGAGTGCAAGGCGTTGTAACGTCAGCTTCAGTGTGAGACATACCAGTGATCAGTGTGGACGTGTAGTAATATGGCAGCAATTGAAGGTTTGGACTCAAACCCCACAGAGCGAGCTATTGTCAAGTTTTTTGCCTGTAAAAAAAAGCTTGACAGTTTCACAGATGAGGAATTGAACGCTTTGCCCAAGGCGTTCCTTTTTTATGTTGCTTCAAACGCGGTGAAAAATATTTGGCACAGTGTACCTAGTGAATGGAGCAGAGATCCTGGTCTGCGTGAACTACAACCATGCACTGACTTTAGTCATCACCAGCAAGTGTCTATTACTAAAATGCCATCCATTAGACAGTGTGGAACGTGTCAGCTCATCAAATTGTACCACGGCCATACAAATATACCGTCCTGT
The DNA here is from genome assembly GCA_946902985.2 of Meconema thalassinum. Classification (NCBI taxonomy): domain Eukaryota; kingdom Metazoa; phylum Arthropoda; class Insecta; order Orthoptera; family Tettigoniidae; genus Meconema; species Meconema thalassinum. The sequence goes on from OX336388.2 coordinate 1,826,068,216, forward strand.
AAAGACTTTGCTTCATCATTCCATGGTTGTGATGACGAAGAGGAAGAAGAGACAGCAGCGGCAGTATCGCCAGCACCAAAAAGTAAGACAACGCTTGAAAAAGATATGCCAGACCTTTGCTGGTCATGGTCTAGTTAACAAGGCCATTGATCTACTTCCCATTGAACTGCATATTCCTGGCTATCAATTTTGTGGACCTGGAACTAAACTAAGCCAACGTCTAGCACAAGGGAACTCTGGAATCAACATATTGGATGCAGCGTGTAGAGATCATGACATTGCTTACAACAACAAGAATATACAAGTACGTCGAGTTGCAGACCGCATTCTTCTAAGAAAGGCCATGCAGCGTGTGATGTCATCTACTGCTTCTATTGGTGAGAAGATTGCAGCCTTGATTGTAGCAGGAGCGATGAAGTCAAAGCTATTGATTGGTGGTGGATTAGTGAGGAAAAGGACAAAGTAATAAACATGAATCAAATATTGTGAAGTATTTATTTGAGAGTCAGTCCACCAGTTCATAGTATACACAAAATATGGTTTAGTTTTCTTCTTGTAAAAAACATACAATTTTAATAAAAAGAATTGAAAATGAAAGTGTGTTCTTTTTTACAAGGTGTGGAAATGACCATAAGGCAAGCTATTTACACCATCCCACAGACGTTTATTGTCATATGCTGTCAGCGATGTTTTATTTTGATTTACTGTAAAAATATTATGGTTCTTTGAAAGAATGCGTGTTTGCTGATATAAGCGAGAGGTGTTTGCGTAGAGTACACATCGATATTCCTCAACATTGAGGAATTGTGTGACGCTACGAAGAACGCCCTTCGCTTTGCATTGACCTTTATTCTTTTGTGTTGAAAATGCGTACATTTTCGGCGCCAAAGCCACAAATTCTGTCATAACATCACCGGCGCACTCATCCTTAAATAGACCTATTTTTTTTAATTCATGGGAATTATGCCAAACATATTGTTAACCTCATAGTTTGAGGTATCAAAGTAATTTGGATGTTCTCTCATCACTGAGTAAACATCTATCGTATTGGTTTGATAAATAAGACTGTCTGTATCCATATACAGTAATTTTACATCTCCAAACTTTTGTTTGGCAAACTCATAATGAAATTGATACATTACAAATTTTGAAAAGTCAAGTATTACCATTCCCAAGTAAATTGGTTTGTTATACATGATTTCTGTCTTTGACAATTCAATGGTTACTAAATCAGTTTCAATAACTCGTACAGAATGGAAATTAGGCATAGCTATATATTTTCGTGCGCCATATCGACCGTCCCAGTGGTTTACCAAATGAATAGTTCTATGCTTTCGAATATTTTCCATTGATTTACCGTAGCACGCATTGTTCATTAATTTATAAAAATTTGATTCAAATGTGGTCTTGGCGTGCTGCCGATGATGAGTATTCAATTGCATGTACGGTTGTAACCATGGTTTTTGGTCAAAGCAAATAATGCGGTGAATGGATTGCAGTTTCAAACCATGTTTCAAACATTGCATTAAATTTTCAATGTGTATGACGTACCGATTTTTTGAATTTAACGTTGCCAGCAACTTTTTATTGTTGGAACGTGAACTGGGAGGTTGTAATTTTTCAACACAAAATGGTAGATCAGAATGATCATTGTGTATCTCACAGGGATATAATAAGTCGACCTCTAGAACGTAGCCACGCGTGTCATTGCTCAACACATCTTTTAAATTAAAATTTGAAACTTCATCTGAAGTCAACCATCGAAAATTTTGATATGGAAGAGGTTTTTCCATAGCATATCCGTATAAATTGTTACAATCTAGGTAGGTGAGGTATGTTGTAGGTTGGTTTGGTTTGTATGTATCCATATATGGATTATTTGCTTTGGCGTGCTTTTGCACAAGCGAAACAAGACCACCACGTATTCCACGTTCAAAAAAGAGTAACATGTCGATGTCTGTTAATAGTTCCAGTTCTATGTCAGTCACCTTCAACATACAGTCCCAACTATATCCGGCAAGGGTGTAGTAATGGGCTGGATCTAGATTGTAGATTTCAAGACACAGTTTGCGAAAGTGTTCAAACACGTCTGTCAAAAGTAGTGTATCAATTTTGAGGTATAAATCAGCATACTCGCCCAAAGTTGATATCTTGAACACGTCCCATACTTTTTGGGCGTGTAAATAGTCTTCTTCAGAAATATGACTTTTTGTTAAGTCATTGTAAAATTTGTCCTTTGAAGGGAGTGCAGTTTCCTGTAAACATGCCCAATTGTTTACATAATTATAGGGAAACACCCCTTTTCGAATGCATAATTCAAATTGTTTGGCATCAGTAAAGTGTTGACGTACAAAATGCAAATTGTTTGGGTGAAGCCCTTGAACAAGCGCATCCAATGATGATGCGAGGAATCTATACGAATCTAAAAATCGTATACTGATTCCATTTCGCCATTTCGAAAACGAAATAAAATTTTCATGATTTTGTGGAATTAAAGAAAACTTTTGGTTTTCAAGGTTAACAAATTCCTTAATAATTAAATGGCTGTCATACCGAGACATGTTGTGTAAGAAACAAGAAATATAGCGTGCTCTTTTATACGCCAAATTACATACACTATGAGCCGCTCCTCTAAATTTGCCAGTGTACCGATTATGGTCTCTCACTGGTGTGTCACAAGGTGCTATTGGTTTTTGACAAATGTGGCAAGTGGTTGCTGTTGCAAAAACCGCCTCGTCTGCGTCCGACATTTGAAGCGGAATTGGATTTTGCAGGATATTGTACACCCGATCTGCCAAGGCGTCCAATTCATTTAAAAACCAAGCAGCAGCATTTGCATCGCGATAAGATTTGAAGTATGAAAGTGAAGGGTCATATGAACAAATCACGTTTAGAGCACAACTAAATGGCACATGTTGCTGTACTTGTTGAGTGTACGGGCGTGCTGGATCCGGTTTACATGTGTCAATGGGTGTGGTTAAACATTCAAAATCTGCATATACTGTAAATGGAAGCGGTTCTTGACGAGACACATTTTGAAATTTCATACTGGCTTTATCCTTTTCTGGGAATGTAATTTTTACAGCTGGTTGTGTAATGCAATCAATAGTATGTGCTGTCAACTTTTGATTGCTAGTAAAATATTGCAAACAGCGATCACATGTATATACCCTATTTTTACTCTTTGTAACTTGTGAACGAACTAGTCTAGAAAGATCTTTGATATAACAATAATGGTTGCACAATTCCCCTTCAATGTACAATAAATTAAAATGCTTTTCTTTTTTTCCCTTTGTCACATAGAGTGGCCCAATAACTTTGTCCCCTTCAACTCCGTATACATTAATGGAGTAAAGCGGATTTTTAGATTCAAAACGAGAAATGGCGTTGAGGTCCATTGGGAATTCTATGTCTGCTAAATTTAGACTGATCATTAATTCCATAAATTTCTGGTGATATTTTCCCATTCTGTGAACATTTTCAGTTGCAGGACTTAACCCAGCAGCCAAGGACCACACAAAGCAAAAAACGTCATTATTATCCACATTGATGACTGCGTGATGTTTTTCCAACTGTTTAGGTAAATTAACATGAGCTGAACCACTGTTCATGGGATCAAAGGTGCATACATTAATTTTAAAATGGTTGATAGCTTCCAGCGATTTGCCACTTTCCAATTCATGAAACTCGGCAAAGCGCGTCATGAGCTTATCGACAATGTTTTTACTATACCAACTGTGTATATTATCAGTGCGGTACAATTCACACATTTTCGTATGTAAATAAATCGGTTTGGTTATTTCAACACCTTGTTTTAAAATAACAAAATCACATAATAACTCAGCGTTAATCTTTAACGCTACATGTTCTCTTAAACAGTCTTGCATTTTATTTTGAAAAATGTTGTAGCTAGCGTTTAAAAATTCATTTGGGTCTAAAAATTTAGCATCATTATTAATTTTTAAGCTACATAACTTATTATTAAAACAACTATTCACGTTCTGCCAACTAAGTTCTGATGCTGACATCATGACACTTACAGTAATTACATTTACTACAAAAACAGCAAATCACTGAACAGTTTGCAGAGAATGAAAACAAACAAAGTTTATTGTCTCTGCAAATTCTGTTTTAACATTAACAAATTTTAAATTTTATTTGATTCTTCAATAAATTCTACCAAACAACTTTTATTTTCTACTCCCAAATATTTAAGGTAGATGGTTCCTTTGTTGAGGTCATTTACAGCTTCGTCGTTGAGTTCCATGAACCTCGCAGGTAAGAAGACAGCGAAATCTTCTAGTTCGCAAACAATTCTTCTGCCATATTTCGTGTTTACTTTGCGAACAGCTGTCACCAAATAGGACTCGTTAACTGGCAGGTCCTGTAAACGTTTAGTCTCCAGACCGGTTGCTCTGCCAATGAGATTCGCAACTGTTATAGCAGACATATTGGTTCTGAAAGGTAATTATAAAGTGTTTAGGTAAACTATTAAAAAGGTTCAGGTACCCTCCACCTTTATTTATTAGCACATTAACTCAAACCCTGATCTATAGACTAAACCATCAAATGTGTATACAAAACTTATTTGCGAAGACGAGGAGTCTCGTAACAGCGCTCAGTCCCAGTAATCAGTCGGATAGAGCGAGATAAGGTAATATCTCTTTTGACTGACGTCAAGCCTGGTAATGACTGTTAGTTGCAATAATAGTTTTATATACCCATTTGATATTATTATTATCCACTTGATAAATATTTAAGGTCAACTGTATAACCATCGACAGTTAGAGAAACTAAAGGTACTGTGTTCAATATTACCTGATAGAAGATCTTTGCAGCAAAGCGATGTGTATACTACCAACTCGTGGACTTCTCTGACTAGCAACAATAATGTCAGGGCTTATATACCCTTACAATCAGAGGCAACACGCCGGTTTGTCCGCTTTCTCAGTAACTGGATGACCTCCATATTTAGTGTCCGCTTTCTCAGTAACTGGATGACCTCCATATTTAGTATAAATGAACCTGCTACTTTACAAAGAATTGTCATTCACTGCTGCTATGTCCGATCAGGAAAACACCCATCATGGCGATGATGAAGAATCCGCAAATTGGGACTCGTCTTTGGACATTTTCATGTAAGTAATATTCATTTTTTTTTATTGATACCAGACTAAAAAAATTAAATCAAATCCTAGAACGCTAACCAATTAACCATGGGACCGGAATATATTTTTAATTAAGACAATACAAACACCCAGTCCCCAAGCCAGGGGAATTAATCACCAGAAAATACAATCCCCACAGACCTCCCAAAAATCTAACCCAGGACCCTCCAGTTCAGAGTCTAACAGCAGCCAAGAACAGTATAGTTGAGCCACACAGCTAAACACATAGTTGTATCTTGTCTCGCAATAAGCAGTCAAGTTAATTATTACACTATTGTTTAAATGCAATGTCAAGCTTGGCTAACACTATTGCTGTTAATGTTAATAGCGTTTGTCAAATTGTGGTCAAGTAGCTTTGAACACTTAGATAGGTGTTAAGGTTTTATATACTTAGCCGGGTGTAGCCCAAGGACGGCCGACGGTGGGGCTCGAACCCACGCGTCTACCGAGTCCGTCCTGACAAGCTTTTAATTGAATTTCATAGCTAGTTTTTTTTGTCGTGTGACCTACTCAGAGGCCGAGTGCAGGTCTTTCTATTCGACGTCCGTGGGTGACCTGCGCGTCGCTATGGAGTATATGAAGATGAAACTGGGCAAGGATGTGGAAGGAATCGGCCGTGGCCTATCAGAAGGTACCGTCCCAGCATTTGCATGTGGAAGGAATCGGCCGTGGCCTATCAGAAGGTACCGTCCCAGCATTTGCATGTGGAAGGAATCGGCCGCGGCCTATCAGAAGGTACCGTCCCAGCATTTGCCTGGTGTTGAAAATGGGAAACCACGGAAAACCATTTCAAGGACGGCCGACGGTGGGACTCGAACCCACGCGTCTACCGAGTCCGTCCTGACAAGCTTTTAATTGAATTTCATAGCTAGTTTTTTTTGTCGTGTGACCTACTCAGAGGCCGAGTGCAGGTCTTTCTATTCGACGTCCGTGGGTGACCTGCGCGTCGCTATGGAGTATATGAAGATGAAACTGGGCAAGGATGTGGAAGGAATCGGCCGTGGCCTATCAGAAGGTACCGTCCCAGCATTTGCATGTGGAAGGAATCGGCCGTGGCCTATCAGAAGGTACCGTCCCAGCATTTGCCTGGTGTTGAAAATGGGAAACCACGGAAAACCATTTCAAGGACGGCCGACGGTGGGGCTTGAACCCACGCGTCTACCGAGTCCGTCCTGACAAGCTTTTAATTGAATTTCATAGCTAGTTTTTTTTGTCGTGTGACCTACTCAGAGGCCGAGTGCAGGTCTTTCTATTCGACGTCCGTGGGTGACCTGCGCGTCGCTATGGAGTATATGAAGATGAAACTGGGCAAGGATGTGGAAGGAATCGGCCGTGGCCTATCAGAAGGTACCTTCCCAGCATTTGCATGTGGAAGGAATCGGCCGTGGCCTATCAGAAGGTACCGTCCCAGCATTTGCCTGGTGTTGAAAATGGGAAACCACGGAAAACCATTTCAAGGACGGCCGACGGTGGGGCTTGAACCCACGCGTCTACCGAGTCCGTCCTGCCAAGCTTTTAATTGAATTTCATAGCTAGTTTTTTTTGTCGTGTGACCTACTCAGAGGCCGAGTGCAGGTCTTTCTATTCGACGTCCGTGGGTGACCTGCGCGTCGCTATGGAGTATATGAAGATGAAACTGGGCAAGGATGTGGAAGGAATCGGCCGTGGCCTATCAGAAGGTACCGTCCCAGCATTTGCATGTGGAAGGAATCGGCCGTGGCCTATCAGAAGGTACCGTCCCAGCATTTGCATGTGGAAGGAATCGGCCGCGGCCTATCAGAAGGTACCGTCCCAGCATTTGCCTGGTGTTGAAAATGGGAAACCACGGAAAACCATTTCAAGGACGGCCGACGGTGGGGCTCGAACCCACGCGTCTACCGGGTCAGCAGAGAGCTTGGACCGTGACCTAATGTTGCGCTACAGACTAGTTGGAAAAAAAAACTTTCTTTTTTTTTCTCCCAGTCCCACTTAAGAAACATGACTAATTTATTGTAATTTAATGCAAATTGTATTACCGGTTGAAGTCCTGTTAAATTTATTGCCAAGACATACTGCTTTAACAAAAATAAAAGTTAATAGCCTACATCCTCAATCTTGATACCAGTCTAATGTCAAACAGGCTTTCAATATCTTAGAATTGTGACAGTATCATTTAAATTGTGTTGGGCTGTTATGTAAATTAGCAGTAGTATACCGGCTCTCACCGCTGATCTACAGTTTAAATCTCACTTACTTCATGTGAGATCTGTGTATGGTACCGCAAAAGTTGAATTGTTGTTGTTTGAGTCTTCAGTCTTTTGACTGGTTTGATGCAGCTCTCCATGTCTCCCTGTCCTGAGCTAATCGTTTCATCTCTACATAGCTCCAACATCCCTACATCGGAGGCAATCTGTTTAACATATTCTAACCTTGGTCTACCCCTACAGTTCTTGTCCTCGACCCTTCCTTCCATAACTAAGCTTGCTATTCCTGGGTGTCTTAGTATGTGTCCTACCAACCTATCTCTTCTCTTCATTAGCAGTCGCCAGAAACATCTCTCCTCTTCCACTCGTCTTAATACCTCTTTGTTTGTAACCCTATCTACCCATCTGATCTTCATCATTCTCCTGTAACACCACATTTCAAATGCTTCTATTCTCCTCTTTTCTACTGCACCAATAGTCCAAGTTTCACTTCCATAGAGCGCCACGCTCCAAACAAAGGCTTTCAAAAATGACTTCCTAATACCTAAATCTATATTCGATGTCAGCAGATTCCTTTTTTTGTAGAAATGCTTTCTTTGTCTGAGCCAACCTACTTGCTTCGTCCATCACTGGTTATTCTGCTTCCTAAGTAACAGAAGTCTCCTACTTCCTTCAGCTTTTCACCTGTCAATTTGATCTCCATAGAGGTTTCTGATTTATGATTTCAAAATGTCAAACAATTTAGTCCAATCAACTTTATCAAAAGCATTTTCTAAATCTACAAAAGCCATGAACGTTCTCTTGTCTTTCCTTATTCTATCTTCTAAAATCAGCCTAAGGCTTAGTACAGCTTCCCTTGTTCCTACATTTCTCCTGAAACCAAACTGATCTTCACCCAACTCTGTTTCTATTTGGCTTTCAATCCTCTTGTAAATCATTCTGGACAGGATCTTTGAAGCATGAGTAATCAAGAAGGTTGAATTAAGGATAACAAAATTAACAGTATTATTCTCTTCTTGCAAAACATTTTTTAAACTCAGCTTCCAAAAGCTTACATATAGCAGAACGCGGATTTTACAACTACAGAGGTGACAGCCGAGTTCAGCATTGCTTCCACTTACTTGTGTCAAGCTCCTCTCTGTCTTCTTTCCTATCAACCTCGCTTGGTCAACTCTTGTTCTCTTCCAACTCCAACAGTATTAGAGTATCCAAGGCCCTTGCCACATCTTTTCTGATTCCCTCCTTCTGCAAGAGGCCAGTCTTCTTTTCCCATTATTTCCTACCTTCTGCCTGTCATTTAATCATTGATGCAGAGAAGTGCAAGGAGTATGCCTCCATAACTTAGGAGGTTTTCTTCTGTGTACTTTAATTTTCCCTGACACAAACATCAAGACAGTTTATATCCTCGCCGCTAGATTGGGTATTCTAATGACATTGATAGACATTTTTTCTATTTTATAGTTTTTCGAATGACCGCGTCATCGCAGAGTTTTTCATGCAGATGATGTTAATGATGGAGGCCGAGGCAGAAAACGAAAGTGAAAATGAAAATGACAGTGCAAATGAAGAGGAAGAGGAAGAAGAAGCCACAAAAAAATAAAAAAATAAATGTAACAAAAAAGGAAAAAAATAATAATAATAAAAAATATTCTTGTTTTGATTGATTTATTTGTCTATCATTCCCATTTTTTTTTATATGAAGCTGAGCGAGCCAACATGTCAGGAGTCAATCTCAGAAATTCACTCCTGTGACATCACACATCGGTTGACCGTTCAAATCAGATTATTCATTCTAACACCCATCCATGTCCATTAACCATCTAGCACGCCTTCCATATCCTCAGCTCCATAACACATAAATTCAAATCTCCCAAGTCAGCATAAATGAAAATCCTTCGGCTGCACTAGGTCTCTGTGATTATGCCTCCATGGCTTAGGGAGAAGCATGCCAACCTCTCACCGCTGGGTCTGTGTTTCAAATCCCAGTTACTCCATGTAAAATCTGTGCTGGACAAAACAGAAGCAGACTGGTTTTTCTCCGGGTACCCTAGTTTTCCAGACAAACTTTCATTCTACCAACACTCTCCACCATCATTTAATTGTATCAGTCATTTATTCAATCGCTGACTCAGAGGAGTGCGATAGGCTTCGACAGTCGGCACAGTTCATATCTTCACAACTAGATGGAATATTCCAATGTCATCAATAGACATTACACCATCTTGTTTTTATTTCTTGTCGAGCTGGCTGAACCGACATGCCATGCGTTTTGTATCCCCCACCCATTAACAATTTGTTTACCGTTAAGTATTAGAAAAAAACAATCCCATCCATGACCTACACTACATTCTGCCTGTGACGTCCCAACCTCCATTCACAGTTCCATCTTCATTCACGTTTGTTTACCCGCCAACCTACCACGTCAGGGTTCAACAACCGCCGCCATCCACCGCCATTCATGTTTTCCATTCAAAACACTCCCATCCATGACCTACCTCACATCCCGTAATCTGCTGTGACGTCACACACACACCAGTTGACCGTTCAATTCTCTGACGAATCATTCACAACCAAGGATTCGGAAACCTTCGGCAACACTCGGATCTCATCGGGCTCAAAGCAAAGCTATATAGCCCAGGATAATATCAGAGAAGGCGCTCAGTCCAAGAGAGAGACTGGGTCGAGGAGGGTCTCGTGCAGAGCCTCTTCCATCCTTCCCCCCCTCGTCTCCCACCCCACCCTTCCCTCCCCCTCCCTCCCCCACCCTCCCTCCCCACCCCCACTCCTCCCCCTCCACCCACACCCCCTCAAACCGGTTCCTGGACCCTCCAAGGTTTGTTTACCTTCCGGGGTCCCGGCGACCTTGGGGGTCAATGACCTACCTCAAGGTCATTGACTATGACCTACCTCAAGGTCATTGACCTTGCCACGCCCCCCTCATTTGCATAAATAACGGTATTTGAAGCAGAACCCCCACAGCCTCTCTACTGATGTATATCAACACTTTAAAGCATTTCAATGGAAAATAAATTTTATTACAAAGATAATGTTTCCCATGGTCGACTGGGTGGCCGAGACGGAGGGGCAAGGGGGGGGGGGGAAATGCATAGGGGACCGTAAGCAATGAGGGCACGTTAGTTTCAGTTAATTGCAGTTTTTTTTGTCTTATGTAAAATGCTGGCTATAACTTACATCTTGTCGGAGGCTTTGCAAAGTAAGGATGTCGATTTGTCTACAGCTCTGCAGAAGATATCTCATGTTACCGAACTTTAATCTGTCTAGAGAAATGAGACAGAAAATCACTTGAGAAGGATATGACAGTGCGAAAGTATTGGCAGAAACTATTAATTTGTTAGAGGAAGTTATTCAATTCTGAAAATTACAACAACAAAAAACACTCTGTAATGTACCTTATGCTACCCCAGAAGAGTATTAAATTATATTTATGACTGTGAGTTAGGATTTATAACTATTTAGGAATAATGTACGGTGCTACAATTTTGTGTTAAAATTGCTATGAAATTAATGCGAATCTTTTAAAATGCCACTTATTTTTCATTACGCAATGGTGATTAAAGTGGAGATTTACAGAATTGCAAAATATTTCCCTATGCAGGTTAACTCCATTAAAAATCACAAATTGTTTTGTGCACTTTGCAAAATATATTTCATAAAATAAATACAAAAATCATTGTCTTTCCGGTATAGCTAGACATAAATAATAACATTAATATCGTATGGCCTCGGGTGCCGGGAGCAAGCTTTGTAATTTGACACCCAGAGGGTAGCTTGCATGTCGAATTTCGTTGTTCCTTGAAGCACTATGAAAATCAAGAAGGTTAGATATCTAAGCTCCTTGAAATGATGAACTGTGTGTTGGCGGAAACTCCCGAGATTAATTTTGCCATTATGAACACGGCCTACTGAATTCAAATGGGTTATTTGACATGCCAACATCGTATGACATGCGTGTCGTATTTTTGCCGCCTTTCAAAAATCACTATTAAGCCCCCTGCTCTTCAATGAAGCCAAATGCGATGCTGTGCAGATGATTAGACAAGAGTCAGAAGATGTCAAAATCCACATATATGTGGACGACATGGTCATTGGATCGAACTCCACCGATAATCTACAAAGTGCCACAAACCAACTTGAGAAGTGGTCGTAAGAAAACAAAATGGAAATTAACACCGAAAGAACCGTACAGATGACATTCCGCAACTGAGGTCGAGAAGCTGTGGAGGACAGGATATATCTAGGATTGAAACCTCTACTGAGAATCAACAGCTTCAAATACCTGGGAGTGAATCTGCAAACCACTGCCAGATCATTCAGAATACACGTGAAATCCCGAGCAGCATCTGCCACAAAAGCAATTTTCGACATCAAAGAAATATCCAGATTATCATTGCAAACTGCTATGGCCTTGTTCAACGCAAAAATAGTTCCAATCGCAATCTACGGAATAGATTTCATACGGGAAAAGATCAGTCTAAAAGATCTAATGACTTTGGAAGCAGTCAAATCGTGATTCTTGAAAGCCATTCTAGGTGTTTCGAAATACACAAAGTCGAGGCTAGTATACGAGCTCACCAAAGAACCATTCTTTATAGAGGACCTACGTATGAGGCTCCCATTCACTGTCACCTCGAATAAACTGCTCCTTGAAAGAGAAAAGAAAAGAAGGGAGATTTGGCTGGACTTTTATACAACAGAAGCCATGATAAATAGATCCTGGGCCGACACGAATCAGGAGCTCCGACACCTGGTGACCTCAATGGCTGTGCATGGGTACCACCACAAGGTATGCAAGACGAAGTGTTTTCACGACCCCAGGAATACCTGTGCTAGTGAATTGTGCGGTCATCCCTGTGAATGTTACCACGTGACCACCTGTAAAAAGCGAGTGAAATCCCTGGTAGACTTTTGTGCACAATAAATAATGCGGGGTACAAAGCGTATGAAACGTACGGTATAACTGAGCGATTGCATCAGGTTGTTATTGTAATTGATTAGTAAAGTGGAACCTAAGATCCACAACATTAGGTTGCTTGGAACATATTCATATACTGTACCTTATGGCCGTATGGCTGCAATAAATTCTTATTTAAAAATCACTTCCACGGCCAGGAGTGAACCTGCAAGCTTGGGGGTTAGTAGACCGACACGCTATCCACTTACCCACCGTGGCAAGCTATAGCTAAACATAATAAAATGTATTTAAAGATCGGTCCGAGAAAGAATATTGCATAGGGGCTCTTAAATCCTCTGCGTTGCATTGATGGTCGATCACACATTCCTTCCCCCGGATAGAGTGTTTGCTAGGATCGAGAAAGTCATTCGCTCCCAAGAAGTCATTGCAGAACCTGAGAAATATATTGGCATCTTCTCTGAACATGGGACTACTATTCATCTGTGGACACAGTGTACAGTTTATGACTGGAAATCAGTGGCTGAAAATGTTACGATACCAGCAGGACAAAGGCATTTTCAGTTCGCTCCTTCAAAGCGGTTTTCACTTCAATGACATAAAAATGGTGTTATAGTTTCGCGGGAACTGCATTACAGGTCAGATTTTGGGGTCCTCAGAAGTGTCACTAAGAGAGGAAAGAGTTGGCAAAATGTGTTACCAGCTGTATTTGTTGCTGGTGGTATCAGGCTACTGTTAATCCACTCAAACGGATGTTTAGGGCCGACTGGAAAAGCATCCAATCCCTTGCATTCTATAAAAATGTTCTGCAACTGGGTGGCAATGAAGATGCTGAAGGTAGTGCCAATGAAGAGTGTTGTGCTACTATGATGGAAATCACAGACACTGTGTTGGAATTTAATCCTTTTTGTTTCAAGCTACTGTGCGGTAGTTACAACTGTAGCCTATGTGTCTTGTAACTGTCATAATGAATCATATTTAAGTACTCTGAACACTATAGTAATTATTTCTTATTCATTTGGGAGAACAACCTGCAACCTTCCTTGTTTTAGTTCCAAAATTGGAAAACTTTCCCATGGTTAGTTCCAAAATCGGCCATGTGTCGATTTAAAATGTAAATATAGCCGTCAAATCAGAATTTTTCGAGGAATTAATTTCCAGAAAGCTGGAAATCGTTTTAATACCTTCGTTTGGTCCTAAATGCGTATAACCTGAGTTTGCACCATCCCAAGACGTGTGCATAACTTTTAGGACCCAAATAACCTTGAAATATTTCCTCTTTTTTCAAGTTTTTGCTGGTAGCTCGAAAACGGTACGTCGGACGGAAAATATTAATCAGTTCAATATTAAAGGGAGTTAAATTCTGCGCCCAATGAACATCTACGACTTCAAATTTGGTTCAGTGGTATAGCCGAAATCAAAGGTTCAACACTGGGAAAACTTCTAATTTAGGTACAAACTTACATTTTGCGACTTTCCAAGACCATATATCTTTGAAACAGATTCTCCTGTTGAAAAACCCATAGAATAAAAGTTGTAGAGTTGTAGAGATTAACATTTCACGTTATATAGACGATTTTGATAAGTCCTTTACATTTCAAATGACGAGTAAACTAATTTAATCAACACTATTGTAATATTTAATTCAATTCCAAAAATAGCGACTCTTTCCGGAAAAAAAAGGCATATTAATGTTATGACATAATGATGTAAGTACGAAAAATCAATCTACCTACTCCGATCACTGCTAAGAACATTTCAATGCAAATTTCTAAGAGATACGCAAATCAGAAAACTAGTTATATAAATGTTCCGAAGTCGTCGGATTTTTTTAAGAGCGTTAAAAATCCTTCAGTATGCCTTCCTTTGGAGGGGAAGTAAAGCCGGCGGTCCCATGTCATAGATTTATGGCATGTAAAAGATCCTTTCACTGACTAAACTTGTGTAAAGCAAAATTTGTTAGGTTAGATTTCGTCAGAACGCTCTATCAAAGTTCCAACATTCACCACTAGGTATCATTGATATCTGGTGGCGAAAGTTGGAACTACTTGAAATTGAACGGAACTTGTAGCTCACCCTTTAGGGTGTCCGCTGGAAGCAGCTACAGACTCAGGCGAGTCGAACATGTCCTCGGACACTCCCGGCACTAAAAGCCATACGATAGATAAATAAATAAATAAATAAATTCACACTCTGAGTAGTGATTCGGAGTAGTACGAATGAAAAACATTGTAATTAGAACAAAGTTGTACATGTATATTGGCATTATTTAAGTAGTAACCAATATTAATATTAATTAAGTAATAGGAACATTTAAAATTGACATACATTGATAAAATATGAATAGAAACATGTTATAGAAATCAATAGTCATGCAGCAGAAAATAAGGCAGCATTCATGCTCGCATTTTCTTAGATGTCGATGGCCCTTCATCTACAAAGCTCTCAAGCTGGGCTGGCATGTCAAGCCCCTGTTCATCGAGATCATCTTCAAAGGGACTGTCCTCAACTATTTCTGCTTCTGCGGCCAGGTTGAAAGTTGGCTTTATGCGGGATTTTGAGAATATCTTGTGGCTGGATCCTGGACCCCAGCTGAGAGAATCCTTTGGTCTATCATACCAGCCCTGGATTCGGTGGTAGACACGCAGAATATGTTGGGCGGCGGCTGCGTTTGTTGGTGGTAGAGAGGCCAGGTTGAAAGTTGGCTTTATGCGGGATTTTGAGAGTATCTCGTGGCGGATTTTGTCCAAGGAGGTCTCATTGGCCTTAGGTGAATACAGGGCTGCCAAGAATAGTTGACCTGCTGAAATGAGGTCCGCAGGATCAGCATCTGCATGGTGGAAAACCTTGACAGCCTCCTGTAAAGCCGTGTTGTTTTCAAGGAGTTTGACAAACTTCAACGTCCCTTGGCGATAGAATGCAGAGGTTGTATCACACCCACTGATTGCATGTAGGGACAGAAGGTTCTGTTTGACAGCAGACGAGAAGTTGAAGTATCAGTACATCGAAGAGTAGAACGTGTTCTGAGATGTCACCTTTCTAGCTGTCATGACGTAAATGTTTGAATTTGGTGCTTTGGAGGTTAATAGGATCAATAGAAGGTGTCCTCTCCGATTAGTATGACCGTCGCAAAGTTCTCTGCCGCTTGAATGGCGGTATTGATGATGAGAGTGTCAGCATCCTCAAGAGCTTGCCTCACTTCAAACCCCTGCTGTACTAATTTCTCACGCAGCATGGAGATAAGCCGTTCTTTGTTGCTGTCGTTGGACAAAAATTGTTCTTTCGGCATGGTTGCAGTCATCGTTTCAGTGAAGACTACGTTAGAAGAAGAGTGCTTGCTTTTACGGCGAAGACGCTCAGCTAATTTTGTACTCTTTACTGATGCATCATCAGGGTAACCATCGAAAACGATAAATGTACTGGCAGGGTTGTAGTATTGCTTAACGTTGTCAACATATTGGGAGAGAATTGTTGAAAATTTTCCTTGGATTCTCAAACCACTCGATGTAGGAGGAACCCCCCATCAATTACAATGGCACTACCTGCAAGAGCTGGTGGATCAGCAACAGGTGAAAATAAATGGTAGAACACAGATTTCTTTGTTTTCCGTATTCCTGTTTCATCAAAGATAGAAAGGGGATAAGGAGCTAACTCAAACAAATAATAATGTTTGAACTGTTCCTCAGATTTTTGATGTGTAACATCTTTCCACTCGGTTGCTGAATATTTGTGGGAGTGATTTTGAAAAATTGGACGGAAGTGAATCGGACGATCCAGCTGGCAGTGGTGGATCGAACGGAAGTGTAACACGCACTGCCAGCTGGATCGCATTGCTGAACACTTCCATGTTGACGTTAAATGCTCATGCGAACTCTGGTGTCAACTGATTGAACACAAAGCACATGGCACATGGTCGAAGTCTTCGTATCAGTATTTAAATTATTATATGCTTTAATATGACACATTGTAAGTAGTCGGCAATTCCGGTATTATGTTTCTGCACAATGACTATTCAAATATTAACCCACATAACGGTAATGCAGTCATGAATATAATAGTATAATTATATCATAGTGTTTATACGGGACCTAGGCAAGCCTTCATGAACTAATGCTGAACACAGTCTCATTACAGTACTCACAAGAAGGCCTATTCATAAGGCATTTTAAGCTCAATTTCACGCAGGAACATTATCGAAACAAGCAAAATATCAATGAAACTTAATTCCGTGATGCAGTATTATTGGTACGAGAATATAAGTCACCATCTTGTACCTAATATTAGTGTGGTCGAAATAGCCGTGGGGTTAACGTCATTGACTGTGAATCTAAAGATCTCGGGTTTGAATACCACACTGGTTAGATATCTTTGCTACCAGATTATCGTTTTAAACGATATTTATCATATCAATATGACTCATTTTAACAGAATCCATATGAAATTACATGTTGGTCTGAGAATCAAGAGGTCCGGGAACTGTACAAGCCTTTCATGATCTACTGCTGTGCACATTGCATTTACTCGCAAGTTGGCCTATTTAAAGGGAATTTAAGGTTATGAGCGGTGTCGCGTCTATTAATCTAGTTGATCCATATCGTATTCTTTATTTAGGCTAGTAGCCTACTGGTGAAAGGTACGAAACCTCTAATAAAATGAGTTCCGTATTATAAACTACAATATCTGTAAAACACTCGCTTTTACTATAGATTAATATTTGTGCCAAAAATATTATAAAATACCGATGTATCAACAATTTGCCGTCCTTGAAATGGTTTTCCGTGGTTTCCCATTTTCAATTCCAGGCAAATGCTGGGACGGTACCTTCTGACAGGCCACGGCCGCTTCCTTCCACATCCTTAGCCAGTTTCATTCACCATCATTTATTTCATTTCTCATTAACTCCTCTCGTGAGGTTGGCGTCAGGAAGGGCATCCGGCCGTAAAAACCATACACAACATATACTTCCATCGCATCTCATCCCCGACCCCGAAGGAAAACGGGATTAATAAGGGGTAGACTTACAATACCGGTGTATCAACAATTTCATGTGAGGTTTCTTCTATGTCAGATATTACACATCATATGCGACTACTGTAAGGCTCGTATCTTTTTTTTAAGAAGTGTTATGCGTCGGAAAAGTGTTTCTGGATTTACTAGTAAGTTATATCTTCGCCGTGAATCCTGACTTTCGGATTGAAATCTTTGGGAGGAACCACTCTGTTTTTTCGTTGAAACTTCACATTACTGAAGTCGTTGCCAATAATCTTAGCAATACAATGAATCCCTTTTTCAAACACTTCATGGCAGTCAATTTTCACATCGCCAGTTACTCATGTGCTAATGGACATCACAATTTATCCAGTTGGAATGGGATAGTGAGATGAAAACCAGTCAAGAAGGTTCGCAACATCTGCATCGTCCCTCTGAACCCTTGAAAACCTAGCGTCGACGTGCTGTTCTGAGTCTGAAGTACCGTACCATACGTCACGTCACATAAGTCTTCCACTTGTACCGCAATTTCCATGATGATGGTAGGTATTGTGGCAACCAGTCACCAGAATACTGTCCGTTATACCTCGTCCTTGGGCTTTCAGATACCTAATTAACACCTGCTCAATCGTCTGATCAGTGAATACACCAGACCAAACTTGTCAGACCTTCTGATGAAAAATCAGCTGTTTTGTACATTTTGGTCGAGTACCATAGGTATAACAACTTTGTATGACACAGCTGATTTAATTTTCACGATTTTAGAGTTCATTAGGAGAACCTATTCCGAAGATATGGGGTCTTGGAAAGTCGCAAAATGTAAGTTTGCACCTAAATGAGAAATTTTCCCAGTTTTGAACTTTTGATTTCGGCTGTACTACTGAACCAAATTTCGAGTTTTAGATGTTCATTCGACGCAGAATTTAACCTTCCTTAATATTGAACACATTCATATTTTCCGTCCGACGTATCGTTCTCGAACTACAAACAAAAAACTGAAAAAAGAGGGAAAATGTCTAGGTTTTTTGGGTCCCAAAAGTTACGCGCATCTCTTGGGATGGTGCAAACTCGGATTACACGCATTTAGGACCAAACGAAGGTATTAGAACGATTTCCAGCTTTCTGGAAATTAATTCCTCAAAAGACTTTTTTTAATCTAATTTGATTGGCCTAATAACTCAAGAAGGAATTATATATGATTATTAATCACAATGTTTATGAAAAGCATTATTTATGGTCCTACTTTTAATGGGTGAAATGTGATCTTGTGTAGCATAACATAATCAGAAATAGTTTTCTGGCTCTACTGAAACATTTTACAACATGCAGATGTCCGGTTATGGAACTAGAGGACTCATTTATTTCCGAGGCTACGCCGCATTTCTACAAATATGCAAAAATGCATACCGTACATAATGTTAATTAGACATCTATGGGAGTACTGGTACGGTATATTAAATATTACATATTTATTCTTACCTTCCCCTCTTGTGTCGTCTTGCTCAGATTTACGAAATCATGCTCCAGAGCAATAATTGGTCTTAACCATCTTTCCTCAAAGAATTTAGTTCCATCTCTGGTTGCGGCAAGGATTTTCACCATGTCCGATAACTTCGACGAGATTCTATTCGAGTCAACCAACCGTAGAAGATGAGTAGCCAACTATTGGGGAAATTCCTATAGGGGAACGAGATTGAGAATCATGTAAAGGAAAGGGAAGAGGAAATTTATGAAGATGAGAAAGGAGTTTTAATATTAAGATCAAAATTTGACAGAGCATTGGAAGGAAGACTCAAGCATGAACTAAGCACCAGGCATAACTTACATAATACCGATTGAGTTGCTACGCTGCATAGGTGATGAAGGTCTGATCAGGTTATTTCACATGGTGTGCAGGATTTATTAGACAGGTGACGTTTCTATTAGGTCATCATCAGTGGCGTACGCCACACAGTATTTCGTCTGGGGGGTTTCATTATTATAGAAGGGTAATTGTGCAGGCCTACGCTATTAAAGGGGCAGATGACCTTGCTGTTCCGCCCCTAAAACGACAGTCATCATCATCATACATTATTAAAAATTGTCGATAATGTTCATAAAAAACAATAATTAAATAAACATTATCTTTGGATGAAAGCTATTTTGGGCCTCATTATATTTTCAGCACAATAAAAAATTACAGAAAAAAAGATTTTTCTAAAATATGGAAGACAGTAACTAAATAAAAACAAGAAGTTCCGTGAAGAACTATACAGCCTACTTTTCATGCCAATGATTATTCTACAGTATATGAACCTCTCTAGAATAATGACAAAATTAAGTTGGTAATATCGAAATATCTAATTAGTTCAAAATATACCTGGTATGATGTAGCCTAATAGAGCACTACAGTTGGCTGCCCTTGTGACTGAATATATTCTTAGTTCAATCTCTTAAGGTACAGAATACAAAATTTGGTTGAAGTCCAATGGACGTTACATGCAGTTAGACACTGGATCTATCAGCACGCGTAAAAGCATGTTGCCAACAATACCATGCGTGTGCTGGTCAGAAATAATCTGAAATATTATGTTATCTTGTTGTGCCAATTATGGATGAAATCCATTTGTTAGTATAGAAATTACATGTATTTTAAAATTGGACATATCAGCAGGCATAGAATCATGTTGGCAGCACTGCCTTGTATTAATTACTCCAAATTAATCTAGAATGTCAGGTGCTATACGTGTGCAAAGTATAGAGCTGTTGGCTTGCCTACTTTCTGGTATATTGATGAAAATCCACAGCCTGCTTCCAGTCTCCGACCGGGTCAGGAATGGAATGAATGAAGCCCCCATCTAGCGGCGAGGATATGAACTGTGCCGGCTGCCGAGGCCTGACGCACTCCTCTGGGGCAATGCTTAAATGAATGATAGATGAAATGTAATGATAGTGGAGAGTGATGCTGGAATGAAATTCTGACAGGGAAAACCGGAGTACCCGGAGAAAAACCTGTCTGCCTCCGTTTTGTCCAGCACAGATCTCACATGGAGTGACCGGGATTTGAACCACGGACCCAGCGGTGAGAGGCCGGCGTGCTGCCGCCTAAGCCACGGAGGCTTTGGTATATTGATATTAGGGTAAAAACAATATAGACAGCATTTATTAACAGTTGGCAGCCCTGATTGCTCTCAACAATACTTATAGTCATATCTGTTATGGTACACATAGCACATACGAAATTTGGTTGAAATCCAACTGATAGTATAGAAGTTACATGTATTTAAAAATTGGTACTATCAGCAGGCTTATAATCATGTTGGTAGAACTGACGTATATAAGTTACTCCAAATTAATCGAAAATGTCAGAATATACGTGTGCATAGTGTAAAGCTGTTGGCTTGCATACTTTCTGATATATTGGTATTTGGATAAAATAAATAAATAGAGAGAGCAATTATTAACAGTTGGTAGCCCTGTTGGTTCTTAAGAATATGCTAATTCATATATGTTTATGTACAGATGTTACATACAAAATTTGGTTGAAATCCAATTGATAGTGTAGAAGTTATATGCATTTAAACATTGGACCTATCAGAAGGCTTAAAATTATTTTGGCAACACTGTCATTGTTGGCCTCCTGGAAATTAAACTGAAATAGTATTATCTGCATGTGTGCCAATTTTGGAATAGCTCCCATGCATACCTTGCAAGATATCCAACATGGAGCTCAAATTTCTAGTGCGTTTTTTCAGCAGTTGGTAGCACTGACATCATTTTCAAATATGGACGTGAGCTATTCCGGTGCACATCTTTACTCATACCAAATTTGGTTTTGATTGCTGCAGCCGTTTAGGAGTTGATAGGGGGACACACACACACAGCCAGCCAGACAGACAGACAGAAGGACAGACAGACAGACACACATTTTCCCGATCTAATAAGTCTACTTTTTCCTCATTTTTGCAAAATGTGAAAAGTAGGCTAAAAATGAAATGATGCAGTGGTATCAAGTATCAACATGTACCGTATCGTTGCCTACGTATATAAATAAAATGGCTCTCGCGGACCGAACACACTCCACAATATCATGTTTCAACATATCATATTTCATTCATCACCTTCCCAGATCACATCTGGGATTGTAAACCCTGACCACGGTCAGATTCTTGATCATTGATCTGATAATCAAATGAATATGGCGAGTCTTCTATTGAAATCCACCGGTTTGGACAATTACATCATTAACCAAGCGAATACACCATTCGGATACGGTGGGGTGTCAGGTATAGGATTAAGGCGAACGGAGCGCCTCGAGATACAGTGACCAAACATGCAGACTAATCACACTAAGAACGTACTTAAATACAACAAGCCGGGAAAGTTCTCATATTTGGCAACATTAAACGTTAATTCTTTGATGAAGGATGGTAAGTTAAAGCATCTAACTGATATCTTGGATCAACACAAAATTGTGATCACTGCTCTTCAAGAATTACCGGTACGTAATACTGATCAGAACCCAATTGAATCAGGTGGGTATCGTCTCTATAAAGGGCCTCCAGGAGAAAGGGTAATTAACAAGAAGTTCCGTGAAGAACTATACAGCCTACTTTTCATGCCAATGATTATTCTACAGAATATGAACCTATCTAGAATAATGACGAAATTAATTTGCTAATATCGAAATTTCCAATTAGTTCGAAATACTGTATACCTGGCATAATGTATCCTAATAGAGAACTACAGTTGGCAGCCCTGATGACTGAATATATTCTTAGTTCCGTCTCTTACGGTACTAAATACAAAATTTGGTTGAAGTCCACTGGATAGCATGGACGTTACATGCAGTTAAACATTGGATCTAACAGCGCGTGTAAAATCATGTTGGCAACAATGTCATGCATGTATTGGTCAGAAATAATCTGAAATAATATGATCTATTGTTGTGCCAATTTTGAATGAAATCCATTAGTTAGTATAGAAGTTACATGCATTTTAAAATTGGACCTATCAGCAGGCTTAGAATCATGTTGGCAGCACTGACGTATATTAGTTACTCCAAATTCGTCTAGAATGAGAGGTACTATACGTGTGCAAAGTTTAGAGCTATTGGCTTGCATACTTTCTGATATATTGATATTAGGGTAACAAAAATAGGGACAGCACATATTAACAGTTGGCAGCCCTGGTTGCTCTTAACAATACGCATAGTCATATCTGTTATGGTACACATAGCACATACGAAATTTGGTTGAAATCTAAATGATAGTATGGAAGTTACATGTATTTAAAGTTGGACCTGTCAGCAGGCTTAGAATCATGTTGGTAGCACTGACGTATATAAGTTACTCCAAATTAATATAGAATGTCAGGTACTATACGTGTGCATTGTTTAAAGCTGTCGGCTTGGATACTTTCTGATATATTGGTATTTGGTTAAAATAAATTAGGAGCATTTATTAACAGTTGGCAGCCCTGGTAGGTCTTAAGAATACGCTCAGTCATATCTGGTTATGTACACATACAACATACGAAATTTGGTTGAATTCCACTTGATAGTGTAGAAGTTATATGCATTTAAAAATTGGACCTATCAGGAGGCTTATAATCATTTTGGCAAAACTGCCATGTTTGGCCTCCTGAAAATTAAACTAAAATATTATGATCTGTACGTGTGCCAATTTTTAAATAGCTCCCATTCATACTTTCCAAGATATCCAACATGGAGCTCAAATTTCAATTGTGATTTTTTAGCAGTTGGTAGCACTGACATCATTTTCAAATATGGCCGTGGGATATTCAGGTATAGATCTTTACTCCTACCAAATTTTGTTTCGATTGCTGCAGCCGTTTAGGAGTTGATAGGGGGGGACACACACACAGCCAGACAGACAGACAGAAGGACAGACAGACAGACAGACACACATTTGCCCGATCTCATAAGTCTACTTTTTCCTCATTTCTGCAAAATGTGAAAAGTAGGCTAATAAAAATGTCCCTCAATTTGGAGTAGGTTCCTTGGTACACCATAGAATACTAGATTCCATTATGGATTTTTCCTCAAATTCCCCACGAGTTGCATTGTTAACAGTTAAATTGGAAAACAAGATATACACATTGATAAATGTTCATGCACCAACAAGTGACAAAAATAGAACTGATACTGAGGGAACGGATCAATTTTGGGATGAACTTGACCAATTGGTAACGAATATACCTGATACTAATATTAAAATTTTACTTGGAGATTTCAATGCAAAGATTGGACGTGAGAGGAAATTTCGTCTAGTGGTGGGGCGATGGCCAGCATATAACTTGACAAACAGGAATGGTGAACGGTTAATTGAATTTTGTATTAACCATGGTCTAATTATGGAGACAAGAAGGTTCAAGAGGAGACTATTAAATTGATGACTTGGAAATGTCCTAATATTAAGTTAGGAGAGTTTCAGATAGATCATGTGGCCATGGATCGGATATTTAACAAATAAATTTATAATGTTAAAGTCCTTCGTGGTGTTGATGTTGATTCGGATCATTACATTTCCAAGATTAAAATCAAATTGACTTCTAAAAGGAAAAATAAACCACAAAAATTCAATAGCAAAAGATTGTTTGATCCTAGTTCAGTTATCCAATAATCCAGTATATTTTGAGCAATCCATCACGCTTTTAAGTGACAACTTGGGGACCACTGTTGACAAATTAAAAGCTGTAGCAGAAGACGTTGCTCCCATTAAAAAACGAAGGAAACATGCATGGTGGAATGAGGATTGTGATATAGCAATTCTACGCCGGCATACAGATTCGTTGAAGGACCAACAACAAAAAACTGAAAGTTCTAGGGAAGAATTAATCAATGCTAGACGGTTAACGGCCAAAGAAATCAGGAGGGTTAAAAGAGAATATCAGAAGGAAACCTTAAAATCTATGGATGAAGCTTTCAATCGCCATAAAACAAGAGACTATTATAGAACATTTAAACAATACCAATCAAGATTTACTCCCCCTACTCTTTTGATGAAGGATACGAATGAGCAGGTGGCCCATAATGATTATGACAATGCAATAATTTTGGCTGATTACTTCATAAAATTACTTAATAGTGATGAACCTGAAGATTCTTTTGAATTCGATCCCTATCCTAGAAATAAAACACCTCTGGAAAAGATCATACCGCCGGTTTACGATGAAGTGCATACAGCGATTGATTCACTTAAGAATTTTAAAAGCGGCAGGAGAGAATAAAGTAGTAGCAGAACTTTGGAAGAATGCTAATGTACAGACTATTCATAACCTACATAAACATCTTATTGACATTTGGAATACAGAAAAATTGCCTGAAGAGTGGAATATTGCAATTATACACCCCATACACAAAAAGGGCAATAGATCAGATCCTAGCAATTATCGAGGAATATCGTTGCTGGATGTCACGTATAAGATTTTTTCAAAGATTTTGTATTCCAGAATTCACGAACAACTTGATAATGAACTGTAACGTGTTTTTCGAGGGGTTTATATGCAACTGGCATAAGTCAGTAGGAAGCCATTCTATATTTATTTACGCGGCAAATTGTTCAGCCAAGAGAATTTTCATGTTAATTTATTATTATTATTAATTTATTATAATTATTATTAAGATATTTTCGGAGCATTTTATAAAAATTATAAGCATACAGATAGGTTTTCTATGTCTTAGAAAACGCTATCAAGCAAATTATTACGAACGACAATATCATAGAAAGTTATGTGATTGCGGAATTTTACGGAGTTTTCGTCAGTTAGGATATTTTGAGAGACATGAGTCACTGGGAATTCAAGTACAGGATTAATCTTGTCGGGAAGCATGACGCAATCCTGCGTTGCAGCTTAACGAAAAGGCGGATGTATGGAACGGAATACGACTTCACCCTACCGCCGAGTGTAATGAGCCAGAGGAGGGGAATATAGCGCGTGGGGTGCAGCTAATCAGTGGAGACCACGTAAGCTAGAAGTCGGATGAAGAGTGGGGATGCGACGTGTGGATATATCGTTCGACGCGCCGTGGAACGAGGACAATCTGTGTAGAACTTGCCGAGTATGGTTATACGCGGGAGTCGCTCCGATGTTCCGTGGAACGAGGACTATCTGTATAGAACTTAACGAGTACGGTTGTACGCGGGAGTCGCTCCGATGTTCCGTGGAGTGGAGGACTAACTTTTGTAAAACTTAACCAGTGTGGTTGTACGAGTGTTTGGGTCCGATGTACGGACCGTAGAATTATCTAATCTACCAGAATCTCATCAAATATCGACAAAGATGTCGACGTCCAGGAGACTGTGGGAAGCTCACAGCATCATCCAGTACGAGGGGAAGGCTTCGGCCATTTCCAGTGGTAAGCGCGAATGACGCAGAAATACGCAATCTCTCATTTCTCTTTGTTTTATATTTCATATTTCAGTAACTTCATAGCTTGGGAATAAGAGTAAAATCAATAATTTATCAGACTCCGTTTTCACGTAATTTTCTATCGGTAATATTCAAATCACAACGCTCCAATTTAAATTTTATACTTATTATTATTATTAATTTTGCTATACTTGTTTTATATAATAAATTCAATTCTTTCACAATGCAATCTTTGCTTTCAGTAGGTAGCATTAGATATAGACCAATTCCTTCTCCTGATACAATTGTTTGTTGGGTTAATGATCAAATCATACCACGATCTGAGTGAATAGATTCTTGAAGGTGTTCTACCAGAGCTAGACGTTGTTAAATACAAATTTAGATTTCAGCATTGCATTGAGGTCTTGGCGCCCATTAAAACAACATAGCTTAGGCAAAGGTAAACAGTTACATTTATCACCCAACAATTAGGGGCAGCCAAACCGTAACACTTGTCGCTCAACGTGAGGGCCCAAAACTGTTACATTTGTCGCTCAACGTGTGGGCAAGCGAAACCGTTACATTTGTCGCTACCAACATGGGGCATTAATTAATATTACACTTGTACGCTCAACGTGGAGCAAAGTGAAAACGTTACAATTGTCGCTCAACGTGTGGGCAAGCAAAACGCTACACTTGTCGCCGACAACTTGGGGCTGAAAACCTAATAACATTTGTGGAAGGAGAAGGGTATATATTTCTGTGCCTGTATTTTGGGGGTAATTTGTCTGTATCAGTGTATATCATTATGGGGGATGAGAAAGAAAGACAGATGAGGTTACGTAGTGGTCATCAACGGGAGAGTGATGATACGAGCAGTATGTCGAGTGATGGTAGTACCGGGGTAGCGGAGGTAAATCCCGATACTGAAACAGGGAGTGTAGGCGGCCAACCAGAATTAAAAACTTTACTTCTCGAGTTCATGTATCAGAACAAAGTTAGTAGTGATGCCTTAAATGCAAAATTAGAACAGAAAAATGCAAAATTAGAACAAAACAACGCTAAATTGGAACAAAACAGTAGGGAAAATAAAGTACAGATGCTTTAAACGCCAGATTAGAACAAAACAGTAGGGAAAATAAAGAAAGTACAGACGCTTTAAATGCTAAACTGGAACAAAACAACGCTAAATTAGAACAAAACAGTAGGGAAAATAAAGAAAGTACAGAAGCTTTAAATAAAAAATTAGAACAGAATAATGCAAAATTAGATAAGAACAACAAGGAAATTAGTGTGAAAATGGAGCAGATTAGAGGAGAAATCAGAGGAGTAATGGAAGAGAAGGTTAAAGAGATCATTGCAGATGTAGACAAGAAATTAGGAAAAGTACAGGAGGAGTTAGAAATTAGAATCAGTACACAGGCTGAAAATTTAAAAGAACTAGTGCAACTGGAAACACAGCAGGTCAAAAAGCAATTGGGGGAGAAATTGACAAGATTCAAGTATCAACTAAAGAGGTTAAGGAACAGCTGGGGGGTAGAATTGAGAAAGTCCACTCGCAAATAGTTGCAGAAGTAAATGATTTAAGAGAGAGTAATAGAGAGAGCATTAGCAAGATTGAGGAGAAACAAGCAAAGCTATATGATAAAGTAGAAGAATCAGAAGGAAACATTAAATTAACAGTAAACAGTATTGAGAGGAAGGCTGAGGAGAAAATCGCAGAATTAGAGTTAAAATTAAAAGCTAGGATCAGGCAAGAAAATAGTCAAAATAGGCCAGTTTTTGTGAATAGCACACACAGGGAGGTAGAACTGGGTAAGTTCAGCAATCGACAGGGGTGCCCAATGGAGTTCATGAACACTATAGAAAATAAATTCGGGGAGAGGTTGGAAAATGGTAGGATTGAGTGGTGCCTGGTAGTTGAAATTTTAGAACTAGTGTTTGTGGGGGAAACGAGGAATTGGTTTGCTGTCTACAGAGACAAGTTTACTGATATCAATGATTTTAAAATGAAATTCTGTGAAAAGTTCTGGAATGAGGTTATTCAGTCACAGCATCGTGAGGGAGTAGTGTGTGGTAAATATAACCCTAAAGGAAGCTCCACCATGACCGAATACTTTTTAGGGCAGGTATTAGTGTGTAAATATCTGGTTGGGTTGAAGGAGGAAAGTGATGTGGTAAGGTTGCTACTTAGGCACTTTCCCTATAGGATCAAGGAGGCTGCTTGTATCCAGAATGTAAAGACAATATCACAAGTAGAAAATTTGTTAAGCACATTTGATGCACTAGGGAGAGGGGGTTATGAGGACAATTTCAATCGGAACCAGGGTAATAATAATAATAGACCTAATGAAGCCAGGCATCAAGAAGTTCAAGGGAACGGTGGCGAAGGGGCCAACGCTCAAAATAGAAATAACAATAATCAGCTAAATCAGAACAGAGGAAATGGCTATGGTAATCAGTATCAAGGGAGGAACAATGATTTCAGGGGAAATCAAGGGAGGAACAATGATTACAGGGGAAATCAAGGGAGAAACAATGATTTCAGGGGAAATCAAGGGAGAAATTATAATGACAATAATTACAACCAGAATAGGGGTCAAGGAAGAGGACAGCCTAGTGGTAGTAATATACAGCCAAACAATGACAACACAGCCCAGAACAACCAGACCAGTTCAGTAGTTAGTAGTACTACGGCCAGCTGTAGCGGTTCTTTAAACGCGAACCAGGCTGCGAAGTAAGGTCAGAATCTCAGTCTGTAGCATGCCCTGTCCATACAATTATACAGGAACCCTATGACCTAAATGTAAGAAATGAATTATTACATGAACTAAATGATGAAGGTATTATTCAGGAAGTGGTTAGTAAGAGCCCCATAGTTAAATTTAACGTGTCCGAGGCGTACACAGATGTTTTAATTGATAGTGGTTGTATGAAGAGTTGCATAAGTAGTGCATTTTATGATAAAATGAAAGGAACTGGAGTAAATTTTGAGGAGATGCCAATTAAAAGCACTTTTGTTATCACAGCTGTTGGGAAGAGGTCTAAAGTAATTTCTAATCAAGTTTTAGTAGACATTAAAATTAATAATCATGTAGAGAAGCAGATTTGCCTTGTATTTCCAAATTTAGTATTCAGTGTTATCTTGGGTTCAGAGTGGCTAAGTAGAGTGTCTGGTAACTTATGTTATGATGTAGGGAGTTTGAAATTTAAATGGGGAGATTCTGAAGTAGAAGTAGCATTCAATGACCATATTCAGAGGAGTAGTATTGTAGGTGTGATTTGTACTTTAAATGAGATATCGCCAGCCGTAGAGCGGGGTTCTCCATGTTTTGTGGGCAGTGTGATTACGAACGGATGTCTAGAGGACTCGTTACGTGATGCTGCATTTCAGGGAAATATAGAGGTGGAACAATGTGTTCGGCTCTATGATGTGTTATGGTGTAATAGGAGAGTTTTTGAGGATCGCATTGGTATGGCCAATTGCTATACACATTCATTGAACGTTATTGATAGGTCAGTATTCACAGGACATAGATATCCTGTACCTTTCGCTTATCAGAGTGCAGTTGAGGCACAAATTAACCAGATGTTTGAAGATGGGATTATTGAGCACTCTAACAGTCCATATGTTAATTCTTTGATCACGGTACCCAAGACCGACGGCACTGTTCGTATTTGTTTAGACGTTCGTTTGGTTAACAGTAGAATTAGTTCAGATCAGCTGAAATCTATGTCAATAGAGGAATTAATGCAAACATTTGAGGGGAAGAAGTATTTCACTTGTGTAGATTTGAGTTCCAGTTTTTTGGCAAGTGCCACTTATGTACGAAGATAGACCATTTACAGCTTTTAGTCATAAATATAACCTTTATCAATTTTGTAGAACACCTTATGGGTTAAAGAGTAGTTCAGCAGCTTTAATTAGGGCTTTAAACGTCGCATTAGGGGATGACACAGGAAAGTTTGTAACCATTTACATAGATGATATGGTAATTAGTTCACGCAGTTTTGAGGAGCATCTAGGTCATTTAGATATAGTTTTTCAGAAGTTAGATCAGGCAGGGTTCACTTTGAAGCTGTCTAAGTCGTCATTCTGTCAGTCAGAAGTGACATTTTTAGGTCATAGAGTGTCAAGTAGAGGTGTTACACCAGAGGAAAGTAGGGTTAGCATGTGTGGACAGTAGCAACAGGGCATCGTTACAGACACTGAGAAATTTGCTAGTGGAGCAACGTGATGACGTTCATTTAAGGGAGCCACTTGCAAGGTTGGAAGCAGGTGACGCAGTAACATTTATAGTTTCCAAACGTATTGGGAAAACAGCATATGTGCTGGAGAATAGTGAGGGAAACAGATTATACGGGACGTATAATATACATAGTCTCCGAAAGTATGTGTCATAAAGTGAGGATGTTTAGCTGGCGAGCCAGCCTATCAAATGAGTAAGTGTGGTATTTGGTGCGTGGGAGGAGATGGTCTTCCAGGCAGGCGTATCAGAAGTCACACAGGGGGGTAGTATGTAAGTAAATGAGAGTTTTTAAGGTACAGGGAAATATGACGGGATTGTCGGATGCTCTTGAGCACTAAAATGTCTCGATACACCAAGGCCAGAATTTGGTAGCGCTGGTGAATTCCCATTTGCCTCCTAGAGATGGGTGAGCGCTTGGACAGGGTATTTTTGCTTAAGGCGTCCACGAGGCAAAAGATGGGCCATCAGAAGGCGAGACAGTCCTTCATGAAACTCATACATATCAGCACACGTGATTTCTGTTTACGGCCTCACCATGTAAGATTTGTAAGTGTGTAATTTAAGGTAATTTGTACAAAGGTATTATTTGTGTGAGGAGAACTGGTCTGTGTTGAGAACTAGTATTAAGTAGAATATGGTCTACGGGAACTTAACAAGACAGGGCGATTACGGCACAGAAATATTTGGTGTTATATGTAATGCGCATTTACTGTTTTTTTTTTTTCAGAAGTCAATATTAATTTAATCTACTTTAAAGAGAGATGAAGTATTATGGTCACGAGGCGCTGCCACAATAGTGTGATCGTGTGCTCAGTGATAAGTGAGATTAAATTTCACCATAAGGAAGGGACCTCCAGTGAAATTAGGAAGTTCTATGGAGATATAAATATATTAGAACACCTTCAATGCGTGTGATATGACATCATAAATACTGTAACGTGCACGGGGTTCGTGCAATTGCCGAGCGGTCGCCATTCTTTATCCTCGTAGTGACGGGCAGGCGGGGTGGGTGAGCAATGCGGAATGGCCAGTCCGGCCAGGCTAATTGGGTAAGCTCCTCCCAAGGCCGCCAGGATAACAATAGCCCTACGAAGCAGGTATACTATTGGCGCAAGACCCACCAGACTATTCTGTCTCTCGAACCTACTGGAAGAGGAAAGGCAATCCGGAACATCGCTGGGAGGGGCTAGAGGGTTCTAGAATCCACCTGATTGGGAACAGCCAACTAGAAAGAACTGGGTGGTCCCAGCATAGAATCTACTAGAACACTCTCAATGCCGCGAGAGGTAGCGACGCCCAGAACATTCCAGTCCAGAGGCCGATTGTTTATATACCGGTGATGTGCACGAGAGTGAGTCAGTGTGAGTCCTGAGTGAGTCCGCGCTGTCGGTGTGTGCCGTGCCGAGCGACCAGTATAAATAAATGTGAAGCAGTTTGCCGTGCCTAGCGCGATGAGTGAAAATAAATAATGAAGGACTGTAAATAGTGAAAACGGGGTGTGAAGATAAATGTGGAAATAAATAATGTAAATAGTGACTGTGGAAGATAAATAGTGACTGCAAGAGAAACTGACTTGTATAGATCAGTGTACATAAATAGTGACTTGTAGCTGTATAAAGTGAGATTCTGTGTATGTGTGTGTGCGAGTAAGTAGGCCTAATTTGTGTAAATAATTTGATTTAGTGTGAATTAGTGTAAATAACATTAGTGTAAATAAAGTATTGTGCATTATAGCCTGACCTATTTTTAACGAACCCTAAAAACGTAACAATACATAGTGCTCACACATTAATTATGTCTATTTCTCCAACATAGAGAAATTTGAGAGGCGGAAATATCCGTGGAACACTATTCTATATGTAAAACATTGGACTGGTTGCAAAGTGCAATCCATAGTGACAACAAACTTTGACGCAATGTGCGTGAAGAAAAATTATGAGTGTATATATCTGTAATTTAGGGTGATCTCATTTATGTAATATGTATTTTGGATGGGGTTTATTAACGTGTCTGGGATAATCGGATAATGGACCGTGGTCACGGTAAATCATCCGATGATCCGAGGCGAATATGTAACGTGTTTTTCGAGGGTTTTTTATGCAACTGGCATAAGTCAGTAGGAAGCCATTCTATATTTATTTACGCGGCAAATTGTTCAGCCAAGAGAATTTTCATGTTAATTTATTATTATTATTAATTTATTATAATTATTATTAAGATATTTTCGGAGCATTTTATAAAAATTATAAGCATACAGATAGGTTTTCTATGTCTTAGAAAACGCTATCAAGCAAATTATTACGAACGACAATATCATAGAAAGTTATGTGATTGCGGAATTTTACGGAGTTTTCGTCAGTTAGGATATTTTGAGAGACATGAGTCACTGGGAATTCAAGTACAGGATTAATCTTGTCGGGAAGCATGACGCAATCCTGCGTTGCAGCTTAACGAAAAGGCGGATGTATGGAACGGAATACGACTTCACCCTACCGCCGAGTGTAATGAGCCAGAGGAGGGGAATATAGCGCGTGGGGTACAGCCAATCAGTGGAGACCACGTAAGTTAGAAGTCGGATGAAGAGTGGGGATGCGACGTGTGGATATATCGTTCGACGCGCCGTGGAACGAGGACAATCTGTGTAGAACTTGCCGAGTATGGTTATACGCGGGAGTCGCTCCGATGTTCCGTGGAACGAGGACTATCTGTATAGAACTTAACGAGTACGGTTGTACGCGGGAGTCGCTCCGATGTTCCGTGGAGTGGAGGACTAACTTTTGTAAAACTTAACCAGTGTGGTTGTATGAGTGTTTGGGTCCGATGTACGGACCATAGAATTATCTAATCTACCAGAATCTCATCAAATATCGACAAAGATGTCGACGTCCAGGAGACTGTGGGAAGCTCACAGCATCATCCAGTACGAGGGAAAGGCTTCGGCCATTTCCAGTGGTAAGCGCGAATGACGAAGAAATACGCAATCTCTCATTTCTCTTTGTTTTATATTTCATATTTCAGTAACTTCATAGCTTGGGAATAAGAGTAAAATCAATAATTTATCAGACTCAGTTTTCACGTAATTTTCTATCGGTAATATTCACATCACAACGCTCCAATTTAAATTTTATACTTATTATTATTATTAATTTTGCACTACTTGTTTTATATAATAAATTCAATTCTTTCACAATGCAATCTTTGCTTTCAGTAGGTAGCATTAGATATAGACCAATTCCTTCTCCTGATACAATTGTTTGTTGGTTTAATGATCAAATCATACCACGATCTGAGTGAATAGATTCTTGAAGGTGTTCTACCAGAGCTAGACGTTGTTAAATACAAATTTAGATTTCAGCATTGCATTGAGGTCATGGCGCCCATTAAAACAACATAGCTTAGGCAAAGGTAAACAGTTACATTTATCACCCAACAGTTAGGGGCAGCCAAACCGTAACACTTGTCGCTCAACGTGAGGGCCCAAAACTGTTACATTTGTCGCTCAACGTGTGGGCAAGCGAAACCGTTACATTTGTCGCTACCAACATGGGGCATTAATTAACATTACACTTGTACGCTCAATGTGGAGCAAAGTGAAAACGTTACAATTGTCGCTCAACGTGTGGGCTAGCATAACTGCTACAGAACTTGGTGAATATCAGGGTGGTTTCCGTCCAGGACGAAGCTGTCCAGATCAAATTATCAGACTCAAATGGATTATAAAACATCACAGGATTAGGATCAAAGATTTAGTGATCACATTCGTTGATTTTCAAAAAGCTTATGTTAGTATCCATCGTGAATCTCTATTAAATGTCCTTACTGAATTTGGTTTACTTCGAAAACTTGATAACCTTATTGCGGTCACTCTCAAGAATACTAAATCTAGAGTTAGGTTTAGAAGTGAAACCTCTGAGTCATTTGAAATCCATACTGGTCTTCGGCAGGGAGATTGATTATCTTCAGTGTTGTTTAATTGTGTGCTGGAAAAAGTTATGCGTCAATGGAATAAGGTTTGTTCACCGAATGTTAAGATTGGAAAAAAAATTCGACTTAATTGACTCGCCTTTGCAGATGATCTAGCATTATTAGCAACTAGTATCGAAGAAGCTAAATTTCAGGTAGAGGAATTGGAACGATTAGCAGCAAAAGTTGGGTTGAAAATTTCTTTTGAGAAAACAGAAATGATGCCATCTTTTCAAGTTGACACATCACATATTGTACTGCATAATGCCCAGAAAATAAAGATTGTGAAAAAAATTAAATATCTTGGTGAGATCATCACTTGGAATGCCAATGAAAGAGCATCAATAGATAGTAGAACACTAAAATTGCGACGAGCACAACAGATTACCTGGCCAACATAAAAGAAACAGTCTCTTTCGATTAATGCTAAACTTCGACATTATTTCTCCAGCGTTAAGCCAGAAGCAACATATTGTAATGGTTATTAATGCCCCATGTTGGTAGCGACAAATGTAATGGTAATTATATAGTGCCCCATGTTGGTAGCGACAAATGTAATGGTTCCTTTCGCCCTCTCGTTGAGCGACAAGTGTAACGTTTTGCTAGCCCCTAACGTTGAGCGTACAATGTGGCAGTTTGGCTAGCCCACACTGTTGGGAGATAAATGTAACTGTTTACCTTTGCCTAAGCTATGTTGTTTTAATGGGCGCCAATGCAATGTTGAAATCTAAATTTGTATTTAACAACGTCTAGCTCTGGCAGAACACCTTCAAGACTCTATTCACTCAGATCGTGGTATGATTTGATCATTAACCCAACAAACAATTGTATCAGGAGAAGGAATTGGTCTATATCTAATGCTACCTACTGAAAGCAAAGATTGCATTGTAAAAGAAATGAATTTATTATATAAAACAAGTATAGCAAAATTAATAATAATAAGTATAAAATTTAAATTGGAGCGTTGTGATTTGAATATTACCGATAGAAAATTACGTGAAAACGGAGTCTGATAAATTGATTTTACTCTTATTTCCAAGCTATGAAGTTACTGAAATATGAAATGTAAAACAAAGAAAAATGAGAGATTGCGTATTTCTGCGTCATTTGCGCTTACCATTGGAAATTGCCAAAGCATTTCCCTCGTTCTTGATGATGCTGTGTGCTTCCCACAGTCTCCTGGACGTCGTCATCTCCGTCGAACTATTTGACGATATTCTGGTAGATTGGATAATTCTATGGTCCGTACCTCGGACCCAAACACTCGTACAACCGCACTGGTTAAGTTTTGCAAAAGTTAGTCTTCAACTCCACTGAACATCGGAGCGACACGCACTTCCAACCGTACTCCGCAAGTTCTACACAGATAGTCCGTTCCACCGAACATTGGAGCGTCCCCCGCGTATAACCATACTCCGCAAGTATTTCACAGATTGTCCTCGTTTCACGGCGCGTCGAACGATATATCCACACGTTGGCTCCCCCACCATGGTACCGACATCTAGCTTACGTCGTCTCCCCTGATTGGCTGAGCACGCCGCCAGTTCCCCTCCTCTGGTTTCTTTACACTCGGCGCGCGAGAGGGAGAAGTCGTTTTCCGTTCCAACAATTCGCCTTTTCTAGACCTTGCGACCCAAGATTGCGTCATGCTTCTCGACAAGATTAAGCGTGTACTTGAAATCCCAGTGAGTCACGTCTCTCGATATACCCTAACTGACGAAAACTCCGTAAAATTCCGTAATCAGATAATTTTCTATGATATCGTCGTTCGTAATAATTTGCTGGATAGCGTTTTCTAAGACATAGAAAACCTATCTGAATGCTAATAATTTTTATAAAATGCTCCGAAAATACCTAAATAATAATTATAATAAATTAATAATAATAATAATAAATTAACATGAAAAATTCTCTTGGCTGAACAATTTGCCGCGTAAATAAATATAGAATGGCTTCCTACTGACTTATGCCAGTTGCATAAAACCCCTCGAAAAACACGTTACATATTCGCCTCGGATCATCGGATGATTTACCGTGACGACGGTCCATTATCCGATTATCCCAGACACGTTAATAATCCCCATCCAA
Source organism: Meconema thalassinum (assembly GCA_946902985.2). Classification (NCBI taxonomy): domain Eukaryota; kingdom Metazoa; phylum Arthropoda; class Insecta; order Orthoptera; family Tettigoniidae; genus Meconema; species Meconema thalassinum. The sequence continues at coordinate 1,826,104,139 of OX336388.2, forward strand.
AATACATATTACATAAATGAAATCACCCTAAATTACAGATATATACACTCATAATTTTTCTTCACGCACTTTGCGTCAAAGTTTGTTGTCACTATGGATTGCACTTTGCAACCAGTCCAATGTTTTACATATGGAATAGTGTTCCACGGATATTTCCGCCTCTCAAATTTCTCTATGTTGGAGAAATAGACATAATTAATGTGTGAGCACTATGTATTTATGATGTCATATCACACGCATTGAAGGTGTTCTGATATATTTATATCACCATAGAACTTCCTAATTTCACTGGAGGTCCCCTCCTTATGGTGACATTTAATTCCACTTATCACTGAGCACACGATCACACTATTGTGGCAGCGCCTCGTGACCATAATACTTAATCTCTCTTTAAAGTAGATTAAATTAATATTGACTTCTGGAAAAAAAAAACAGTAAATGCGCATTACATATAACACCAAATATTTCTGTGCCGTAATCGCCCTGTCTTGTTAAGTTCCCGTAGACCATATTCTACTTAATACTAGTTCTCATCACAGAAATAATACCATTGTACAAATTACCTTAAATTACACACTTACAAATCTTACATGGCGAGGCCGTAAACAGAAATCTCGTGTGCTGATATGTATGAGTTTCATGAAGGACTGTCTCGCATTCTGATGGCCCATCTTTTGCCTCGTGGACGCCTTAAGCAAAAATACCATGTACAAGCGCTCACCCATCTCTTGGAGGCAAATGGGAATTCACCAGCGCTACCAAATTCTGGCCTTGGTGTATCGAGACATTTTAGTGCTCAAGAGCATCCGACAATCCCGTCATATTTCCCTGTACCTTAAAAACTCTCATTTACTTACATACTACCCCCCTGAGTGACTTCTGATACGCCTGCCTTGAAGACCAGATCCTCCCACGCACCAAATACCACACTTACTCATTTGATAGGCTGGCTCGCCAGCTAAACACACTCACTTTATGACACATACTTTCGTAGACTATGTATATTATACGTCCCGTATAATCTGTTTCCCTTACTATCCTCCAGCACATATGCTGTTTTTTCCAATACGTTTGGAAACGATAAATGGTACTGCGTCACCTGCTTCCAACCTTGCCAGTGGCTCCCTTAAATGAACGTCATCACGTTGCTCTACCTAGCATATTTCTCAGTGTCTGTAACGATGCCCTGTTGCTACTGTCCACACATGCTAACCCTACTTTCCTCTGGTGTAACACCTCTACTTGACACTCGATGACCTAAAAATGTCACTTCCGACTGACAGAATGACGACTTAGACAGCTTCAAAGTGAACCCTGCCTGATCTAACTTCTGAAAAACTATATTTAAATGACGTAGATGCTCCTCAAAACTGCGTGAACTAATTACCATATCATCTATATAAATGGTTACAAACTCTCCTGTGTCATCCCCTAATGCGATGTTTAAAGCCCTAATTAAAGCTGCTGAACTACTCTTTAACCCATAAGGTGTTCTACAAAATTGATAAAGGTTATATTTATGACTAAAAGCTGTAAATGGTCTATCTTCGTACATAAGTGGCACTTGCCAAAAACTGGAACTCAAATCTACACAAGTGAAATACTTCTTCCCCTCAAATGTTTGCATTAATTCTTCTATTGACATAGATTTCAGCTGATCTGAACTAATTCTATTGTTAACCAAACGAGCGTCTAAACAAATACGAACAGTGCCGTCGGTCTTGGGTACCGTTATCAAAGAATTAACATATGGACTGTTCGAGTGCTCAATAATCCCATCTTCAAGCATCTGGTTAATTTGTGCCTCAACTGCACTCTGATAAGCGAAAGGTACAGGATATCTATGTCCTGTGAATACTGACCTATCAATAACGTTCAATGAATGTGTATAGCAATTGGCCATACCAATGCGATCCTCAAAAACTCTCCTATTACACAATAACACATCATAGAGCCGAACACATTGTTCCACCTCTATATTACCCTGAAATGCAGCCTCACGTAACGAGTCCTCTAGACTTCCGTTCGTAATCACACTGCCCACAAAACATGGAGAACCCCGCTCTACGGCTGGGGATATCTCATTTAAAGTACAAATCACACCTACAATACTACTCCTCTGAATATGGTCATTGAACGCTACTTCTACTTCAGAATCTCCCCATTTAAATTTCAAACTCCCTACATCATAACATAAGTTACCAGACACTCTACTTAGCCACTCTGAACCCAAGATAACACTGAATACTAAATTTGGAATTACAAGGCAAATCTGCTTCTCTACATGATTATTAATTTTAATGTCTACTAAAACTTGCTTAGAAATTACTTTAGACCTCTTCCCAACAGCTGTGATAACAAAAGTGCTTTTAATTGGCATCTCCTCAAAATTTACTCCAGTTCCTTTCATTTTATCATAAAATGCACTACTTATGCAACTCTTCATACAACCACTATCAATTAAAACATCTGTGTACGCCTCGGACACGTTAAATTTAACTATGGGGCTCTTACTAACCACTTCCTGAATAATACCTTCATCATTTAGTTCATGTAATAATTCATTTCTTACATTTAGGTCATAGGGTTCCTGTATAATTGTATGGACAGGGCATGCTACAGACTGAGATTCTGACCTTACTTCGCAGCCTGGTTCGCGTTTAAAGAACCGCTACAGCTGGCCGTAGTACTACTAACTACTGAACTGGTCTGGATGTTCTGGGTTGTGTTGTCATTGTTTTGCTGTATATTACTACCCCTAGGCTGTCCTCTTCCTTGACCCCTATTCTGGTTGTAATTATTGTCATTATAATTTCTCCCTTGATTTCCCCTGAAATCATTGTTTCTCCCTTGATACTGATTCCCATAGCCATTTCCTCTGCTCTGATTTAGCTGATTATTATTATTCCTATTTTGAGCGTTGGCCCCTTCGCCACCGTTCCCTTGAACTTCCTGATGCCTGGCTTCATTAGGTCTATTATTATTATTACCCTGGTTCCGATTGAAATTGTCCTCATAACCCCCTCTCCCTAGTGCATCAAATGTGCTTAACAAATTTTCTACTTGTGATATAGTCTTTACATTCTGGATACAAGCAGCCTCCTTGATCCTATAGGGAAAGTGCCTAAGTAGCAACCTTACCACATCACTTTCCTCCTTCAAGCCATCAAGATATTTACACACTAATACCTGCCCTAAAAAGTATTCGGTCATGGTGGAGCTTCCTTTAGGGTTATATTTACCACACACTACTCCCTCACGATGCTGCGACTGAATAACCTCATTCCAGAACTTTTCACAGAATTTCATTTTAAAATCATTGATATCAGTAAACTTGTCTCTGTAGACAGCAAACCAATTCCTCGTTTCCCCCACGAACACTTGTTCTAAAATTTCAACTACCTGGCACCACTCAATACTACCATTTTCCAACCTTTCCCCGAATTTATTTTCTATAGTGTTCATGAACTCCATTGGGCACCCCTGTCGATTGCTGAACTTACCCAGTTCTACCTCCCTGTGTGTGCTATTCACAAAAACTGGCCTATTTTGACTATTTTCTTGCCTGATCCTAGCTTTTAATTTTAACTCTAATTCTGCGATTTTCTCCTCAGCCTTCCTCTCAATACTGTTTACTGTTAATTTAATGTTTCCTTCTGATTCTTCTACTTTATCATATAGCTTTGCTTGTTTCTCCTCAATCTTGCTAATGCTCTCTCTATTACTCTCTCTTAAATCATTTACTTCTGCAACTATTTGTGAGTGGACTTTCTCAATTCTACCCCCCAGCTGTTCCTTAACCTCTTTAGTTGCTACCTGAATTTTGTCAATTTCTCCCCCCAATTGCTTTTTGACCTGCTGTGTTTCCAGTTGCACTAGTTCTTTTAAATTTTCAGCCTGTGTACTGATTCTAATTTCTAACTCCTCCTGTACTTTTCCTAATTTCTTGTCTACATCTGCAATGATCTCTTTAACCTTCTCTTCCATTACTCCTCTGATTTCTCCTCTAATCTGCTCCATTTTCACACTAATTTCCTTGTTGTTCTTATCTAATTTTGCATTATTCTGTTCTAATTTTTTATTTAAAGCTTCTGTACTTTCTTTATTTTCCCTACTGTTTTGTTCTAATTTTGCATTATTCTGTCCTAATTTTGCATTATTCTGTTCTAATTTTTTATTTAAAGCTTCTGTACTTTCTTTATTTTCCCTACTGTTTTGTTCTAATTTTGCATTATTCTGTTCTAATTTTGCATTATTCTGTTCTAATTTTTTATTTAAAGCTTCTGTACTTTCTTTATTTTCCCTACTGTTTTGTTCTAATTTTGCATTATTCTGTTCTAATTTTGCATTATTCTGTTCTAATTTTGCATTTAAGGCATCACTACTAACTTTGTTCTGATACATGAACTCGAGAAGTAAAGTTTTTAATTCTGGTTGGCCGCCTACACTCCCTGTTTCAGTATCGGGATTTACCTCCGCTACCCCAGTACTACCATCACTCGACATACTGTTCGTATCATCACTCTCCCGTTGATGACCACTACGTAACCTCATCTGTCTTTCTTTCTCATCCCCCATAATGATATACACTGATAAAGACAAATAACCCCCAAAATACAGGCACAGAAATATATACCCTTCTCCTTCCACAAATGTTATTAGGTTTTCAGCCCCAAGTTGTCGGCGACAAATGTAATGGTTATTAATGCCCCATGTTGGTAGCGACAAATGTAATGGTAATTATATAGTGCCCCATGTTGGTAGCGACAAATGTAATGGTTCCTTTCGCCCTCTCGTTGAGCGACAAGTGTAACGTTTTGCTAGCCCCTAACGTTGAGCGTACAATGTGGCAGTTTGGCTAGCCCACACTGTTGGGAGATAAATGTAACTGTTTACCTTTGCCTAAGCTATGTTGTTTTAATGGGCGCCAATGCAATGTTGAAATCTAAATTTGTATTTAACAACGTCTAGCTCTGGCAGAACACCTTCAAGACTCTATTCACTCAGATCGTGGTATGATTTGATCATTAACCCAACAAACAATTGTATCAGGAGAAGGAATTGGTCTATATCTAATGCTACCTACTGAAAGCAAAGATTGCATTGTAAAAGAAATGAATTTATTATATAAAACAAGTATAGCAAAATTAATAATAATAAGTATAAAATTTAAATTGGAGCGTTGTGATTTGAATATTACCGATAGAAAATTACGTGAAAACGGAGTCTGATAAATTGATTTTACTCTTATTTCCAAGCTATGAAGTTACTGAAATATGAAATGTAAAACAAAGAAAAATGAGAGATTGCGTATTTCTGCGTCATTTGCGCTTACCATTGGAAATTGCCAAAGCATTTCCCTCGTTCTTGATGATGCTGTGTGCTTCCCACAGTCTCCTGGACGTCGTCATCTCCGTCGAACTATTTGATGATATTCTGGTAGATTAGATAATTCTATGGTCCGTACCTCGGACCCAAACACTCGTACAACCGCACTGGTTAAGTTTTGCAAAAGTTAGTCTTCAACTCCACTGAACATCGGAGCGACACGCACTTCCAACCGTACTCCGCAAGTTCTACACAGATAGTCCGTTCCACCGAACATCGGAGCGTCCCCCGCGTATAACCATACTCCGCAAGTATTTCACAGATTGTCCTCGTTTCACGGCGCGTCGAACGATATATCCACACGTTGGCTCCCCCACCATGGTACCGACATCTAGCTTACGTCGTCTCCCCTGATTGGCTGAGCACGCCGCCAGTTCCCCTCCTCTGGTTTCTTTACACTCGGCGCGCGAGAGGGAGAAGTCGTTTTCCGTTCCAACAATTCGCCTTTTCTAGACCTTGCGACCCAAGATTGCGTCATGCTTCTCGACAAGATTAAGCGTGTACTTGAAATCCCAGTGAGTCACGTCTCTCGATATACCCTAACTGACGAAAACTCCGTAAAATTCCGTAATCAGATAATTTTCTATGATATCGTCGTTCGTAATAATTTGCTGGATAGCGTTTTCTAAGACATAGAAAACCTATCTGAATGCTAATAATTTTTATAAAATGCTCCGAAAATACCTAAATAATAATTATAATAAATTAATAATAATAATAATAAATTAACATGAAAAATTCTCTTGGCTGAACAATTTGCCGCGTAAATAAATATAGAATGGCTTCCTACTGACTTATGCCAGTTGCATAAAACCCCTCGAAAAACACGTTACAATATGCAAGTGAAACACTAAAATTGCGACGAGCACAACAGATTACCTGGCCAACATAAAAGAAACAGTCTCTTTCGATTAATGCTAAACTTCGACATTATTTCTCCAGCGTTAATCCAGAAGCAACATATGCAAGTGAAACTTTATTTAAACTAAACACCCGATCAACAACTGACAAACTACAGAAGGTTGATAGACGGATTCTTCGGACAATAATCAATAAAATACACCAGGTTGAGGGCCAGAGGAGACTTTTGCCCAATTCAATACTTTACAAGGAAAATAAATCTATCATTGACTCGATGCTAAAACGAAGGATCGCGTTTTTTGTACACTTATCCCGCTTGCCAAATACTAGACTCCTGAAACAACGCTTCGGTGGCGTAGTCGGTAGCATGCTGAACTGCTATGCCCAAGATAGCGGGTTCAAACCCGGCCGAAGTCGTCGGATTTTTTAAGAGCGTTAAAAATCCTTCTGTATGCCTTCCTTCGGAGGGGAAGTAAAGCCGGCGGTCCCATGTCATAGATTTATGGCATGTAAAAGATCCTTTCACAGACTAAACTTGTGTAAAGCAAAATTTGTTAGGTTAGATTTCGTCAGAACGCTCTATCAAAGTTCCAACGTTCACCACTAGGTATCATTGATACCTGGTGGCGAAAGTTGGAACTACTTGAAATTGAACGGAACTTGTAGCTCACCCTTTAGGGTATCCGCTGGAAGCAGCTACAGACTCAGGCGAGCCGAACATGTCCTCGGACACTCCCGGCACTAAAAGCCATACGATAAATAAATAAATAAATAAATAAATAAATACTTCTTTTGGAACAGTAAAACAAAAATCACATGGTGTAAAGAAATACAAATGGATTTAGACGAATTGAAAATAACTCAACATCAAATTGAACATAGAGAGGAGAAACGGCTTCTGAATAACAAATACACTCGACTAACATTCAAAATTTCACAGCGTAAGAAATATGTTATATCAGCAGAAGAACGAGCTGCAAGATCTTCCAGAATGAAGAAGTATTGGGAAAGGAAAAAATTATCAAGAATTAAGAACTGAACTTATTATTTGAAATATTGTTTTGATTTTGGTGCTCCAATGTGGGCGTGAACAGTGTAAATAAAATAAATAAAGTATTGATTGGGTTGAATAAACAGTTTTCTCTTGCTAATGCAGAGCTAAAAATGAGATTGATATTTACTCTCGAACATCAGACATCACCCTGGCTGGAACAAAGCCAACATTTTGGGATAGCCACTTAACCCTCACCCAAGATTTCATGTTAAAGAATCTCCCACAACACTCAACATAAGTTAAGAATGATCTTACTCCTGGACAATGGACCTATGGAATACTTGTTCTCATTTACCACCACTGCTCCTCAAACACCTACAACGTCTTTCTGACAGCTACCGGTACCACCTAATGCAGTGTAGAAACTACTGGAGGACACAAATCCCTGAGACCCTCCTCTGGTGAAGACCTAGTCCTCTTCCTTAGCAATGGATCCTCCTTAACTTGAGCCTCTTTAGTATGGAACTCAATCTCAGCATTGCTTAGGCAAAGATCTCTTATTTCACACTTATCCCTTTCTAGATCCAAACCTAAAAGTCTGATGAATTCATCCTTAGTGATAAGTAGAGCCCGGATTGTTAGGCATTAATAGGATATGCAGCAATTCTAAATGGGCAGTTTAGTGCAGGTATGGTGAAGAAAAGAAGTTCCATGTAGTATTGCATTCTTGTTACAGAAAAAAAAAGTGAAAAAAAATAATGGAGTACCGGTACACTAAAAATTCTTAGAATTTGAAACTAAAAAGTTCTAGGAGTAATGAATTTATATTAAAAATGCCTGAATTATTGTGACCTGAAACAAAGGATCATGTTTGATGGAGTCCTATGCTTCTCTTTTTTTTTGCAAGTAATGGAACGTTGAGAAAAGAGATATTAAATTTTGCTTCTCCCGGAACTGAACGCTGTTCTATTATTTAGACATGAAATAGTAATTTAGGAGATCTTCCAAATAACATTCCTAAAATACCTTTAATTCGAATTTATTTCTAAGTGAATGAAATTCTTCGCTTAAGAAATGTTACATTTAGAAGAAATGACGACAAAACTGAAAGAGATCACTAAGAAAGGTTTTAATCTATAATATACGCACTGAGATGTCTATACTGTGTTGCAATCTATCCTATTAATGCCTGAACATCCAGGCACGGACACCTAGAGCCCACTGATGAGCCTGCTTGGTGTTCCTAGGTGAAATCCCATACAAGACATGGCATAAACCTAGAAAATATTGCTGGAGTTCTAGTGATAAGATTGAGTTGCAGTGATTAATGCAGGAAATTAATACACCCCCTTGGTCACACTGGGGTGAGGATAGGGAAGCCAATACCAATAGGTTGTCTATTGTGCACTCATTCTCGAAACATAAGGAGATTCACAAATACACATGAGATGGTAGAAGAACCTGGTCAATTAAATAGACTATATCATTGCTGACTTTGAATTTAGGAAAATAATAAGGAATTGCCGGGTATTCAGGGGTATTTTCGATGAAACAGACTTCAAACTGATCTGCTGTGAAAATTACACCTAAAGTGCAGAAAGTGAGGGCTGTTTGCAGATGGATAAAGAACTCAGGCAGAAATACATAGAAATGATTGATGAGAAATTCCAAAGAGTAGATGGTAAAGAATTGAAGGACATAGAAATGGAATGGTCAGGATATAGGGATGCAGTACTAGAAGCAGCAGAGGCATGTCTTGGGACAAGTGTGTAATAGGTACATTGCCTGAAGATTATTTTTCATTTAAATCTAGCTAGATGTTGATGTCTAAAAGTGACAGGACAGTTGATAATCTGACCAATCAACTGTGTGCATATGAAAAGGCTTTGATGACCAAAGAGGATGAATTTACTGCACAGGAAACCCTATTCACGGACTTGTCAAAGCAGCTATCCCAGACAGAATATTCGACCAAGCCGAAGATGAAAAAGGAGATAATATGCTGCTACTGCAAGAAACCCAATGATACAGTCAAAATGTGCACAAAATGGGCAGCCGATGGAAAACCACCAAAACCAAGTAACGCAAATACTAAGGATACGAACAAGACACTTGTTGCAGTTACCTTGGCAGTAATGAATGCTGAATATAGGCTTAGTTATAATAACTGGTACGTAGAAACAACATCAAAACGGCTCCAAAATATATTGAAGTGAATCATGGGAAAATCAAGAGGGTTGAGAAATTTAAGTATCTTGGGGACTGGATAGACCCTACAATGTCCGAAAACGAGGCTTTTGCGTCACGCTGGAATAAAATTGAAATGGCTTACCATCTAACTAAGAATGTGTACAACAAAAGATCTATATCCCTGAATGCAAAACTGAAGCACTACTGCACGGTCATCCGGCCAGAAGCTTTGTATGCAGCGGAATGTCTCTCCATGAATAGAAAAGGCATAATGGAAAAACTGCAGACCAAGGAAAGGAAGATATTGAGGAAAATCCTGGGTCCAGTCAAAGAACACGGCGAGTTCCGAAGACGCCACAACCACGAGTTGTACACTCACGTAGAGAAAATAACGGACGTGATGAGGAAAAGGAGGATTTATTTTTATGGACATATAACCCGAATGAAATCAACACGGCTATCCAACAGAATTTTTGCTTTTCTCCGTGAGAAAAAGACAAAGGGGGCCTGGTTCATTGAAGTAGAGAAAGATCTGTTGGAGACTGGGATTACACGTGAAGATATCCAGGAGCGTGGCCCACTTAGGGATAAACTTCAGAAACATCGGAGTTTTCAACTTAAGCCGAAGCTAAAAACCGGGAAGGCGTGGGCGACAGAGAGAAAGGTGCAACATCGATTGCGAATGAAGGAGTACTGGGCTAACATTAAAATGCAGAAAAAACAGTTGACATGACGTGGTCCTTAGTTGGCCGTAACGAAGGAAGAAGAAGAAGAAGAACTGGTACGTAGAAAATGGTGTGACAAGTCACATTACGAATGACAGAAATTCATTCAAGAATTTTCAGCCATTTTCAACAAAACATTCAGTGACTACAGCTAATGGTGACAAGATCAAAGAGATCAGAAAAGGTTCAGTAAACATTGAAGCAGCGGTTGGAGGAAAGTGGCATGCAATTACTCTGGCAGATGAATGGTATGTACCAAAGATTCAGAAGAATCTATACTCTGTTCTTCCAGCACAAGATAAGCATCCAAAAAGTGAATTCATATCAACTGCAGAAATTTGTAAATTCAAAGTTAACCAAGATGTCAAACTGGTAGGCATATGTGATCGTTTTGAAGGACTTTTTAAATTGGCAGTGAGAAATATAGGCTCCATTTCTCACAATCAAGTTAATGCCACAGGCAAAGATAACCTGCTATATCATGAAAGATATGCACATCTAATCAAGCGCCATGTGTAGTCGATTCTCAGCAAGGAGCTAAACATCAAAGTGGAAATGAACAGTGAACTGTGTGAAGGCTGTATTTATGGCAAGGCTCATCGTCTACTGTTTGCAACCAGAAAGAAGACAACGGAACCAGGAGAGCTTATCCACACAGATGTGTGCAGACCATTCCAAAAATCAGTGTCGGGATATCGATGTTTTGTTATTTTCAAAGATGACTACACAAAATTTAGGACAATCTACTTCATTAAAGAAAAAAGTGATATTGTGAAGAAGTTGAGTCAGTTTATAGCTGAAGCAAAGACAGCTGGCCATGTTATTAAAGAACTTCTGAGTGACAATGGAAGAGAGTTTGACAATGGAGAAGTCAAGAAAATTCTTCAAAAGGAAGGAATCACACAGCGTCTCACAATGCCGTACACTCCTGAACAGAATGGATGTAGTGAGAGAGATAATCGAACAGTCGTGGAAACAGCAAGAGCCATTATGCATGCTCATGGAAATATTCCACAAAGACTTTGGGCTACAATGCTAAATTCAGCTTCGTACATCCTGAATCGGATAGGACCTTCCAATGTTTCTGGGGTATCTCCATATGAGATGTGGTATGGCAAGAAACCTGGAACGAAGCATTTGCAAATAATAGGATCCACTTGTTATGTTCATGTTCCACAACAACGACGAAAGTAAATTGATCGTAAGGCTGTGAAAGGGATTTTGATTGGCTATGATCACGATGAAGGGTATCGAATTGGGTGCAAAGAAGAAAACAGGCTAATCATATCACGAGATGTAATTTTTCAGGAGAAGACTTTAATTGAGAGGAAAAGAATGGATATCCCAATAAATGTCATGCTACCAAACCAAGTATTTCTAGAATCAGGTACTCAGACAGAGGACCAGCCTGATGATAAACCTCAGAGTGATGAAGAAGAGGATTTCTTGGGTTTCGACAACCTTTTTCCAGGTGAAGATGATCTCCAAAACAATGAGATGACTGGACGACAGCTGCGAGTTCGGTCTACACTTAAACGTCCCAAAATTCTTCAAGACTTTGTAGCATCTGTTTCAACAACTTTTAAAGAACTAGATGGCTATGCTGAAGCTTTGAAATCGGATGAACGGGATGACTGGAAAGAAGCCATGGATCGAGGAATGAGAGCACATCAATTTTTTGCAACAGAAAGGTGTCGATTATGACCAGCGTTCAGTTCTGTAGCAAGAACATCTACTATTCGAACACTACTCGCTGTTGCTGCCAATGAAAACATTATGCTAGCTCAAGTTGATGTGTCAACAGCATTTCTCTATGGTAATTTAGAGGAGACCATAGTCATGAAGCAGCCTGAAGGGTCCAATGGTGGTTCCAGTAAAGTAAGTCATCTGAAGAAGAGCTGGTATGGGCTGAAACAAGCCCCTCGCTGTTGGAATGAAAAGTTTAGTGACTACATACCGATAATCAGAGAGGTTGCAGCAAATTTTCTTCATCCTCTATGTTGGTGATGGCTTGATAGCAGCTGACAATGAGCATGAACTTCAGCAATTTATCGAAGATCTCAAGAAGGAGTTCAAAATTATTTCAAAGCGAGCATCGTTTTCCTTGGGACTAGAAATTAACAAAGACAAACATGGTTCTATCAAAGTTAATCAGAGTCACTACTTTCAGAAGTTGCTGGAACGATTTGGCATCAGCAATTGCAGGACTATAGTGACTCCAATTATCAAGGACAATGATACAGAGGAGAGTTCACCTAACACTGAGTTTCCATACAGACAAGTAGTTGGAGCTTTGATGTTTCTAATGTGTGGAACTCGACCAGACATTGTCTATACTGTTGGAGTGGTGTCAAGAAGTCTTGAAAATCCAACAGAACGTGATGTGATCAAGGTGAAAAGGATCATCCGTTACCTGAGGCACTTCAGATCATGGAATCATCTACAAGAATGATTTAAATAAAGGTGTTCTAGAATGTTACGCAGATCATGGGGTGACGTCGGTTCAGGACGATCGACTTCAGGTGTACTTTGCCTCTATTCTGGTGCACCTATTTCATGGATTAGTCAACGACAACCTTCAGTTGCAATATCGACTACAGAAGCTGAGGTTGTAGCAGCCAGTGAAGCAGCACGAGAAATCATCTGGGTCAAGACTCTTTAGACTGAATTTGGACAGTTGAATGCAATGCCTGATCTGCAGATTGATAATGAAGCTGCTATTCGACTTGCTCAGAACCCTGAGTTTCACCGAAGAACCAAACACATCCGTGTGAGACATTTCTTCGTTCGTGCACTGGTAACTGCTGGTAAATTACTGTTTCAAAAGTGGATACAGGGAAGCAACTCGCTGACATGCTTACAAAACCATTGTTTGCAACTCGACTCCAACAATTTGTGTGACAGCATGGGAGTCTGCAAGTTTTTGAGTTAGTGTTGATGTTCACATCAGTTATCCAATAACTTTGTTCTTTTGTAACATTTCATGTTACAATGTTGGTGTTCTGCGTTCACTCTTGTACCTTTGGTGTACAGTAGTTCAAATAGTCCATTAGTAATGGCTACCTAATCTAATGTATATTGTAGTTTGTTCATAAAGAACTTATTAAATACAGAGTAGTCCTATATGTTATCTGGTGATTCAGTAAAGATTTCAACATATAGAAATGGAATGGTCAGGATACAGGGATGCAGTACTAGTAGTAGCAGAGGCATGTCTTGGGACAAGTGTGTAAAGACAGGAAAAAAGGGAAAGATATAGTGAAATCTGCTTGTAGAAGTAAAAAGAAGGCTCACTTCGAACTGAACAACTTAGTTAAAAACCACTGACAGATCACAGTACCATCGATTATTTCTTGAAATTTCTAATAGACACCCAATGAATGCACAGTGCTATTTATACTGATGGTTCAAAATATGAAGAAAGAAACAGTTGTGGGATAATTTAACCTGAACATACCATGTTTATTCGACTTCCTGAAACTTTCACTGTCTATTCTAATGAACTCTTTGCACTTAAACAGGCCATAATATAAATCCTGAATACAGCCAGCTTCAACAACTCATTTGTTATATAAATAATTCATATTTTTTGGGCTAATGCCCTGTGTATTTAGATTAGAACCATACGTTTCGGAGAAACCTTGCCTCCTTTTTCAATGGAAATCAAACAATGTGGCCAAGGAACGTATATCAATGAGATTACAAAAATTACTAAAAATATAGATAAATTCCTCGGTTTGTCACCAGAGAGCAGCTGCCAGAAATTACTGTATGGACCATGGTAGAACAGCGGACAGAGTAGTGCGTAAGGAGAAGGTAAAGGGGGCGGGGTGAAAATATAGAGACTCCTCGAAGAATGAGGATGTCCAAAAGAAAAAGGGCAGGGGGGGGGGAGAGTTAGATGGTTATAAGGAAAACATAAACAAAAGGGAAGTGTATCTGAACGATACCTAACGTCTTACAGGCAACGGCGAAAAAACAGATGGAAACTCCTCCAGTGACGAACAAAGGAGATCAAATCCAGGCTCTGTAGCCATAGAGGAAAAAAGTACAATTTGAAATAGGTGAAGAACAGAGAGACTGAGAGGAACTATCTTCCTAGATCCTTAATAACTGGTCGCCAAGTGTCACATAGCTGATATCCAGTGTCTCTGTTAAAATTATTGCGATTTTTACGAATTTCAACTGCTTCCCTTATAATTCTAGACCAGTTGTGCTTAATAAGGGCAAGCGCATGAGCATCCTTGAAACATACATCGTGCCCTGAAGACAGGGCATGTTCAGCTATAGCTGATTTGTCAGGTTGGTTTAGACGGATGTTCCTTTGATGCTCTTTGATGCGAGTTGCAATGGACCGTTTTGTTTGTCCAATGTAGACTTTTCCGCAAGTACAAGGCACTTCATACACCCCTGGTTGTAGTATTGGGGACAATTTATTTTTGATTAATGCTAAACGTTGACCAATTTTCGTCATAGTGCGGAAAACTGTTATATCTTGTGCTTGCGGAGAATCTTAGCAACGCGGTCAGTGGTGTTGTGAATATAAGGAAGATAAGCAGTTCCCCTCACGTCGGAACTCTGAGAAGGTTGTCTGTCCCTTCATCTGGGATGTAGGGACCTATATATATTGGATTCATTATAGCCATTACCCTTAAACATGGTTTTTAACGCATGTAACTCTTCCTGAAGAGTTGATGCCTCCCAAATACGTTCCACTCTTTTGGCTAGAGTTGTTATAATTCCTTGTTTTTGTGCTGGGTGGTGGTGGGAGTCTGCATGTAAATAACGGTTAGTGTGAGTTGGCTTACGGTAGACGCTGTGCCCCATGGAGCCATCCGCCTTCCTCCTCACAAGAACATCCAAAAATGGTAAGCATCCACCCGACTCTAGCTCCATTGTGAAGTGGATTGAAGGATGCAGCTGATTTAGGTGGTTCAGAAAGTTGTTCAGTTTCTCAGAACCCTCCTCCCACACCACAAACGTATCATCCACATACCTCCACCAAACCACAGGTTTGAAAGACGCCGAAGATATAGCCTCCCCCTCAAAATGTTCCATGAAAAAATTTGCCACGACAGGCGAGAGTGGACTTCCCATGGTCACACCATCAGTCTGCTCGTAAAATTTACCATCCCACAAGAAATAACTGGAACACAAGCAGTGGTGGAATAATCGGGTAATGTCCTCAGGAAACAAATCCTTGATGAAGGACATGACCGAGTCCACCGGCACTCTGGTGAACAAGGACTCTACATCAAAACTCACCAAAATAGCATTTGGTTGAACGGCGATGGTTGACAATTTTTCGAAATGGGTTGAATCCCTAATGTAAGACTCTGTGCGCCCCAAGTGCGGCTGAAGCAACTTGCTGAGATATTGCGCAAGAGCGTAAGTTGGAGAACCTATTGTGCTAACAATTGGTCGAAGAGGGACGTCTTGCTTATGGATTTTTGGAAGACCATACAATCTCGGAGGAACAGCATCTCTCGGAATAAGACATCTTCCCTCTTCTTTTGGAATTGATGACAGTTTAACAAGCTTAGCAGTGGCATTGGATACACGAGTGGTTGGATCACGTGTGCACAGTCTGTAGACAGGATCAGATAACAGAATCAAGATTTTACTTTTATATTCAACGGTATCCATCACCACTGTCGCATTTCCCTTGTCAGCATGAAGAATAGAAACGGTGTCATTATTTCTCAGTTCCTTCAATGCCTTTCTTTCACCCCGAGTTAAATTGGGTGCGGGTACATTAAAGGATCTTAATATCCACACACTTTCTTGTCTAACTTCTTCAGCTTCATCTGGAGGTAAATTGTAGATGGCAGCCTCAACGGATATAATCAACATCTCTGTAGGAATTTTGGAGGGTGCGAGAGCAAAGTTGAGACCTCTGCTTAGTAAAGCTGTTTGATAGTCATCTAAAGGGGTATTAGAAAGATTGACTACAACTTTACTAGTATCAATAACAGTACGAGGAGCTGTTTGTCTCGAGGACAATCGAAGGTACTTAGCTCTCGGTCTATCTACTGCCCGACAAAAATTATTCTCGGCCTGAATAGCGGAAATACGTTCAAAGAACAGCCACAATTCCTCTGAGAGAATGCTACTAAGAAGCAGATGTAAGTGTAATAACTCACGGGAAACTGCGTCCAGTTCAGTACGAGAGTTCTGGATCCCCTCGATAACGAGTGCCTTGCTAGCGCGCTGATAAATTCTCATAGCTTTATGAGTGTGTATAATTTGCTTCAATTTTACACAATTGGGAATGATGTTATGATCCCTGCATCTAAGAAAGAAGGACAACGATGAAAGAAGAGAGCTCCTTCTTCGCCTCAACTTACTAAATTTAGATGATTGTCGAACAACTTCCTCCCCATAGAGGTTTCTAATGTGTATATTAAGGCTTTCACGGCCCGGATTATATAAATAATTCATATTTTTTGGGCTAATGCCATGTGTATTTAGATTAGAACCATACCTTTCAGAGAAACCTTGCCTTCTTTTTCAATGGAAATCAAACAATGTGGCCAAAGAAAGTATATCAATGAGATTACAAAAATTACACAAAATATAGATAAATTTCTCGGTTCGTCACCAGAGAGCAGCTGCCAGAAATTACTGTACGGACCATGGTAGAACGACGGACAGAGTAGTGAGTAAGGAAAAGGTAAAGGGGGCGGGGACTCCTCGAAGAATGACATCACCCACAGCTATCTCCTCGAGAAGAAACAACCCCCTATCTGCTCAACATGTAACAGCGTGCTGACAGTGCAGCACATTATCTCGGACTGTGTTCTCTACAAACAACGGTGCCAGCACAATGGCATTCCCAAGAAGATATGTGAGGCCTTCTCTTCTCCTTCACAGCTCAAAAAAAAACCATCAAATTCTTCAAAGACTCTGCATTATATTTCAAAATCTGATTGATCAACTCATAGCACCTGAACTTTTCCTTATTTCTGGAGTTTCTTTTTATGGTTTTCAAGTGTATTCGATTTAATGTATTGTAACTACTTCTAGTTCACTACTAATATTATTCCCCATGGTTCTCATCGTCATCATCATCATCATCATTTCCCCTTATCCAGCTCCTGCCGGGTCGGGGTATTTATGGCACTTCTCCACTTTCCTCTTTCCTTCCACCATTTTTCTTCCACGATCTTGTCCCAGTCCAGATTTCTTTTTCTTACGCTGTTCTTCACTGAATCAATCCACCTTGTTCTAGGTCTTCCTCTTGCTCTCTTACCCTTGCACTTCGCCTCCAGCATCTGTCTTGGTATTCTATTTTCCACCATCCTCTTTACATGTCCAAACCACCTTAGTTTATTCTTCTCAATTCTCTCATTTAGTTTTCCCATCCCAACTTCCTTCCTAACATCTTCATTCCTCACTCTGTATTTCCTTGTCTTTCCTATCATACTTCTTAGGAATTTCATTTCACTGGCTTGGATTCTACTCTCTTGCCTGCTTGTCAGGGTCCAAGTCTCAGCTGCATAAGTTAATATGGGAACATAGTACACTTTATACATTACCACCTTGCTTTTCCTTGGTACTTCCTTATCCCAAACAAGTTTTCTTACACTTTGAGAGAATGCATTGCTCTGCTGTACCCTCCTGCCAATCTCCTTGTCCCACATCAATTCACTTCCTAGGTATTTGACCGTGTCCACAATTTCCAAACTCTGACTTCCAATTTTCACAGTGCCCTTTCCTTGTCTTTCCCCTCTTGTCATCACCATGGTCTTGCTTTCCTCTATACTGATTTTCAGGCCGTTCTTCTGAATATTTTCGTTCAGTGCATCTAGTTGTTTTTGCACTTCTTCGGTGTTCCTTCCCCACACCACAATATCATCTGCAAATAACAGTAACTTCATTTCTTTATGTCCATATGCTTCCTTTGTTTCCTTTACAATTTCATCCATCACCATTATGAACAAGAGAGGTGACAGCACACTCCCCTGTCTTAGTCCAGTCTTGTTCCTAAACCAATTTGTCTTTCCATGGTTCTACGGTACATTAATATGTAAATCTACAGTAAAAGTCGCAATAAGACTTTCTAAGTTAAAGCGACTATAAATTAATTTAATGAAAATAAACGAACAAAGGCTTAAAACAAAAAATCCAGTAGACGGCGAGCTATATGTAGTGGAAAAGAGCAAATCCAAACAAGTAACAGTAGAGTAGAAAAGGAAACCATGGGAGGAATTTTGTCATAAATTAGAAATGTTAGGTCAAGCAGCAGAAAATCTTTTCTGGAGTGTCATAATGAATCTTAGAAATGGAGGAAAAGGAGAAATGACCAGAGTTCTGGATAATGCAGGGAAACTCATAGCAGACACAAAGGAAGCACTTGGTACATGGCAAGAATACTTTGAAATCTTTCTAGCTGTAAATGGAGACCTAAGGTATCTGTTAATGTAGGAGATTTTGAGTTTATGCAAAGGGAGAATGAGAAAGGTAACAGGGTCATGGTTGAGGAAGTAGATAGGGTGGTAAATAATGTCACAAAATGGCAGGGGTAGATGAAATTTGACCAGAAATGTTGAAGTATTGTTGGAAAGCAGGGCTGAAATGGTTGCATAGGATTATGGAATTGGCATGAGTTTTATGAAATTTACCCTCTGACTGAACAAAAGCAGTAATCACCCCAATTTGTAAGCAAGGCACCGGTAACAGACCCGGGGAAAGTGTACTCAGGGATCGTAGAATGGAGAGTTCGATTATTGGCCGAGAGTAATACGGATGAAAACCAGTGTGGCTTTAGATCACAACAAGGATGTCAGGATTAAATTTTAGCATGTGCCAAGTTATTGAGAAATGCTATGAGAGGAATTGACAGTTTTGTTTGTGTTTCGTAGATCTAGAGGAGGCATACAATAGAGTACCCAGGGAGAAGAAGCTGAGCATCCTGAGGGATTATGTTATCGAGGGAAGGCTGCTACAGGCAATCAAAAGTACTGGTATTTATGTTTATAAGGCTGCAGTGAGAGTTCTTGGTTCAAGGTTGCTAGAGGAGTGAGGCAAGGCTGTAACCTCTCACCACTATTGTTTATATTATACTGTATATGGACCATTTGCTGGAGAGCATAAACTGGCTGGGAGGGATTCAATTAGGTGGAAACCAGGTTAGCAGTCTGGCATGACCTGGTTGTAATGATAGACTCTGTGGAAGACTTACAAGCCAACATGTTAGAACTTGAACAGTAATGTAGGGAATATGGTATGAAAATCACCATTTCAAAAACGAAGGTTAGGTCGGTAGGGAAGAAACACAAGAAAATAGAATGACAGATAGGAGGATCTAAATTCCAGTAGGTACTTAGAGTGTGTATTCTCTTAGGGTGGTAGTATGGGGAATCGAATCGAGGTGTAGAAAAGCCAATGCAGTGAGTTTTCAGATGTGATCTACAGTATTCTGCACGAAAGAAGATAGTGTGGCGACGAAACTCTCCCTACATCACTTATGGAAACGAGAGCTGGGTAAATTCAGGATATCTGATACTTAAGCTAAAGGTAACTGATGTGAGGGTGGCACGAATGATTGCTGGGACAAATAGATGGGAGCAATGGCAGGAAGGTGCTCGTAATGAAGAGATAAAGTCTAAGTTAGAAATAAATTCGCTATATGAAGCTGTTCATATGATCTGACTCAGATGGTGGGGTCATGTGAAGGGAATGGGTGAGGAGAGATTACCTAAGAGGTTAATGAGTTTAGCTGTAGAGGGTAAGAGAGGCAGACCTAGAAGGTGATGGTTAGATTCAGTGTTCAACAATTTCAAAGTGAGAGGTGTAGAAGCAGAGGAGGCTGCAGTTCTAACTGCAAATAGAGGATCATGGAGGCGAATTGTTCACAACAGAGGCTTGCAGACTAGACTGGACGCTGAAAGGCAAAACAGTCTTGTATGAAAATGTATGTAATGTAATTATACACAGTTTTTGAAAAGTGTATAAATGTATCGGCATGTAATTAATCCATGTAATTTTTTCAATTTTGGCAGGTGGTAGTATATAAGTGTTATTCCTCACTAGGTATAAGTTTTCCAGGCTTGTAGGCCATGGTCCAGGCAGGATATCTCCCAACATTTCCCAGGAAACTGCATCCGGCGTTATCAAGGGTCTGTCGCTGAACACTCTCTCATGCCTGGCCACGATGTACAGTACGGGGACACAGTGATACTCTCCATCACCACACACTACTACCATGCCAGGCTGCAACGGGAAGCTATAAAAATCTTCAAACACACCGACAACTTCAATCTGAAGGAATAAATTGAACGAGTACATACCACATGGATCCCAGCCCTTAGGAACACCAATGCCAAGATATCACACACACATCAATCAGAAGAACCTTCCCGCCATAGCCAGGCTGTCGCCCAGGGAACTCCGGTCCTCTGGAGTTCAGCCACCATGGTCGGAGCATGCACCGTACCCCGAAGCATGTACATGAGGCCAGACGATCTAGCCTTAAAGCGCAGAGAACACTCGGCTCACATGGTATGTATACTGCGAGCAGTGGAGTTGGTCCTCTGGTGTGGCCGTCCACTACCCGTGCGACCGCGCACTAGCCTCAGCAGTAACAGTAGATCAGATCCCCAAATGACAAAAAGGCAAGTAAACGACGCTGCGTGTGCGTGCATGACACAACTCCTCTACTAACAATAACCTAACCTATCCTCCCACATCCTTGCATGTGGCTATCTCCAATCTGTCAGGTTTTACCTGTAGGCAATCTTTCTTTCTGCCTATGGGGTTTTTCCCTGGTCTTTCGCTCAACCTCAAACCACTTATATTCCTAATCCAAACGATGATACCTGGTAGAGTACTTTGTACTGGGACAAACAGAAAGCCTCGCAGGGCTCATCCAACCCCCATCTGTTACTCCTACTATCGTAGTTACTAACAGCATGTCGGAGGCAGCAGTAGTATGGACGGCTGTCACACGGGGGGTGCGGGCTTACTTTATCCCCCCCCCCTATAAAAAAAGAAAGCTGGTCCTCTCCACATCCCTGCATGCGGCTATCTCCAAATCAGCCAGGTTTTACCAGTAGGCTATCTTTTCTTTCTGCCTTTGGTGTTCTTCCGTGGCCCTTCCTCTTACCTACATATCTACTTATGTTTCGAACCTAAGCAATGATGCCAGGTAGAGTAGGCTACATAGTACTGGGACAGGCAGAAAGCCTCGCACAACTCATCCGAACCCCTATCTGTTTCTCTTAGTGTCGGAGCATGTCAGAGGCAGCAGTAATAAAGGATGGCAGTCACGCTGGGGGTGCGGGCACTTCTTGGGGCATCCCCAAAAAAATATAAAAATAAGCTGATGTTCATTCCACTGGTGACTAACAAAAGGAGCGGACCCTTCATAATGTAGGACACAGTCTCCGGTGAAACGTTGCAAGATAACTTGCCTGAACTATGGCCTACAACTCCGGAAAACTTGTACCTAGTTATGAACGCCGGTCGTGAAAGCCTAAGCTGTTATATCAGTGTTATTCCTCGCCCAATTGTGTTGACCAACTAAAAAGCAATTCCTTTATTAAAAGCGGCATGAATTTGTACCCAAAATAAATGAGTGTACAGATAGTGGAGCTCCATGATCTTGCAACAAAAATACACAGGAAGAAATTAGAGCTAAAAAATTAAAAAATACTTGATTTCTCCATGAAATGTAAATGACATAAAAGAAAATTTTCTATAACATTTCTATATAAAAAGTTTTGATTACGATAATGTTAACTGAGATATTAGCTGATTTATATTTGGATTTCCTGTAAACACCGAGTTTAGTGAATGATCTTTGAATAATATTACGGTATCTTATACCTTGCTCCTAGATAGACTCTGCCTAGGTATATATGATGATGATTGATGATGGATCAACTCTGTGATAAAATCAAACAAATTTTACTGACTAAGAAATGTGAGTACCCTTAAATTCAATTAATTGGGGAGGAAAGGAAGGAAATCAAGAAATTGTATACTATTTTTATTTAAATGGATGCTGTTTAACTGGGATTATAAAAAAGAATGGCTTCAACAGTTGTGGTGTTAGAAACACCAGATGAAGAGATTTTACCCTAGAATTTTTCAAACTTGCCAACAGGGCAGGGGTCTTTCACATTTAAATGTCAACTAGGTGAAACCCATCAAAACATGATGGTCAATGGGAAAATATTTACTGAAGAATCTCCTTATATAGGCCTAAGGTACATTCTTTGTATGATATTTTTGGCTCTATTGAAACTATAAGGCATCAAAAGATTGCAATCTTGACATTGCACTCTAGACATTGCAAAATACTACTGGCCATGGCTGAAAATTTGATGAGGCAAATTGAGACCTGTACGATCTCGAGTTTCCCCATGAGCTTTATTGATTGTGATAGAGTATGCCAAACGAATTGGAAAATATTGCCTCTTAAAAGAAA
Source organism: Meconema thalassinum (assembly GCA_946902985.2). Taxonomy (NCBI): domain Eukaryota; kingdom Metazoa; phylum Arthropoda; class Insecta; order Orthoptera; family Tettigoniidae; genus Meconema; species Meconema thalassinum. The sequence continues at coordinate 1,826,126,730 of OX336388.2, forward strand.
ATTATAGTGTTATATCGGTGGTATTAAATCAAGTCGAAGGATTAGACCTCTCTGCCTAATTTTAACTGCACTTATTATTTCCAAATCCAAGCAATATGGTTGCATTTAGGAGCCCTTGGGAAACGTTCTGATTTCTAAGGAGCATAACTATGGGTCAAGCGTTTAGAGTATGTGGAGGCAAATCTTTTAATTCCAAGGAATTCAAGAACTCTGAGCAGTCTAAGACAACTGGCCGCAAACTGTCGCTTATAATTTTGGAATATAACGAAGAAATGCGATGATGTGCAAAACATGATGGTCATTGGGAAAATATTTACTGTAGGACCTTCTTATATGCATTCTCTGTATGATTACAGAGAAAGATCGACTTTGCAACATATAACTGGCCATGACTGAAAACTTGCGTTACGTTACGTTTGGGTTAACCTTTTCCCCTCCAGGATTGTCTTTTCCCACGGAGTAAGCGAGGGATCCCACCTCTACCGCCACTAGGGGTAGTGTCCTGGAGCTTGTGACTCTGAGTCGGGGATACAACTCGGGTGTGTGACCAGCACTACACCCAGGCGGCCTCAACTGCAAAGCGATCAGGGGCCTGATGAAGGGATGGGAAGAGCGGGAGGGTTAGGCAAGCAAGTGGAAGGAGGTGGCCGTGGCCTTACAGTAGGTACCATCCCAGCATTTTCCCGAAGAAGAAGTGGGAAACCACGGAAAACCACTTCAAGGTTGGCTGAGGTAGGAATTGAACCCCCTCTACTCATTTGGACCACCCGAGGCAGAGTATACCCCGTTCCACTCCTTATACCACTTTTCAAAGTTCGTGGCAGAGCCGGGAATCGAACTCAGGACTGAGCGGCAGCTAATCATGCTGACCACTACGCTACAGAGGCGAGCTACGGAGGCAACGACTGAAAACTTGATGAGGCACATAGTGACCTACACGTTTCAGAGTTCCCCCTTCAGCTTTGTTGATTGTAATAAGGTATGGCAAGCGATTGGAAATTCGTGCTCTAAACGAAAATGGAAGTGTTTTATCGGATGGTGTTAAATAAAGTCGAAGGATTAGAACTCTCTGCCCAATATTATCTGCACTTATTATTTCCAAATCCAAGCAATTCTTATGCATATTTCTTACAATTAATCTGGCACCATTCAGGAGCTCTTGGGAAATGTTCAGATTCCTAAGGAGCATAACTGTGGCTCGAACATTAGGAGTATGAATATGTGGAAGCAAAATTCTGAGGAATTCATGAATTCTGAAAGAAATTGAAGTATCTGGCTTTCATATTCATTATTCAATCTGTAACAGTGGTGTGTACTTTTGTTACCTAGTGTTTTAAATATATATATACGGCAACGTCGATCGCGCCGAATTCCTTAGTTTACGGGAATGCTAAGAGAAAAATATGTTTTGACATTTGAAATGAAAATCCACAGCCTGCTTCCAGTCTCCGACCGGGTCAGGAATGGAATGAATGAAGCCCCTATCTAGCGGCGAGGATATGAACGTGCCGGCTGCCGAGGCCTGACGCACTCCTCTGGGGCAATGATTAAATGAATGACAGATGAAATGAAATGATAGTGGAGAGTGTTGCTGGAATGAAATTGTGACAGGGAAAACCGGAGTACCCGGAGAAAAACCTGTCTGCCTCCGTTTTGTCCAGCACAGATCTCACATGGAGTGACCGGGATTTGAACCACGGACCCAGCGGTGAGAGGCCGGCGTGCTGCCGCCTAAGCCACGGAGGCTTCGTTTTGACATTTATTTTATTTATTTATTTATTTTCATACAGAGGATGTCCTCGAGGGCAAGGCCCTATAGTAGGACTATACATTGTTATATAATAAGGAATATTAAATATTATTTAACATACAAAAACAAAGTTACAGAGTATTTTATAATGACAGTAAGTTACTATTCAAGGTTTTATTAATTTTATGAATTAGGAAGTATCAGAGTGTAGTTGTGAAAAATTGTTTGCAGGCTTTCTTGAATTTTAAGACAGGATTTATTGACTTTATATGTGCTGGGAGAGTATTATAATCCTTTATAGCCAGGTTAAATATGCTTTTGGTGCCGTATTTAGAGGTGTAGACCCTGGGAATTGCAAGGTTCTTGGAATATCTGGTGTTATACTCATAGTTTTGTCCTTGAAGAGGAAACTTTATTGTGCAATTGGAATAGCAATACCAAGAAATAAAAATACGGAAATATAAAAAACGTGTCGGATGTGGGACTCTAACAGTTTCCATTGCGTGATGCATTAATTAAGAGTCTTTGACGCTACGACCTGAGCTAACGAACCACTGGTAAAAACACGCAATATTAAGTTAGTTCAACAACATAGGCCCTACACTCTCAACTGTCAGTATACGTATTTCAACATTTTCCGTCGTGTATAATTGTATTCCAGTATATATCGTGGGAACGTCATAAATAATGTTCCCCTCCTTTATACTTCTTATAAATAACTATCAAATTGAAACGCGATACACTTGTAACCGCCAGGACGGTCATGAGGCAAGGTGATTTTATGCATGCCTGAGGGGCAAGAATTCTGCAATTTTACTATATTCATTTAAAAATATACGAATTCCTTAGTCATCATCATCATCATCATTTCCCCTTATCCAGCTCCTGCCGGGTCGGGGTATTTATGGCACTTCTCCACTTTCCTCTTTCCTTCCACCATTCTTCTTCCACGATCTTGTCCCAGTCCAGATTTCTTTTTCTCACGCTGTTCTTCACTGAATCAATCCACCTTGTTCTAGGTCTTCCCCTTGCTCTCTTACCCTTGCACTTCGCCTCCAGCATCTGTCTTGGTATTCTATTTTCCTCCATCCTCTTTACATGTCCAAACCACCTTAGTTTATTCTTCTCAATTCTCTCATTTAGTTTTCCCATCCCAACTTCCTTCCTAACATCTTCATTCCTCACTCTGTCTTTCCTTGTCTTACCTATCATACTTCTTAGGAATTTCATTTCACTGGCTTGGATTCTACTCTCTTGCCTGCTCATCAGGGTCCAAGTCTCAGCTGCATACGTTAATATGGGTACATAGTACATTTTATACATTACCTCCTTGCTTTTCCTTGGTACTTCCTTATCCCAAACAAGTTTTCTTACACTTTGATAGAATGCATTGCTCTGCTGTACCCTCCTGCCAATCTCCTTGTCCCACATCAATTCACTTCCTAGGTATTTGACCGTGTCCACAATTTCCAAACTCTGACTTCCAATTTTCACAATGCCCTTTCCTTGTCTTTCCCCTCTTGTCATCACCATGGTCTTGCTTTTCTCTATACTGATTTTCAGGCCATACTTCTGAATATTTTCGTTCAGTGCATCTAGTTGTTTTTGCACTTCTTCCGTGTTCTTTCCCCAGACCACAATATCGTCTGCAAATAATAGTAACTTCATTTCTTTATGTCCATATGCTTCCTTTGTTTCCTTTACAATTTCATCCATTACCATTACGAATTCCTTAGTATATGGAAATAAAAAAACATGTCGAGGTGGGACTCGAACAGCTTCCATTGCGCGATGCATAAATTAAGAGTCTTTGACGCTATGACCTGAGCTACCAAACCACTGGTAAGGCCACGTAATATTAAGTTAGTTAAACTACTATGTCACCTCTACAAACTTCTGGAAAGATTGATTTTAAATCGCCTATCACCTGTAATTGACCCCTTACTTATACCTCAGCAATCTTGATTTCGCTCTGGTAAAAGCTGTACTGGACAACTGCTAAATCTCACACAGTTTATAGAAGATGGGTTTGAAGCTCGTAAGGTGACAGGAGTGGTATTTGTCGACTTATCAGCAGCGTATGATACTGTCCACCATCAGCTACTACTAGTCAAGGTCTACAACCTCACCAAGGATTTTAGCCTAACCAGGCTAATCGCCACTCTTTTGCAAAATCGCAGGTTCTCCGTCGACTTTCGAGGACAGCGTAGTCGATGGAGACTACAGAAAAACGGCCTCCCGCAAGGAAGTGTACTGGCCCCAATCCTCTTCAATATATACACAAACGACCAACCTATAGCCCCGAACAGCCGAAGTTTCCTGTATGCTGATGACCTTGCTCTAGCCACTCAGAGCGCAGATTTTGAATCAGTGGAGAACACCCTCACGAATGCTCTTAAAGATCTTTCCAGATTCTACAACACAAACCAGTTTAAGCCAAACCCCTCAAAGACACAAGTGTGTGCTTTTCATTTGAGAAATAGGGAAGCTACTCGCAAGTTAAAGATCGTATGGTCAGGGGTCGAACTAGAACTCTGTGAGACTTTAAAATATCTAGGCGTGACACTTGACAGATCTCTTACTTTCAAGAAGCACTGCATGAACTCCAAGTCGAAAGTTTCTTCCAGGAACTATCTCCTACGCAAACTGGCTGGATCACAGTGGGGTAGTTCAACCTGTAACGATCCGAACTTCTGCAATGGCACTATGCTATTCTGCAGCAGAGTATGCTTCTCCTGTTTGGTATATTTCAACACATGCCAAACAGGGGGATGTAGCTCTCAACGATACCTGCAGAATTATAACAGGTTGCTTGAAATCAACTCCAGTCGATTGGCTTTATCTCCTCGCAGGAATAGCACCACCCCCGGTTCGAAGAGAAATAACTGTGAACAAGGAACGAAAGACACTGGAGCATGAAAGAACTCATCCTCTATATGGACACGAACCGCAGTCACAATGACTGAAGTCGAGGAAGAGTTTCCTTGGAACATCAAAGGAACATAGAACCACTGCTAAAAAAGCTAGGTTGCAAATGTGGAGGGCTACGACCAACCTTCCCCCTGGTTGGGAAAATGTTTCTGAAACTCTACCTCCTGGCTATGACGAGGAATGGACGACTTAGAAATCCCTGAATAGACTGCGCTCTAGAGTAGGCAGATCAAGGGTTAATATGGCACGATGGGGTTACATTGACCAGGATGATATTCAATGTGATTTTGGAGAAGACCAGACTGTTCAGCATATGACTGAGTGTTGACTGTGCCCAGCATCCTGCACGGAAGAAGATCTTCGTCGGGGAGCACAGAGTGCTCTGGAAGTGGCCAAGTTTTGGGCAAAGATAATATAATAACTGTGTTATATGTTTAAAATGTATGTTTGTGATACGAGAATAAAAGTTAAACAACATAGGCCCTACACACTCAAATGTCAGTTTACGTATTTCAACATTTTCCTTCGTGTATAATTGTATTCCAGTATATATCGTGGGAACGTCATAAATAATGTTCCCTTCCTTTATCATCATCAACAAGAGCAGTTTCCAACCGCAGGTTGGGTCTGCTTGGAGCACAAGCCTCTCAAGCGTTTTCTGTCCATCCACCACTTCTCTTCTGACACTGTTGTCCAATTAAGTCCTTTTCTCTCGACACTTATCTTCACCCCCTTTATCCACCTATCCCTTGGTCTTCCTCTAGGTCTCATTTTCTTCCACTCCATTTCCAATATTTTCCGTTGTATTCTTTCTTCTCCCATTCTTTTTACATGACCATACCACTGTAGCCTTGATTTTTCAATTCTATCCTGTAGGGGTTCTTCCTTTAATATTTCTCTGACTATATCATTCCTGACTCTGTCCATCCTTCCTTTATACTTCTTATAAATAACTCTCAAATTGAAATGGGATGCACTTGTAACCGCCATGACTGTCATGAGGCAAGGTGATTATACGCATGCGTGAGGGGCAAGAATTCTGCAATTTTCTATATTAATTTAAAAAAATATATGAATTCCATAGTTTACGGGAATGCTAAGAGTAGAATATGTTTTGACAATGGAATAACAATACCAAGAACTAAAAATACGGGGGGAAAAAAACATGTCGGAGGTGGGACTCGAACAGCTTCCATTGCGCGATGCATAAATTAAGAGTCTTAAACGCTACGAACCAAGCTACCGAGCCACTGGTAAAGCCATGCAATATTAAGTTAGTTAAACAACATACGCCCTACAAATTGAAATGGGATGCACTTGTAATTGCCATGACTGTCATGAGGCAAGGTGATTGTACGCATGCATGAGGGGCAAGATTTCTGCAATTTTCTTTATTAATTTAAAAATATACTAATTCCTTAGTTATCGGGAATGCTAAGAGTAAAATATGTTTTGACAATGGAATAGCAATACCAAGAAATAAAAATACAGAAATAAAAAAACATGTCGGAGGTGGGACTCGAACAGCTTCCATTGCACGATTCATAAATTAAGAGCTTTAAACGCTACGACCTGAGCTACCAAACCACTGGTAAAGCCACGCAATATTAAGTTAGTTAAACAACATAGGCCCTACACACTCAACTGTCAGTTTACGTATTTCCAACATTTTCCGTCGGGTATGATTGTATTCCAGTATATATCGTGGGAACGTCATAAATACTGTTCCCATCCTTTATACTTCTCATAAATAATTATCAAATTGAAACGCGATGCACTTGTAACAGCCATGACTGTCATGAGGCAAGGTGATTGTGCTCATGCGTGAGAGGCGAGATTCTGCAATTTTCTATATTGATTAAAGATATACTGTAACATATTTGTTTATTTTAAAGACACTCTGCAAATCTACAGGCCAAGAACTTTTGTTAGAGTGCTCTACGAAGTAAATCGGTTCTGTCATTCTCTCGATCTCGCGTTAACAAAAATCACCTTAGTGTTTTAAATATATAGATAGAAGATAGATAGATAGATTGGCTGCACCAGAATTCAAATTCACAAGAAATAGGTACCGGTAATGTTGATTTTCTCTTGATCTGGTAAAGCCAAACCTACCACTGAGCAAACGGCTAACAAATTCAAAGACTAACAGTTTATATTAAGTTACCATAAAAGTTTGTTATAAAATCACTCTTCCTAAACAAAGCACCACTAACATTTTACCACTAATATGTAGAATGAACCCTGCCATATTATTAAAAGATTAGAATACCATACTTGGTGGTGGATGAGTGAAAATATGCTGCAATTCACATGCCCCATGAATTTACTGCAGAAGCCACATAAATCTATGTTTTAGAACTGGCAGTAAAATGCACTAAGGGAAACAGATATTCAGCCGGTAAGTTGTTCCAAAATGTATTTTGCAAGATTTTTGTTACTGGAACTGATGTCATTAGCTGTAGAGTCTCAGGTTTATTTGCATGTCAGTAGTTTGTTGATTTCCAATATTTTGCCATGCCTGTTCAAACAATGGCTATATGTTGCCAATCAACTAACTTCAGACATGACATTAGATACCTGCTAGAAGAATGAGATCATGAAGCATGGTTGTATGAGACAGAAGAATTCCAAGTCACACTGATGACAACCAGCAGGTACTTAGTGGCATACCAACAAGGGGGGTTTTAAGTTTTAAACCCCCACCAAGACATTTCTTTGCCTGAATCTTTATATTGTCCCATCTATCTTTTGAAACCCAAGTCCAAACATGGTATGATTGTCTGGAAAGATTTGGTCTTCGTTTAAACATTCACAAGACTGAATACCTTGAAACGATTTCATCTCCTGGAACTATACAAATTAATGGAGCACCTCTCGCCAAGGTGGATACAATTCCATATTTGGGTTCTCGATTACAGAGTGACAGCTGTATAAATGAAGATGTGCGAGCAAGAATCAACGCAACCTGGATGCGATTCAGAGATGTAACTGGTCTTCTCTGTGATAAGAAGATGCACAACCCTCTAAATTCACAGATATACCGCTCAATGGTGAGGCCAGTTGCATTGTATTGTACGGAGTGCTGGCCAGCACCTAAAAGTGCTGAGCACTCGCTACATGTCATGGAAATGCGGATGCTGAGAAGATCGTTAGGCGTTTCTCTGCTCGACCACATCAACAACAGAATGATCTGACAACTAGCTGGTGTTGCTCCAATCAATGAGAAAATGCAGGAATGGAGACTTCATTGGTATGGCCATGTCACACAAGCACCGCATGGTTTAGTTATCAGCTCAGCCTATCATCTCGCTGTTGAAGGCCAGAGACACCATGGGAGACCTAAGCTAAGATGGCTAAACACTATAAACTCAGATCTAAGATCAAGAAACCTAAACCCACAGGAAGTGCTTCATCGAAAGAAATGGTGAGCGTTGATCCGAAAAGCAGACCCCATTCCAACGGGAACACTCCAAGAAGAAAAAGATCTATCATCTGTTAAATATTTTACACTACCACCAGGGAGGCTTCTTCACTCAGAAGGAGCCTACTACGTTTACCATGTACATTTATTCAGTTAATTGTAAGGACTGTATGCAGATAAAGCCATCAAGATAGGCAGATTTTGAGAGTCAACAGTAATGGCAGTAAGAACATGGAGAGCAAACCTTTAATTTCCTCACACATAATATCAATATTATAAGCAGTCACGTTTGGACATGTTCATACTAATGCATCTTTTCTGGTTATTTAGTTACTGTTTTCCATATGTTTTATTAATTTTGTATAATTTCAATAGCATTTGCAATTTTGTTTATTGTGCTGGAAAATATAATAAAAATAGTTTTCATGCAAAGAGAATGTTTCTTTAATTATTGACTATTATGAATTATAGTCAAAATATCATTTTTAATAATGTACACAACTGTAAATGAAAACCCCTTCCAAAAAGTAATCCTGTGCACACCACAGCAGGTACCATATGTGGAGTGTTGAAGCCTATTTATATTTTGACTTTTGTGCCAATAGACGTGACAACAGTGAATAAAACCCTTGGAGAGGTCAGGACTGTTGAGTAAGAGTTGAAACTGTTGGCATTCAAACACATATCACCTGCTCTCCGGACAGATGAGTTTAGTCACTTACCGTACACCAACGTTGTGCTGTCTTTGTCAGAACATATTACTCAACAGACATGACTGTTCCAAGGGTAGCTATTTCCTGCAGTCATTTTTATAATTTAAAAAAATTGTAAGTCAGGTTCTGACTATGGTGTCGTCTGCAAATTCACAGTAAATTCTATGATATCCAGGAATCTGCCCCTTAGCTCTCCCTTCATCTAAGGCTTGGAGATGTATCCTGTTCAAAGAATCCAGATAGCATTTTTGGTCTGGTTACCTCAATAATAGACAGATTTAATTGTGAATGGGGACATGGTTACAGGTGGCACATTTCAATAAAACTACAAAAATGTATGAACATCGTTTACATTTTCTGAAAAAACAATTAAATCATAACAAACATTCCAAAAATCATAAACTACTAATCCAGCCTGTTCCCTCAAACACAAATTAACAAAATCTAATTGCAGTTTCTTGTATTGTTGGCACTGCCTGACCAGCATCACAAATCTCTTCACTTCAGGAAAAAAACTCAGCAATTTTTCTAAGTTTTTGCCATGTCTTGTGCAGGGTTTCGCCTAGGACACCAATGTGGCTCATCAGCGGGCTCTTGGTGAGAAAGCCAATATGCCATCTTCTTGGAAGCCTTCATAGGGAGGTTATGGCTGCTTGAGCTTTTAGTTCTCGCAGTAAAGAGACGCAAGTGCGCTTCATAAAAAGGGAGGTAGCGTGCAGTTAGTTACTCCTGTGAGGGTCCAGGCAGGGACGCCAATAGCCCGCTGATGAGCCAGCTTGGTGTCCTAGGCGAAACCCCACACAAGACACAGCACAAACCTAGAAACATTGCTGAGTTTTAATTCACTGGCCGTGAATGCCAATATACCATCTTCAGAAGAAAAGCTGAAATTGTTCCCTGGCAGATGGCTCCTTCCTATTTTCCCTCTCTCCATATAGAAATACAGTGCTGGTTCTATAACTCTGCCAGTGATCTACATCACTGCTTCCAGGAAAGGTATATCGATTGTACTAGCCTCAACAAAATACATGATAAAATCTGCAGTAATACTCACACTGACCTTAGTGTGGCAAGTGCATAAAGCTAAGTCGGCTGTCAAAACTCCCAAGCCCCACCATATGGGGTGATGTAACGTGAAAAGGAGTAGAGAAGTTGATGACATTTCACATTGTCAGAAATGCAACTGTCGCTCAGTGACAGAGATTAATGCAAGGACAGTACTTACCTCAGTTGTCATTCCACTGACTTAGCTTTAATTAATAAGAATGACTTAATTAACCCCTTTATCCCTCCAACATTCCCAATCTCCCACAAATTTCTTTGCATGCATTTTCTCCCTTAAAAGCTAAGAGAATTCCCCCTTGTCTTGCTCTAGAAAGTCTATTAGCTGAACTTACCCAACTCAAGTTCTCAATTAATTCACCCTCATTGCTTGTCCACTTGTGATCTTCCATATTCTGAAGGTGCTAATTATCTTCTTCTTGAGGCAGTATTTCTTGCATTTCATTACCTTCACTTTTGTAACGTTTTGCATTATTTCTTTTACAACAAAATATATGTTGCAATCATTTTTCTAATTGTAGAATTGAGTCCAATTTGGAACCAAGTTTGAAGTGCCCAGGATTAAGAATAAGATGACATGTTGGCTTTCATGGCCATTAAATACTCCAGCAATCCCTTTAGGGAAGAGAGAAGCTGTGAGAACTCTTTGTTCTCGCAGGAAATTAGTACTGCTCTGTGCTATAAATATGGGATGTATTGCAAGAATCAATACCCCAGCATTGGTCCAAACAGGTAACCAAGTGTCCACTGATGAGCCTGACTTGGTACATCTAGGTAAAACCCTGCAACAGATATGGCTAAGTACCTAAAAGGGTTGCTGGAGTATTACCTATTAAGAATGCTCAGGCCATTTCTTTTAATAAAGAAAATACTGTATTTAGATCACATGGAGCATGTTCCTTCTTTTCTTCTTCCTAGCGTTTTCCTGTTGGTGCAGGGTCCGCTATTTTCATATTGCCTCGTTATTTTGTACGATCTTGGGCGTCTTGTGGTCTTAAGTTGAGGGTCTTCATGTTAGCATTTACTGTGTCATGCCAGTGCTGCTTTGGACGTCCAAGTGGACGTTGCCCATTAATTTCAAACGAGTGGGTGAAATTGGCAACTGTTCCAGGTGCAACACGCAGGACATGATCATACCATTGGAGACGTTTTCCCGTGCCTTCTCAGTGATGGGTGCGATGCCCGTTTGCTGGCGAACAGTGTCATTTTTGACATGATGCAGGAGTGTGTGCCCATGGACCAACGGATCATACACATTTCCATCTTGTGTAATTGGCGCTCCGTAGCTTTATCGGCCGGTCGATGTTCAACACCGTATAAAGCAACCGGACGTATTACCCGTTTAAGATTTGATTGCCGCTGAGCCTGGCTGCGTCAGTGTTTGTTGTTGATTGTAGCAGCTGCCCCGTGGGACGAAGCGGGGAACACAGCAATGACAAGGGTTCATTCTGCACATAAGACAAGCATCACTGCGCATCACTGGAGTTCATGTCACCACGGACAGTCAAACGATAACTGAGGCTATTGGAGCTGAGTCATATCCTACTCGCGCAACTGTACCTGTCAACGAAGCAGGCTGACGTGTGACACAAGTAAACAAGGAATAGTTCCCATCTCGACCGCCGGCAATCAAGTCGTGAAAGGGTAATACTACTGTGCGGTATATTTTGGGCTTCAGATGTAGTGGCATCCTTTTGTCGCAGAGTACGCCTGTGACATCCCTCCATCTCATCCATGCTGCCTTTATCCTACTTCGCACTTCATCAGTTTTCATCAGCTATCCCACCATCAGTCTGCAGGTAAGATCCTAGATACCTGATGCTTACAGTCTTCGTTAAGGTATCTCCATAAACTTGGATGGAGCCGTTGCTTGGGATGGTTTCCAGGTATTCAGTCTTTTTTTTGTTAAGTTAAGACAGAATTGTGAGAGGCGGATGTTCCAATCTTCAACTTGACACTGCAATCCTCTTCTAGTGGTATCAGCAAGTGCAACATCATCTACATATAAGAGAGCCCAAGGGACACTCCTTTGCAGATCCTGTGTAATTGTGTCCATGACAAGGACAAAAAGCAATGGGGACAGTGCGGAGCCCCGGTGTACACCGACTTTCACTGCGAAGCTCTCTGAAATGCCGACAGAGCAGCGTACATGACTTGTAGTGTTCGTGTATAGCATCTTGATTCAATTGATAAGAATTTCAGGTACCCCATGGTCATGAGGTGCATACCTGATCACGAGGTGTGGAACACGGTCGAAAGCCTTTTCAAGATCAAGGAAGGCTATATGCAGTGACTGTTGTTTCTCTCGGTGCTTTTCAATGACTATCCTGGCAGTGAGAGCACGTTCATTATGACGTACCAATTACAACTGGCATGTGTTTCAATGTGCCAGAATATGTGCAGAGGCATTCCAGAGGTGTGTGAGAAACATGATATGGAACAAGGATGTCCCTCAGAATAGCAAAAGGTCATATATCGGACGTACTATGTCCCTATCCTTACGTATGCCTCGGAGACCTGGGTTATAAAAGGAAGGGAGAAGAGCAAAATATAGGCCAGTGAGATGAGGTTCTTGAGAAGCAGTATTGGAGCTCCAAAGATGGACAGAATAAGTAATGAGAGGACCCGAGAATTAATGAAGGAGGAACCATCACAGGATGGATTAAATAGAGAAATCTAGACTTAGATGGTATGGACATGTAAAATGAATGGAGGAGAAGAGGATACCCAGGAGGATACACGAGGCGAAGTGGAAAGGAAAGAGACCGAGAGACAGGTGGCTGAAGGGGGTGGAAGAAAGCATGAAAAAGAGAGGAGAAGACTGGACAAGGGTGGAGGCTGAGAGATGGTGGGAAGACAGAAGATGTTGGAGCGGCTTGTGTTCCAAACGGACCCGGGCAGTGGCTGGAAACTGTGCATGATGATGATGATGATGATGATGATGATGTGTTTCAATGTGCTGTGAGCACAGTGAGACAGTAATTGAAGAGCCTGGTGCATGAACCAGACAGCTCCACATTTTGGGCAATTTCGTATTATTTGCTGTAAGCTACAGTATCTTAAAATGAGCTCTCTATCTGTCAGTGCAAGATCTGTACTGCTCCACTGATTTGGTGCATAGTAGGAGTGTTAAAGGAGCTATCGAAGTTGTTTTAACTGTTTCTGTTGGTGCATGAACCCAGACAGCTCTTGGATAGTCTGGTTCTTGCAGCGGCTATAGTTCAATGTTCAGCCACTCGGCAAGAGAGAATATGCAGTATTTGCCACAAGATTATCGTGTCCTGGTACAGAATGTGAGTCGCAGTCTTATTACTCATGATGTCACACGAACAATGTTTTTGGACTACTTCAAAACTGTCTTTTGCTGCTTTTCAGTCGGTCAACACGATTGTGCCCTATGAATTGGGCGGATTACAAGTTATAAATATGTAAACACACTCCTGGAAAAAATTACATGTATTAGTTAGTTATCACACTTAAATGGGCGATTTACATGTAATTTTTTCAGGAGTGTGTTTACATATTTATGACTTGTATCCCGCCCAATTCATTGGGCACAATCGTGTTGACCGACTGTAAAGCAACAAAAGACAATTTGTATAGGCAACACTGAAAAAGAATGGCTTTGAATTTCCACATTTCAAAACCTTCTTCCAACCAAAGGTCAGTACAGTGTCAAAATATACATAAGTTGAATACAACAACAATGGACTGTCATGCAGTGTCAATGCGAGTACCATGATAAGAGATTTCTTTGTTTTGGAGAAAGCAGGAGCTACTCTTTCCTTTGCAGACCAGATCATTTCAACTAAGAGTGATGATGTTGGTGCTGCATAATGATGAACATCCTGTAAACCTCATTTCCTTGGTGTATATAAATCATGTTGCATAGTTATGATAATTATTTACTCTCACAGTAAGTCTGCCATATAAAAAATATGTTACAGTAAAAACTCAGGTAAATAGTACTGGTTATTGCATTCTCCCTAGTATACATACGGTAGTTTATTGGGGCATGAACCAAGACTACTCCAGCGGTTGTGTAAATAGTTTGAGAGGAGTCCAGTAACAAAACCAATATCATTTCTTTATTCAGATTTTTGTGTCTCATGAACAATTTTATATTTTGAAGCTGTCTGGTTCTTACGCCGGGCTCTTCAATTTTCTACTGAATATTGATAAGCTAATATAACCTAGTTGTGTGAACCTACACCTTATTCCATATAAGTTGAGGGTCAAATGACAACACGCCAGAGCTGCGAAGAAGAGCTCTTAGCTCTTAATGACGTGAAATTAAAGCCAGTTTACAATTGATAAGGTGTCTGTAATATTTCAATCGAAGGTAGTGTGATCGTATAGGTAAGAGCTCTTCGTCACGGCTCTGGCGTGTTGTAATTGACTCCCAACTTATATGGAATAAGGCATATATAGGAAATCATAACAAGGTGGATCTTGGCTACTGTTCAAGCAATGGGCTTGATATGAACCCTGAAAAAGTACGAACACAATGGCAGGCTGGTGTGGACGGGGAAAGAAGTAAAAGAGGAAATCAAGGAAAATCTCCCAAACCCAACAAGGACAAACTCCATAGCAGTACACACCGCTATCTTGAAAGGTGGCCATTTATGTCATTAATCCAGTCAACAGCTTTTCAATGCCAAAGCCCTCAAAAAGCATGGTCATTTCAGCTCCATATACTTGGGTATGTTTAGACTTTTCATGATAACCTGTATTATTGTGGTGTCTGCATCAGTGAGTGTAGGCATGTATACAGTAAATGGATCTTCTGTTGCTCAAAATATTGCATTGCAAGGGGCATTCTTTAGTGAAGAGGATGGTTTAGGGTGGAGTAAAAACTAGACAAACACTCCTAATTTTTAAGTAAAAATTCAGACATTCACGACCAGCATTGTAATAGGAATCTCTGTTTCGCGGGCTTATAGGCCGTGTTCTAAGGACATTTTGTGGTCCTGACGTTTCGCTGAAGACTGCGTTTAGCATGTTCACAGGTTACATTAAGCGAGGTAAAACAAATAAACAGAAGATATATAAACAGTGACCCACGCTTAGAGGCAGTGGCGGATCCAGGCCTTGCGGGGCCCTGGGCGATATGATAAGGTGGGGCCCACAACAATAGAAAATTTAAAAAAAATATCGAATCTAATGGAAAGTAGTTTTGTAATGATAATAAAATAAAGAATAGTTACAATATTTTAAATACACTACAGTAATTTTTTTTTTAATAATATGTAAGAAACCTTTAAGTTCCCTTGAAGAAGATTATGTAAACTATGAAATAGTAAAATATTACTTTGCGACTTTTTTTCCGGCTGAAGTCGTCTATTATTTCACTGAAAACTAGACTTGCTAATGGTTAAGGGAGGTCATAGCTGCACTGAAAAGAAAAAAAAAAGAATTATAGATTATTTTGAAAAGTATAATTAATTAATTAATTAAATTTTAAAAATCCATGGCGCGAGGCCCCTCGGACCGCGGGGCCCTGGGCTGTCGCCCTCGTCGCCCTCCCCTAGATCCGACCCTGCTTAGAGGCAACCATAGCAATGGCGTACCACATAAAAGCTATGGATCAAGGACAGGGCTGCTCTTCTGTTGAATCTTCTCGTCTACGACGGTCAATGAGGGCAGGCTTGAGGGGATTAAGGACTGGAAGCCAAGCTCTGTCCACACGTTCTGTTTCCTCCTTAAGATTGAAGCTGTTGGTATACTTCAGGATTTCAATATCCTCCCTTTGTAGCCTGGCATGATAAGACACCATGGTGGACAGTACTTCGGTGTCTCCATATCTTATGTCGTGACCTGCGAGTAGTGAGTGTGCTGCAACAGTGGATTTATCTGTAGTCCCAGCCGGCTGTGTGTTTTGTGCTCCTTGAGACGAGTGGCAATTCTTCTTTTCGTTGTTCCAATGTATACTTGGCCATAATCACACAGGATTTTATAAACCCCTGCCGCGGAATGAGGATGTTGCTTATCTTTAGCGGACCTAAACATGTCCTTAATTTTTCGTGTAGGCCTGTATATGGTCTTTATATCATGGGACTCGAGTAGCCTCCCTATTCTGTCCATGACCTTTTTTACGTATGTAAGGAAAGCTCTAGCCAGGGGCTGCCTGTCTCCAATTACCCTTGTAGTTGGACGTCTCGGATGGAGTGCTCGCTGGATATCTTTCTGGCTGTACCCATTGGCGCGTAGGGCCTCGTTGAGGTGTTTAATTTCTTGTTTTAGGCACTGCTTTTCACAAATTCTTTTCGCGCGGTCAGCCAGAATATTTATCACTCCGTATTTCTGTTGTGGATGGTGGTTGGACGTCTTATGTAAATATCGGTCAGTATGGGTTGGTTTACAGTAAACTGTATGTCCCAAGGTTAGATCAGCGGTCTTCGTCACTAGAACGTCGAGAAAAGCGATTTTCTGTTCATCTTCTAACCCCATGGTAAACTGAATGTTAGAGTTCAGGCTGTTAATATGTTGTAAAAACAGATCTAGTGGATCTTTACCAGAGCTCCATTTTAAGAAGGCATCGGCACTGCAGAGTAACCTCACACCTCAGGAGAGGAAGGCTATAAGGACTCTCAATATGGCCGAGAGCATAATCATTCTTCCTGCAGACAAAGAAAACGCAACGGTCATCTTGGACATGGATGACTACACTGCCAAGGTTTTGGAACTTTTAGACCCGGGTACCCACTTCAAACTACTGAGAGATCCTACCAGCCGGATTCTTCGTGAAATGAATGGCCTGATCAAGGTATCTTCACTCCCTGAAAACGTAAAGAAGGGAATCACCAGAAGTGAAGCTTTACCTCCAAGACTATATGGCTTACCTAAGATACACAAAGATAATGTTCCTCTTCATCCTATCGTAAGTGCTATAGGATCACCAACTCATAGCATTGCCAAGCACCTAGCTACCTTACTTCAACCACATATCGGCGGTACACAGTCGTACGTCAAAGATTCCGGCCATTTCATAGCAAAATTGAAAACTATTCAACCAGAAGCTGGTGACTTACTAGTTAGTTTTAACGTGGTCTCTCTTTGCACGAAAGTACCTGTAAAGGCAGCCCTGGAGTACATCGCACGGATTTTTCCTGATGATATCGCCACCTTATTCCGCCACTGCCTCACCGCTAGCTACTTCCTGTGGAAGGATGATTTCTATGAACAAATTGATGGGGTCGCCATGGGCAGTCCCCTGAGTCCAGTGATCGCGAATTTCTTCATGAAAAAATGTGAACAAAAAGAGCACTCGAGACCGCACCTTTGAAACCTAAGGTGTGGCTACGATACGTGGACGATACTTTTGTAATATGGAGCTATGGTAGAGATCAACTAAATCTGCTTTTACAACATACTGTATTAACAGCCTGAACTCTAACATTCAGTTTACCATGGGATTAGAAGATGAACAGAAAATCGCTTTTCTCGACGTTCTGGTGACGAAGACCGCTGATCTAACCTTGGGACATACAGTTTACCGTAAGCCAACCCATACTGACCGATATTTACATAAGACGTCCAACCACCACCCATGACAGAAATACGGAGTGATAAATATTCTGGCTGACCACGTGACAAGAATTTGTGAAAAGCAGTGCCTAAAACAAGAAATTAAACAACTCAATGAGGCCCTATGCGCCAATGGGTACAGCCAGAAAGATATCCAGCGAGCACTCCATCCGAGACGTCCAACTACAAGGGTAATTGGAGACAAGCAGCCCCTGGCTAGAGCATTCTTCCATACATAAATAAGGTCACGGACAGAATAGGGAGGCTACTCGAGTCCCATGATATAAAGACCATTTACAGGCCTACGGGAAAAATTAAGGACATGTTTAGGTCCGCTAAAGATAAGTGACATCCTCATACCGCGGCAGGGGTTTATAAAATCCTGTGTGATTATGGCCAAGTATACATTGGAACAACGAAACGAAGTATTGCCACTCGTCTCAAGGAGCACAAAACACACAACCGGCTGGGACAAACAGATAAATCCACTGTCGCAGCACACTCGCTACTCGCAGGTCACGACATAAGATATGGAGACACCGAAGTACTGTCCACCATGGTGTATTATCATGCCAGGCTACAAAGGGAGGATATTGAAATCCTGAAGCATACCAACAGCTTCAATCTTAAGGTGGAAGCAGAACGTGTGGACAGAGCTTGGCTTCCAGTCCTTAATCCCCTCAAGCCTGCCCTCATTGACCGTCCCTGTTTATATATCTTCTTTTATTTGTTTTACCTCACTTAATGTAACCTGTGAACATGCTAAACGCAGTCTTGAGCGAAACGTCAGGATGACAAAATGTCCTTTGAACACGGCCTATAAGCCCGCGAAACAGAGATTCCTATTACTCCTAATTGTTGTTTATTTAGATCATTAGAATTCCTGTCTTCATTTTACAAAGACAAAGTGTTCAATCCAGTATCCTCTATTTGTTTCCCCCATGCTCCAATCAAACTTGTTAACTCTATGTGATTTGTGGAGTTGTTGTGTTGCTTCAGTCTTCAGTCTTTTGACTGGTTTGATGCAGCCCTCCATGCTTCCCTGTCCTAAGCTAATCGTTTAATCTCTACATAGCTACCACACCCTACATCGGACACAATCTGTTCAACATATTCTAACCTTGGTCTACCCCTACAGTTCTTGTCCTTTACCCTTCCTTCCATAACTAGCTTTGCTATTCCTGGGCGTCTTAGTATGTGTCTTACCAACCTATCTCTTCTCTTCATTAGCAGTCGCCCGAAACATCTCTTCTTTACCACTCGTCTTAATCATCAGGATTAATACCTCTTCATTTGTAATCCTATCTACCCATCAGATATTCATCGTTCTCCTATAACACCACATTTCAAATTCTTCAATTCTCCTCTTTTCTGATGCTGCAAAAGTTCTAGTTTCACTTCCATAGAGTGCCATGCTCCAGACAAAGGCTTTCAAAAATTACTTCCTAATACCTAAATTTTTATTTGTGGAGATTATGATGTAATTCTAGAGTTAGTCGGCACACATCTTTGAAGTTAGAACTGGCTTAAAATTAATAATAATAATAATGTTATCGTTGGTTGTGGCATCATACGCAACCATTAACCCGGCTCAAGGGAGATAGGGTCACCTTCCCTATCCTCCACTTGAGTAATTCTTGTTTGGCGCATCCACGCTGCGGGGGTGGGTATCCTCCACATCAGTAGGCCGGTGTGAAGGAGAGCTAAGTTCAGACAGGGACCCAGTCTCACGGGGTATAACGTGAAACCCATGCCCAGGGTACGGGTGAAGACCTTAACAGCATCTTAGGCAGAGAAGGAGACCTTCAGAATGGCGAAGATGGTTAATGAGGCAACCCATCCTCTCTGGGGGAAATTAGAAGAGGAAACCACTGCCTTGTGGAGAAGAGGGATCTTCAAAGGCTAAGGGAGTAAACCCCAAAAGAAAATCCTCAGATGTGTTAGGCTTAGCAAGCCAGCAGACGAGTAAATTTGTAGTTGCTTTCAATTATAATACAAGCCTCGGATCGAAGAAAAACGGAATTGACATGACTCTGACTACAGTTGCAGCGTATGATGGTAATGCTGATGTTTGTGCAAGAGTTAGATCAGAGAACAAAACCCGATTTGGAACAATAAATATTTTAACACTGAATGACAAGGAAAATGAATTGATTGACCTAATGGAGACACGAAAACTCGACATCCTGGGATTAAGTGAAGTGAAACGGAAGGGAAAAGGAATGAAGAAACTAAGTAAGGGGTACACCTTGTACTGGATGGGTAACCGTAAAGAGAAAAGAAATGGAGTGGGCTTTATAGTGAATCAAAATGTTGGACCAATAGCTGAAGTTGAGTATGTAAATGAAAGAATTATAATAATGCAAATACACGTAAATAAGGAACTACTGAAGATAATACAGGTGTATGCTCCACAGACAGGATGTAGCTTGGAAGAAAAAGAAGATTTCCTCAGTGAACTGGAATCACATATTGTTGGAGATGGGATCATGATAATGGGAGATCTAAATGCTCATGTAGGAACTGATAGAATGGGATATGAGAATGTTTTGGGTCCACATGGGTATGGCGATCGAAATGAAGATGGAGAGAAACTGTTGGATTTTTGTGTCAGAAATAACCTGATTTATGTATCACACAAATGGAAAGTGAACGTTAAAAGAAAGTGTGAAATGAATCATAGTTTGATGTGGATTGAGGTATTCAGAGATGATGTTAAAAGTAATAGGCCAACATACAAAAGCATTGACATTATTGCAGCATATAACCCCAATAGAAGCAATGCCATACCCTTCTTAAATTCATTTGAAAGTTTTCTTAGCCAGATAAACAATAAATTATGCATCTTCCTCGGAGATACCAACATTGATATCCTAGCTGATGATCAATTAAGAAGGAAATATCTGAATTTAATAGCATGCTATGGTTTTAAACAATGCAACACTAAATATGCTACACGACTTTGTGACACTGCAGCTACCTTAATAGACCACGTGTCACTAAACAATTCAGAATTAAGTTATAAAATATCAAATGTCAGCAATGATATTAGTGATCACAGTATATTAATTCTTGATATTTCCAAGACCAATTATAGCACGTACACTCTGTCACATAAGCCGACAAAATCAACAACACACGAGGACTCTTGGGATAGGCAACACACTCCTGAAACTAATATATCTATAAATGCAGATTCCCATAATGATGCAGATAGTACTGTTAACTCTCTATATAACTCTTTCATCAAACAATTGAATCTAAGGAACAGGCATAGCCAAAGAAAAATAACAAACAATTCTAACAATAACAGACAGACTACTAACTTACCATGGGTCACAGCTGAACTCCTTACACTTATAAAACAACGAGACACTCTGCATGCAAAGCTCAAAAATCCCCTTCACAGAAATAATAATGATATGAACCAAGAATACTGTAGATGCCGGAATAATGTAACAAACTTAAAAAGAAGACTAAAGTCAAATTACTACTCAGATAAATTCAGAACATATGGAAACAATTCTAATAAAACTTGGGAGACTATCAAAGAAATCATACACAACAAAAAACCAACAGTTGAGACATGCACTTCACTTGAAATAGACAACAAAATTATCACAGACAATCAAGAACTATGTGAATCATTTAACTTGTTCTTCACAAACATTGCTGGAAGTCTAGCAAAAGCTATTCCTGAACAGAAGGAAATCCTCAGTAAGGACCACAATCAGTCAAATTCTCTCTACTTATATCCGACAGATGAAGCAGAGGTCAAGTCCATCATCACAAATTTAAAGAATAAAAAGAGCTGTGGATTAGATAGGATCAAGACAAATTTCATTAAAAACAATATACAATCATTTATTAAAATCTTGGTTGAAATGATTAATGAGTCCTTAGTTACTGGCATGATACCAGATGACTTAAAAGTGGCCAAAGTAGTTCCTATATTTAAGGGTTGTGACAAAAGAAATCCAAATAATTATAGACCTGTTTCTATTTTATCGGTAGTTTCAAAAATTCTGGAAGAAGTGGTAAAAACAAGATTGCTTTCATTTCTGAACAAGAATACATTCTTTCATAATATGCAATATGGATTCAGGGAAAATTCTAGTACTGAGGCAGCAACTATTGACCTAATAACAATGCTACAAGAAACTATTGACAAAAATAATATGGCAGTTGGGTTATTTATTGATCTCACAAAAGCCTTTGATACAGTAGATCATAAAATACTGTTATCAAAATTAGAAAATGCTGGTGTCCGAGGTATAGCACTAAAATGGTTCCAAAGCTACCTTATTGGAAGAAAGCAGCATGTAGCTTTGAATAAATGCATAAGTTCAGGAAAATATATAACTCATGGAGTTCCACAAGGATCTATACTTGGACCTACATTATTCTTAATTTATATAAATGATATTGTGGAATGTAATTTGAGAGGGCATATCAAATTGTATGCAGATGATACAAATATCTTCTACACTGGGAAAGACATAATTGAAATCATACAAAATGTGCAACAAGATATAAATACTCTCTCACAATGGTTCCAGGCCAATAAATTAACAATGAACCTACAGAAGACCAATTACATGGTAATTTCAAAGCAAAGCATGAAAGAAATCACACATGACAAAATATATATAAATAATATTGAAATAAAAGAGGTTAATCAGGCAAAGTATTTAGGTCTAATCATCGACAAACACCTGACCTGGATTGAACACGTTGAACGAATTGCTAAGAAACTCTCACCTATAGTAGGGATCCTAAGGAAACTTCGGTATCTTATTCCCCTAAACCTTGTAAAACAAATCTACTATTCACTTGTACATAGCAAGCTCCAATATTTAAATGTTATTTGGGCTCACTGCAGGAAATCCACACTGAATGATTTAATGACTATTCAGAATAGGGCTATTAGAAACATATTTAACCTTCCTTACTGCACTCCAGTAAAAGATCTGTACATCAGAAGTAAAATTCTACCCCTCAGCATAAGTGCAGATCTCCGAGCAGCTATGCTAATATACAAAATTAAACACAACACAATACTCTATAGCTCTCCCTACATCTTGAACTCGGACAATCATTCTTATGGAACTAGGCATGCGAAGGACGTAGCCTTATATATCATTCACTCTTCTAAATACGGTAGAAATAGTTTCAAGTTCTCTGCATCACAGTTATATAATAAACTTCCCGATGAAGTAAAAAGTGCACCAACTTTGTCAGTATTTAAGAGGAAAACTACGAAAGTATTGTGGGAAAAATTCGATGCATCGTAATACATCAAATAAGCTCAAAAATCCTGTGCTTATCATTTTAAGAGACCTTGGTCTAAACAATCTTAGATATAGTATCAACTTTACTAATAGGCCTATGCCCTTATTCATCAATTTGTGTTACCTTCAGAATTTTCTTCCTGGTGTGTAAACACACATATTACTGTACAATTCCTCTGTACGAGCCTATGGCTCTTTGGAATTAATTGAATAAATATCATTCATTCATCATCATCATCAATAAAGAACACGTGGTTCAAGAAGAGGAATAGCCATAAGATCAGCCGGTATAGTTGGGATGGACAGTATGGTACTCTCATCGATTTTGTGATAACAGACCGAGAATGGGGAAGATACGTCATGGATGCGAAGATAATCCCCAGTGAAAGTATGGGAGGTGATCACAGGTTATTAATAGTGGATTTAAAACGAGTAAAAATCCCTAAAATTGTACTTAAGAAAAAACCAAAGATCAGGATTTGGGAATTGGAGGAGGAGGACAAAAGGATAGCATTCCAAGATAGGATAAAAATGAAGCTGCCTAACACAGAAACACAAAGTGGAGAAAAAGAGTGGAACAATTTCAGACAGACATTTGTTGAAGCAGCAGTTGAGGTATGTGGGAAAACAAAAGCAAAGGTTAAGGAAAAGGAGACCCGGTGGTGGACAGACAAAATAAAGCAAGAAATAAAAGAAAGGAACAAGGTGAAGAAAGAAATGGATAAGGAAAAGCAAAAAACGTATCAGAAAGATGAGGATAAGATAGAAAGGTTACATGTGGAATACAAAAGATTAAAACTACAAGTAAAAAGGAGTATCAGGAAAGAAAAAGAGAAATGCTGGGGAGAGTTCACCAACAAAATTGAGCAAGATAGTAGAGGAAATCAGAAACTACTGTATAGAGTAATAAAATCGAAAAGAGCAGACCAAGAAAAAATCAAGGCATTAGAGAGAGAAGATGGTTCCATAGTACATGATGAAAAAGGTCTTCAGAAGGTGAATGAATGATATTTATTCAATTAATTCCAAAGAGCCATAGGCTCGTACAGAGGAATTGTACAGTAATATGTGTGTTTACACACCAGGAAGAAAATTCTGAAGGTAACACAAATTGATGAATAAGGGCATAGGCCTATTAGTAAAGTTGATACTATATCTAAGATTGTTTAGACCAAGGTCTCTTAAAATGATAAGCACAGGATTTTTGAGCTTATTTGATGTATTACGATGCATCGAATTTTTCCCACAATACTTTCGTAGTTTTCCTCTTAAATACTGACAAAGTTGGTGCACTTTTTACTTCATCGGGAAGTTTATTATATAACTGTGATGCAGAGAACTTGAAACTATTTCTACCGTATTTAGAAGAGTGAATGATATATAAGGCTACGTCCTTCGCATGCCTAGTTCCATAAGAATGATTGTCCGAGTTCAAGATGTAGGGAGAGCTATAGAGTATTGTGTTGTGTTTAATTTTGTATATTAGCATAGCTGCTCGGAGATCTGCACTTATGCTGAGGGGTAGAATTTTACTTCTGATGTACAGATCTTTTACTGGAGTGCAGTAAGGAAGGTTAAATATGTTTCTAATAGCCCTATTCTGAATAGTCATTAAATCATTCAGTGTGGATTTCCTGCAGTGAGCCCAAATAACATTTAAATATTGGTGTCTAAGTATTTTGAAAAGCTTTATAATGGGGATGACTTCCCAGAGGAAGAACGAGATAAGAAAATGGAAATAGATAGAGAAAAAGAAGAGAACCCAATAACATGGTTGGAACTTGAAAGGACAGTGAAAGCAATGAGCAAAGGTAAAGCAAGTGGAAAAGACGAATTCAATGCTGATATGATTAAGGCAGCAGGAAACATTGGACTACAGTGGCTATACCGAACCCTCAATGCCATATGGAAGGATGAAAGGATACCTGAAGATTGGCAACAAGGAAGCATTGCACCACTGTTCAAGAAAGGAAATAGGAAGAAATGTGAAAATTATAGAGGTATAACATTGTTATCACATGGGCTAAAAATAATGGAGAAAGTCATAGGCAAGAGACTGAGGGATATAATAGAATCTCAGTTAGAGGAAGAACAGTATGGCTTTAGACCGAATAGATCAACAATAGACTTGATATTTGCAGTGCGAATGATAATGGAAAAGCATCTAGAAATGAACAAGGAAATCATCTTTATATTTTTGGTTGTGGAAAAAGCCTATGATACAGTTAAAAGAAAATATGTATGGGAATGCCTACTGAAAAGGAATGTACCAAAATCACTAATTAACAAGATAAAAATGTTGTATTATGAGAGTAAGAGCAGTGTACAAGTGGGTAGTGGTGATTCTGAAACATTCTATACAAAAAAGGCCTCAAGCAAGGAAGTGCACTGTCACCATTATTATTTGTTATATTGATGGATGAAATCATAAAACGTGTAAAACAGAGTAACAGTAGTGATGAAGTGAAGGCCTTGGTATTTGCAGATGATGTGGTGATTTGGGGAGAGGGAGAAAAGGAAGTACAAAGGAGATTGGACATTTGGAATGAAAAGCTGAAGGAGTTTGGAATGGTAATTAGTAAAAAGAAAACTGTAGTCCTGCACTGTGGAAAAGAGGAAAAGAGAAGCCAAGTGAACATAGATGGAGAATGGTTAGAGAATGTGGAACAGTTCCCATATCTGGGTAGCATTGTTAACGGAGGTAATGAAATCAACCCTGAAATTAACAACAGACTAAGTAAAAGCACAACATTCTATCATCAAGTCAGAGAGCTTTTATGGGATGACAAAGTGCCCAGGAGAACGAAATTAACACTATATAAACAGTACTTCATACCAATTGTAACATACGGACTGGAAACGCTGGTAACTAACAAGAGACAAGATAGTAAGAACCAAGCAGCAGAAATGAATTTTTTAAGAACATCTGTAAAAAAGACAAGAAGAGATAGAATTCAAAATGTTAAAATCAGAGAAGAGCTAAATGTGGAACCGTTAGTACAGAAGATACGGAAAGCAAGACTGAGATGGTTCGGACATGTGAAGAGAATGGGAAAGGAACGAGCGGCAAGAAGGGAGTTGGAAAGAGAAGTTAAGGGTAAGCGATCAGTTGGAAGACCAAGAAGAAGATGGATGGATCAGATTCGGAAGGAAATCGGAGAAGCTGGATTGGATGTGGAGGAAGTAATGGAGCAGGAAAAGTGGAAGGACAGAAACGAGTGGAAGAGGCTTGTTAACCACACCCGGGCGACTGGAGTGGGACATTGATGATGATGATGATGTTTGATGTCCCTTTTAATATCTGCGGCTTTTAGAGACACCGGGTTGCCAGAATCTTTCTTGAAGGGAATCTTTAACGTGCCAGTAATTTTACTGACATGGCTCCCTTGCATTCACGCACCCTCAAATGCCAGCTGATTGTGCCAGGATTCGATCCTACAACCTTCGGCACGACAAGCGAGAATGTTACCGTTGAGCCATGCAGCCACCTGGCTTATAATTAGCATCAAATGATGATTGTTTTGTGTTTGCAGCATTTCCCTCACTCCAATTTATAAAACTGACATGTTTGTAGGAACATTCTTTTTTTTATCTCCGGCATTTCTCATTGGACACGAGTACAACCATCCACAAGAGCTCCAAGAGCACAATTTACCAAAGATGAGATAATGAAAGACGACAATGGCTGGATGCATCGTAACTTGATTGAAGAAACCGTGCATTGTTAATTGAATGTGTTAACATTTTTAAGAATCCTTAATTGAGGAATACTGTATAATTTGTGGTTATTCTACACATGGTTAATCACCTAAGATATCCCTGTCAAATATCTTCTAAATCTTTAAAGATATCAATATTCTGCTTTCAATTTTGTGAATGGTATTAAGGGGGCTCATAGAATAACTTCCACATCTTTTCAACTGTTTAGTTAATCACTGAGATATCAATACCAAATTTTCTTTTCTTTAAATGGAATTACAGTAGAACCTCGGTAGTCCGAGGTGATTGGGACCAAGAGTAGCTCCAATTTGGGAAATCTAGGATTACACAAAGTTATGAAATTTTAAGGCCTTTAATTTAAAATTAGATGCACAAGAACCTTGTGTTTAAATATTCTTACAGTAAAAGGCATTATTTCATCAGTTATCGTATAATGTGTTGCAATTTGGCTTTGTTTCAGAAATAAAAACAATATTCTACAAAAGAAATGCAAATATGTACATATTTACTTTAAAGTAGGTACAGTCTGAGCAGACACTGTCTAGTTGGCGGAAGGGCGATAGCGGGCAGAATTGTAAACAACGCATGCGCGCACCTCCACCAAAGACCTTGGGTAAGCTATGCGTCTCACTGTCATCCACCTTGGATAAAACGGAGACTCGGACTGCCAGGACTCGGATTACCGGGGTTCTACTGTATAGTGATGTCTCTCATGAGCATGATAAATATTCAGTAAATAAATTAAATGGAGTGATTAGTTTCAAATCAAACAAGTACTTTTTGAGATATTGAGTGTTCAAAAATTGTCTTCTTACTGACGCGTTGTTGGAAGGGGATGGGTGTGTCATGGCCTGTTGAAACACATGCGTATCGTAGCCTCGCTCTTTGACTTTGACGTTATTTGACTGTCCGTCATTACACACCACTATTGCTTCAACTTCCTCCTCCATTCAATGCATGCATGTTTTGGACAGTTTGAGCCCAGCAACTAAGTATTGGCGTGTGCATAAAAGATCAGCCTGAGCCCATCAACTTGTGGTTGAAGAGGTATAGGTAGTAAGGAAAGAGGGATCACTCTGTCCTAACCTTTGACCATTTCAAGCTACCTCCACTCCTTGTATATGCTAATCAACCAGTCTATAGCTTGTCCTTGCATGGCTGTGCTCTACAACAAAATAACAAATCATGCAGAGCTACTACCTCATGGTAGAAATCTAAATCTAAATGAAATTTGTAATGCTTTCAGCCAGTCAAAACAATTGTACCCAAACAACGGGGTCGGAGATGAGATGTGATGAAATTTTGTGCGGTGTATGGTTTTCACGGCTGGATGCCCTTCCTGATGCCAACCTCGTGAGAGGAGTTAATGAGAGATGAATTGAATGACGATGAATAAAAATCAGCAAGGATGTTGAAGGAAGCGGCCGTGGCCTGTCAGAAGGTACCGTCCCAGTGTTTGCCGGAGTTGAAAATGGGAAACCAATATCAATGATGGCCGATAGTGTGGCTCGAACCCACGTCTACCGAGTCCACAGAGAGATTGGCCCCATAGCCTAATGCTGTGCTTTAGCGAGCGTAGCTACCGCTGGTAGTCTGGTGTTATTCTCAAAGCCTGAAAATAAATAAATATATGAGATGAATAAATTCACCATAAACCCTTGGATTGCTAGTTTTGATTGTCAAGTGATCATCATCAGATCTCTTACACTCAGGCTTTTGAAGAAATATTTATGAGTTTGTGGGTGAACATATTTACAATATATACAATTTTAGTTACGGTACAGAAGTTGTACAATGAAGATAAATGAAACTGGGCAAGGATGTGGAAGGAAGCGGCCATGGCCGGTGAGAAGGTACCGTCCCAGCATTTGCCTGGAGTTGAAAATGGGGAAACCACGGAAAACCATTTCAAGGGCGGCCGACGGTAGGGCTCGAACTCACGTCTACCGAGTCCGTATAGAGCTTGGTCCCATAGCCTAATGCTGATCCTTCTACTAAATTTAGAATTGCGTATGGTATATGAGGCCCATCCAGAAATTAAATTTCCCTATTTTTTAAATAAAAAGAAAACTTAGATACATGAAAAACTTTATTGGCACCAGATGTTTGAGTTATATTTCGTCATAGTCAACACTAGAATTGAGATACCTGCCATATCGTGGGACAACGTTTGTATTCCTGTGTCGTAGAAGTTGTCTTCAGCTCTTGGTCAGTGTGAAAATGCTGACAGGACAGGAATTTCTTGAAGTGCAAGAAAAGATGTGAATCACTGGGAGCAAGATCAGGTTTATACAGTGGGTGATTAAACAGCTCCCAGCCGAACTACTGCGGAACAGTTGCTGTGCGTCAAGTCATATGTGGTCGAGCATTGCCATGGATCAACCCCTGCACTGAGCATTTCGACCAGCGCTATGTTTTCTGCATTAAGGAACTTGACCACAGACCAAACCTTACAGTCGGCTGGGGATATAATAGGAGCCACTGCCAGGCCCGATGAGAGGGGGGTCAGGCAGGGCTGGTGCCCCGGGGCCCGACCCTCCCAGGGGGGCCTGGCGTCCTAGGAGGATGGACCCGATCGGGCGTTGAATTATTATTGCCTTTATGTGACTTGAATTTGCTACTGGCAATCATTTAGTGAATGCAATGACACAGGGATTGAGAAACTTCCACTGTCAAGTGGACAATATTTTCCTTTACAAAGCGCTTGTGGGAAGAACAACTGTCTCAACGTGGTCAACTTAGGCGATGGGGCTTCGCTATGTACTGTTCTCAGAATATACCTGAAGACAGAGAGAGCATTCCATTAATCTAAATTTAGCTTATTCGGCTTATGCACCAATCCTTCAAATATCTTTCTCATCCCTTCACTTATTTCGCCAAGGCCACGAGAGCCTGGGCTGCCCTGGTGTGTTTGGTCACCTAGCTCAAGAGTTTCAAGTTTGGTGCGTCACGTCGAACTTAGATATTTAGAGGTGATAGTATCTGAAATGAATATATTGTCTAACTAGACGTATCGTATGCCGTGCAGGCAGGTAAGTAAAATAAACTTTAAAGTAGCGTCCGCACAGTAATTCACTTTATAGTTGATTTAAGGGGCAGAACAGCGAGGTCATCGTTCACTAGTAATTCACTTTCGCACTACGTGAAAAATTATCATTGCTGGCTAAATATCTTGCAGAGGGATGGGATGATTCTGTTGTCAAACGTAGATAGAGGAAATGTATGCAAAATTGTTCATCATCTCGTATACTGAATTGAGAAAACAATGCTAACGTTTGAATAATCTGTATGTTTAGGTGCAGTATAATTATTATTGTTATAACTGGTTCATTCTATAATTAAGTATTTGCTGACGCGTTAATTTTCCGGTTTGTTTCTGAAGGCCTCCACATTATTGAATGAAGTTGACTGTAAAGCAGTAGTTTTCATAAATATTAATGAAGTAAATTATAAGATTCTCAGACAGCGAACAAAATAGAGAACCAAGAAACGTGCGAATTGTGTAGACTGAAGGGGAGGCTAGTGGTTGTTGTATAATTAGGGAGGTGTATTGGCAACATTGTTGTAACTATTTGTCTTGGAGAGTAGAAATGTAGACCCTCTTAAATCCTCCCACTGCTGGACGAAAAGCAGGGTATACACTGTGCTGTGCTATGGCCTCTGTGTCATGATCAATCGCATACCGTATTCCTAGTTGCTGACTGGGAAAAGTGGGACTATTACTGTAATTATTAGGGTTAAGAGTAGGGTAGGAGTCCCTGGACTTGAAATAAGGTACTATTCCGGCATTTATCTGGAGGGAGTGTGAAAAACCACACTCATTATTTATTTATTTATTTATTTATTTATCGTATGGCTTTTAGTGCCGGGAGTGTCCAAGGACATGTTCGGCTTGCCTGAGTCTGTATCTGCTTCCAGCGGACACCCTAAAGGGCGAGCTACAAGTTCCGTTCAATTTCAAGTAGTTCCAACTTTCGCCACCAGATATCAATGATACCTAGTGGTGAACGTTGGAACTTGGATAGAGCGTCCTGACGAAATCTAATCTAACAAATTTTGCTTTACACAAGTTAAGTCTGTGAAAGGATCTTTTACATGCCATAAATCTATGACATGGGACCGTCGGCTTTACTTCCCCTCCGAAGGAAGGCATACTGAAGGATATTTAACGCTCTTAAATAATCCGACGACTTCGGCCGGGTTTGAACCCGCTATCCTGGGCACAGCAGTTCAGCATGCTACCGACTATGCCACCGAAGCCGCTACCATGATAGCCGTTGTCAGCACCGGGATTCGAACCTCTGATCTGCAGACTTGCTGTAGACTCCCCATCACGGTCATTGGTGAGCTACACCGTGGGGTCTTACCTAAAGGTGCGAGAGCTTTTACTTCAATATCGGCGAGTCTTTTCAATAACCACTAAATGTCAATGGTCACCAAATTTTTACTCCACAATATCACAAAAACAATCACCCAAATTGCCTATAACTCAATAATTTGGACCAAAGTTTTGCAAAATTACCCCACTCTGAACTTGGTGATATTCCATACCCCAGATCGCCAGTGTGTCCACTCCCCCATAATCTTGTCATAAATCTGCCCCCGATGGTCACCAGTCATAGATAGGATTGGGGATTTTTAGAAGAACCTGGCTATAGGTTTGCTTACTTCAAAGCAATATTAAATTATAAGAAGTCCACTGAAAGCAAATTACAAAATATAGTTCAAATTCACATTTTCTTCTTTTGTGAAAACAATCAGCTGTAATCTACTGATAGCACATAATAAATAACTTGACTTAACGTATGAGTATACCTGTGATTAATTATGAAAATATATTTTGCTTCGTTTAATGTACAATGATGTGTGATCGTCGTTCAACCAAAACACTTATCAGTGTTTAGGCTTAGACCCAAGGGCGTGATTCTTCAAGGGCAGCCAGTTTTGAGAATGCCAACATAAAAACCCTATACTGTATGTAAATCATATTTTAAAATACGTCTTGACTTTGTGTAAAAATCATGTATTCATTTTGAAAAGAAATTACGTCATATGTCACAGAGGCCGTAGTACTGCACAGTGTACAATATACCCTTTCCACCTCTTTTAACATGCAGTTCAGCGAGCTGAACTTCCTGTTGATTAATTTTTGGGTCTTAGGATGTCGAGGTTATCAGCTCTTTCTACTTACTGTGCGTCTAGAACTCTGTCCGACAATCTGTATCTGAAATTAATCATATATTTTAAATTAATTTAGGATAGAATTGTGGAGGAAATGAATGTACGATGGTGCAACTACAGCCTTTCGCTAAAGGGTTAAAACGATGAATCATGGAAAATAAGCTTAGAATCACCGACGGTGGAATTCGAACCTACCTGTTTCCGAGTTCATATAAAACAGCTTTTTTCAATGTGATTTTTTTCCCCAAGTTAAATACCGTAAAGGGATGAAATTACAGTCCGGTAAATGCATTTTTTAAAATTTGTGCACGACAAACTAGCATATTGCTTTTACGAGTATCACTGAAGTTCTAAAATTATTGATATCGAAGAGGAACTGTAGAACTTTAATGTATGTATGTATGTATTCTTTATTGTCAGACAGATAGAATCCACTAGTGACAATATAATAATTAACAATAAAATTTACAAGTATAAACAAAACAAAAACAGCAAACACGAACAAAAAATAGAAATACACTAGTCTGTTATAAATCAACAACCACAACCATACAGACACGCACTCAAACATCCTATCTCAAGCATTCATTCATACAATCCCTTTGTACAAGAAACATTGAAATAATTATTACAGTAAAAACAAAACTATCTACAGTAAACGGAAAAAGGCAATAACATAAAATAAAAGATAAGAAGAAAAAGTTCAGAAACTGGGAAAGAAGTAATACAAGAGTGACATTCGAGGATCTAGATAACAGCAAACAAAAATACATTACTTCAGTCGCTCGTACATTCAATCAAAAAATCAATCAACCATTCATTCAACCACATGTTCAATCAATCAATCAATCAATCAATCAATCAATCAATCAATCAATCAATCAATCAATCAATGCAAATAGAAAATAACACAAAATGCATACACTATTTTTACAGCCCACTTGAGATGTTTCTCATAACAGCTGATAGAGAGTCGAAGTGAATATCAGTAGATCATTTACTCTCCATCAAGCTGTATGTTGACTGCAACCGGATCAGACATGAATTTTTATGTACATTAATTCTCGATCTGGCCCATCGAACGTGTGCTTCCGTCTGGTGGTTCTCTGAGGGACGTGAAAACCCAAGTCAGCTAGCAACTGATTAGAGTCAATTCCGCCATTTACCAGCTTCCACAGGAATCTCACGTCACCCACTGTGCACCGACTGCTCAGTGGAGGAAGACCGTACACGTTGCAATAACTCTCATACTCAGCTCTATGGTACGATCGTCCACCCCTGTAACAGAGCCATTTGACAAATCTCTTTTGCACACGTTCGATGGCGTCAATTTTATTACTGTGAAAAGGATTCCAGATCACACTACAGTACTCCAATTTAGGCAGAATGAGTGACTTAAATAATTTGGATAGAGTTATGTCCGAAAAATATGTCTAATTTAAACAATTTCTTTTTAAAAATCCCAGGATCCGGAAACTTTCACGACATATTTTTGAAATATGTTCATCGAACGAGAAATTATTTGTGATTGTCATCCCTAAATCCTTAATGGTTGACACTCTACCTAGCGTTTCATTATTAATACAGTAAAACCCCTCTCGTCCGCCCTCGGCTGGTTCGCCGCTCCGGTTGATCCGACCGTGCTCGACCCGAACTTGTCTCGACTCGTAGAGGTGACTCACTACCCGTAGCGCCATTGTTGTTCACAGGTAATTGTTATTAATCGCTTGTCAGTTTTAGTTCTCCGTCATCTATCGTATCGTTTCTGTCGTTGTACGTGTTTTGTACAGTACGTACTGCACAGTAAAGTTTTTAGTGCTTACTGTTCGCTGGTTTCATAAAAAAAAGCATTTGTTCAGAATACGGAAAAATTTACGTATCGCTACCTTTT
This sequence comes from Meconema thalassinum, assembly GCA_946902985.2. Taxonomy (NCBI): domain Eukaryota; kingdom Metazoa; phylum Arthropoda; class Insecta; order Orthoptera; family Tettigoniidae; genus Meconema; species Meconema thalassinum. Next base: position 1,826,160,220 of record OX336388.2, read on the forward strand.
AAGCACCGATTACGTACGCTACCTCTCTAGGGTTAATGTAAATCCATATTTTTCTGTAATTTCTGATAATCCGACCTTTCTTGCGTTCCGACCATACCCTCAGTCCCAAAGGTGATGGATTACAGGGGTTGTACTTTACAATAATTAAACCTGGGTAGGAGGTTACGTTTCAATGAGACTGACAAAACTTTACACTTTTCAGTATTCAGTTTCAGTTTCCATATTTCACACCATTCACTGAGTTGGTGTAGGTCTTCTTGCAACAACTCACAGTCATTTATAGTACTGATGGGCATATACAGTTTAAGGTCGTCAGCATACATCATAGATAGGATTGGGGATTTTTAGAAGAACCTGGCTATAGGTTTGCTTACTTCAAAGCAATATTAAACACTGTGCATGTTTACAGTGTTACCTCATCGGGACAAATTTTGATCTGTCAAACGAAAAAACTAAACAATATAGTGAATTTAATGAAAATTATTACCTAGTTTTCGATGGCTTTACTCGTGATATTTATTTTTGTTAATTGAAAATAATGCATTGGTACGCGCTTGATAGGTATAAACATTGAATTTGCAAATAATTTTGCGTAGCGATGTGGATAAGGCGACAGACTGTGGTTCCTAGGTTCACCGGTTCGATCCCACCCCTCGCCGATATTTTTTTTTTTTTTTTACCACTGAAATATTGTTTAATCAAGGAGTATTAATAAGGTTTTATGTCTCTTAAAGATACATATTTCTACATTCCCTCTCGGTATATTTTTGAATTAATATAGAAAATAGCAGAATTCTTTCCCCTCACGCATGCGCACAATCCGCCTGAGGTCATGACAAAATGGCGGTGAGAATTCCATTAAAATGTAAGTTATTTAATAAGCTTCCATGTAATTGAAAACATACATTAACCAAGTTCTGGCATTAAAATATAATAACAGTATGAACGTATACGAATGTGCAACATTGATTTATTTGGATAATGAAATGGATTATTTCCTTCAGACAACAGCTTTTGAAGATAATGAATGGCTGCGTCTGCTGCTGAACAAGATTTTTCGAGTAGCTATATGGTTAAGGTGACAGACTGTGGTTTCTAAGTCCGCCGGTTCGATCCCAGCCCTCGCCGATATATGTAATTTTTTTACCATTGAAATATTGTTTAATCAAGGAGTATTAGTAAGGTTTTATGTCTGTAAAAGATACATATTTCTACATTCCCTCTCAATACGTTTTATTTCCGTTTTACCATTGCATTACAGCATGTGATCAAAAGAACAAGCTGTTGTCCTCAGTACGCCGTTTAAATATCTGCAATCAGTTCCTATAACTGACAACAGATGGCAGGACATCGCCCATATAGTTCCAGTAACTGACAGCAGATGGCAGCACCATTGCATCGATATATTTTAAACCCAAGACATGGCACGTTTTCACGTGATGGAGAATTATAAAGGAGGGGAATATTTAAGAAGGGAAATTTTGAGGAACATTAACCGACAGTTGAATGTGTAGGCTATGTTGTTTATGTACCTTAATATTGCAATTTCTTCCCAATGCTTCGGTGGTCAAGTTATTAGCGTCCTAGACTAAAAGTTATAATTATGCATCGTCGATATACTCTTAAATTATTAAAGAAAAAAGTAGTTTTCCAGGCACTCGCGTGTGTCCACAATTGCTTTCGCCATAAGAGACACTTGGCAAACATAATTCGTTTGAAGGGCTCCGACATTGTGGTCACTCAGCCCCATGTACTTGGGTGTGTATGTGTGAAATTTTCTCTCATAACCTGTGTTATTGTGATGGCTGCATTACTGTGTGTATTTGTAATTAAGGTGGTAAATGGCAAGGAGACGGCCAAGGCCTTAAGTTAGGAACCATCCCGGTATTTGCCTTAAGTGGAAGTGGGAAACCACGGAAAACCACATCCAAGATTGTCGAGGTGGGAATTAATCCTTTCTCTTCTTAGTTATACCTCAAGAGACTGAATGTGTCCCGTTTTTGCCCTCAGACCAGAATTCAATTTCTTGGCAGAGCAGGAAATGTAACCCGGGTCTCCGGGGCGATAGACAAGAATAGGTGGGCCTCCATGTGTTAATACGATTTTTGACATGCACGGGACATATAATTCAAAAACTGCCTCCATTAGGGTGACTGCCGAAGTGAGTATTGAGTATAGGCCTATGGTCGTTCCAGTAGTTGGCGAAGTGTTTCCATGTTCCCCTGCAAAATGTACTGTCATAACCTATAACAGGTGATGGAAATTGCTTATTTAGAGCAGTTTCGTACTGTTTATAACAAAATGAAGAACGTCATTCTGAGCTGCGTTTTCAAGCTATCGCAAAAAATTTCGCTGGCAGGAACAATTATAAGGAATTTATTTTAAGCGATCAGTCTCATCGCATTCTCCTCACCAACCAACTTGAGTATGAAAGTCTCTGGACGGTCATGTTGAACTTCATTGTATAAGACAATTGTTTAATGATTATTTGTTTAGAGTACTGAGTCTAACTACGCAGTTGATTTCGGCAATGGAAGTATTATTTGCCATGTAATATTTAGCGGCTCCGTCATTTCAGGGCACTATAGTGTTATCGAATAATACGAAGCCACATTTAAAATCCAATATAAATAGGCCATTTCAGAAACAATTCCAGATATTATGCAGTACAGTGTACTGTAAGGTCTTTGACGATCAATTGTAAACATTGTTCTACATTGTACTTCTCTTGCGTAAAATCTATGCGTGGTTACTTTGGTCTTAACTGTTGTGAGGGTAAAATTGATCTGCTGGAATATAAAATATTTGCCAACCTGCAACAATGTAATGATATTAATTTAAAAGTCATTGAACTTATATCCAGTAGTTCAAACACATACATCAGCGTTAACAGATTGGATACTGAAGATGAAAGCCGGCTACTTCATTTCCCTATTATTGAATTTTTCAATTCCTTGGAATTAAGTGATTCGCCTCCACATACTCCGAACGTTTGAGCCATAGTTATGCTCCTTAGAAATCTGAACGTTTCCCAAGGACTCATATATGGTAATATATTAATTGTAAGAAATATGTAAGAAATTGCTTGGATTCGGATATAATAGGTGCAGTAATATTAGGCAGAGAGCTCAAATCCTACGACTTGATTTAACACCTTCCGATAAAACACTTGCAGGTACAGTACATTTTCTTTTAATAGGCAACAATGTCCTATTCGCTCGGCCTACTTTATCACAATCAATCAAGCTCAAGGAGAAACTCTTGAACGTATTGGGCTATTTACCTAATCACGTTTTAAGTCATGACCAGCAGGATAGTGAAGGTACAAAAAAGGTCCTGTACGGGATGGTAAAGAATAAGAGGCGGAAGGATCCTACGGATTATGTCAGAATGGTGAACAAAAGGGGACAAGGGATAGAAAATAGGGAAGAACTGAAGAAAATGTGGAAAGAATATTTTGAAGAACTCCTGAACCCAAATGGAAACCACGGCGAGGAAGAAGAAATCGGGGAAGAGGTACAGTAGATGAACTGCAAACCGAAAAGGACTTAACATGGAAAGAAGTGGAAGATGCAGTGAGGAAGATGTAAGGAGGGAAGGCACCGGGTGTGGATGAGTTGAGTGTGGAGATGGTGAGAGCAGCAGGAGAGGTGGGGATACAATGGTTGTACCGAGTGATGAAGGCAGCATGGAAGGAAAGGAAGACCCCAGAGGACTGGGAAAAGGGAATAATTGTCCCGATCTTCAAGAAAGGTAGTAGAACAGAATGCAGAAACTATCGGGGAATAACACTGATGAGTCATTGTGCAAAGATGTTTGAGAAAGTTTTAGAAAGGAGAATTAGGACAAGGATTTTTTTTTTTTTTTTTTTTTTGTCGTGTAGCCTCCTGAGAGGCCGAGTGCAGGTCTTTCTAGTCGACGCCCGTGGGCGACCTGCGCGTCGGGATGAGATGGAATTGATGAAGATGAATGAAACTGGGCAAGGATGTGGAAGGAAGCGGCCGTGGCCTGTCAGAAGGAACTGTCCCAGCATTTGCCTGGTGTTGAAAATGGGAAACCACGGAAAACCATTTCAAGGACAGCCGACGGTGGGGCTCGAACCCACGCGTCTACCGAGTCAGAAGAGAGCTTGGCCCCTTGACCCAACGCAGCGCTTTAGCCCGCGCAGCCACTACTGTCGGTAGGACAAGGATAGAAGGAGGGATGAGGGAAGAACAACATGGCTTCAGAGCAAGAAGGTCCACAGTGGATTTTATTTTTGCTGTAAGTCAGTTACAAGAACAGCACTACGAGTATGGAACAGATCTACTGATGGCCTTCCTGGACATTGAGAAAGCATATGACAGTGTATGCAGAAACAAAGTACGGAAGTCCCTGGAGGATAGAGGAGTAGAAAAATGGACTATAAGGAGGATAAAAGAGATGTACAAGGGAAGCGTGAGCTGTGTGAAAGTGGGAGGAGAGAGATCGGACTGGGTGGAACAGAGAAACGGCCTGAAACAAAGAAGTGCACTGTCACCGTTACTTTTCATTGTGGTGATGGATGACATAATGACCCGAGCGGCACAAGTAATTGGGGAAGGAAAGATGAAAGCAATGGTGTTTGCGGATGATTTGATGATTGTGGAAACAAGGAGGAGGAGGTACAGGAACAGTTGGACGTGTGGGAAGGAATAATACAAGGATATGGGATGAAATTTAGCATAAATAAGAGTGAGATGGTGATCACAACAAGGAAGAAGGAAAGGACCACAACGGGAATAACAATTGGTGGGGAACAGCTGAAGAAAGTGGAGAGTTTCAAGTATCTGGGAAGCCTGATACAAGAGAATGGAAGAAACGGTAGAGAAATAAATGAGCGGGGGAGACAGGCAGAAGCATTCCGGAGGAGTGTGAGAAGCATGTTATGGAGCAGGGATGTCCCTCAGAACAGCAAGTAGATCATATATCGTACTATGTCCCTATCCTGACGTATGCCTCAGAGACCTGGGTTATGAAAGGAAGGGAGAAGAGCAAAATACAGGCAAGTGAGATGAGGTTCTTGAGAAGCAGTATTGGAGCTACAAAGAGGGACAGAATAAGAAATGAGAGGACCAGAGAATTAATGAAGGAGGAACCATTACAGGATGGTATAGAGAAATCTAGACTTAGATGGTATGGACATGTAAAACGAATGGAGGAGAAGAGGATACCCAGGAGGATACACGAGACGAAGTGGGAAGGAAAGAGACCAAGAGGGAGACCGAGAGACAGGTGGCTGAAGGGGGTGGAAGAAAGCGTGAAGAAGAGAGGAGAAGACTGGACAAGGGTGGAGGCTGAGAGATGGTGGGAAGACAGAAGACGTTGGAGAGGCTTGTGTTCCAATCAGACCCGGCCAGTGGCTGGAAACTGTGCAAGATGATGATGACCTCATCACGTTTTCAGTCATGACCAGCAATATGTTGCAATGCTGAGAGTGCTATCTTTTGACGCCCTTAAAGTTGCAATAGTGCTAAAAAGTAATCGTACAAAGAATGTAACTTATATAAGAAGCTTCATCAGTAAATTTGTTTTCCATTGTCCGTCATGTTTTGACGAGTTTCATCTAGTATATATTATTTCAGTAGTATACATCCCTCCTGCGGCGCTCACAAGCGACCGATCGTGAAAAATGAGCATTCAAATGAAAGAGAATATACATTACCAGTGACGCATTGCACTCTAATTTCATAAATATCTATAATTTCTTTAAGAAATGACTTTTAAAAAACTGTACGAAGTGTGCGATTTGCAGGTGCTGTTGCTGCAAGAAGATACGCTCCATAATTGCTGCCCACTTCACTTGTTGGCCCCTGTGATGCCTGTTTCATGTCATTTTAATATTCCTTTATTATTTTGCATGGATTTAAGAAACAGTAATTTAAAGCAATTTCATAAATAACGAATAACCAGTGAGTGTTACGGCTAAGCCTCAATCAATGGACTCAGCACACAAATGCCATTAGCAGTGATGAATTGCATTCTTCTTCTTCTTCTTCCTCTTCTTCTTCTTCTTCTTCTTCGTTGTTTGGGCCTACTGAGGACCACGGGGCTCGTATCTCCTCGTCGCTTTGTCTTTTCTCTTCTTCCAGTACTTTCTCATCATCTGACTATAAGCCAGCTTTCTTTCCTCCGTCCATGGTGGTCTGCTGACACTGGTGTTCTTCCTAGCTGTCAGTGATACAGGAAAAACTCCCTGTCGGATGGCTTGCCGGAATTATTGGCGGTCCTATTTGGAATTAAGTGGGATCCCTAGGTGGTCTAAATCCGTCCTGACCGTAGAGATCCACTTGGTCCTAGAGGCCTTCCCTCTTCCTGCCACTGTGAAGATCTTACTGGCGAGCTGGCAAGGGATCATGCGGGTCAAGTGTCCATAGAAGGCCAGGCGCCTCTTTCTTATACAAGTCACAATGTCTTCTTGATGGCTGTAAAGCTCATCATTGTGCCGAATTCTGTAGGTGCCTCTCTCTTCCCATATAGGTCCTAGTATCCTCCGCAGGATCTTCCTCTCCTTGAGTTTAAGTTCCCTGAGTGGGCCTTTTCTGGCCATCACGAGGCATTCAGAGGCATACAGAACAGATGGTTTTACTACTGAATTGTAGTGTCTGAGTTTGAGGTTTTGAAGAGGAACTTTGATGCGTAGATGCTGCGGCAGGAGTGGTAGGCCCTCTCGAACTTGGTGCACCTGGTGTCTATAGCCAGATTCTCACTCTGGTTTGCCGAGATCCACTCTCCTAGGTATTTGACCGCAGGGACTTTTCGGATGAAGACCCCCTCAAGTGGAATTGTGGATGGGGCTTCCTTGATGTTAGTTATGAATTCAGTCTTCCCAATGTTGATCTTCAGGCCAGCCCGAACCGCTACATCGTGAAGACTCTGTAGGTGATGAGTAGCTTCCTCTATAGTGTTGGTTAGTACAGCGAGGTCGTCGGCAAAGGCCAGGCATGACACATGAAGGTTATCTTTCTTGTATCCAAGCTGCAGACCAGTCCTTGGTGTTAGTCGCACCATCCATTCCCTTATGATCTTCTCCAGGATGCAATTGAAGAGGATGCAGGAGAGTGCATCGCCCTGTCTAACTCCCGTCTTGATGGGGAAGCTCTCGGATAGTTCATCTCTGAACTTGACTTAAGATGTTGTGTTTGTCAAGGTGGCCTGGACTAGTTTAAGGTTTTTTTCATCAAGGCCAAATTCTCGCAAGGTGGAGAAAAGACTCTCTCTGTCCACCGAGTCGTATGCCTTCTGAAAATCCACTAAGACAACTACCCAGGGTTGTCCCCCACGACTCTTATAAGTGAGGATGGTCTTGAGATTTTGTATCTGCTCTGGACAAGATCGATTGTTACGAAAGCCGGCCTGATATTCCCCTAATTGAGAGTCTAGTTGGTTGGTGACTCTAGATAACAGAGCTTTCGAAAGAACCTTGTAGGTAACCTGCAATAAGGAGATACCACTGTAATTGTTGAGGTCAGTCTTGCTTCCCTTCTTGTGTAACGGGTGAATTACTGCTGATATCCACCCTTCCGGTAGGGTCTCTGTTGTCCATATGTCTTGTATGATCTGTTGGATGCTCTGCAAGGACTGTTCATCTGAGCATTTCCACATCTCTGCTACTATTCCATCTTCACCTGAGGCTTTATTATTTTTCAGGTTATTGATTATACTCTCTATTTCCTCTCTGTCAGGCGGTTGAGAATCAGGATTCCTGATAGATGGTTCATGGAAGATTAATCTTATAGAGCAGCAGGAGGGAATTCATTGGTAGCAGAACTATGGAAATATGCAAATGAACAAACCATCTCCAACCTCCATAAACGCCTCATCGATGTATGGAATTCGGAACAAATACCAGAGGAATGGAGAATGGCTGTAATCCACCCAATTCTAATTTCATAACTATCAATTTTTATAAGAAGTGTGTGATTTGCAAATACTATTCCTGTAGGAAAATACGCGACATCATTGCTGTTCAGTTCGCATTTTGGTCGTAGGGACGCCTGAAACGTAAATAGTGTTCTATAATAATTTGGTTCAAATAAAAGCATAACAACTTTTGTGTAGAAAGTGTGGCTTATGAACATGTGAGATTTCTCGCATGGATCCGCTAGTATAATTGAAATATTATTAATACAGTAGGCCTATATTATACAGTATTTATTGCAGCCAATGGTCATATCAGGACATTTCAATTGAATGTCCATAGGCTCCACAACAAGTTCAATTTCAAGTAGTTCAAAATTTAGCTACCAGACGCCACTGTCACTGACATGCAGCAGCGAACGTTGGAACTTGATAAGAGTGTTTCTAACGAAATAACCTACACATTTTGCCTACACACTACCAATTGTAGTGGAAATGAATGTACGATGGTGCAACTACAGCCTTTGGATGAGACAAAAATGTGTCCGGTCTGCTGCAACAGCTGGCGTGATTTTTGTCGCAGGTCTGTTGGTCTCCTGTCTTGCATTCGAGTGCGCACACTGGGGACAAAAGTGTCGCTCATCACTCATATCCACAGACCCCTAAACCACAGAACCGCCGGCTTTTTACTTCCGCTCTGAATAAAGGCATACCGGTACTGAAGGACTTTAACGCTCTTAAAAATCCGACGACCTCGGCCGGACTTAAACCCGCGAACATGGGCATAGCAGTTCAGCATGCTACAATTATTATTATTGCTTGCTGGTATTTTATATTTTTGTAATTGATTTCATGATGAACATTTTTGCAAAAATAAGTTGCGCAAAATCAGTTTGTGCAAATTCGTGAGGATTATAAATTAATTTTACAGAGTTTGTTTATAGAGGGGGGCCCGGGAGATTCCAGCCCCAGGGCCCGTCACTGCTCTCCACGGCCCTGGCCACTGCTGCTACGCTACTGACACCAGTCGAGACTTGTTGCACATGCTCATATTTCCCGCCTAAATATATTTAGGCTACTTTAAAAGAAAATAAAAATATAGGGAAACTTAATTTCTTGATGGTCCTCACCATATATATGCATCACAAACAAAAATAAAGTCACTCCCCTCAAATACAAACGTCCACCTGATTGCGAAGAGGCTAGCATTCTTGGCTGTTACTGCTGAGCCCGGGTTCGATTCCTGGCTCTGTCAAGAAATTTAATTCCGGCCTGAGGGCTGGAACAGGGTACACTCAGCCTCGTGAGACAAAATTGATAAGAGGTGGGATTGATTCCCACCTCAGCCATCTTGGAGGTAGTTTTCCATTGTTTCCCACTTCTACTCCAGGCAAATGCCGGGATGGTACCTAACTTAAGGCCACGACCGCTTCATACCCAAATCCCAGTTCAATTTCAATTACACACACTCGTACAGAAATCGCAGTGACACAGGTTATCAAACACATTTTACACACACCCAACTACATGGGGCTACATGACCACGATGTGTTAAGCCTCTAAAAGAATCAACAAATACAATAACAAACTTAACACCAGGAAATATTGCCTCCTCTAGCCCCAAAAATTGCCTGGACTTGATACTAAGTGACTCCACTCGCTTATCAGGAGATCCCATAATTCTAGCAATTTACCGGGATGCCAAAGTCTGAGTTTCACCTGCTGCTTCAAACAGCCTCACACTTTTGTAATGGAGCTCAAATCAGAGGACTTCACGGGCCAGACCTGGTCTTACTAGTTATCCGAATATTCTACAAACCATGCACACAAGCGTTGGGCATGTGAACACAGCAACTATCATCTTGGATGATGGGAGTGTACATGGAATAGTAAGAATGAAGATGTTGGAAAAGTGGCAACTCTGAAAATGTTCAGATGCACACATTTTTGTTCACAGGCTCCTTGATGAAGGTGCACAAGAGGTTTTGTGAGAAACAACCCCACATTACATGTTTCTAGTCTGCTACAATCCAGCATAGATGTTCTCCAGCCTATTCATGAGCAGCTAAATGCTAATTACTCGGATAGGATTTTCAAGAAAGCCTTAGAAAAAAAACATTTAGGAGTTCGAGTGAATGGTGTTGTTCTAAATACAATTGGATATGCTGATGACACATTGATCTTTTGTGATAACCTTGGAGGCCTTCAAAAATTACTAACCAACATCAGCACAACATCTGAAGAATTTGGACTTCAAATCATTTAAATAAGACAAAATTTATGGTTTCTAGTCATCAAACTCATGACCAGGCTGCTTTGAACGTCAGAGGTCTTCCAATCGAGCGTGTTCACCATTTTAAATATCTAGGGAGTATCCTAATTGATGATTTAAATCCCGACGTTGAAATCAGAAGTCGCATTGAAATGGCACGCAGTGTATAAGTTATGGGAAAATGTCCTTGTGCTTCGACAACTTAAATCTGAAGCTCTGACAAAGATTGGCTTGAACCTATGTCTAGTCGACACTCTTGTATAGTATGGAGGTTTGGACTTTGAAGGTCAACACCATGAAACGATTAGAGGCCTTCGAAATGTGGATTCATAGACGAATGCTTACAATACCTTGGACTGATAGAGTTACTAAAAGAGATGTCCTCAGAAGAGCAAAATGTGATCTTCAGCTTTTGTCTACCATTAAGTATCGGAAAACTGCCTTTTTGGGTCATGTACTTAGAAGCCAAAAATATCAGTTGTTTCGACTGATACTACAAGGCAAAACAGATGGCAGATGGGGGCTTGGCAGAAGACAGATGTCCTGGCTTCAGAATATCAAGGAGTGGTCACGGATTCGATCTGTTGAATAATTGTTCTGGCTTGCGGTGGACAGAGGTGCCTTTTCCATGATAATCGCCAACGTTCGGGGGATTGAACACGGTACTTGAAGAAGAAGAAGAAATGTGGTGGCCTCTTGCATGAACAAATGTCCAATGCATGCAGTTCCTTTCACTATATTTCTTCATAAAATGGTTGGTAAGGACTTGCATTAATAAATAGCAGAAATTCCTGTAAAATTGGAATCCAATTTCCAAAGACAAGGCGTTACCCTCTTATCCTGTCCTTCTGATGCTGTGTTTTGTGCTCATACGTATTGTACCATTCCTTGTAAATCCATTGGACCATCTACATTGATAGACCAATGAATTGGGCAACTTTTTTATTGTATCCCCATGAGGACTCCCAAACAAAATTGCCACCTTTTGCCAATTTGTTATTAGCCATTCAAGATATGAGTACCAGTGTCTGAGGTGGGAACTATTGCTTTGTTTACTTGTGTCATGCCTAGGTTGACAGGTACAGTCGTGCAGGTAAGATATGACTGAGCTCCAGTAGCCTCAGTCATCGTTTTACTCACCATAGTAACATGAGCTCCTGTTACACTTAGTTGTGCTGTTGTGAAGCACCTGTTGCTATAAATTTGTCCATTCACAATATAACTTCTCATCATCATTATCATCATTTTCCGTTTTCCAGCCTCAGCCGGGTCGGAGCAAATGACACTCCTCCACTTAACTCTGTCTGTTCACCATCTTTCCTCAACCACTGAACTCTACTCTAAGTTCCGTTCACTCACACTGTCTTTCACTAAGTCCATCCACCATACTCTAGGTCTTCCTCGTCATCTCTTTCCAGTCATCCGTTTCTCCATCACTTGTTTCGGCATTCTTTCATCTTCATCCTTTTCACATGTCCATACCATCTCAATCAGGCACATATTAACAACTTACCGAATGGGATTCTATGTGACTGCCGATTGTTTGAGGTTGATTGTGTAATATACCCAAAAATTCAAACATCACAAGACAATGCTCAGTTGCAAACTGACTTCAACCTGGTAAATAAATGGGTGGTTGACAACAAAATGAAGATAAATATGAGTAAATATAGCCTCATGAGAATAGGGAGAAAGCAAAGGAATGATTTTCAATATAATATTGGCTCGGAAATACTTGTAGAAGAAGACTCGTGCAAATACTTGGGCATCCATGTAAGGAATGATATGAAATGGAGTACCCATGTGGGTTGTGTCATGCCCAAAACGTACAAATCACTTTATTTTGTAATGAAGGTATTAAAAGGCAATAGCTCCACCACAAAAGAATTAGGATATTTGACCCTGGTGATGCCTATTTTGGAATACGGCTCAGCGGTTTGGGACCCATATCAGGCAGGTCTCATCAATGAGCTGGAGATGGTACAAAGGAAGGCTGCTAGGTTTGTGCTCAACGATTTTAATCCTAGAAGTAGTGTAACTCGTATGATAGAAAAACTAGGGTGGGAATTTCTGGAAGATAGAAGGACTATACGCTATGTTTACCACTTACACTAATCGGCCAGCATGTGGAGAACTAAGCAAACGCCTGAGAAGTCCCACCTACCTGAGCAGGACAGATCATCCGCATAAAGTTAAGGGCCGACCACAGTGTACAAATTATGGGAAATATTCTTTCATTAATCGTGATATTGATATTTGGAACTCATTACCTGCCACATTCTAAGATTTTGATGAGTTTAAGAAAAAACTGAAATTTTGTGTAAATATTACGATGTAATTAATCATCATCATCATCCGTGTCCAACTCCAGTCACCCGGGTGTTATAAACTAGCCTCTTCCACTGCTGTCTATTCTTCCACCTCTCCTGCTCCATTACTTCTGCCAAATCCAGTCCAATGTCACATAAATTACCGTAGTTGTGACTTGTGTATATTGTGTTTGATATTGAAAATGAAAATCCACAGCCTGCTGCCAGTCTCCGACCGGGTCAGGAATGGAATGAATGAAGCCCCCATCTAGCGGCGAGGATATGAACTGTGCCGGCTGCCGAGGCCTGACGCACTCCTCTGGGGCAGTGATTAAATGAATGACAGATGAAATGAAATGATAGTGGAGAGTGTTGCCGGAATGAAATTTTGACAGGGAAAACCAGAGTACCCGGAGAAAAACCTGTCTGCCTCCATTTTGTCCAGCACAGATCTCACATGGAGTGACCGGGATTTGAACCACGGACTCAGTGGTGAGAGGCCGGCGTGCTGCCGCCTAAGCCACGGAGGCTTCCTGTTTGATATTATTGTTGGTAATTTTTTGTGATTGTACAATTTGCCACCGGGGAACTACCCTCATTTGCAAATAAAGTAAATGAATGAATAAATGAATGAATCTGTCCTGCTCGAGCTTAACATTGAGCTTCTGCACATTCCCTTCCTTTCGAATGTCTTCATTACTCACTCTATCTCTCCTAGTCATCGGCCAAGTTTCTGCTTCATACTTCATTATTGATAAGTAATAGGTCTTATACATCACTTCTTTAGTCTTCAGTGGTATGTCTTTATCCCAATTTAAACTCTGAACCCGATAATAGAAAACACCCCCACATTGTATTCTCTTGTTGATCTCCATATCCAATCTTGAATTTTCCATCAATTCGCTTCACAAATATTTGAAGTGTTCTACTACTTCCAGATCTACATCTTCAATTTTAATAATCCCTTTTCCTTCTTTCTGTCCTCTTGTCATTACCATTGTCTTACTTTTCTCTACACTGATTTTCATTTCCTATTTCTCAATATTTTCCTTCAGTACATCTAGAAGTTCTTGAACCACATTCTTATTCTCTCCCCAAATCAGAACATCATCAGCAAAGAAGTTTATGTTCATTCTTATACCTGTGTACACTTCCTTTGTTGCCTTGAGTATCAGCCATCATCAGTAAAAATAGGGGGCTGCATGGCACAGTCGGTAGAGGTGCTGAGCTTCTAACTGAAAGGGAGTGGGTTCGATCACCACCCAGGTAGTGGATTTTAGATACAAAACTACCACTTTCGGAAAGGCAAATAACCCTGGGGTTTCCTCAGCCTACACCAGAAATGAGTACCAGGGTAATTCCTGGGAGCAAAGACGACTGGGCATTGGGCTGACAACTTCATCCCATCAAAAAGTGGAAGCCTCTCCCTTCCACTACTCCCAGGGCCTCCATGGCCTGTACGGAGTTGGCTTTGCTTTCTTATCAGTATAAATAACAAGGGTAAGAATACACTCCCTTGTTTCAATCCATGTTTAATTTCAAACCATCCTGTTTTACCTACTTGAGTCTTGACACAGATGCAACAACTACTCTACATTATCTTTTATCATTTTTATTATTTCTTCTCTAATACCTTTCTGTTTTAGGCTTTCCAAAACTCTTTCTCTAGGGACACTATCATATGCCTTTTCTAAGTCAATGAAGGTCATTATCATGTCTTTTCCCTATTCCCAGTGCTTTTCCATAATAACTTCTGTCTAACACAAATAGCTCGCGCAATGCTGCCTGACTTATATGCAGACTGCACCCGTCATCACTCCTCTTCCCACAAGACTCCAGCTGCTATGATCAACAAACGCTGGCACAGCTCTTTACTTACAACTGCCATAGACACCATGGCTTGGCACTTGTACCATTTGTGACAGTGAGAAGTCATGTGACCACATAGTACAAGTGATACAAAGGGACTACCATGTGGTCTCAAGGTGGTAACTAATATTTTTTCCAGGGTTCTTATAATGGTTAGGATATTTATTAATTACTAATTAATTAATGTGAAGTTTTGGCTTTGTGCCATGTGAATAGCTTTGAAGAATGTAAGAAACTTGAGTTCTTCTTACATATCCTTGCTGTATTTTTCAAAAAGGGACTGTAACTAAAAGTAAATAATGAAAAGGGGTTGAATGTTAATACAGTATGACTAACAACTTTCTTTTGAAACTGCACAGAGAAAGAATGGTCTGAAAGATCAGAAGTTCTTTTAGAATAAAGATGCAGATGAAGATAGAGAAGAGGGAGAATTTACTACATTTGAATATTCTTTATGATTGATTGATTGGCAACCAGGTGACAGTACACTCAAGAGCTAATAACCCACTTTAAGCTATTGGTGTTTTTTCTTTTCTTTTGTAAGTATCGCTTTAACTGCTTCTCTATGATCCATAACTACAGTAATTGTGTTTCATATAAGGCTTGAAAGTCTTTGAACATGATATCATGACCCAATGAGAAGGCATATTCTATTCTGTTACAGTCGATTTGCCTCGTTGGTTGAGATGGATGTTCCTTGATACCAGTCCTGATGGATTTGCATGTTTGATCTACACATACATGTACCTGGCTGCAAGTACAAGGAGTTTTATTTATCTCATGTAGAAATGGGGGCAGTTTATCTCATTGAGATCCCAAACTTTGGCTAATGTTTAATGAGGTGACAAGTATGGCTTTTGCCGGCCCCGTGATGTTGGGATGCGGTGTGCCTGCCTTCCACCCAGAGGACCTGTGTTCGATTACCAGCTTTGTCAGGTATTTTAGAAACTGACATGAGGGTTGGAATGGGGTGCATTAAGCCTTGTGGGGACAATTAAGTATCGGTAGCTGTCTAACAGTGAGACAGCATCCTGGTCACAAAAACGAAGATTAACGGCTGAGAGGACCCGACTAGCAGACCATGCGTCACCCCACAATCTGCGGGTGCAATGGCTGAGCAGCAGTCGCCAAGACCTTTCATGGGCTGTGGTGCCATGGGCTTTTTCTTTGGTAAGTATCACTTTTATATGGTGCTTATTGAGTATTTTTCTGGTATGGTCTGTGATATTGTGAACATATGGGAGGTCACATCAGAACATCGTCAACTAGAACTGATATATAAAGGAGAAAAATAGTTCACATGTGTTGTATCAGGCCAAGCATTCAATCCAATATGAAAAACTGTAGTATGCTGTTGATAATAATTGGAACTCATTAGTATCTGCCACAATCTAGAGCCTTTCCCCAAACAATGATTTTTAATTAAAGTGATTATTTTTAAGTTTACCTGTTGGCACAAGCTTCAAAATTACATTTGGCTGCCATGTAGTAGTTGACTGTTTCTTATGAGATTTCCTGACAATTAAAACACAATTATATCTAAACCTAGAACGACTTTTCTCAAAGCCAACCATCAGGATAAACTTCTTGTTGTTGCTTGAGTCTTTAGTATATTCACTAGTTTGATGCAGAGCTCCATTCTCCCCTGTCCTGAGCTAATCACTTCATTTCTACAGTATATAGCTACCATACTTTACATCCAAAAATGCCAACAGTATTTGGTGAAACGTCAAGAATGACCTGATAACCCGAAAATCTGTTCTGCAAAATACTTAAATTTTGTTAAGTTAATGTTTCCTTTGGAAAAAATATTAATTACTGTATATTTCAATAAAAATAAAAATGTATTATAAAATAAGAGTGAATAAAATAAATCTTATATTTATTTATTGCTCGTTCTTGAAAATGCAATGCACAATTTTGTTACTTCGTTACCTACTCTTAAAAATAGCAGTGTGATAGTTACAGTTACTTAATTTAATTAATAACCCCTCGTTAGAGTAAAAATGAACTATTAGTCTACTTTGAGAGCAACTAAATCTGCCTGCCATGAATTCGGTGGTTTAATCCATTATAGCTAGATCTCGTGCGAATGAATGTTGCTGCGCTCTTGCGGCAAGCCAATAAAATATTCATTGTTACTTATGATGTGTGAGTGGAGCAACGTGATTGGGAAAAGACTCAATTTCAAGTTGAGAGACCTTGGTAAAAGTCCTACAGAGATTAGGAGAAATAGTTCTATGGTTGAATGTAACAACACATACAGAAATATCCACCTGGAACGTAATTCTTCGTATTCAGAAACAAAAAAAAAATAGTCCGAACGCCTCTTTAACTGTGGCATTTTTAGTCAGTATTTTATAAATGAAACACCGACAAGACGTCCTGGCAGACGCAGCCACTATCTTATATGGAGCTTAAGTTATCAGATCAGAGTCTAGAAGGGGAGGGTAGCAGATTAGCAGCCAGAAGAGAGGTCGTAAAGAATGATGACAAGTTGTATCTATACTAGCAATGAATGTATAAGCTCCTAAATGCAGTGCCAGCCGGTAATAAGGTTACAGAGTTGCACAACGACCAGATTAATTCATGAAAAACAATTACAGTAATACCATAATAATATTTTTAGTAATAAAAGGTGTACCGGTATGTTTCCTTTTATATGAATAGGAAATCATAATTTTGTTCTTTAATAATTCAGGAAATCTTATAGTACCGATAAGTTACTGTGAACTGTCTGAGAAATCAAAGCGTGCCAACACCGTCTAGGATCGCTCGTCTATCTGGTCGTTGCCAGCCCCGAGTGCCGACCAGATCTCAATAGTGAAGGGTATGGCAGAGATGCTAGACTGAGTAAGTCCTATCCAACAGTTAACTCGACTGGTCGCTGTCCGCTGATTGTAACAAGGGAGCCGAGATGCTCCGTCATCTGCCGATACCGAATACTTGTGACACTAGGGGTTCTTTCTAGCCATTGTATATAACTTACGTTGTTTTGTTTTCGTGAAGCTTTTCATGTAGACTAACTTATACAATATATAGTCCATTTAATCCGATGACAATGTGATATTCTTTGAAATGCGGCATTCATGATGAATGAGGCACATCCGTTTTACCGCGCAATTGAATACAATTTTCTCTGATATCAAGCAGGCTTTTACCCTACTACCTACCCCCGCCCCTTAATGAAAATAGTTAACACCCACCGCCAGCCACCTCTGCCTCAATGTAACTAATGGAATAAGAAAATATCCTTGACATAGATGGCCGCACCATCTCTTGGGCCAGGAGGGAAGAATGAGTTGGAGAAGGGCGCTGCATTGAAGGTGGAGGTGTTGAGGTGTGGAATTGGGAGTAGAGAGAGTGGGATGGACCTCTTGGCCAAGATCAAAATTTTGAAAATTTGGAAATTTGGAAAATGTTTTTTCCTTTTGTAAATTGTGAAATTTTCAAATTTTGGGATTTTAGAAAAAAAAGTTTGTGATTTTGAAATGTGAAAATGTGGAAAGTTTGTAATTTTTAAAATTTACGATTTTTTTTTTAAATGAATTTGGTGGAAGATGTGAATGGTGACATTTTGTGAAATGAGATGAGAATGATGGATGATGTTTGTGGAGATGAGGAGAAGGGTGCTGTAGTCCTAGACATTTTTTAAACTTTTTAATATTTAACCACTTATATCCTTTTTGTAAAACACGCTCATAGCTTTGCTATGCCGCGAAGGGTGCCAGCAGTAAAAATATCGCCATTCGTACAAGGTCTATTATCCTTTTTGGTTTAATACAGTGTTTGATCGTGAAGCCTCCGTGGCTCAGGCGGCAGCACGCCGGCCTCTCACCGCTGGGCCCGTGGTTCAAATCCCGGTCACTCCATGTGAGATTTGTGCTGGACAAAACGGAGGCAGACAGGTTTTTCTCCGGTTTTCCCTGTCAATTTCATTCCAGCAACACTCTCCACTATCATTTCATTTCATCTGTCATTCATGTAATCATTGCCCCAGAGGAGTGCTTCAGGCCTCGGCAGCCGGCACAGTTCATATCCTCGCCGCTAGATTGGGGGCTTCATTCATTCCATTCCTGACCCGGTCGGAGACTGGAAGCAGGCTGTGGATTTTCATTTTTTTCACAGTGTTTGATCGTATGGATTCAATAGCTGAAAACATTGCGAGATATGCGAGCTCGATGCAAGCTGTCGAGTCTTGAATCGATATATCGCAATGCACAGGCACGCTCTGCCATCTGTGCAGGAAGAGATGAAACACTCACAAATGCGAAGTGGTGAAGTTAGTGCTGCTATCTGCAGGAGTTTGGCGTACTTTCTACCCAACTAGTAGTTCTCAAACACGAGAGCGCAGACCCCTGGAAAACAATTAAGCCGAACCTTATGGTGTGCTAATCAAATGACGCCTTTATTATGACGCCCACGAAGTGACTCTGATGCTAAAAATCCAAGATACAGAGTTTTTCAGAAATCTGGGCAAATTATGTGTCATAATAATAACAACACTAGGCTAAAACTTAAGTGTTGGATTTTCGCTACCACATAGATGGAGGTTTTCATTTATTAGGTCGTGTATTGTACAGAATGACGAGCCACTTGTTGGAAGGTAAGCTAATTAGAATATCTGACCTATGCGAGACTAGAAATCAAGTCCTCGGCTTTGTACTCCATTGCTCTGACCTCTTAATTAATGGGAGAGAAATTTCAATTCTTATTGATGAAAGGTACTTATTTGAAGCTGGTACATTCATATTATTATAGCAGACCGCTGTGCTGGGCGCTTTTGATTCCAGAATTGTAATTGATGACAAAATAATGGAGATTTTCAGCTATTAGATCAAATGTTGTACACAGAGTAGATGCCAAGTATTTACCAACCATGACATCTTATATCTATTCAGCAAGTTAAACACAAAGATGGTATATTGTTTTAAGTTAAACACAACTGTGTATTATGATTTAAATGATACACTCACATATAAAATATACGGTGCTTAATTTCGGCCGGAAAGCGGCGGAACGGCTCGGCGTTCAGCACCTACCCGGGTATTTTCTCTACACAATTGTTTTAAGGGGATTGCTCAATAAAGAGTTACTACGAGTATATTAAGATTTTTAAATTAAAATCTCTAGAAGATCGTGGTGGTCTGTGTTCAATTCCTGGCTCTGCCAAGAAATTTAATTCTGGTCTGTGGGCTGAGACGCGATACACTCAACCTTGTGAGGCAAAACTGAGAAGAGGAGAGTCCGATTCCCTCCTCCGCCATCCAAGAAGTGTTTTTCCGTGGGTTCCAACTTCTACTACAGGCAAATGCCGGGATGATATCTAAACTAAGGTCACGGTATCCTCGTACCCAAGTCATAGGCCCTGTTACAAATACACACGCTAGTATAGTTATCACAAAGGCACAGGTTATCAGACAGATCCCACACACGCCTAAGTACATGGAGCTACATGACTACGATGTCGCAAAGCAGCTAAATAATTTAACAACAACAAAATTAATATTTGAAGACTCGTGTGGGAATAAAGCTCATGATATAGCTGCTAGTAGGCTATTCATGGCTGTCACCCCTAAGATCTTGGTTCGAATTTCGGCTATCCCAAATAGTTTGCCTAGGTCTGAATAAAAATTAAACACTAAAATAAAAATATGTCACCTCCGTAGCGTAGCGGTCAGCATGGTTAGCTGCCGCCCCGGAGGTCCTGGGTTCGATTCCCGGCTCTGCCACGAAATTTGAAAAGTGGTACGAGGACTGGAACGGGGTCTACTCAGCCTCGAGTGGCCCAAATGAGTAGAGGGGGTTCGATTCCCCCTCAGCCATCCTCGAAGTGGTTTTCCGTGGTTTCCCACTTCGTCTTCGGGAAAATGCCGGGATGGTACCTACTGTAAGGCCACGGCCGCCTCCTTCCCTCTTCCTAGCCTATCCATCCCAATCTTCCATCCGTTCCCATCCCTCATGAGGACCCTGTTCGCTTTGCAGGTGAGGCCGCCTGGGCGAAGTGCTGATCACACCTCCCCAGTTGTATCCATTCTGACCAGATGTTCCAAGCTCCAGGACACTGCCCATAGAGGCGGTAGTGGTGAGTTCCCTCGCCGAGTCCGTGGGATCCACCAGCCTAGAGGGTAAATTGACTAAAAAAAATAAATATTCACTATAAAAATGTTAGTGTCCGTTGAATAACCCTCCAAATACAAACTGAAATCTGCTTAATATAGTGTTAGAATCAGAAGAAAAACATATATCCTGATACTACAGTAGATTATTTGAAGAATGGTTATAATCATGATAAAATATTGTAATTTTGAAAGAATCTGATCTGTTACATTAGATATTTAATAAAATTTAAAATCATTATAAAATATTGCTAATTAAAACCTTGAACTTCAAAACTAATGAAATAATATCTGCTTATGTAAAAATGTTCTTCAATGTGTTATTGTCGGTAAATTAAATTAAAATGACTTCTCTGAATATCATGCAAAATATTCACTTTTAACGCTGAAAGTTTTAAATAAAGATCTTGATAGCTAAAACCGTTCTGCAACAAATGGAGAGAGGGTTTTAAATTGAAAACATATGTTCGTCTTCATTCAATTCAAATTGTCAGTGTTGATTATGGTAATTTATACCTATAAGCCTCCTTTGGAAGATAGACCAAATTGAGAGTGTGGCTATGGAGGAAGAAAACATTAGTAAACGTCCCTTGTGAATTTAAATTTTCACCTACATTGTATGTATTCAAATGTAATCTTGACCATACTCTAACTTGTTGGCTCAGGCTAGAGTAAAATGTGGCTTTCCAACTATGTCTCAGTCCCACTCTTGGCAGTGATTATATGGAAGCTTTGAGGTATGAGTGGCGCTGAGTAATGGTCTTCAGGGCACAGCTAGTGTCTGTGTGTACGGTATTGTGAAAGGTTTTACTCATAGTGTCAGTACTTTGTTTTGACTCAGTGAGGAAGGCAATGGTAAACTGCCTCTCTCCTTACTTTGCCTAGTATGCCTTATTATAGTGCTGCCTTAGGTTTTTGCGGGTATCTACCAATTTAACCTGTGGTGGTACTTTTTGAGGATCCAACCAGCCTCAGGGTTGATTACCTAGCAGACTGAGTGGAGAGACAAATGGAAAACGGACTGATTTCATAAAATAATGTGCACAAGTTTAATAATAATAAACACGACTCATTCATAGTAAGTTAGCTGTTATTTCAAATTAAACATATTTTATTTAAAATACTATTATGCGTCATGAATACGTAATTATGCGTAGTCTATTAATGCTGTGAGTAGCAACCATGTGCAATTCAGATCAGTGAATCCACAGAATAGAGAGATTTTTATCGATCCTCATATTAAATATCTGTGATGGGGAGCATATTTCAACTCGGAATGAGTGTTTCCATCGGAGTTCACCCTTCTTTTATATTAACTCCAGCGATGTGCATAGTGAAGAGCTAATGAAAGACAATAGTTCGTAATGTATAGAGGTAGGCTAGTATATATTTTGAAAAGCTGCATAAATGTTCGGAAAGCTGTAAAGTATTCATTAAAAATGAGACTGTAAACCGTCATTCAGAGTAGTTAAAGCTGTATAGAGGATGTTTCAAAATTTGAATACTGCCTTTTGAGGGTGGGACCGATGTGAAAATATCTGGCTAATCTGAAATCGCATTGTTCTTGGGAAGATAATTGCAGTATTTGGCATAACCGTTTGGTAATTATTATAACACTTTTCTGCCATAAGATAGCTTTGGAGCCACATTTTCAGTGTTGCTTTATTGACAATTAATATTAATTTTCAGTCGATCCGCACAAATAAGTCCAACTACTGGAATATGTGAAAAAAGAACTAAAATAAATTACATGAGATTAATTTGTAGGCTATTTTGTTACGGACAATCGTAGAAGAATAAAACTAAGGGATGCCATGTTTCGCTCGTCAAGCGAGCATCATCAGATCCGAATTTGCAAGACAAATAGCTCTAAAAAATACTACCAAACCTAGAGTGACACCTGCAGGAAGTCTCTGCCCTCCAAAAACAAACTACAAGAAAACCCGTCGGAAAACTTATAAGTGTGGTAATTATTACTGGTACTGATAAACATTAAAGGATTAAGCAACCGAAAAAAGAACTATTTATGATAATGTTGAAAAACTTAGAAATGACTGTCAACAAGAACAGTCTTCCTCCTCCAAACTAATCTGTGGCAGTTAATATACTGTATACTTATATATGGCACCTTCGTCGTGTACAAAGAGCTAGAACCCATTACAGATACCATGCGTAAGAGGAGACTGGGATTCTTTGGACTTATTATGAGGATGCAGGATTCGAGACTCCTAAAACAACTAGTGCAGCACAATCGTATCTCAAAAAATACCACAACAGGATATGAATGGATAAGAGAAGTGAGAGAGGCCCTGAAGGAGATAGGCCTTACAACAGACGACACCACAAATAAAATAAAGTCGAATACAAAACTCAAGAATACAAAAACCTGTTTTACCCTTACAAGAAACAAGTCCACAACACGCACATTTTCAACCGAGGAAAGGGCACAGCGTTCAAAACGTCTTAAGAAGTACTGGAAGGAACGCGAAGCCCGAACAATCCCTGCAAATAAGAGCAGAACGATGGACTGACTACAGTGATCCTATGTGGTCATTAAAGAAGAAGAAGAAGAAGAAGAAGAAGAAGAAGAAGAAGAAGAAGAAGAAGATACGGTACCTACTATGTTACAAGACTGAGAAACGACAATCTCGTCAACAAACAGCCTCACTCCAACAAATAATCTATGATGTCAAGGAAATGACGCATGCCATGACGGATTATCTGGTATTATGAGAACAATGTGATGTGACACTAGCCACTGACTACTAGGAGCATGGCGAGAGGGGCCGTCGATATCTGTCCCTTCCAAAATTCAGTGTTCTGGAAACTAAATCCCTGAGTTTCATCTTAAAATCTGTTAGCGTCAATAGAAGAGCAATTTTGAAAAATTAACATTGAAGCACATGCCCTTGTTTCGTGTGAGCTTTAGAATTTTAGATGATTAAAAAAAACTTACTATGCTATACTGCCACCAAGGTGAAGGAAATATCTCTCGGTTCAATCGGCACCGTGTTCGATTCTAGGGTGTGTCGTAGAGGATTGGAAGGAAGGAAGTAAGTATTTAGTTTTACGTGACCGTTAATCTCGAGATCATGAGCCACGGGACCTCCTTTTTACGTGGAATCCGAACCACAGGACATGGCATTTCACTTTGAAAATCTCACATGCATTGACCGGGAATGGAACCCGGTCCACCGTGGTGAGAGGCCAACAGCTTGACCGCTGCGCCACCACGCCCCTCATAGATGATTAAGTCCTCGTTTGTGGATTGTAACGGAATGCACTTCATCTCGCAAGGACACGTGGGAAGTGATGTGGGTTTGAGCTCACCTAATGGACTTCTATAGCCCAAGTCTCAAGACAGTCAGTTTGGATATTGCGCGTAAACGCCATCTTGAATACTGTACGAGTAAATAATATTGGCATCGATAACTTGGAATGAAATTCAGTGATAATGACGATACTTACAGGAAGTTACAGTTACATAGGCCATGATACTCACTCTGCTGAGGATACAAGTATGCTACATCAACGTCATCCAATCAAAACGGCGTTTGGAACAAAAACGTCATTAACTCAGGTTGTAATTGAGAAATTGGCACGAACGTTTGTGGAAGGTGTGCCTCAAGCAATACTAGTCCTGGTAACTGATTGTGAATTATATATATTAACATTTACACGCAACCGCCATTTTTAAGATTTAAAATTTAACACCTATAGCCCAGGATGCGATTAAATCACACAAAACTTAGTAAATGACTGATTCGTTGTAAAATTTAAACTTTCTTAATATACACCCCTTACAATTTTAAATGTAGTTTTTTAGACCCCTATAGGTATATGTTCCGGGGTTATGGTGCACCCCTTCATCAGCCCATCAATGTTTAATTGAAAAACATAAATCAAATAGCACTTAACAAAAACAATTTAGACCAAACTCTAACCAAAAATGTTAGGCTACTTGAAGAAAATCATAATAATTCAATGAACCTGGAGAACTTACCAAGTCATAGATGTCTTGGGCATCTCCGAACTCCATGAAGTTATTTGGATGCAAATCAATTGCCACCGTTGAAGTTGAAGTATTCTCTTGAGTCTTGATTGTTTATTCTTCTGTTTTGCAAATATTTTATGAGGGGATAAAAGACATAATTTTTAACCCTTTTAGAAGATAGTGTCTATATACCAACACCTACCATAAATCCAATGTAACAAAGATGCTCATTGTTGAATCTTTCAGCCTTATTTAGAGGCGTGGTGGCTCAGCGGTCTAGCTGTATGCCTCTCACCAAGGCGGTCCGGGTTCGATTCTCGGTCAATGCATGTGAGATTTTCGAAGGGAAATGCCATGTCCTGTGGTTCGGATTCCACGTAAAAAGGAGGTCCCGTGGCTCAAGATCTCATGATTAACGGTCACGTTAAACTACAAGCTTCCTTCCTATCCTTTTTCAGCCTTATTTAACGCATTACTTCTGAGGAAATCATAGAATTTCAGAGAATCAAATAACAATCTTATTATCTTATTGTTATATCTCTAATCAAACTGTCATCGTTCCTCATTTTAACTCATGTCAACACACCTCCAGCTTTGGAAAATATGTGACCAAAGTTACTCGATGAGACTTTTATCGCTAAGGAATTGTGTACGGTACTGGTGTATCGATTTACCGAGAGGTACTATAGGTTCAAATGTGAACACGCGAATAACCTATAATTAACAAAGACTGCAATGGGATAGATGACTTTCGTGCTTTACCACTTAAGACAATCTCCTCCAACACCTTTACATTGAAAAACTATGTGCTAGAATATATAACTTCAGTATCGGTAATTATGACTCCTCCCGCGTGATGGTATCTTTCTGTAACGAATCACGGGAGTTAAGATTCAGAAAAGTCAAATGCATGGCTTCTATGATTTATAAAAAGTAAGCTATACAATTTACTGCTATTAGATAAAGGTTATTATCATAGCCCATCATTCGAATCATCTCTTCAATCGCCTGAATAAGATACGAGGAATAAAAAGAAAAGTCCTTCCAAGGAGAACTAAATAGCCTATTTTCATCTACTTATCGTAATTGCCTCTATCAACATACAAAATGTCAGTTTGATTGCCGTAATTGATTCGTAGACATTGAGAATCGTCTAAATATTTTGTATGTTCGCCATGTTGGATTCTTATAGACTACTGTATATGTAGGCCATAGAGTCATGCACTATTACATGAAGCTTACTGCGTAGGTGCATTATTCAAACTTCAATCGCACGATTAGGACACAAGAAATAAAAACGAGATGATAAAATTTCGCACAGCCGCCATCTTGTGGCTATAAAACAATTGAAATAAATTAGATGTCAGTGGATTGTAGTTTGTATAAGCATAGCATTTACCGTACCAAGTTTCAATGCGCTCGGATGGTTAAATCGCGAGAAACGTGCATTTAAATATTTAAATTTCGCGTTGCCGCCATGCTGAATTTGTGCTCACCAGGTTATTTAAAGTTCCATAGGTGAACATATAGTTAGTTAGTTAGTTATTGTTGTTTTAACCCTTTCCAGCCCAAATTAATTGGGGTGACAGTAAAAAATATTTTTCTATGAAAAATAACTAAATTCTGTATCTTCTACATAAAACCACCTTGATTTAATTTTTTCAGACTCTCATGTGCTGAAAAATGGATGACGCCATATGGCATCACTGGGCAAATGCAATGCAATTCCTCATGATAAGTTATTTAGGTCTTTGTATATGAATTATGATTATAACACACAATTTATATAAATAATTTATTGTTATAAAATAGATTTAAAATGAAAACACATAAATAATAAAACATATAGGCCAATATGCCTAAAATTTCAGTAACAAAGCGAAACCATAGAAACTATAGTACGTTATCAAAATACTTTTGAAATCTAAGGATACGGTGTAATAAAAGTAATTAAAAAACAAAGTGTAAACGAAACCGGTGTGTGAATGAACTACTTTACATGGTATGCCATGAAGCAGTTCCTGTCTTTTGTAAAGCAAAATGCTTTGTCACATTTTACACATTTCATCCTTGAAAAAGGTTTGATGCATAGCTTGCAACGTTGTTTGGCTTCAAGATACAGAGGCAAGTGGCTAATGCCATCATACCTGACATCATCGGTAGGTCGTGGAGTTGGTACTCTTCTCTTGGATGGAGGTGATGGTGTTGCAACATTTCCTCGAGGCCTGCCTTTTTGTTTACAGCCTGCTTTCCTGTTTGCAAAAGACCATGTGCAATTTCTGCACGAAAAATTACAAGAGTCTTGTATCTCATCTCCCCCCTCTGAGTGCAATGTCTGCGATATAGTAGCCATCCATTTACTATGCACATATCAATCAGGTGGAAAACAATTCGAAGATAGAATCTCTTCACACCAATGTTTATCCTGTACAGGGCAACTAACATATCATGAAGATCAACCCCTCCCACGAAGCAATTGTACTCCTTGACTAATGCTGGACGAGGGACCTCAATATATGCCTTATGTGCCACAGACCATCTCTTGACGTTATCAATAGGATCTATGCCCTTGTATGATGATGTGAGGTGAACAGCTTTGTTGTCGTACCGCTTGAGGGCTATGATGTTCCTTTCTCCTTCAGTGCGAAAATCATATGAACCACGACCCTCTTTCTTCAGTTCGGCATCGGATTTCAGTATGCATTTTGGTAGTCGAGCCACTCGTACAGTTCCTACTGCTAGGATGCCAATGTCTTTCAATGCACATATCAAATAATATGAAGTGAACCAGTTGTCCATGAACACCTTAAAGTTTTGTCCTTTAGGATGTCCTTCAATCAGTCTCATAACAATGTCCCCACTAATACCTAATCGAGATGTGTTGGCGATAGTAGCCCTACCAACATACACTTCAAAATCATAGACAATGCCACTAGAACCAGCCCGAGCAAATGCCTTTATACCCCATTTATGAGGCTTGTTCTTCACGTATTGCTTCAAAGAACTACGTCCCTTGAATGGAATTATAATTTCATCTACGGAATTGTACTCCTCGGGTTCAATTTCAACGAAACTAGCTCTGATGGCATCAACGAAAGGTCTGACTTTGAATAACTTATCATACTCAGGATGATCACGTGGCTTCATGTTATCATTATCATTGATATGAAAGTAGTTTCTGAGCTTGTCAAATCGATTTCGGGACATGGTGTCAGCAATTGTGGGATATCTGGTTGTCTCTGCCCAGTTCATTCTGTAACTTGGCATCCTGACAATACCAGACATAATATTTATTCCCAGAAATTGCTCTATTTCATTCTTACTTGTATTTAGTGAGGCTCCTGTCTTCTGAACACAGTATAAATTTGAATTGTCAAATAAATTGTCTATAACAGAATCAGTGCAGAATTGTTTGAATTATCCATATGGAGTAATTTCCCCTGGTGGTTCAGAGTGATTCACTATGCACTCAGAATTATTAATTTCTAAGTCATTACACCGCCATCGTATGTCCCTCTGCCTCTCGTTTGGTACTGGTGTAGGCCTATCATAAATAGGTTCTGCTACCTGGAGCCGAAGAGCTAATGGTATGTCATCTTCATCCAATGTATCTTCTGCTTCGATATTTACTTCATAATCCAGCCCCACCTTTGGATTATTAGTTGCCATTGGTTCATCAACAGTATTTGATGCAATTTCGTCTCCCTCATCCTCATCACTGATATCAGCATCAGACACATCGCCTTCAAGAAGAAGTATAAGCTCCTTCTCAGATAAAGGTTTTTCCATCAAAGCACTCATCTGAAAAATAAGATATGTTGGATAATAACTTCATATGCAACTTCTAACAAAATATAATATATGTACGGTATAATTTCATGTAGCAAGCCTGCATACTTGAATTATGACACTCATTAGTAAAATGCATAGCCTATAACGAATTATACTTGTTAAATACATCGTGTAATACCACAAAGTAGCTATTTATGATGTATCAGAACTCAGAGAATGAATTATTAGCAGGCCTCATATTAACATAACCTAATACATGCTTGACGCCCACTGATGCCATATGGCATCATAGGTACTTGAACACTCTTCAAATCTCTAACTCTAAACATAATTATAACTTACATATATCATCTTAATCCACCATCCTTTATCATCATTCAAAAATATATTGAAGTCAAAATCATTACAACTTACATCAAAATGTAACAAAATTCAGGAGACTGCAAGAGTAGGTCCTTCTTCCATGTCGAGTAGGTCAAGGAATATGCATAAATATTTGGCGATGTTTAAGTTCCGATTGCTCCAATGCTACCAACAGATTCCGTACACCACACGGCAATCTTCCATGAAGGTAAATGGCATACACAATAAATTTCAATGCACAAAAAAAAAAATAAGAAAGATCATCACTGGGCTGGAAAGGGTTAAGGGGCGGAACTACGAGGTCAACTGCCCCTCGATGAACTTATAACCATAGCTTTCATCAACATACAAAATTTCAGTTTGAATGCTGTCCTAGATTAGTAGGTATTGAGAACTGTCTAAATATTTTGGATGGTCACCAAGTTGGATTTTTATACTATGTACTATTAGATGACGATTATTGCGTAGGTTCAGTATTGAAACGTTCACTTCGATCGCATGATTAGAACACAAGAAATTAAAACGTAATTTTAATATTTCGCACAGCCACCATCTTGAGGTTATGTAAACAATTGAACTTACTTAGATGTCAATGCATTACAATGTGTATAAATATGTGCTGTAGGTTACCAAGTTTCACTGCTCTCGGATGGTTAAAACGCGAGAAAAGTGTATTTAAATGTTTCAACTTCGATGGCCGTCGTATTCGTTCCTAACCTAACAGGTTTCTAAAGTTGTGAACTTCTGGTAGTGCCCTTTATCACTGTTCAAAATGTCAGAGTGATATCAGTAATAGCCTGGGAGCTATAGAATACCGGTGAAATATTTCACACAGCCGCCATGTTGGATTGGTGAGACGTAATGAAATTTGAAGGGCATTATGACCTTACCGAGTTTCTTTGAAATCACTCTCGGTCTAATAACTTCTAAATGGCTGGAGCGATTTCAATGAAACTTGGTAAGGTCATAGTACTATTTTGGCCGACCCAGACCGTGCCCTTCAAATTTTATTACGTCTCACCAATCCAACATGGCGGCTGTGCGAAATATTTCACCGGCATTCCATATTTTCGAAACTATTACTGATATCACCCTGAAATTTTGTACGGTGATAAAGGACACTACTAGAAGTTCACCTATGGGACTTTCAAAAACCTGCTAACTACAAAACGAACATGGCAGCCAAGCGAATTTGAAACACTTATATAGATTTTTCTCGCGATTTAACGATCCAAACGCAATGAAACTTGATACAGCAATTGTTTAAACATTGGCATCTAAGTTAGTTCAAATTGTCCCCATAACCTCAAAATGGCGGCTGTGCGAAATATTTCACTGGCATTCTATATCTCCGAAATTGTTAGACTACTGATTTCACCCTGAAATTTTGTACGGTGATAAAGGGTAACCCTAGAAGTTCAGCTATGAGACTTTCAAAAACCTGTAAAATACAAAACGAACATGGCAGCCAAGCGAAAGTGAAACATTATAATAGATTTTCCTCGCGATTTAACCATATGAGCGCAGTGAAATTTGGTACAGTAAATGTTTATACACATTGTAATGCACTGGCATCTAATTTTGTTCAATTGTTCACATCACCTCAAGAAGGCGGCTGTGCGAAATGTTAAAATTAAAATTAAGTTTTTATTTCTTGTGTATTAATCATGCGATCGAAGTGAACGTTAGAATAATGAACCTACGCAAAAATCGTCATCTAATAGTACGTAATCTATCGCCTACATATATAAAAATCTAAATCTAAAAACCGATTAGACGGTTCTCAATATCTATTAATCTATGATAGCAATCAAACTGAAATTTTCTATATTGATAGAGGTTATGAACTGAAGTTCACCTATACTACTTTCAATAGCATGGCGGTGACGCAATATATAAATATTTAAATGGACGTTACTCGCGATATAACCATCCGAGCGCAGTAAAACTTGGTATGGTAAATGCTTATACAAATTTTAATCCACTGGGATGTAATTTATTTCAATTTTTTTCATAACCATAAGATGGTCCTATTCATGCGATTGATGTTTGAATGCTACACCTAGGCTACACAATAATCTTCATGTAATAGTACATAACTCTGAGACCTACATATATAAAAATCCAACATGGCGACCATGCAAAATATTTAGACGGTTCTCCATATCTACGAATGTATCACAGCAATCAAACTGAAATTTTGAATGTTGATATAGGCAATTAACATAAGTAGGATATATGAAAATAGGCAGTATAAATCTTCATGCAACTACCTGTTCATAAATGAAAATATGCTAAAAGGAGGTTTTAAGAATATTTCGACCTAATGCCATCTTACAGACTTGTATACAATTGAACATAATTAGATGTCCCTATAGCAAACTCTGAATAAAGATTTGCTTTGCCAAGTTTCATTGCACTGAGGTGGTTAGATCGTCAGGAAAGTATTTTAAATATTTGAAAATCACTTGGCCGTCATGTTGTTTTTGTGAATCTCTAACACCATACACAATATCAGTTTCATGGCTTAAACAGTTTCGGAGACATTGAGAATCGATGAAATATATATCATGGATGCCATGTTGTATTATTTGATATGTATGCTGCAGAATGTTATTACAAAATGTTCCCAATTCTATCTTTCTATGGGTCCTCTTTTAGTTGGTTATTCTCGTGGCTCCTTTGTAACTTACAGAACTTCTCAGTTAGAACATGTCATACACGTCTATTGGCTCTGAACTAGCGGGTAGAAGGCGTCTTGTGAGCGAAGTCCAGCGTCCCAGTGGATCGGTTCTCGCCCGGGGACATTCTGTCTCGCTTGGACCAGCCAAGCAAGCCAACCATCGACAAGTTTGTTACATGTGGTCTGAGATCAGTGCGCCCTACAGGCAACTTGCGAAAACAGACTTAACAAAAGGGAGGGGGAGGCTTCATCACCCTCCCACAAACCAACCTCGCTCGTTCCTTCCTTCCACCTATTTTTTCTTCAGTCTTTTGCGGGTCTCTTTGAAGCCTACTAGAAGGAGTAAGTCTATAGTTTCGAGCAAAAGGGGCTTGGGGAACACGATTTAACTCTCAATACCATGGCGTTGCTAAATCTCACCCAAAACAGACAGATGTTTGCCATTCCCACGCTCACATCGCATCGCCTACCTTCCCACTGCCATTGCGATCACTTTCGCTTCCACTAAAAGAGGAATGGAAGCTCCAACCTTGTTCAATGGCTCATACAGTACAGGTAGTTCATTTTAAAATGACTATGAGTGGGAGCACTGCCAGGATTGCCATATTACGTTTAATGAAAAAGGGGACACTTCAAAAAATCTCGGATGAACTAACACATAGGCCTATACTGTATTATATTTCTACATCTACTGTAGATATTGAATATCAAATTTTGTTTAGACTTTGTACAGTGCATGCTGACAATTATCAACTGTATTTGTTTTAAGTTACATTTTCGTTTTAGATTTTCTATTATCTAAATGCAATTGTATAACTTCACAATATCTAAGTCACGCTAAATCAGCTGAATCTAGAACCAATAAACTATTACGTTCAAATTCATGTAAATACAGTGAGAGACCTCCCTATTGAACGGAACCTCGGATGCGCCGCGTGACGGCTGGGGAACTTTGGCTAGCCGCCTGTCGAGCAAGGCACTAGCAGCAGCGTAGCACCCAACTAGTTCAACCCATTTAAATTTTTAATGTAATAATCACCATTGCTTACATGAATTTCAGAGTAGTTGCTGGAAATGCTGTCCTTCATTTCCTGAACACACATTGCACCAACGTAGAAACGTTTGTTACAGTCGCTGTAATTCATCCTTACTGATATTGTGGTGGTGCAGTGGTCAAGCTGTTGGCCTCTCACCAAGGTGGACCGGGTTCGATTCCCAGTCAATGCATGTGAGATTTTCAAAGTGAAATGCCATGTCCTGTGGTTCAGATTCCACGTAAAAAGGAGGTCCCGTGGCTCATGATCGCATGATTAACGGTCACGTAAAACTAAAAGCTTTAGCTTCCTTACTGATATTTCGTATCAGTGCAGTTCTTTCGTTCTCGAGAACCTCCAGAGTATGCGGATTGTTTCTGTATACATTTTGTTTGAGATTCCCCCTCAAGAAATAATCGCACGGTGCTGAAACGTACGAATGCATTTACTTAAGTCTTCTTCTTGAGAAGAGAAGTTTCCACCAGGAAAATTCCATGTTTTGTTCCATACATAACCATGTTCACGTGATACGAGATACCCCCTAGTGCTTCACTACAAGTCGTAGCAGTGGCGTAGCAGTGGCGTAGCCAGGGGGTGGGGGGTGGTAGGGGAGTGGGGACTCGCCCCCCCCCCCCCATTGTCTGTTGTCGCCTTTCGGCCCGGGTCCCCATTTGTGGCTACACACGTCTTCATGACTACGTATAACCACAGTCTACCTACAGATCGCGAAGCTTGGCTCATATTTTTCTACCGCGAGTCAATAATGCTCTCATGCAGCCAGCAAGAATGTGCCGACTGCGCTATGTTGTTGTATGTTATTGTTGCCGGATTTACTGTATGTGAGCATTGTGTAAATGTTAAATCTTTAATTTAACATGTGCTTTACATAGGGTTACCATCCGTCCGGATTTCGTCCGGACAGTTCGGATTTTACACATGTGTCCGGTTTGGCGTCCGGATTTAAAAATTGTCCGGAAACTGAATACGTGGCAAATATTTGGGGAAATTTTACTTCACACCTCATATAGGTTGGTCACATTGAGCACCAGGACTGCTCAGGCGGCTGCACCTGTTCTGTGTGCCGCTCCTGTCGCCATTTTATTTGGAAGGAGTGCGTTCAGTCAGTTTTAGTGCTACTGTTTTATTTGCTGGACTGCGTCCATTTCTAGACGTTTTATGCTATTTCTGAAGAGTCAGCTCTAATGAAAAATACGATGCAAGGAAAATTGAGAAACCTGCCCCTGGACCCAGCACAGATTAATCTAAGACGAGAAAAAATTGTTCAAGTGATCAGTATGATATATGATGAACACTGATTGATGTTTTTGTATATTCTTATGTAATCATGTTATGTAATTGTAAAGGGATTGTAAACCAATAAAATCAAGTTCAGTTCATTTCATTTTGTTCGTCCATGGCCCCTAGAGCCCCGGAAGATCCGAAGTCCGGATTTGGCCTAAAAATATTATGGTAACCCTAGCTTTACAAGAGGAGATGTGCAGTTCAATAAATAGATCTAATGTTAGAAGCAATATTTCAGTGTTGCTGAGTAACCTGTATGATCGCTTTTCAGTCGGTCAACACGAATGTACGCTACCCAATGAGATTAGGTGGGCAGTGGCAATTTATCTCCTAATGCCTGAAATAAAAATACATGAATAGTTTATACACTTAATAAATAATTATTGTAGCCTATTATGAATTATACAAGGGAAATTAATTGTTACTCCTCGCCCAATCTAATTGGGTGTATTCGTGTTGACCGACTGGGAAGTCAGACTGTTCAAATAGCAAGACAATACCCGAGTTTCCAAAGGACCCTAAAAGGTAAGATTTGAGCTAGTATTATAAAGCTTTTCAAGGGGAGCGTGATGGTGCAGTGGCTTAGCTGCTCGTCAATCACCCGGACGGCCGGAGTTCCAATCCCGGTGACAGTGGGGTGGAATTTTCACCTTAAAAATTACGTGGGGTAAGGAAGGGCATCCGGCCTTAAATCCCCGGCCAAAACCAAAATGAATCTGATTGGCTCCGGCGACCCCAATTAATTGGGATACGCAGTAGAAAGTATTATAGTATTATAAAGCTTTCCTATCCAACAACGGAACTAGGTCTTTAACTGGTTATAAATCAATAATAATGTTATTGGATTTAGATTCCTTTTAACTACTGTGGCTTTTAGAGACACCGGGGTGCCGGAATTTTGCCCTGAAGGGGAACTTTAGCTTGTCAGTAAATCTACAAACACGGTTCCCTCGCATGTATGCACCCTTAAATGCCAGCAGGATTAGATCCTTCAACCTTGGGAACAGCAGGCGAGAACGTTGCCGCTGAGCCACGGAGCCAGTCGGTTATAAATCAGAAGCATGTCTCGGTAGGATATTGTTACGGCTGTGAGTTTGTTTTGTCGCCTCGCCGCGTTGAGTCCCAGCTGCCCCGGGCTGTGGGTGCTCTGCCTCAGTGTATTACGTGCGCGTTACGCAACGGGCTGCGAAGTGAAAGGGATGGTCCAGAATATTCGTGACCCAGCCAGTGAAGGAAAACTCGAGAAGCCGTGTGTCCTGGACGGTTCTAGAATTCATTGAGTCACCAGCCTGCTATATAAGCGGCCTCAACAGTGAGGGGACCGAGTTTTTGAGGACAGTGTTTTTGAGCGAGTGTGATTTCACTGAGCGACAGAAGTGTGGTGACGAAGTGCCGTGCGAGTTACGAAATCCAGTGACATTGTATCCCCAGCTTGTGGACAGCGAAACAGCGTGTAGCAGGTTATCGTAAGTAACTGTAGTTTGTGTACATGAGGAAGAGGTGCAGGTAGCTTCTGTCAAGGCCACCGGACTCATTAAGACGGTTTAACTTCTGTGGTTTGTTGACAAGTGAAAGGGACAAGAGCGCTCAAGGAAGAGACTTGAGGAAACTGGAGTAAGGTTCTAATCACTTGTATTTGCTGTTGAGTGGTGTATCTTTCTGGCCGTAATAAAGTTAATTATTTCTTTAAAGGAACAATCTGTGTTGTGCTTCAACCCACCGTAATCCAGTTAACAAAAGTGCCACTAGGGGGGTGGCACGTAACAATATCTATGCATGGCTTCCGTGGCGTAGTCGGTAGCATACTGAACTGCTATGCCCAAGTTCGCGGGTTCAAACCCAGTCGAAGTCGTCGGGCCCATGTCATAGATTTATGGCACGTAAAGGAACTTACAACTACAATTGGTAGTGTGTAGCCAAAATTTGTAGGCTATTGGGTTAGACACGCTCTATCAAGTTCAAACATTCGCCGTTGGGTTTCAGTTCTGGTAGCTTAAGATGGAACTACTTGACATTGAAATTGGGGAACCTACGGGCCTTCATGTGAAATGCTCTGCTATGGCCATTGGCTGCAAATCAAATATAAATATCTATGCATTTTGAAAATTAAGTCATACGGTAGGCTAAGTAAACGTAAAAGATGTCATCTCAAACGTATGCCGACATTTTCATTTTCAGATGTAGACAATAATATAAACTTATTCTCGAATCCTTTGGAAGCAAGCCAATTTATGTCGTCAGGATAATGCTCACAAACTTAGATGTGGTACACTGTTTGTTAATTCTCTTATGACATACCTGGTCTCTCACATGGCTGCTGTGAAGGTACGGTACACAATTGTTATTGCCAATATTTTGTAAAATTGGCATCGTATTATTTTGTCAAATTCAGGAATGAATGGTTTCAAACCCACAGAAAAAACAAGATGTTCAGTAAAGAACATATAGCCTACTTTCTCCTAAATGCATGGGTATTGTTATAACTCTTTGTCCTTTTAAAGGAGTATGATTGAATGTTGGTTGTAGTAGCTTGTTGAAATACAACGTGCTATAGGGATATTAAACATGAATATGAGGTGCCCTTTGCTAGTGCTACCTCTGTACCAAATTTCGTTCAATTCGGTTTCACCCTGTTTGAATTGATAGGGGGTATCGATTTGCACACATACTTGGCCACCATCTGCAAACTATTGGGCTGATGTTCTTGCAGTTTGGTCTGAATATGTTTCCTACATAAAGATATAGTGTTGCAAAATTTGGTAGAGACTAGATTATTAGGTTGGTCGTAATTACATTTTAGCTTTTAACATTTGGGTGGCCGCAATTACGTTTCCGTCAAGATAGCGGTGATATAAAACATGACACTGAGGTGCCCTTTGCTAGTGCTACCTCTGTACCAAATTTCGTTCATTCGATTCCACCGTGTTCGAATTAATAGGGGGAATCAATTTTGACATAAAGATGACCGCCATCCGCAAACTATTAGGCTAATGGCCTATTAGATTGGTCAAAGGATGCTCCCTCCATAAAGGTATGTTGTTGCAAAGTTTGGTAGAGATCGGATTGTTATGTTAGTCGTAATTTAACTAAAGCTTTGAACATTTGTGTGGCCGCCATTACGTTTCAGTCAAGATGGCGGCGATATAAAACATGACACTGAGGAGCCTTTTGTTAGTACTACCTCTGTACCAAATTTCGTTCCATTCGGTTTCGCCGTGTTTGAATTAATAGGGGGAATCGATTGTGACACAAAGATGGCCGCCATCCGCAAACTATTAGGCGAATGACCTATTAGATAGGTCAAAGGATGCTCCCTCCATAAAGGTATGTAGTTGCAAAATTGGGTAGAGATCGGATGATTAGGTTAATCGTAATTTGATTTAAGCTTTGAACATTCGTGTGGCCGCCATTACGTTTCAGTCAAGATGGCGGCGATATAAAACATGACACTGAGGTGCCCTTTGCTAGTGCTACCTCTGTACCAAATTTCGTTCCATTCGGTTCCACCGTGTTCAAATTAATAGGGGGAATCAATTTTGACATAAAGATGGCCGCCACCCGCAAACTATTAGGCTAATAACCTATTAGATTGGTCAAAAGATGCTCCCCCAATAAAGGAATGTTGTTGCAAAGTTTGGTAGAGATCGGATGGTTATGTTAGTCGTAATTTAACTTAAGCTTTGAACATATGTGTGGCCGCCATTACGTTTCTGTCAATATGGCGGCGATATAAAACATGTCACTGAGATGCCCTTTGCTAGTGCTACCTCTGTACCAAATTTCGTTCCATTCGGTTTCACCGTGTTTGAATTAATAGGGGGAATTGATTTTCACACAAAGATGGCCGCCATCCGCAAACTATTAGGCTAATGACCTAGTCGTTTGGTCAAAGGATGCTTCCTCTATAAAGGTATGTTGTTGCAAAATTTGGTAGAGATCGGATGATTAGGTTAATCGTAATTTGATTTAAGCTATGAACGTTTGTGTGGCCGCCATTACGTATCCGTCAAGATGGCGGCGATATAAAACATGACAATGAGGTGCCTTTTGTTAGTACTACCTCTGTAGCAAATTTCGTTCCATTCGGTTGCACCGTGTTCGAATTAATAGGGGGAATCGATTTTCACACAAAGATGGCCGCCATCCGCAAACTATTACGCTGATGGCTTATTGGTTTGGTCAAAGGATGCTCCCCCCATAAAGGTATGTTGTTGCAAAATTTGGTAGAGATCGGATGATTAGGTTAGTCGTAATTTGATTTAAGCTTTGAACATTTGTGTGGCCGCCATTACGTTTCCGTCAAGATGGCGGCGATATAAAACATGACACTGAGGTGTCCTTTGCTAGTGCTACCTTTGTACCAAATTTCGTTCAATTCGCATTCACCGTTTTCGAATTGATAGGGGGGGGGACAGACATTCAGAATACACACACTCACACACACACAGACACACACACACACACACACACAGACTCACACACACACATACACACACACACACAGACTCACACACACACATACACACACACAGACAGACACACTTTTTTCGCCCTGTGTTGATCTCATAAGTCTACTTTCATTTTTTGCAAAAATCGAAAGTAGGCTAATACGAAGTGCCTACAATTGAGCCATTTAAGACCTTCAGATTTTTTTTATACTTTCCGTTTCACAAATCACACTGGTATTTTTACTGATTAACTATAATGTTATTCAATTTTACGGAATAACTAGCTTTTGATATGAGAATTTGATATTATATTATGCCCATACTATCAACCCGCCCCGGCTTCGCCTGGTATCTTACAGGGGTTACTCAGCGTAAGCTTAAAAGGCGCACGGACGGTAGGTCTCAGACGCAATTCAGAAAAACCGGGGTGAACAGAGAAACTCCAAACACTTTTAGTCTACTCTTCTCTGAAGTCTTAACTCGTCACGACTCGACAGTTAATGCTGGTCGAAACTGGGGTGATGGGCTCGCTAGCTCTTAAACTCGCTCCGAAGCTAGTAATTTAAATTTCCACTGAATTGAGATTGTTGGAAGAAATTAAAACTTAAAATCACTTATAGTTGGCGATGTATTAGAGATAAAGATATGCTGTCGGGGACTTCTTTGTAGAACTTTTCATGCTGACCAATTCTTACACTCATAGTATATGGATATTTTTTTATGGTTTATCCAGCGTAAGCGTAAAAGGCGCACGGACGGTAGGTTTTCCTTCGACACGATTCACTGAAATCGTTACTGCTCGGCTTCCTTTGGTCATAAGTGAATGTTTTCCTACAGAAACCTTCCTCGAGAAATTATTTACTGAATGGTGAAGACCGCATCAAAATCCATTCAGTGGATTTAGAGATTACCCGTTACATACAGGAATCGTGGACTTGGTTTTATGTAGAGATGCCAGCGACTATCATTAAAACAAATACATGAATTTATAACTAGTATGAGCTATGAATTCTACGTAAGACTCATTAAATACGTCACACAACTATACCTAGGG
Source organism: Meconema thalassinum (assembly GCA_946902985.2). Classification (NCBI taxonomy): domain Eukaryota; kingdom Metazoa; phylum Arthropoda; class Insecta; order Orthoptera; family Tettigoniidae; genus Meconema; species Meconema thalassinum. Next base: position 1,826,199,337 of record OX336388.2, read on the forward strand.
ATACTTATAGAGGACTGAACTAATAAATACGAGCATTCTTTTTATGTTTCTATGAGTTAAAAGTGTACATACAGTACATCAACATTGTGGCTTTTTTTCTGTAGTAGTTGGTGATTTAACGTGACCTATGTTTAAAATGGAAATAATCACTCAGGTGAGTTAAAATTCAAAAAACCCTTGCAAAAATGAAATCATCTGTCCCGCGAATAACGTGCTCAAGGCAGTTGCCAGCTTGCTGGCCGCCACGAGCGCTAGTATCCCTTCACCTACAAAGAGGATGCAATTACGTAACGCAGCAAGCTTCGCAACTGTGTATTTTAGACTGTGGTAATAAAACTCCGTCTTCCCAGGGTTGCCAATCTAACTTTCCCCCCACGAAATAACTTATAGCTTATTTCAAACTGAGGCTAGCGCCATATAATTTTGAACCCCACACAGCGGGATAATATTAGCTTTTTTTCCTTTTCTTGGCGGGAGAGAAGTTATATGTAAATTAATCTAGTTTTGATTAAAAAAAAACGCGCTTTTAATAAAGACTTAGGAAATTTTATGGGTAGGGTACATTAACACTAATTTTGGGATCATTATTAACATCTTTAGCATGAGATAACCATCAGCCGAGTTGCTTCATATTTCGTAAATATTATGTCCAGCAATTCCCCCGAATTACGGTTATCTCCCAGTTACGAATGAGTGAAATTTGTCGCCTGAGTAGTATAAGCAATTAAACCTTTTTCCGGCTGTATGTAGCATTTGTAAGGTAAGACGTACCTTGGTAGGTGACAAAAATCTTCCTAAATGATACTTTAGGCATTCAGGGCTAATTGCAATATCAAGCACAGGATCTTGTTGGAAAAACTGAATAAACATAAAAATGAGCACCGGTATTGAATTACTCATAAATCATCATGATACATCGAGAGAGGACATGCCCACTTTTGCTGAGACCTCTGTAGGCTAAATAATTTCTCTTGTTGTGAGATACGCAGTCTTCATGTTGGTAGCACAGATATTGAGTCTATTTTGTTCCTGTCAGGGGAACAGGAATGTTCTAGATTTACCATTGAGGTGAGACATTTTAGTAAAAAATTAACTCAATTTTTTAAAGAACTGATTTGTTTTTGTCTTTTGAGCATATTGTATTACTCGAAAAAATCGGGATCAAAATACATGAAACTTTTCTTGTGTAATAATATCTCATAGAGAAATGGAAATACTTCTAGAGTTGTTGTTAATTCATTTGAGGGGCTTGAGACACCTCGGTCATCAGCCCCGTGTGGGTGGGAGTGTGTTGAAGCTGTCCGGCAACCTGTATTGCTGTGATGATTGTAGTTGTGTGTGTAAATGTATCTGGGACAGGGATGGAGTAGACGCTCCGGGACTTGAGAACGCACTATCCCGGCAATTTGCTATAGGAAGTGTGGCAAAACCCGGGGAAAAACACACTCAGGATTACCGCTGTCAGCACCGGGATTCGAACCTACGATTTCCGTACTTACCACAACTGCCCTCGCGACCATGTTGCGGGACGAAATGCCTGTAGAATTTGGCTCGAGTATCTATAACCCCTCCCATTGGTCGATCCTGGCTACGCTACTGAGTCGTAGCCTAATTATCTCATCTAAGGTAATGTAATAAATGCAATGACAGCATTCAGGGCTTCCCGCCTCACTCTTGTGTAATCGGCAAATGCTACTCATCTGGCGGTGACTAATCACTCTCCGCTCGCTCACGGCCCGTTCTATAGGGAAATAAGGCTCTCACTGTAATTCTGCATCTAGATATTTGTTTACACTTTGCACAGTGTACTACCCTACCAGGGAATTGTTACCGCTAGATGTGGAGCGGGGCTGTTATGTATACATTACATCATATTGCCACGTTATGGCTGCAGCGAGTGGTTGCGGAGCAAGAGGGGGAACGCATGTCCAGGCATACAATCAGAACACACCGCACAGCGCACGACCCAGCACGAATCATGCACACAAATTACATGCGATGAGGTTTCGCTGGCGACGACTGCACGTCTATCGCTGGCGTGTGGCTGGGCGGAGCGCATTAGTTCCGATTTCCGCCACCGGTAACAATTCACTGGTAGGGTAGTATGATGACAATAATTATCAACTGCATTTAGTTTTTAAGTTACATTCTTGATTAGGCATTTCTATTATCTAAGTGTAATAATAAGAGCATAATAACACTGACATCTAAGAAGAATGCTCGTTGTGACTTGCGACGACTATTTTCTTCGTAAAGAGAAACTTGTTAACAATTTGTAGAAAATCCGGAGATTTATATTCCGTAAAGAAAATTCGCTCGGACACCCTATTCATTACCTAAAAGAAGGACATGTCCGGGAAAAGGAGGACATTGAATAATCTTTGAGCACACCAATGTACGATATGCCTAGATATACGAAGGGTGATCAGAAACTATAGTTACAAAGCCTGCAGTGAAACGTGTACATTTTATTCCATACAACCAGTAGAGCCAACTGATAGTAGCCGACATACATTAGGTTATTTTATGTTCCACGATGTCAAAATGTTAATATTATATGTCAGAAAACGGTATCATAATGGGGGTCATTAAAGTAGACTACTACTTTTCATTATGATACAGTTTCTCCAACCAATAAGAGCTCAATATTTTCATTCATTGACCAATAGGTAAGGATAGCATCGCGCATGCGCTCAAAATCCAACATGTCGGACATAAATTACATGATTTGAAAGTTCAAATTGGATATCGGATCAACCATTGTAGTTACAATCCCAAACACAAAAACAAAATCAGCACGAACCTTTACGGTAACAAGAAAATACTATGACATATGCAAGAAATTTATGAATTTACGTCCAGAAATTAGCAACACAGCATCCTTCTATATAAATTACCGACAATTAAAGTGCACCGTCCATATGTTCGCGTAAATAAACTGGCGAATATGAGAAAAGAAATAGCACTTTACCTTAATATCCCCAACCACAATTTCTACACAGCGCATTGCTTTCAAAACGACTTCGGTGACAATATTAGTGAATGCTAGAGCTGGACGGCACTAGTGATCATGCAGACTCTAAACAATATCATTGGCAAGCAAAGTAAATGGTCTCTGCTCTCGAAGTTCTTTGACCCACGCATGCGCCCTGTTCAGTCAGCAAAGCCAGCGCGGCCCGTTCACTAACCGAAGTAACTGAATCCCACAGATGAAAAATGAAAATCCACAGCCTGCTTCCAGTCTCCGACCGGGTCAGGAATGGAATGAATGAAGCCCCCATCTAGCAGCGAGGACATGAACTGTGCCGGCTGCCGAGGCCTGACGCACTCCTCTGGGGCAATGATTAAATGAATGACAGATGAAATGAAATGATAGTGGAGAGTGTTACTGGAATTAAATATTGACAGGGAAAACCGGAGTACCCGGACAAAAACCTGTCTGCCTCCGTTCTGTCCAGCACAGATCTCACATGGAGTGACCGGGATTTGAACCACGGACCCAGCGGTGAGAGGCCGGCGTGCTGCCGCCTAAGCCACGGAGGCTTACTAATCCCACAGATATTTATGAATATTTATGTTAAAACATATAATAAAGTTATAATTATCGTCGACATAAACAGTCGTATGCAACTCGCCTATAATGATAATTAAGACACTCGTATGGAAATTATAAACATACTCGTGTCTTAATTATTGCCATTATAGGTTCGTTGCATAATGTACTATTTCGACATAGTCTCCATATCGGTTTAGGCACTCATCGCTTCGTAGGATAAAATTGAATATTCCCTAATTAAAAGTCCTGTCCTTGCGTGTTCAGCCACGTTGTCACGAAGTGTTTCACTTCCTCGTCTGAAGCGAATCGTCGACCTCCTAGGCGCTCCTTCAAGTGAGGAAGCAGGTGAAAATCGCTTGGAGCGAGGTCCGGGTTGTAGGGAGGATGATCAATGATGCCCCAGCGAATCCGCTTCAGCAGCGCGGTGGTCTTCTGGAATGTACGAGATGGCGCGTTGTCATGAAGGTAGATGACACCCTCGGTGAGGAGCCCCGGCCACGGTTACATGTTTCGCCCACAGAAATCGAGTAACTGAGCGGATCTGTTCGTGAGCCCAGTTTTCCAATAGAGTCGCCATTAGTTGTTTACCTACAACTAGCGCTGTAGATGGTGGGTGGTTAATAATAATAATATCGTTTGGCCTCGGGTGCCGGATGCAAGCTTTGATATTTGACACCCAGAGGGCGGCTTGCATGTCGAATTTTGTTGTTCCTTGAAGCACTATGAAAGTCAAGGAGGTTAGATATCTAAGTTCCTTGACACTATAGCGCTTTCTAGTAGAGAAATGAGAAACTTTGTGTTGGCGGAAAATCCCGAGATTAATTTTGCCATTATGAACACGCCCTACTGAATTCAAATGGGTTCTTTAACATGCCAACATCGTAAGAAATGCGTATCGTAATTTTTGCCGCCTTTCTAAAATCAATTACCATGGCCAGGAGCGAACCTGCAAGCTTGGGATTAGTAATCAGACACGATAACCACTCACCCACCGTGGCAAGCCGGTGGTGGGTGGCTGAAAATCTGCACAGTTACCAACCGTAGCCTATGTATTCGAATTACCCTACACTACTAATTTCTCTATAACTGGCGAAACTTTGGGAATATCGGCCTTGCAACCTTAGTTTCTGATGATTCAGGGGCAGATAATCTTGTTGTTCCGCCCCTTAAAACAACAATAACTAACTAACTAACTTCGTTTCATATCACCCCTCGTAGAATACGAAATATTATTTCTTCTCAATTTGAATTTGAAGGTCGATATTTCCAACTATCATACAGTTGTGCCTCATGAGGCTGAGTGTACCTCGTTCCAGCCCTCAGACCAGAATTAAATTTCTTGGCAGAGCCGGGAATCGAACCCGGGCCTCCGCGGTGACAGGTGTGCTTATTTGTAGAATATTGCTAAGGAAGAAGGTGTCGCAGTCAGGAACCATTCCGACATATGCGTGTAGCAGAAGTGGGAAATCACGGAAAACCACATCTAGGATGGCTGAGGTGGGAATCAAACCACGCTCTTCTCATTTATCCTCACGAGGCTGAGTAGACCCTTTTTCAACCTTCAGACCGGAATTAAATTCCTTGGTAGAGGAATCCTGGAGTCGGGGATGGCCAGCAACGCTAGCCGTTACACCACAAAACTGATCATTGTGATAAAAGCTTAAAAGCTACTACTGTATATTTATCGCTAGACCAAGATCATGGTCAAGTAAAACACTATTATATCAGCGTATTGAAGCCTTTGACTTTGCTAGAGGAACTGATCAGTATTTGAGTGAGACACAAGCAGCTATTGGAAACAGGCGGCAGCATTCTCCCGACTCACCAGGGGAATGCCACTGGGAATGATGGGGAAAAGGGGAGGGGAGTATCAAAATTTCCCTGCGTGAAGTAGAAGGTGTAGCACGTTCGAAAATCAGATTGATTCAGGCTCCTCGATTTGGGACCTAAACAAATCCCAGGTGCGATTTTGAGAGCTGGCAGCCCACGAGGCAGCAGGGGTGTGATGTCAACGTGCCGGTGCACTACAGCACGTATTCGGATTTACAGTATACCGTGGGCATAGGAGGTATATTATTAAAAATTAAAAAAAGATACGAGCCTTACAGTAGTCGCATATGATGTGTAACATCTGACATGTTATCCTACTCGTATACTACACAGCTTGGACATTCTTAAAATGTTAATTTACACTCCATTTTCATACTGGTACTATGATGAATGTATAGATTGAACTGGAGATATGCTACTGTCACATTTTGTGGCGCAGCAGTCAAGCTGTTAGTCTGTCACCAAGGTAGACCGGGTTTGATTCCCGGTCAATACATGTGAGGTTTTCGAATTGAAATGCCATGTCCTGTGGTTCGCATTCCACGTAAAAGGGAGGTACCGTGGATCATGATCGTTAGATTAACGGACACGCAAAATTACAAGCTTCCTTCCTTTTACATTAATAATTCATAATAACAAAGTGACACACAACGACGACAGTACTCTCAAATGCTGTGAGCACATTCCTCAGTAACTATAACAATCATTATTCTCAAGGCTCTCATACAGTTCGTCGTAAACAATAAAAACATGGTTTCCTATAATCATGAAATGACCTAGTCTCACATATGATGAAAATACAGCTTTTATTCCACTCATATAACAACATTCTGTTATGCATTTAATATTTGACTACTCACCCACAGCTTGACAATAATGACGCTTACTTAAATGTCATCTGTCGTCTTTGTCCTACCCCATGTGATATTCAACCTTGAACGTGAAGCTTCATAAACTGCTCAATGACAAATGAAAGTCGGTGAAACATTTGCCACTGTGCTCGTCAAACCAGTGCCTGCTAAATGCACTGCCTACTGTATTGCCATAACATTCTCGCGCTACAGAGCACACACTGCCTTGTTTCCAATACACACATTTTCAATTGTACATCCAGCTGGCAGTGCGTCTTCACTTCCGTCCGATCCACTTCCGTTCGATCCACTTCCGCCCGATTCACTTCCGTCCCATTTTTCTGGCAGTGCGTCTTCACTTCCGTCCGATCCACTTCCGTTCGATCCACTTCCGCCCGATTCACTTCCGTCCCCAAATTTCAAAATCACTCCCACAAAACTATCCAGCAACCGAGCGGAAAGATGTTACACATCAATAACAACTAACCCCCAATAATCTTGTGATTGGGTCAAGAGAACAATACGATCCCAGAACGACTGCCATCCAGCTCATAGCCTGCAGATTACGTGGGTCACGTGACAGGAGAGAAGGCACCCTCAGTTGCATTGTCTTGATTTACGCCATAGAGTGCTACAGTGATGGCCCTCCCTATAGAACGGAGACTCGTTGAGTTCGTGTGGCGGCAGCGTAGTGCCCAACTAGGTTTACACATTTACACTTCTTAAAAGTATTATTTTAATAATCATAATTACATGAATTTCAGAGTAGTTGCTGAAATGCTGTCCTCCAATTTCCAAACACACGTTTCACCGACGTAGGAAGTTTTGATACACTCGCTGGAATTTATCCTCGCTAATATTTCATATCTGTGCAATTATTTAGTTCTCGGGTGCCGCCAGAGTACGCGGGTTGTTTCTGTATACCTTTTTGTTTGAAGTTCCCCCAGAAGTAAAAATTGCACGGCGCAGAAACTTACGAATACTTTACAGAATACTTCTTCTCGAGACGATAAGTTTCCACTAGGAAAATTCGATGTTTTGTTCAATACCTAACAACGTTCACGGGGCACGAGATAGCGTACAGTACTTCATCCCAAGTCGTAATTATCTCAACTACGGTATATTGCCAGTTCCGATTGCAAGAAGTGCAATGACAGCATTCAGGGCTTCCCGCCCCACTCTTGTGTAATCGGCAAATGCTTGTCAACTGGCGGTGACTAATCACTCTCCTCCCGCAACACGGCCCGGCAAAGCTCCGTTCTATAGGGAATTATCTCACTGTATTATTATTATTAATCTTGATTGGTCACATTGGATCACTTGAGTCGTTCCACAATCACTTCGTCTTTGAAGGTAGTACTGCTTGGTTCTTGCGCTCTTTCCAGTACTTTTTCATTCTTTCAGACCGGGATTTTCTAAACTCATCTGAAATCTCTATAGGCTTCCTATGTGTCATTTCTGCAGAAAATTTGTGAGTTTTAAGAATGGTGTTAATTTTATTTTTAGCCTATTTTCAATTTTGAAAAAAAAAAAAAAAAATAGGCTTATGAGATCACCTTTTGTCCGTGTGTGTGTGCGTGTGTGTGTGTGTCCCCCTAATAATTTCTAAACAGCTAGAGCGATTTCAATGAAACTCGGTATGTTCATAGCACTATTCCGGGCGACCCCGACCGTGCCCTTGAAATTTTGTTACGTCTTGCCAATCCAGCATGGCGGCTGTGCGAAATATGTTACCAGCTTTCAATATCTCCAAAACTATTCCCGATATCACCCTGGATTTTTTTACGGAGCTAAAGGGAACTACTAGAAGCTCACCTATGTGACTTTTGAAAAACTGGTAACTACAAAACCAACATGGCGGCCACGCGAATTTGCGACTCTTAAATAGACGTTTCTCACGATATAACCAACCAAACGCAATAAAACTTGGTACAGTGTATGTTTATACACATTGTAATGCACCGACATCTAACTTCGTTCAATTGTTTACACAACCACAAGATGGTGGATGTGCGAAATATTTCACCGGCATTCTATATCCCTGAAACTATTAGCGGTATCACCCTGAAATTTTGTACGGAGATAAAGAACACTACTGGAAGTTCATCTGTAAGACTTTCAAAAACCAGTTAACTACAAAACAAACATGGCGGCCAAGCGAATTTGAAAACTTTAAATAGACCTTTCTCGTGATTTAATGTTCCAAACGCAATGAAATCTGGTACAGGAAATGTTTATACACATTGTAATGCACTAGTATCTAATTTAGTTCAATTGTTTACATAACCTCAAGATGGCGGCTGTGCGAATTTTAAAATTAAGTTTTTATTTCTTGTGTCGTAGTCATGCGATCGAAGTGAAAGTTTGAATAATGAACCTACGAAATAATTTTCCTTTAATGGTACATGACTCTATGGCCTATACATTTAACAATCCAACATGGCGACCATTCGAAATATTTAGACGGCTTTGAATATCTACGAATCTATTACAGGAATCAAACTGAATGTTTGTTTGTTCATAGAGGCTATGAACTTAATTTCACCTATAGGACTTTAATTAATCTGGTGATCACAAATCCAACATGGATGCGACGCGAAATATAAATATACACATGGACGTTTCTCGCAATTTAACCATCCGAGTACAGTGAAACTTGGTACAGTAAATCCTTATACGAATGTTAATCCACTGGCTTCTAATTTATTTCAATTGTTTCCATAACCACAAGATGGCAGCTGAGCGAAATTTTAAAATCTCCTTGTTACTTCTTGTGTCCTAATCATGCGATTGAAATTTGAATGCTACACGTACACAATAATCTTCATGTAACAGTACGTAACTCTAGGACCTACATATATAAAATCCAACATGGCGACCATCCGAAATATTTAGTCGGTTCTCAATATCAACGAATCTATTACAGCAATCAAACTGAAATTTAGTATGTTGATAGTGTACCCATGTGAGTAATTTCCATGGAAAACATGCTTCTGCCTCCAGCCAGCAACAGTCCTCAGGCGTGTACCGTCCACCCACTGAGCAGTTGCATATTTTTAGCCTACTTTCGATTTTTGCAAAAAATGAAAGTAGACTTATGAGATCAACACAGGGCGAAAAATTGTGTGTCTGTCTGTGTGTATGTGTGTGTGAGTGTGTGTGTGTGTGTGTGTGTGTGTGTGAGTGAGTGAGTGTACTCTGAATGTCTGTCCTCCCCTATCAATTCGAACACGGTGAAACCGAATTGAACGAAATTTGGTACAGAGGTAGCTCTAGCATAGGGCACCTCAGTGCCATACTTTATATCGCCGCCATCTTTACCAAAACTGAATGGCGGCCACTCAAACGTTCAAAACGTAAACTCAAATTACGGCTAAACTAATCATCCGATCTCTACCCAATTTGGTGACAACATACCTTTATATAGGACGCGTCTTTCACCCAAACTTCAAGGTCATCGGCCTTGCCATTTCAGGATGGTGGCCGTGTGAATTATGCAACCATTATAATCAATAGCTTAAGACCCACAAATTCAGATTATCAAGCCTAGGGTGGTTTAAGCTATCCTGAAGGTCGTGATCCGTTATTTATTATAATTTAATATTATAATATTATTCTGTATGACTGGCTTAAAAGAGCTGAGCTGTATCTGCCACACGACAAGATGGCAGCTGTCCTCATGAGCCTGTCTTATATTTCAGTAGTTTTAGTCTGTTGTATGCGATATACCCTACTGATACAATAATATAAACTTTGTATGAAATGATCTATAATGAAGATGTACTGCAGTGAAGAAATAGTTTATTTCAAGTCATTATTTGCCAACAGGTTTAATCTAATATATCAGTTAAGATCGCCATGATGTTACGGATATGTTTAGCTCTGGGGTAGCGTGTTAGCCTGTCACGCAGTTGACTGGGGATCGAATACTGCTACAGTTGACTTTTTATTTCTTGAATTCTTTTACAAATGATGTGCACAAGCTCTTTTCACAGATACTGAATAAAATGTCATTTAGCTCAAAGGGGAGGCTAATGTATACACTCGTTTATTAATAAAATCACAGTCCCAGCATTGCACATAAACAGAAGACATTACGAAAAGGAGAATAGAAGAATTAGATACACGTTGTTATCAACCACAGCCTTCTTAATGTCTCTGTACGGTGCTGTCCTCTTGTGGGTTATGTGGGTAGTATTGTTCCAAATATACCGCTGTGTCAATACCTGGCCTCCTAAAGTATGGCAATTTGGTAATACTGGTAGTTCGACTATTAGCCACGATCGCGCTCCGATTACCTTTAATGATAGAACGTACAAGGCACTGCCGGCAGGAAGTTAGGTCCTCATTTGAGTACGTAATTCAATTGCTTATATGAGGACGAAGCGTCCTGCTGGCAGGACCGTTCTTTTTTCCATTATATAGAGGGAAATGTAACGAATCAGCGCATGCAAGTCTGAAGTTGGTAGCTCTGACCGTTCAGTAATGGCGGCGATTATACGTAATGGTGACTGTGTTTATGTTTTTGCTACCTATTTCGATGCTCCAAACAGCGGAGATGCATGGAGTCGCTCGTTATTTGCTAGTAATTATGATATCAGTAAATGTCATGGTACTGTAGTTTAAATTACGTGTAGTTGTGCAACTGTGCAGTGGGATATTGACAAAAACACAACTAGGCTTTTTTTAATTTATTTATTCTCGAGTGATGGGCGCGCCGTCGCTCATACATTTATTTAGTCTCTGTACTATAAGAAAACACGTTTATACTTTATACGTTTATATATTTTAGAGTCAATATGTTGTTAAGAGACAGTTATTGTATTAGTCAATATGAGTCATATTGAATATTTAAGAATATTTACAGACTTTTATTGTTTGCCCAGTACCAGAACTGCAATATTATTACGCTCTGATAACCCAAAGTACTGCCGGAAGGACGCGTCCTGCTGGAAGGCCAGTTCAAACATTTGCCATAAGGGTCCAAAGTCCTGCTGGAAGGACGCACCGCTGTGTACAAAAGTACTTCCGGAAGGTCCTTCTAGCAGGACGAGTGACTGTACGCTCTATCATTAAACACTGCCAGTTGGATCGCCTCCCTCCTGGCTACTTTAAACTGCATACTCGTTGAACACCCAGAGGCGTACTAGATAAATATGAATTCACTGCTAGGTCGCAGCACCAACCTACTGTGATTGGCGCGGATTTTTTAAGGGGAAGGTACCCAAAACGATAGATCCTTAAGTTTGCAGGCTGGCTTAATATAGAGATTAACGGACGTGAATGCATTACAATAAGTTAGTAGTTTTGTTATTCAATCATCATAAAGTATATAATATTGATTTTGACACTTACTGGCTAATTATCAATATAAAAGAAAACAAACACTACATGGTGGTAGAGGTGGTTTTAGGGATGAGGACAAAGAGTTGTAAATATACCCATACATTTAGGAGAAAGTAGGCTATATGTTCTTTGCTGAACATCTTGTTTTTGATCTGAGACTAAAAGGTATCAACTCTACAATAATAAAGCACAACTCTATTCTAAAGACTTTAATTCAGCTCTAAATCATGGCTTCAAACACACAAAAACACAATCCCAACAATATAACACAAAACAATGCAAAATTACTCCTACAATCCACTAACATTCGCACTTTATCCTTGCAAATCCAAATGATTATTCATTCATTTACCATAAGATTGACATCAAAATTCATTCTCAAGTGCACTGATGCACAGGTAAATTACCCATAAACTGTACTTATAATCTTATGTCACCTGTTGTGACCTATTTAATTTCACAATCTTAATTGTTTACTCTCAACACATCTTAATTTACATTATGGGTACATTTGTGTTCTGTATCTCTCTTCCCACCAAAATGCTTTACCATGCATTAACCAATTTATGGGTTGCACATCAAATTTACTTGCAACTCCACAATTATTTGTAATCATACCGCTTTCTGCAGTTCCCTTCTGCAGTCCCCTTTTCTACAGTTCCACTGTATGCCGTTGTGATTTCAATTTCAAAATTTCCGTTACCGCTGTGTCGGATGGTATATTATGCTACCCTTGCGCGGGCATAGCCTATGGCATCTAGTGTCGACCTTTAGAACACAGTGACACTGTCAGTATAAAAATGCAACGTTAAACAACTCATAAGTTTGCTAAATATTAAATCAGAACGATCCTTAGTTAACAATGTGTTTCAAACCACACAAATTCATTATACAATACAACAATGTTTCTTTTTATTACAAACAGGGTTTCAAAGTCTGTCCATTCTAAATGTCAACCTTCAAGGGTCGTTTAAAAATCTCCCTCCTCGGTTCTACTTGTAAACAATGGGAATGAGTCAAGCGGTCACAAAACCACGTGTTCTGTCTCTCCCTAACTCCCTTCTCTGTTTACCTCCAAGCAGTAACTTGTGACTTTAAATACAATCGTGCAGTCTCAATGACCTACATATCCCATATGATTTAAACTAAAGTGTATGCAAGTTAGGTTATGGGCGTGTTTAAACATTTATTCCTAACCTTAGGATATTAATAATTGGCCTGAACAGGTCCATTACATTATATGAAGGAACAAGATTCATCATTCACTGGTCGAATTGGCTAGCCGGCATCTTATTAAATGTCACGGTCAGGCACATCCTGCCGCCAAAATTCGCCCCCAGGAGCTGAATTTATCCAATAACTAGTTCTCGGTCGACATCAGGTGTCATGCTGAGGTTTCCATTGTTATCCTCCCATACACCACAGGATTCGAACCCGGAACATTCCATATCCATCCACAGAGCTAGGGTCAGCCACTAAGTACGCTCTGGCAATAATAAATATCTCTGTATGCCCTAGGCTATACGAGATTTCACACGTCGAATAGATTACCTGGCTTCCGTGATCATTGTGCTATGATCTCGTCCTATAATTAGTAAGATAAATCTATCAGTTACTCTCACAAGCTTATTCACAAGCTGCAAATTAAATTATCTATTAAACTCTTCCATTTCCTAGATTCTTGCATATTTATTTCCATTATCATAATATAGACTACTCTGATATTAAATTGCTTTTGCTTAGCCCTTCATGTATATTATTACTGCTTGGATAGACACATATTCCAATTAGCATATATATTTTGCTTACAACCATTTTTGCCTGATGTGTATTCGTTTATTCTTTTTATTATTATTATTATTATTATTACTGACATGAATTACCATCACCGACACAACGTAACCCTTTTCAATAACCGAACATCCGTGTTCGTTACGTTACGTTTCTATATAACTGAATTGCCATTTTTCAATAGTGGTAACGACTTATCCACTCAATGATGTACAAAGACACCTCAACTTGACTAAAATCAACACAACAATAATAATTTGAGGTTCTACCTCCTAAAATTGACTCTCATTGGCATATTCTATGAATTTTGAAATCACTCAACACACAGTGGACTATAATTGCTACAAAATCATGGTTTTTGGGTACTTACATCGGCTAATCTGGTGGCTCCAACCACGCATTTCCTCCAGTAATGTCCGCCATTATATGCAAATTAGCAAGGCATTCTTACACTTCTCACACACACTATACATAACTTTTGCCTTACAAAACACTCGGCACTTTTCTTTTCCATGTTGAAGCTGTCGCTTCCTTATTCACACAACACTTTATAGCACTTGTTACACTATTAATTTTACATATATTTAAATGATCATCACTACAATCGATCACTATGTACATTTCTTAGTGGTTGACTTTTCCTGGCAAAATATCAGAAATGCAGACGTTGGAAATCTCTCCTCCACTTCTCTCCCGCATCTCGTCTGAAAGTCTCGATTCTCTGCCTAAGGATTCCTATCAGTCACCCATCTGTCTATCAATTTCTATCCTTAGAAACATTTCCGGATATCGCATAAATATGCTTGCATATCGTCCTGAGCATTAATTACAGTAGTATCCCTGCGAAATTTCACCAATCACATAACAAAGTTTATATCTGCGCAATCCGACTTCCTATGATATGTCTAACCAATAGGTTACATACTGCGCTCAACCATTGTACATTGTACTTGTACAGATTACCACTGTCAATTGTCCTACCTTGTATATCACACGGTACCTTTCCTGCGTGCTCGATAATAGTCCCTCGTAATGCCGACAATAAAAGTATGGCACGACAGTCCTTAATAATTGTGATTAATAAATACCTTACTGCATGGCTCTTCATGTTAAAGTCCGCGCGTCCCTTCTCTGAATTCGGTAACGTGCACTTCGCATTAGACTGCGATTCAACTAACTACATTAATCGTTATTAATTCATGGCTTACTGCATGATTATTATGTTGCTGCACTTAAGCTGTTAGAGTTCGCGCGTCTGTTCTCTGAGCTCAGGTGACGTGCTCCCTGCGCTCAAGTATGGTTCAACTGACTGCCCCTGTCATTCGTTCAGCCCTTATATCCGTTTGGAGAGAAAAAGTAGACCGAGAATTTCCCTGCAGCGTCATCTTCTCTCACAGTATGATTCTGGTCTTGAATTAACGTTTATATGGTTCCTTTTTCCTCGCTGGTCACAGATCAGTATGCGTGCTCGAGGATCGATCGGCCAATTACGTAATATTAATTGCCTTTGCCAGCGCGTGCCCACGCGGCGTCACCTAAAAATCCCCGAAGGCCTGGTCAGATCTCGCCGCTAACCACAAACCTACTGTGTCCCTGCGCGATCCATTAAATCTGCCTCGATTTCAAAGTTTAATGGCTTGATAATTAGCCTCCCGGCTATACAATCACATAGGTGCAAACCTCATGTCTCTGAGTTACTCCAATCACGAGTAATCATTAAATTACGCTGGTATCTTCTCACTCCACTGGCCTCTCTATTCTCAAACGGGGAATAACTTGACAATATTTTACCCTCCTGACCTGCTTCAGACGACATAAGTAGGTCACATAGAGTGACACGGCTCCAAGAAACTACGCCCCTATTCCAGAGTCATTTGACAACTGTCAAGCGCTCAAACTTTCTGTGCTCAAGTCCAGAATAATATACTTCATACAGCCCAAAAATGCAGTATTCTGCTATTATTCCCTGCATTATATTAACAAATAATGTGAGAATTAGTTCATATCACAACAGTGATTTAATATGTATTTTCTCTAGGGGTTTTATAGCTTAAACTCCCTCAAAAGATCTCGTGTTCGTTCCTAGCTGGAACCTCAATTCTTAGCTCATCTTATCTCAGAGATCCACGTTCGAAACCAGTCAGCCTAACCCCGTTGGGTTCAATAGTGGCAATTAACATAAATAGGATATATGAAAATAGGCTGTATAGTTCTTCACGGAACTACTTGTTCTCCTTGGCATCTGTTATCTAGAGTCAAACTGCTTTGAGATCTTGTTGGATATCTTGGATCTATTTTCCTCCAGTTTTTTCCTAGATTTCTCTCACTGTATATTAGTTAATATTTCAATATATATATTGTATTGATAGGCGCTCACGTCATTATTATAATTATTGTAAGTCAGTACGGAACTTTCTAATTGACCGTCATGGCTAATGTTTTTGCTAATTAGTCTAATTCCCTCATCCTCATCATGGCACGCACGTCGGCTACTGGCGTCAACTTCAAAAGTCTGCAATAGGGCTCTACTTAGGCGATACGTCTTCTTGTACTTATCGCTTGTTGTTTAATTTGAGGGGCTCGAACATCGTAGTCATTTAGTCCCGTGTACTTGGGTGTTGAATTGGCTGATAACCTATGATTTTTGAGGTTTCTGTAATAGTGTGAGTATTTGAGTCGTCCATTTGCAAAACTCATTTAATCCACTTGTGAATAAGGATCATGTCGTAAAATTAATTATTCAAATATTTTATTTTATTTTATATTATTTTATTTTATTTTCTTTTTTTTTTGTTTTTTTTTTGTTTTATTTTAATTTTGTTTTGTTTATTTTGTTTTGTTTTATTTTATTTAGTTTGATTTTGTTTTAAATTGTTTGGTTTATTTTTTTTTGTTTTATTTTTTGATTTGATTTTGTTTCGTTTAATTTTGATTTTTTTGTTTATTTTGTTTTATTTTGTTTTGTTTTATTTTGAATTTCCAGAAAACAAACATAAAACCAAAAATAAAAGACACGAAGCAAAAAGCAAAATTCAAAAGCAGAAGAAGAAAATAAAACACAAGAAACACAAAGCAAAAAGCATAATTCAAAAAAGCAAAAGCGGAAAACAAACACAAAACCAAAACCAAGAAAGAAAAGCAAAAAAGTAAAATTCAAAAGCAAAAGCACAAAACAAACACAAAACCAAAAACCAAAAACACAAATCAATGACAAAAAAGTAGAAAACAACAAACACGGAAGATACGTGAGGCAAAGTCCGGAGAAACGTTTCTCATGAAAATGATTCTTATTCACAAGTGGATTAAACGGGATTTGCAACTGGACGACTCATTTGTAATTCACATATCTGCACATCATGGATAAGGGGACACGCTGGATTGGCTGGTAATGAAAGAGCAGACCAATTAGCAAAATCAGCGGCTACGACACATCTTGAAATAACATATAATAGTATGTCTCCAATATATTACGTAAAAAGGCAGATAAGGAAATATGTACATATTACACGAATGGAATATCGCATGGACATGTAACCTGAAAGGTTCTGTAACAAGAGAAATATTCTTCCCGGGAGTACAAAATCGACTGTTATCAAAATTATCAGTGCCAAACTTTGTCTTCACGCAATTTTTAACTGGTCATGGAAAATTCAAGTCTTATTTTGAACGTTTTATAATAGCAACAGACGACTATTCATGTTTTTGTAGATTGCCTCAATCGGTGTGTCACCTTTTATTTGAGTGTCCAGTTTTTGAAAAGAAAAGATACTATTTACATTGCCACCTTAATAGCTGTAACCTGGAACTTTAAAAACGCTGTACCATATTTTCAAGAGGCAGTGCTGTTTAGGACAATTTCTCACTTTCATGAACAATTTCTTTTGTAAACTATGTTAGTAATATTTGTGTTTGCTTTGTTTTTAACCTACAACCCTAATGTATCTCTGGTAAAATATGGTTTCTTGTATTGTTTTTTTTGATTTTCAGTAATAATAATAATTCAGTTGAAGATTGGGGAGGAGGCGGCCGAGGCCTTAAGTTAAGAACCATCCCAGCATTCGCCTGGTGAAGGAGTGGGGAAAACATAGAGAACCTCATCCATGATGACTGAGGTTGGAATCGAACCCACCTCTTCTCAGTTTTACCTCACGAGGCTGAGTGTACCCGTTCCAGTCCTCAGACCAGTAGTAAATTTCATGGCAGTGCCTGGAATCGAACGCGGACCTCTGGGGTGATAGCTGAGAATGTTAGCCACTACACCACAAGGCGGTCCTTCGTTTAGCTAAATAACTTCCATGTTCAATGAAAGTATTGCATAAACATACAAACTGTGAATGTTTAATACAATACATTTTGCAAGACATTGTTCCAGAAGAGAAATTACTCACCCCAATTCCTCCTATTACCTTCAATGAAGTATTGTACCCTTATACAATTGCAAATCTCTTTATCGGTATACTTTACACAGGAATTTAAGTCCTCTATTCAGTGCTAATGTAGTAGGATGAAAAGCACTGGGAAATTGATGCTTGTTTCTGAGCTCTGCGCGATGTTGTAGTGTTTCAGTGATTAAGCTCTTCCCTCTGTGTTTTAATTGGATTGTAAGGAAGGTACAGAGATTTAATATAACTACGAGAAATGACAATGGAACTCTGAGCTCGTATAAATTAGACAAGTGCCTCTCAAGTAATTCAGCAATTATTTCTTAATATCGTCTTTCATTGACAGTAAATTAGTGAAACGCTCCTTGTGAAATTAACCCTGCTATACTGAAGATATTGCGCACATGACTTACAGAAAACTTCCTTCCTAATATACTCCATCAAGAATTTAAGGTGATTCACAGTAGCTTCTCAGTAGGCTACGTTAGGATGGTTGGTTGGTTCCTCAGTTTAGAGGCTGCGACAACGCGGTCATGTAGCCCCGTGTACTTTGGGTCTGTGTAGAATCTGTCTGATAACCGGTTTTAATTGTGATGGCTGTATTAATGTGTGATATCTGTTTTTAATTCAAGTAAGGACTGCCGACATTGAATTTTCAAGTGGTTTCTACTTTTGCCGCCAAACGCCACCGTCAATGATTACTAGTTCAGACCTGGTTACTAGACGCCACCGCAGTCGGCTCCTGTCGAGGAACGTTGGAAGTTAAGGGCGTTATTCAAATTTTAACCTATAATTTAGCTTCACACAGGTGTAATTAGTGGATGGTTCTTTAACATGCCATAAATCTATGACATGGGACCGCCGGCTTTACTTCCCCTCGGAAGGAAGACATACTGAGGGATTTTTAACGCTCTTAAAAATCCGACGACTTCGGCCGGGTTTGAATCCGCGATCTTGGGCATAGAAGCTCAGCATGCTACCAACTACGCCACCGAAGCCGCTGCTACCTTAGGATGTATGCTTGGATGATGATGTTTATTCTGGCGATGACTAGAAATCGGAGGCTCATATAACTGTGCTGTGCTTGATTTGTAAAGAAAGAGGTTCCGGTACTGCGGGCTAAGGGGTGGTGGTGGGAGGGAGGGCTTAGTGTAATATTGAAACATAGAGTTCTAAAAACTATATTTTTACGCTTTTCTGAACACCTTTAAAAATTAATCAATGGACAAAATAGCAATCTAATTTTGATTGCAATTTTAAATTAAATTGAGACTGCTGTACAAACATTTCTTCTCATAGCCATTGCCCTATATTAAATTTTAATGTGGGCCAACTAGGCTACCATTCAAACAATGTACATTATTTCAATTTATTTTTTTACGTAATTTACAAAAATAAATACATTCGGTTTGAAAATACACCCAAGTTCACCTTTTATTTCTTGTTTTATAATTTTGTCTTTACAGTTTTCAGAAATAATTTATTATAAAAGGTACTGCACTTAAACATGTTTTACCTCAGAGTTTATAAAATTGTCCCAAGTTTAGAAACGTTTTCGTTGTATGTGCCTAATCTCTCCCTCACCTTGCTGTTAGTATCCAGAGCGGAGTGCCGTCCCCTAATCAGCCAAGATTCCACGTACTTTGAAGTACAGTCAGGTCAATGACCAAATCGACCTTGACTTACAACTAACGTTCCACAGTTGTAAACATTATGTTATATATTCGACTTTTCCTCCGATCAGAGGTTTCGGTACGGCGTACCGGTGCGTACCGTCACAAATCTAGCGCTGACTGTATGTCTTTATGTAAGGTGCATATTTAAGAAATGCATACCGGGAAATGCAAAAATTCGTCACAATGGTTATGACGCGTCAATACCCTAGTACAATAACCATTACCGTAGTGGTCGGACAAAATGCTACTGGACACAGACATCACCATTATGCACGATTAGGCCTAATTGTTGGGAGGCACCAATATCATCTATAGCTATCAAACGCAAGAGATAATGTACTCAACCAGACAATCCAAAACCTACTCCATAAAGTGCGTTTACACTCCTGAAGGCCAATTCGAGCTCATATACTCACTCGTGGGCATAAATTTGCTCATATGAAAAGCGTAAGACGTCACCAAATTGAATATAAATCCATGGAACCTTACGTTCTTCTATTGTCTCTCCTTATGGCTAGACGATTATTTATATGAAGGGTTTGATACGACGTGATGTACATATAAATTGAACATTATAATTATGATTAATGAGATTTATGTAGCTACTTTCCTCTGACAATTGTTTCCAGTATTTCGGAGAAGATTTCTCTCACAGATAAGTGGTGCCGAAAGCAGAACAAAAGCCGCGAGCAAATGGGGGCGGAGTACGAGCCCTGCGCCATAGAAACCTCACTCACCGCCAAGTCCTGAAACAAAAATTTGCTCGTAATTCAAAACTATAGTATGTTGGTATGATGACCCTTGGGAGTTAGTTGGGACGGCAGTGTGACATTTAGGCTAATCATTTTGGAGATCCCTGCTTTAGTGGATCACAACTCTCAGTCCAACATTGTGTACAGGTACCTCAATTACATTCGCAGAATGGAGTAGTCTGCATGTTCAGCTGAACTGAACTGTAGAGAGAATGCTTAAGGATTGATGAGAAAGCACATCAGAGACCGTAGGTTTTATTGGTGCAGACATAACCCAGGCTGCTCTTATTTTCGTGCGTGTATTTAACCTCGCACAATTTCACCTTCTTTATGAATGGACTAGCCGTAGTGCCCGGCTTCGGCCGGAGGATTTATTTGTTTTATGGATGATAATGAATACTACTACAGAACTGGCACATTATATATAAAATATCAGAAATAAAATATTTTAAAAATATAACTTTTTGTGGTGGTGTTGGTGGCGGTTGTAGTGGGGGTGATATGTAGTACAGTATAATGCACGTAACATTCAGGTCATTTCCCCGTAATTATAATAATAATAATAATGAATAGGGAAACGGCATTTACTAACTACAGCACTGACACATGTAATTTACAAACGAATTCAACAAATGATTAGAAGGAGGAGTAAGGGAAATAAAAGACACTGCCTAGGGCCTATATCTCATTGTCTGTTAGAAATGTAGAGACCAATAGTGTACGGTAATCTTTTGTCACATAGTGCCGTAGGAAAATAATCAGAACACTTTGGAAAACTTCGGCTGTCCCGAGCTCCTGAGGTAGCATTAGTATAATTTATAGCCACTTAGCGCTCAACGATAAGGTTCGGAATAAATGAAGGTAAATTTGAAAGAACTAATGCTTATTGCAGCTGATAACCTCAATGTACTGCACCAAAACCATTGCACTTATACAGAGGCATAATATTTTCATGATGATATCTGCTTTAAGGGGCCTAATAAATCTTTTAGCACTAATTACTCCCAGTGACTGCAATTTATAAGCTGCACAAGATTTAACTATTTTCGTAATTCTGCACCAGAACACTGGTAGGGGCGAGGTGATGCAGCCCGAATTGCCAGTCAACAATAGACTCATTAAAATACTCTTACAGTTACACTACTACGGACATGAATGGTTCTAGGACCTTAATACGTGGTTTTCAAGTTTATTTTTTCTGTTATTCTAAATGTAGGGAATGGAGAGCGTTGTCCAAAATATCAAGTGGACAGTGTTGCCAGCAGGGTTTCAAAGTGTATGTAAAATTTGGTGCAATTAGGAGAAACGGTGTGGATTTGTGATGAAGGGCCTAAATGCAGGGAATGGAGTGGTCTGTTCGAAAATTAAAGTGTACAGTGTCATCCGCAGGGTTCCAAAGGGTAAATACAGTATACAAAATGTGGTTCAGATCGGTGAAACGGTGTAGATTTGTGCCAAAGGACCTAACTGCAGGGAATGGAGTGTTCTGTCCGAAATTTCAAGCAGTGTGACTCGCAGGGTCCCAAAGGATCATCATCATCATCATCTTGTACAGTTTCCAGCCCCAGGCTGGGTCTGTTTGGAACATAAGCCTCGCCACTTAGTCCTTTCTTCCCACCACCTCTCCGCTGTCACTCTAGTCCAGACCTCGCCTCCCTTCTTGACGCATTCCTCCATTCCTTTCAGTCATCTATCTCTTGGTCTTCCTCTTGGTTTTTTTTCTGCATCTGCATCTCATGTATCCTCTTGGGAATCTTCTTCTCTTCCATTCTCTTTAAGTATCCATACCACTTCAGTCTTGATGTCTCAATCCTACCCTGCAAGGGCTCCTCTTTCACTATTTCCCTGACCTTTTCATTCCTCACCCTGTCTCTTCTTGTTACTCCGATCCTACTTCGTAGGTACTTCATTTCACTTGCCTGTATTCTGCTTATGTCTCTTTTCTTCATTATCCACGTTTCTGATGCATAGGTCAGTATCGGGATATAGTAGCTTCTGTAGCTTCCTTGCTTTTTGTGGGACATCTTTATTCCACACTAAGCTCCTAATGCTTCTCAGAAATGCTTCTGCCTGTCTGCCACGTTCCGTAATCTCTTTGTCATTTCTCCCATTTTCCTCCACTATACTTCCCAAGTACTTGAGACTTTCCACCTTCTTCAGCTGCCCACCTCCAAGTGTTATCCCACTCATTGGTCTGTCCCTTTTCCTGGTCGTTAACAGGATCTCACATTTACTGATGTTGAACTTCCATCCGTACTCTCCCACTGTTTCTTCCCAAGCCTTCAGTTGCTCCTGAATTTCCTCCTCCTTGTTTCCCCAGACCATGAGATCATCTGCAAACACCATTGCTTTCAACTTATCTTCTCCTATCTTTCCTGCTACCCGTGTCATTACCTCGTCCATAACCACAATAAAGAGAAGGGGTGACAGTGCACTACCCTGTTTCAGGCCACACATTTGTCTGAACCAGTCTGCTCTTTCCCCTCCAACTTTCACACAACTCACACTTCCACAATACATCTCCTTCACTCTGTCTACAGTCCCTTTTTCCACTCCTATGTTTTCCATTGCTTTCCAAACCTTCTCCCTACTAACACTATCATAGGCCTTTTCGATGTACAGGAAGTCCATCAACAGATCCTCTCCAAATTCGTAGTGGTTTTCCTGGAGCTGTCTCACTGAAAATATGAGATCCACTGTTGATCTCCCAGGTCTGAATCCATACTGCTTCTCTCTCCACTTTGGCTCTTATTCTACTTTCTAATATATTTTCATATATCTTGGCACAGTGTGGTATTAGTGTGAATCCTGTAATTTCTGCACTCCTTTCTGCTTCCTTTTTAAAATATTGGGACAATTAATCCTTTCTTCCAATCTTCTGGGGTCTTTTTTCTCCTTCCATACCACCCTCATCACACGGTACAGCCACTGTTTCCCAACCTCCCCTGCTGCCTTCACCATTTCAACACTCAGTTCGTCCACACTTGGTGCCCTTCCTCCTTTTATCTTGTCTACAGCCATTTCCAGTTCTCTCCAAGTCAGGTCCTTTTCCATTCCTGTGTTGTCTTCTCCATCTTCCAATATGTTGTCTTCCTCCCTATGACGATTTGGATTCAGAAAATCCTCAAAGTACTCTTTCCACACTGTCTTGAGTGTCTCTTTGTTGTGTACCTCATTTACGTTTTTGTCCACCATTACCACATCTTCTCGCAGACCTCTTCTCTTACTTTTGAACATCCCATAAAGTACTTTCTTATTTCCTCTGCTGTCTTCCTCCATCATCTCTGTCCACTTTACCATCCACTTCTTCCTCTCCTCTGCGACAATCTTGTTTGCTTCTTTCTTCTTTATCTTAAAAGCTTCCCTTGCTAGATCAGTTCTTTCCTGGAATCACACTCTGAAAGCCTTGTTCTTCCTTCCCACAGCTTCTTTTACTCTCTCATTCCACCATGGTGTCTCTTTATACCGCTTTCCGTTGCTTGTTCTTCCACATACTGCCACTGCAGCTTCCACCATTGTATTTTTGAATTGCTTCCATTCCTCTTCCCCTGTT